>CM032332.1:21638329-22838329 GCA_019022515.1 Quercus aquifolioides | reverse complement strand
ATTTGTCAGTCACGGGTATGTTGAGGGGACATGGAAAAGAATTACTAGAGTTGGGGTGGCAGCCGATGCATGTATGTCTGAGGCAGTGGGGGGGAAAAGAAGTTTAGGCAGTGATACAAACCAAACTGAGTTACCAAAAAAAAGAAGAGTTTCACAGGGAGGTGCAACAAAAAATAAGATATTGGCGGAGGCTGGTAATCAGCCCTGCCAGAAGCAATGAGTCTATTATTATGGAACTGTCGTGGGCTTGGGAACCCACGTACAGAGAACGAGCTTGTTAGTTTGATACAGGCAAAAGATCCCTCTGTCGTGTTTATAGCCGAAACATGGGCAGATGAAGCAAGGCTAGATTGTACTTTGAGCAAGATTAATTTTGATCAGAAATGGGTGGTTCCAAGGCAAAATAAAGGCGGTGGATTAGCATTGTTTTGGAAAATTTTGATTAATGTTGATGTGGTAGATTCTCACAGGTATTTTATTGATACGATCATTGATGGGAACACTGAAAATGCTTGGCGATTCACTGGTTTTTATGGCGAGCCCGAAACTCATAGGAGGAGTGAGGCATGGAGCAAATTGAGAAGTCTAAATTCTAGAATGAAAATTCCTTGGATTTGTGGTGGAGATTTTAATGAAATTGTTCGTAAAGAGGAAAAATGGGGTGGGATCCCTAGAGATCACAATCAAATGCAACTATTCCGAGATGTGATCGATGAATGTCAATTTATGGATTTGGGATATGTGGGGTCTAAATTTAAATGGGCGAAACACTACGTTGATGGGCATTCCATAAGAATAAGATTGGATCGGTGCATGGCTACAAATTCTTGGTTCCAAAAATTCCCAGGAACTAGAATTCACCATCTTAGCTGTATGTCATCGGACCATTCTCCTCTTTTGATCAATTTGTCGGGGTTGCCAGAACCTAGAAAGAAGAGATGTTTTAGATTCGAAGAAATGTGGTTATCGGATCCAACATGTGGTGAAACGGTTGAGGAAGTTTGGAGTAATACAAGGGAGCCGAATCCAAGCATAGCCATCTTGAAGAAAGTGGCTAAATGTGAACAAGAATTAACATGGTGGAATAAGCACAACTTTGGGCACGTACGAAGGGAGTTAGAGATTAAGAAGAAGCAACTTGTTTTGGCTGAGAATGAGGCTATGGTGAGTGGGAGTAATACTCGGGTTAGAAGTCTGAGAGTGGAGATTAACTCGTTGCTAGATCGGGAATCAAGAATGTGGTGTCAAAGATCTAGGGTGTTGTGGTTAAGCAAAGGAGACAAAAACACGGCTTTCTTCCACAGTAAGGCTACAAAGAGATTTAGAAAGAATTTGATCAGAGGGATAAGAGACCAAAATGGAGCTTGGTTGACCGACCAAGAGGAAATAGGGCACGTGATGGAAAGGTACTACAACGACCTTTTCTCTACCTCCAATCCGATCCTTGTGGCTGACTCTCTTGAGAAAATCCCATGCATGGTGACCGATGAGATGAATGAGGAATTGATGAGGGAATTTACAGAATTGGAAGTCAAGGATGCCTTGAATCAAATGGCTCCCCTAAAGGCACCGGGTCCGGATGGTATGCCTTCGTTGTTTTACCAACACTTTTGGGCGACGATGCAGCATGACGTTACTTCAGCCATCCTCTCATGGTTGAATTCAGGTACCCTACCCGAACCAATTAACCATACACTCATTACTCTCATTCCTAAAATAGCTAATCCTGAACATGTGTCTGAATTTCGCCCCATTAGTCTTTGTAATGTATTGTACAAGATTTATTCTAAGGTCTTAGCTAATAGGTTGAAGAAATTTTTACCTTCCCTAATAACTGAACATCAATCGGCCTTTGCTAAGGAAAGACTTATTTCAGACAATATTATGGTTGCTTTTGAGACCCTCCATCATATGAAGCAACATAATACAGGGAAGCATGGGTTTATGGCTATCAAGTTAGACATGAGTAAAGCCTATGATCGGGTGGAATGGGTGTATTTGGAGAGGCTTTTGGAGAAAATGGGTTTCTGTGATAGATGGGTCGCTCTTATGATGAGTTGTGTGAAAACGGTGTCGTACTCCATCATGGTGAATGGTCAGCCAACGGGGTTGATCCACCCTAAGAGAGGAATTAGACAAGGAGACCCACTATCTCCTTTCCTTTTCCTTTTATGTACGGAAGGACTTCATGCTCTCATAAAACATTCGGCGAGGAATGGGGATATCAAGGGATTTTCCTTGTGTAAACGAGGTCCAAAGCTAACCCACTTGTTTTTTGCAGATGATAGCTTGCTTTTCTGTAGGTCAATCCCTGAAGACTGCCATAATGTGCTGAAGATATTGGGTGAATATGAGTCTTGGTCAGGGCAAAAAATTAACAAAGAAAAGACCACAATCTTTTTTAGTAAATCTACCACGAATGAAGTAAAATCAAGCATAAAGAACCTCTTCCAAGTCCAAGAAGTGAAGTCCTATGAGAAATATTTGGGGCTCCCCTCTTTTGTTGGCAGGGGAAAAAAGGCTAGCTTCAACTACATAAAAGAAAGGGTTTGGAGGAAACTTCAAGGATGGGAGGGTAAATTGCTATCTTAAGCTAGGAGAGAGGTTTTAATCAAAGCTGTGATCCAAGCTATCCCTACTTATGCCATGGGGTGCTTTAAATTGCCATTGGGGCTTTGTGATGACATTGAAGCAATGATTAAGAAGTTTTGGTGGGGGCAAAGGTGAAATAGAAGAAAAATTCATTGGATTCGGTGGAGCGAACTAACTAAATCCAAAATGGTGGGTGGTATGGGTTTTCGCGACTTGGCTCATTTTAGTGACGCCCTTTTGGCGAAACAAGCGTGGCGGCTTTTGCACAACAAAGAAACCCTTTTCTACAAAGTTTTCAAAGCCAAGTTCTTCCCTAACACTTCTCTCCTAGAAGCTAAGGAAACAAGTTCGGGGTCCTATGCTTGGAAGAGTATATTATACGGTCGTGATGTTATCCTCGAAAGTCCATAAAAATTTGGCAACACCATTGGCTGCCCCGAAAACACCCAACCAAGGTCCTATCTCCAATGGTGGAAACAATGGAAGAAGCCACAGTGGATTGCTTAATTAATGAGGAAACTAGAACTTGGAACGTTGAAATGATAGATGGAATTTTTGCACCACAAGAAGCTGAGGAAATAAAGAACATCCCGTTGGCTAGAGAAGAAACTAAAGACTCTCTGTACTGGCCGTGGGAGCATGATGGGAGGTATAGTTGCAAAACGGGCTATCGCTTCTTGAAGGAAGATGAAGTTGAATTCCAAGTGTCTGGGCACCAAGACAATGAGGAAGGGTTATGGAAAAAGGTTTGGGCCCTTGATTGCCCAAATAAAGTAAAAAATATTATTTGGAGGGCTTGCCGTAACTCTCTTCCTACAAAGAGAAATTTATTCCGGCGAACTATTATTACAGAAGAATGCTGTGATCGATGCAAGGAAGAAACTGAAGACTTTTTGCATGCGGTGTGGAGTTGCAAAAAGCTGGATGGGGTGTGGGGTGTGAATAGCTTGTGGCATTTTCGGAACCAACAGAGTTTTGCAAGTTTCAGTGAGCTCTTGGCCTGGGTTTTTGATCATCACAGTAAACCGGGTCTGTTTGCCTTCAATATCTGGTCCATTTGGCATCAAAGGAACTAGGTTCGGACTCATCAAGCCCATCGCCCCCTGCATCAAATTTCCCAGTGGGCTCTTGATAGCTTCGTTGAATTCCAAGCGCTGAAAATGGCACCACCTCCAAGTAGACCGGTGCGAAGAGCAAGGTGGAAACCTCCAGACCAGGGATCGCTCAAAATCAATTTTGATGGCGCCATCTTCGCCGATGAAAATTGTTCAGGACTGGGAGTAGTGATTCGTGATGGGAAGGGGTTAGTTCTGGCCTCCATGGCTACTCGGGTCCCACAGCAGCTCCAACCAGAGGAGATCGAAGCTTTGGCTGCGTCTAGAGCCCTTGAGTTTGCTAAAGAATTGGACGTTTCAGACGCAGTCTTGGAGGGTGATTCTCTAATGGTGATTTCGGCCCTGAAACTTAAAAACTTTGGACTTGCTCCGTTTGGTTTGTTGCTAAATGACTCCTTAGCATTTTCTTCAGGTTTCACAAAATTGTCCTACTCTCACACTAAGAGAGAGGGCAACACAGTAGCACACAATTTGGCAAAGTTAGCTGTTAATTTTACAAGTTGTGTAATATGGATAGAAGATGTTCCACCTGATGTAATGACTTCTTACCAAGCTGATTTAGCTGGTATTTCATAATTTAATGTCAGTGCTGTTTTCTCAAAAAAAAAAAAAAAAAAAAAAAAAAGTAGAGACAAAATAAAAGGACAATCCGGTAAAAATGCAACTCTAACTTCCACTAAAATATTACCTAAAAAATATGACTACTCTCCTACAAATTTTCAAATTTTTTTATCCACTTATAAATTAGATTCATTTAAAAAAAAAAAGACACTTATAAATTATATTCTCAAAATAAAAATTATATATATAAAATAAAATAAAAAGGTTTTTTTTTTTGCTAAAAATAGGCCTCACACACATCCGTAGCGCGTGTGATAAGACTAGTTTCTCCTTACTAGCTTTCAATTTCACAAGTTGGGTCGCCAATCCCAAAACCAAAGTCTCCCTAGCCACTTCAAGGCTCTTGAAAATTTTTCGATTTATAAGCACTTTTCAGCGCAATTTTGGGATTTATAATGGTGCAATCAGTTAGGAAACTAGGTTGTTAATTTTGACATGCTTTTTCAGCGCAATAAAAACACAATACGTATTAAATTTGTAGTAAATGCTTCCAAGCTGTCAACCACTTATTTCTTCCGCTATGTTATATTCCTCTTCTTCCATTATGTTATTTTCTCTATATGTCATTGAATCCCTTTTTTCATGTTCTTTAGTTAAAGACTTCACAATTAGCCCGACAGTACTAGAGTGTGCTGTGAGATTCCAAAAATATATTACCATTAACTGGAGCAGCAATCCCACACAACGTCGAGTTTTACAATTACTCACAATATGTATTCTTAGCATAAAATGTCCAAAAATGCGAACACAAAACCAGCTGCAACCTAAAAATGGCAGCATCAACTAATTCTACTCAAAAGCAATATCATTACCTATCGCCTTCCCACATTATATATGAAAGTTTCAACCTAAAGCCCCTTTCATTTTGGTTGTTTTCTTCGTGGTCTAAGTTAATATTATGTTGGATTTGAGCTTCTGAAGCAATTTGCAGAATTGCCATTGATTGATTTTGATATTTGGTTCAACTTTGTGCATGATAAGTTATTGCTTATTCGACAGTTTTTTTTTTTCTTCTCTTCTTTAACGTGGTCTAAAGTCTTTGTCCCCTCTCGACTCTGAGCGCATACATTTGTGAGAGCATCATGAAACCGTCACAAAGACTTCGTAAAAAAAAAAAAAATCATTTTACATGTAAGCAAGACTTGAAACTAGGGGTGTCCAGACCCGACCCACACCCACCGGACCGACCAAACCACCCGATTTCAGCCCAAACCGACGCTCCTGTCAGTCGGTTACGGGTTTTCATGCTCAAGACCTGACACCGGCGGGTCGAGTGGCGGTTTTCTTCTCCAAAACACGAGCCACCCGACCCGACCGATGTTATATACAAATCCGGCCAACTTCGACAAGATCAAGCTTAGATTCGAGGAGATTTAGCAAGATCTTGACCGTATTTGGTAAGATCGAGCTTAGATTCGAGGAGATCTGGCGATATCAAGCTTAGATTTGAGTAGATCCGGCGAGGTCAAGCTTAGATTAGAGGAGATTCGACCAAATCCTAGCAATTTTTAGCCAAAAAAATGCAGAATCCAATGAGAAAATGTAGAATCCGGCAAATATTTCCAGAATTCGGCGAGTTTTTCCAGATTATGGCGAGTTTTTTTTTTTATAGATTTTGATGCTTTCTTTATTCCGGCGACCCACCCGACCTGACCGACGTTCACCCTCACCCGAAACCAACTCAACCGATTTTTTTGGCGGATCGAGTCTGGGTTCCTCCACCCTCCACCCGACGCCGGCGGTTCGAGTCCGGGTTGGGACCAAAATCGACCTGACCCGACTCATGGACAGCCCTACTTGAAACATACAGATGAGAAAAATAATAAAAATAAAACACAATAATTATAAGTCCTTGGGTAAATAAGCTTAGGTACTTTTGGTTTGCCAAGTTTCACTTTTGAGGACTTCTTGGATTTTTTTATCTAACATCTTTACTTTGCATAAATTTACGGGTAAGACAGTTAGAGATTGAATTTTGGCTGCCTTTAATTTATTCAATTTCAAAATTGAAAATGCTTAAAATAACTTTCCATCTTACAAAAATTTATTTTCCAACCCATCCAACTAAAGCCAATAAGGTTCTATGCAAAAATCATTTTGTACCCTGTGTTAGGTTAAGATAGCTTGACCCCGGTTAATTAATTCAATTATCCAAGTTGATTAATTAAGTTAAATTGCATGCAAATCGTGGAGGCATCAACAAATCACCAATTAAACTAAATGCAGCAGAAATTAAATTGACACGGTAATTTGTTGACAAATGGAAAAAACATCTCGCAAGGCAAAAACTCCATTAGGTAATTTTAAGGTCACTACTCCCAAAAATCCACTAATTAACAATCAAACGGTTACAAGTATAAGGAATCTTACTACTACCCTGACCTATCTCGAAATACCAACCTACAGTTGAACTCTTGCTCCAATACCCAGTTGGACTTAATCTTGTAGTAGTCTTCTTTCCCTTGATGCACAAATCTCCAATTTGTGAATAACCTTTCGCACAGATCCTTGTACATGACTAACTCCAGCAACTTGAATGGATGTTGTTGGCTGCAAAGTTCTTCGCTTCATCAACAATGAAGATCAGGAAACACTTGGTTATAAAACCCTATAGCGTACAAATGCACTAGCTTCTCACAGAGAAAATAAAGCTCTTGGCCTCTGTATTCGTGTGTGACGGCTTTTAAAATAAGCTTTATATATATCTAGGGTTGTGAGAAAAGAAACCCTAAACAAATGCATCAACATGAGCCAAAATTCATATCTAGAAATACTGATTTCATAAAGCTCAATAGATCGAGCTGGTGTCGAGTTGGTGTCAAGCTTGCCCAGTAAATCTTGATAAATGCCATCTGTCAAGCTATTTGTCGAGCTTCAGTAAAATAGCTTTTCTTCACTTGTTTCTTGGATCAATTTTCATGTCTTTAATACAACCACATGATGTGTATCAAACCCAACTTAGATTGACCTAATTTACAAGTGCGTTTTGACAAAGGATTAGCCAATAACATATAAAATATGACCCTAACAATCTCCCATTTCGGCAATTTGTGACAAAACCACAAGTATAATTATGAGAGAAGAATAAAACAACAATCTCCATAACTATTACAAAAACCAAAATTGCATAAGCCTAACAACTACAATGAGCTCTTGAAAAACTTTACAAGAAAAGAGATCACAGCATAAAAGACTTGCAACCTGTCTTATCTGAAACACTTAAACAAGATCCATCAAGACATCAAATGTGAAATAAAGACAAGTTATATGAAAGAAAAGACGTGTATAAAGAGAGAAAAGAAACAACACGTGTAAAATAAAGGTGAAGAAACATACATCATTATATATATAAATAGAAGAAGTACAACAATGTATGTAAAGGTCATAAGACCAAGGTACATGTAATGAGAAAGATACATAAAAACCTCACTACATCTCTCAAAACACTCTCCCCCTAGCTAATGTATCTCTATGCTATCTAGCTCTTCCCCTATCAAAGTGACTACTCTCTCATAATCAAAACTACTCTCCATTTTTGTCACTAGTGACAAAGGGTGAATCAAGGAGAGGGAGTCATCTCAACATCATACTCAAAGCCAGAAGCATCATCGTCATCATCTCCACCATCAGAAGAGTCCTTAGTAAGCTCGGGAGAGGGAGAAGGAGAAAAGCCGCCTAGACAAGACTGCTAGCGAGCGATGCGACTGATTCTGGTGTTCATCTGACACATCTCATCAGAAATATGGTCAAAACAACTACCAAAATCAACACGCATATACTGAAGCTGGTCCATAATGCAACAAGAGATGCCTCTACTCTAGAAGAGGAAGAATGAGAAAAAGATGAAGAAGGTCGAGGGGCATAAGCAGCATCCTCTATAGCACAGAAAGCAGCCTCATCCTGCTGAGCTAGAGTAGGCTCCACACGTAGCCGCCAACTGTGCATCACTCCTCCAAATAGATTCCTTGCTAATGGCACCCATGGTGTGAAAGAGAGGAGAGGAAGGAATGGTGACGTGCAAGTGTGTGAGAATACATGTGATAGTTGAAGGAAAAATTAGTTTATCACGTGTGGCAATGCCTCGATAGAAATCTATCATATGGGAAGGAATGTCTATAGAGAGATCTTCCAAGAGAAAAAGAAGGAAACGAGCACCAGGCTCAATGATGGTGTTATAGTGTGACTGTGGTGTTAGAACAAAGGTCATCACCATATTAAGGATCCTTGGACCCTTAGCAAACTCGGTTGTAGAGAAATTTAGAATATCTCCCCATACCATGGCCTTTTCACAGAAGAGTGACGCCAACTCGTCACAAGAGATGGTACGTAGACAAGTGTGACTAGGATAGTCCGGATGAGCTACCATAGGGACATGTAGTACCTCAAAAATGCACTTTTGAGTAACTACAATACGTGTTCCTTTGAATATCGTAGAAACTGAGGAACAGAGGTATCATTGGCATGTATGTTGGAGTAAAACTCTTATATAAACACGCCGGGACACCTCGAGGGTTTTTCACAAAGAGATCCCCAACCTTGAAAGCTAAACGCACCAAGAAGATGTGTGTTTAGAAAGTCAGACAAAATGACTTGGCGCTTCGAATGAATCGGCCGGTTACAAAAGTTCTCAATGAAGTCTTTTTGGGAGTCCGCATCATGGAACCTAACTCTATCAGGGAAAGAAAGGAAAGAAGAAGAAGTAGAAGAAGAACCATGCTCTGATACCACTTGTTGGGTTAAGATTGATTGACCCCAGTTAATTAATTCAATTACCCAAGTTAATTAATTAGATTAAATTGCATGCAAATTGTGGAGGCACAAACAAATCACCAATTAAACTAAATGTAACGGAAATTAAATTGACATGGTGATTTGTTGACAAATGTAGAAAACCTCTCGCAAGAAAAAAACCTCACCGGGTGATTCTAAAGTCACCACTCCAAAGAATACACTAATCAACAATTAAGTGGTTACAAGTATAAGGAATCTTATCACTACCTTGGCCTATCCCGAAATACCAGCCTACAATTGAACATTTACTCTAATACCCAATTGAACTTGATCTTATAGTAGCTTTTTTTCTCTTGATGCACAAATCTCCATTTTGTGACAAACCTTTCACACGAATCCCAGTGCGTGACTAACTCTTACAACTTGAATGGATGTTGTTAACTGCAAAGTTTTTCACTTCATCAACAATGAAGATCAGAAAACACTTGGTTACAAAACTCTATGGCGTACAAATGCACTAGCTTCTCACAGAGAAAATAAAGCTCTTAGTATCTATATCCATGTATGAATGCTTTTAAAATGAGCCTTATATATGTCTAGAATTGTGAGAAAAGAAACCCTAAACAAATACATCAACATGAGCCGAATTTCATATATGGAAATACTGAATTCGTAAAGCTCAATAGATCAAGCTGGTGTCGAGCTTACTTAGTAAATCTCGATAGATGTCATATGTCGAGCTATCTGTCAAGTTTAATTAAAATAGTTTTTCTTCACTTGTTTCTTGGATCAATGTTCATGTCTTTAATATGGTTACTTGATGTGTATTAAACCCAACTTAAATCTACTCAATTTACAAATAAAGTACGTTTTGGTAAATGATTAGCTAATTACATATAAAATATGACCCTCACACCATTAATGGCTGAATCAATTTGTAACATTTACTCACCCATCTGATATTTTAGAAGTTGAAATTCCAAAAAAGTCCAGTCAAATCGTTCAATTTTGTTCCTATGATCCACGCAAGCATGGTAAAAAAAACTTCTTCATCAAAACAAGGAATTTGCACGTTCATGGTTCATTTATTTTGACAACAAATTCAACAACAGCCATAAGGTATTTCTCTACAGTTTATAAGGTAACCGATCAGCAACAGTAACAGTTTCCAATCATATTTCTAAATGGCAATATGGGATCCAAGACAATGTTGTCACCAGACAATTCTTTGTGAAATGGTGGGATAATCTCAATAGCACCCAGAGATTCACTGACCAAGTTTATAAAGAATTTCCTCCCCAAAGGACCTTAGTCACAAAGCCACTCACACGGTCATCTTCCACTACTCAATCAGTTGAAGGAAAGACACCTGTTGAACTCAAAGAGATGGCAAGACAATTAGTTGCCCAAGCCTCCCAAATGGGACAGCTAGAACGTGCTTCACCAACATCATCTGAAGAATCTACTTCCAATCAAAAGATTAATCCCTACACCAATTCTCTTTTCCAAGATTCCCAAGATCCCTTTAAAGATCTTGCAAAACATTAGAGAGAACAACCCCAGTGAAAACTCACCGGTCCCCATGTAAAATTGGGAATCTCAAAATATCATCAATAGTAACCTCAAATACTGTGTTTCAACGCAATAAGACAATAATAATAAATCATTCCACCAATACATACAAACAATAATGCAATATAATACAAATTGCAAAAAAACATCCCATTATAAAAAACGGTGTTATCGTTCTACCCATGCAAATAATAATGTATTAAAATGTAATTTGTAAAAGAATATCTCACCATACATCCCATCAAGCAAAAGGATAGAGTGAAGACATTCCGCCGTCAGAAAATGTAGAGCATCTAATGCACTTCTAGGATAAATCCCTACACCAATTCTCTTTTCCTAGATTCCCAAGATCCCTTTAAAGATCTTGCAAAACATTAGAGGGAACAACCCCAGTGAAAACTCACCGGTCCCCATGTAAAATTGGGAATCTCAAAATATCATCAATAGTAGCCTCAAATAGTGTGTGCCAACATAATAAAAAAAACATAACAAGACAATAATAGTAAATTATTCCACCGATACAAATAATAATGCAATATAATACAATCTATAAAAAGACATCCCACTATGAAAAATGATGTACCATTCTACCAATGTAAACAATAATGTCACTAAAATGTAATTTGCAGAAGGATGTCTCACCATACATCCCACCAAGCATAAGGATAAAGTGAAGACATTCCGCTATAAGAAAATGTAGAGCATCTAATGCACTTTCACAATTATAAATACCAAGTTATGCCTTGAAATTAGACAGGGACAATTGCAAAGAAAATTTTAGACAAGAAAAACTCATAGCTTTCTTCCAAATTCTTATATCATTTCCAAATTATTACATTTCAGAAACCCATCTTATTCCATAATATGTATTTTAGTTATAAGCTTTCATTTCAAGTATTTCAAAGTTAAACTACCCATCTAAGTTTGTAACTACTTTCAGTTATTTCTTCAATAAAAGATTTCAATTTAGTTACATTTACTTGCAGTTTACATTATACTTTAAGTTTTACATTCTACTTTAAGTGTGCGTTTGGCTCTAACTTAAAAAATCAGTTTATTTTACTATTTAGTTTATTTTTGCTATTATTCATAGACCCTATTGCACTTTTTGGTACTATTCATGGGTCTCATTGTACTATTTCAGTTAATTTTTATATTTATCTACAGTATTTTCAGTAAAAAAATTTCAATTTTAGCAAAATAAGCGAATCACAGACCGTTAGTTAATATTTTGCATTCCACTTTAAAGTAAACACAATGTTACAATCCACTTCCTCATTGGTCACATGCCGTTATTCATAGACCCTATTGCACTTTTTGGTACTATTCATGGGTCTCATTGTACTATTTCAGTTAATTTTTATATTTATCTACAGTATTTTCAGTAAAAAAATTTCAATTTTAGCAAAATAAGCGAATCACAGACCGTTAGTTAATATTTTGCATTCCACTTTAAAGTAAACACAATGTTACAATCCGCTTCCTCATTGGTCTCAGTGCCATTTCATTGGTTGGTAGCTATGATTCTAGTTGTTTCATTTGTTTTGGACCAGTCTACTCTATTCCTTCTTAGGGTCCAGTCAAATGCATTTTTCAAGGGTTTTTTTTTTTTTTTTTAGAAGATTTTCAAGTTATATCTTAACAGTCTTCATTCCAATTATCTTTTGAGTGTCTCTTTCAAGTTTAGTATGGATAAAAACCACCTGAACAAGAATACCCAATCCCAAACAATAATTCCAAAGGTGAGGCCTGAGCGAAAGGGCATGAGAGGGTATGTGTTAATAACCATATTAAATTAAAATAATGCAACAAAGTAATTGAAAGAATATATTTTAAGACTTAACTTGAAAAATCATACCACTGCGCACTCTTGGTGCGGTGATTACTCTACAGGTATAAGTACTTATGGAGTGTGGGGGGCAAGAATCGTGGTTTAAGTCTCCGGGAGGTTCACATACATATACATTTAGATTAGGTTAGAGTAGAAATTCTATCTTGTAAAAAAAAAAAAAAAAAAAAAAAAAAACTCAGTGGGACCCAATTCTCATCACTCATTACTCACTTTTAGTGGGACCCACACCATTTGTGCTCGTTTGGTTTTATTTTGGTTTCTCACTTTCCATCACTCATAACTCAAAAGAGTTATGGAAAATAGAAACACAATTTCGTTGTTTCCGGATCATGAGATATGGGTGATGGTGGCAAACTTGTAATTAACTAAAGCCAAGTGGATCCCAACCGCAGGTCAAGTCCCATCGCATGCAGAGCAAGTTCAGAGAACTTATTGTCACCAACGGTCACATGCACTATTCCAATTTCAGCTTTAATTGATTCACCTGATTCACTCTCATTTCCTCTCTTCAACTTTCACATATTGCTATGTACACTTGCTTTGCAATTGATTTTTGTGGAATCTAGTGAGTGACATAAAGGTGAGTGTTTGAATTAAAAAATTCATTGAGATATTCCACCCAAACGACCCACCAAGCAGAGTTATGAGTTTATTTGAGTTAGAGTTATAAGAATAGAGTTAGGAATTTGAGTGATAAGATTTGAGTGATGGGTGATGAGTGACTTTCAAACCAAATAGTGTCTCAGATTCTAAAAAATGAAAAGACTTTTCAGATATAACTCTTCAGTACGTCTAGGTCATCACAACCATCATTACGTACATACAATACCTGACATATATAGTAAATGAAGAAAAATATCGACTTTAAGATAAAAACATAGATTTACTGAATCACGTTTCCTTCCCTTTTTTTTTTCATTGTGTATGAACAGCAACCACACTGTTCATGTACATAAATTTACTATGCAGAGACAAATTACATTGTTCATGTACTGTTCACGGGACCCACAACTGTTTTATTCAAAAAATATTAAATGGGTCTCATGGTATTATTCATACATTTAAAAATTATTTTGTTACAGTGTTTTCAGTTTTTAGTTTCAGTTTTCAGTTTCAGTAAAAATAAGTTATATCCAAACGGATCAATCCAACCAAAGAAATATATAAATTACATTCAACAATAACTTGATGGTACAGTCAGAATAAGTTTTGATGAGCAGAGATAAAGATTACCACTAATGATAAGAGAAAGATCACATCATTCACGTACAACTTGTACCACATCTGTGAAAACAGAACCTTTAAGAAGAGATCAAGATTTAAAATTAAAGGCATAAATGTATTTTTAGTCTTTACATTTTGACTTTTTTTTTAAAATTTTTTTTTTTTATTTTAGTCCCTATATTTTAATTTTATCACTTTTAGTTCTTAAATCAATTATCGCGTTTCATTTTGGTCATTTCCGTCAGTCCACTAACGGAAATTGCTTAGGTAGCAAATTGATACTGATGTGGCAAATTAAAAAATAATAAAAAATTTTAATTAGCATTTAAAAAAAATGTCATGTCAGCTTCTAAATACAAAAAAAAAAATTATTAATCAATTTTAACGAAATTAAAAAAGAAAAAACAAAATTAAAAACAATAAAATACATCAATTTAGATCTAATTCATTTTGAACAAGAACATACAAGAACACAATCACAAATTTAAACATTAACATAAGAACATAAAGCACAAACCCAGAACCAAACACAAAAAACATAAACTCAAATTTAAACATTAACACAAGATCACAAACACAAAGAACACAATAACAAACATAAACTTAAAAAAAGAGTAATTAAAATTTTTTCTTTTTTTTCTTTTCATTATTTTCGGAAGAAAAAAGTAACATGTTCTTCACGTTCTTTGGGAAAGAACATGAAGGTTGCCTAGAAAATTAAAATAATCAATATTTTCTTTTCTTTTATTACATTTTCTCAGCAAATAAACATGCAAAAATTCATTCAAAATCCCTTTTCTCCACCGAATCCTCCAACAAATCAAACCCATAAACTAAAATGAAAATCCAAATATTATTTCCAATTAATATGTAACAACAATCCAACTGGTATAATTAAAGTGACGATGATATATGCATCTTATATGGCTAGCTTTGTATACATATGTAGCACTTCTACCTTGCCGGAAACCCAGAAGATGAATTTCAGCTACAAGGTCAAAGCCCATCGGAGGCAAAAAAAAAACCCACAAAACCTCATCCATCGTGAACCCTCTATGACCCATTCCAAACGCACCTGAGACCCACGACCACACCATCTGAGACCCACCTGAAACTCACGACCACACCATCTGCAACCCACGAAACCTCACCTAAGACCCTCGACTACACCATCGAGCACGGCCAAATGCACCACCGTACCCATGAACCCAGAACACCAACGCCGTACCCACCCACCAATCTAACCACCACAAAGTTCAAACCCATATCACAACCAACAAAACCCACCCACCATAACAAAACCCAGCAACCACAAACCCACCCACCATACCAAAACCCAGCAACCACAAATCACAAAACCACAAATCCGATCTCACCTCACCAAATCAGACCCATGAATCCAATCTCACCTCTTGACCATGAGTTAGACCCATGAATCTGATCTCACCTCTTAACCACAATCTTCAAACCACTAAGCACAAACAAAGGCACAGGAGAGAGCGAAGAGAAAAGAGAGAAGTGAGAGAAGAAAGAGAAGGGAGAAGAGTTTATGTTTGTTATTGTGTTCTTTGTGTTTGTGATTTTGTGTTAATGTTTAAATTTGAGTTTGTGTTTTTTGTGTTTGGTTCTAGGTTTGTGCTTTATGTTCGTGTTAATGTTTAAATCTGTGATTGTGTTCTTGTGTGTTCTTATTCAAAATGAATTAGATCTGAATTGATGTATTTTATTGTTTTTAATTTTGTTTTTTCTTTTTTAATTTCGTTAAAATTGATTAATAATTTTTTTTTTTGTATTTAGAAGCTGACATGACATTTTTTTAAATGCTAATTAAAATTTTTTATTATTTTTTAATTGGCCATGTCAGCATCAGTTTGCCATCTAAGCAATTTCTGTTGGTGGACTAATGGAAATGACCAAAATGGAACGCGTTAATTGATTTAGGGACTAAAAGTAGTAAAATTAAAATGTAGGGACTAAAATGGAAAAAAGCCAAAATGTAGGAACTAAAAGTGCATTTACGCCAAAATTAAAAGGAGTACAAATTGAATCATAAGTTTGTATACCATGCTACTCAGTAAACTTAAGATTGTTTGAAGAAGAAGGACAAAACTCACCAACACAAACAGGTCTAGAAGCATCTATAAACCCCTAATTTCTAACCATTCATAAGGAATTTAAATTCAACTTTAAAAAAGTTGGAAGATAAATTTGATTCAGAAGAAAATAAAACAGAGAGAAAATTATAGAAATACACACAGTAAAGATCAGAAAAAAGAAATATTCACTAAATGGAAAGAATTCATGAGTAAAATTCGGGAAGAAATAAAATTCTTTGATTATGTAGAAAATTTCTACGGAATGCACAAAAATCTAAATGTCATAACAAAAGTAAAATGGACAAAATAGTACAATATATATAAATAAACACACGCACAACATTACAAAATAGAGTATTGATTTAACCAAATTACATAATTAATTGGAATTTATTGCAATAAAAATGGGACTAGATTATATAAATATTTATAATGATTAGATGTAGCAGATGAGTCCGAGAGTGCAAGATCATTGAAAACTAGAAAGTCTTCTTCGTTTGGTTCAAACATTTCCAGCTAAGAGAACTTCGGAAATCAATTTGTCCATGTTTTGGTAAGAAGAACCTCTAGGTTTGGTAGCATTCTCTGCCTTTATCTTCCACTCCATTGCCTTCTTCTTCAATTCTTTTCCTTTCTCACCATCCATTAATTCTCTAACAACTTTCTCCACTTCATCTCTTTGAACATTATTATCTATCTCCATCCCAATGCCCCACTCAACACAACAATATCGACAATTTGTCAGTTGCTCAGCAAAAAAAGGCCAAGAGATTATTGGAACTCCACAACACACACTCTCAAGCATTGAATTCCACCCGCTATGTGTTAAAAAACACCCTATTGATGGGTGCTTTAGGATTTGTTCTTGATGACACCAACTTGCTAACATGCCTCTATCTCTAGTTTTGGTAACAAATTCAGAAGGAACAATAGCTGAATTGCCTCCCACAAGATCAGGCCTTATAATCCACAAGAAGGGTTTTTCACTATTTGCTAACCCCCAAGCAAACTCATTGAGTTGGTGAGGCTTCATGGTAGTTATACTACCATAATTTACATATATTACCGAGTTGGGTTCTTTTGAATTTAACCATTCTACACAACCCGATTCTTCTTTCCATAGATTGGAACCTATTGATTTCAAGTTATCGTCCTTTATTTGATCAACCAGCAACATAAGTGGTCCAATAGTGTATATACGAGGAAGCATGGAAGATAGAGCATCCAACACTTCTTGTTCAAATGGGTCAAATGTGTTCAAAATGACAGCTGAAGCTCTTGGAGCTCTCTCAGTTTCATGGATTTTGAAGTTAAGCATGATGTCATTCTCATCTGTAGTTCTGACAAAACTTGGAAGATCCTTAAGACGAATATTTTTCATCCCGGGAATCCAATCGATTGTAGTTTCCAAGTATCCATTTGTTAGATAGCTTGCATCTGTAAATCACACCAAAGTAGGGTTGATCTTTGTGAATAGCCACTTCAATGTAATATAAAAAAAAAAGTAGCATTCAATTTTTCTATATATATAGAGAGAGAGAGAGAGAGAGTAGAATTCAAGTTTTCAAACTTGATAATTTGATGGCTATGATGAGTGTAACTGATATAGAAAATATTATTGCATCTCCCATGCACATATAGACTTCTCATTTGTATGTTTGATTGTAAATTGAAGTTAACCTGTATGATAATTGGAAGTGATATTATTACCCAAAAAAAAAAAAAAAATTGGATGTGACACATTAGTAATGCACACGAGAGAGAAATAGAAAAATATTATTGCATCTCCCATGCACATGTAAAACCTATATGTTCAACAAATCAAAATATGCTATATGTCCACTAATTCCTAATGTCTCTTGTTAGTGGGTGATCTTAGGACAGTTGTTAATAAACCATTTAAAAAAAAATATAAAAAGCCATCAAAGAAATTAATTGTTTTCTTTTTCCCATAAAATGTTTTTAAAAATATATGCTAAACCAATGCTCTTAGAGTATTCATTAACTTTTCCCATTCCTATTTATGAGCTAACACTATTAATATATGATGATATAAAATAAGAGAAATGATCCAATGGAGTTAATTCCGTACCATACTGACTGGTACAATCAAAATTCATCTATTGACGAGTGAATTGGTACAAAAAACCCTTGAATCGTACCGCTTAAAATACTGGATTATACCGAACATACCCGCAAATATTAGATATCTCCAAAAAATGAAAATCAGGCGGTACAAAAAATTTGAAGAAAAAAGAAGAAGTTAGTGGCAGAAAGCTCACATTGCCATCGTCGCTAGTTGTTTTCCCATGTTGTCAGCTGCAGCACCATATCCAAGGGATTCAAATGAACCCCTAAGTTGGGAAAAAATTAATATTTTTAAATTTTTTTTGTTTTGACCACCCTAAAAAAGTCCAACAATGAATCGATTCAACACCTACCTTTATCTTGCCATTTAAACAAATAGGGAAAAAAAAAAAAGAAAAAAAAAAGAAAAGAACCCAACAACAAACCAATTTGATCTAAAATCAAGAAAAATAGCAAGCCAAACAAAAAAAATTAGTAATTTGTTGATCTTAAATCAAAGAAAAATTATGTGAGTAGAAAAGTGTAGAAACTAAGAGGTAATTAAATGTGAAGTAGTGGAAGTGAGGCGTAGGACAATGGGAAGTGAATACAATTTTTTTTTTTTTTTTAATGATTGTATTGTTGTGTTGAATTCTTAATAGAGTAATGTATAAGGCAACAAAAAATTTTCTTAATGAATTACAAAGACTAAGTTAAAGTTCAGTTGAATTGAAATAAAAGAATAGAAAAGAATAAAGATAAAAAAATTAAAAATTAAAAATTAAAGTATTGTAAGAAATAAATATATTTAGGAACGTAAGCAACAATAATTAAAGAACATTTAACAACCATAATTAATCTTAGCAACAATAATTAATATCTTCATTATATTAAGAAACAAGATGTCCAATAAACTTTTTTTGAGGGTGATATGTCCAATAAACTTAAGTTTATCTTTTATTCTTTTATTAATTAGTACTATGGATAAAGTTATGATAAGAAAATTATATATACCACAAGATTCATCTTCTAAGATAACTCGTGTGAATTTGAAAATTCTTCCTTCAAATCATAGGTACATACAAGGAAAAAAAAAAAAAAAAAACTCATCTTAATAATCAAGATTAAATAAAAAAAATATTTATGAAAAGGTCGTTATTAATCTCTTCACCATGATTTTGAATGACCCCTTAAAGTAAATTTCTGAACCGCCACTGTATGTAATGTGACATCCCCCCCTTGCGTGCCTCCTCTCCCCCTCATATTTTTTTACAACTGCTTCTCTTTCTTCTGACTCCATTTTGACAAAGGTTTCACCTCTCTTGTTCTTTTATTTATTTATTTATAATAAAGATGATTTATTTATAAACTAAGGATCACTATTCCTTTTTCTTGAGTTGTGCGTGTGACACATGTTTTCCGTGTTCTGACATCTCATGTGAACTTATTAAATTAAATGCCAAACAAATGAACAATTGTAAAATTTCAAATGCTCATACTAACAAGTGCTTTTAGGACAATGGTTAGTAATTTATTTTAAGAAATTTTTTATATCACTTTTATAAGAAATAAAAGAAAAACTATCAAGACATTAATTTTTTTTTTTTTTTCCCATAAAAACTTTCTTTGAATAAATTCTTAATCATTATCCTAAGGACATCTGTTAGCATTTTTCAATTTAAAACACATACTCCTTTATTAGCTGCCACTCAATTTGTTTTTTTTTTTTTTGTTATTATTATTATTATTATTTTTTGAGAAGAGCCACTCACGATGTTAAGAAAGCAATTTTGTGTGTTTTAAAAAAAAATTAATATCATCTTTTTATTATTATTACCATTTAGTACATCAGGTTATTGGCTTCATTATTATTATATTATTATTAATGGATTGATATTTGAGCAAGAAATCAACATATTTAGTGAAATATGCTTTTTAAATTTAAGGATTTTTATATAGTCATTTTATAAATAATATATAGAGCGATAATTTTGAAATTGTAGATTAATATTAGTAGGTACCGAAATAATTTGTATTTCTAACCAAACTAAAATAGTTATCGGTACATACTATTAACTCCCTTCGAATGGAGAAATCATATGGTTCTCATCCTCTTTTTAAATCTTTTAATTTTCTTTTCTTTCTTCAAAATAGAGATTCGTGATATTGAAAAAAAAAAAAAAAAACCAGTTTTAAAAATCTATAATAAAAAAATACAAGGAATTTGAAGATTTGAATTATACCTTTGAGGGGTATTAAACCTCGTTCAACTAGATGGGGATAATGCATATAGCTCAAGAAGCCGCAAGCGCTAGGCGTCCAGAACAGCACACATGGAATTCCAAACTTGTCAGCAGCATCAAGAGTGAAGGACATACAACCATCTGCGACAATACAGGTAACAGGAGGCACATTCGAAGACGAAGTGTCGTTGAGTTTGGAGATGAGGTTGCAAAGTGGGAGTAGGCAAGCCTTTGTGGTGGATTCAGCAAGAGCGATGATGTCTTGGCTGACATCTGCATCTACTGGTGGGAGTCCATCGGTAATGGTTTCGAAGTGAAAGTCAGGCAAGCCATCAAGGGAGCTGGGACCCCTAGACCAGAGTAAACGTTTGTGGATATACTCTGTGTTTACAAAAGTTACGTGAAAGCCTTTATGGTGGAGGAGTTTGGCTAGCTTGAGCATTGGATTTATGTGGCCTTGAAGTGGTGCTGGGACGCAAACTACATGAGGTCTAGTAGCTGTTGTAGTGGAACCCATCTCTCTCTCTCTCTCAATCTCAAAAAAAAAAACACACACACACACAAATTGATAAGAACAGTTTGGATAAATGGACATTCTAGGTGTTTTTATAGGTAAACTTATGAATATAAGTGCATTAGAATCATATATTCTAAAAAAATGTCATTTTGACATTAAAAAATTACATTTAAAAAAAAAAAATTATAAACCACTTTACAATAATCCTACGCGTAGGATTATTGTAAAGTGGTTTATAAATTTGTTTTTATTCAAATACGTGTGACGTACATTACATGTATTTGAATATTCTTTCTTTACTGTTTATAATTATTTGTTCCTTATAGTCATATTTTCAAATATTTGTCTTATTCTAACGGTCATATATATCCTAGGCGTAGGATTATTGTAAGGTGGTTTATAAATTTGTTTTTATTCAAATACATGTGACGTACATTACATGTATTTGAATATTCTTTCTTTACTGTTTATAATTATTTTTTCCTTATAGTCATATTTTCAAATATTTGTCTTATTCTAACGGTCATATATATATATATATATATATATATATATATATATATATTTTAATTATTGAGAATGGTAGAAACGGACATATTTTCAAATATCATACTTTGTTAAAACAATTTAGGCAGTCCAAAGAGAGTCCAAAATATATACATATATTCTAAATTTCTAATGCATAACTAAATGCACAGCTGTGGAGATTGAACTTGAAGGGCTGGGGCTGGGGCTGTGTTTAGAAAGGGGAATTACTGCTGTGGAGGTTGAACTTGATGCTACTGCAGCAATTTCTTTAGTGTCTAGCAATGTCAATGCTAAGGGAGATTTATCTGGTCTTGTTGATGATTGCAGGGAATTGTTGCTGCGGCTGCCTCAAGTTAAATTATCACATTGCTTCAGGGAAGCAAATTTTTGTGCCGATGCTTTAGCTAAACTGGGCTCGGCTTCTGCAGATTTGTCTTTTGTTTTTGTCTCCCCTCCCCCTGTTATTTTACAGCTCCTGTATGATGATATGAGGGGCGTTTCTCGCTCTAGAATTTGTATTACTGGTGCTACTTCCAGTGTTTCTTAGTTAATGATAATTCCATATTTACCAAAAAAAAAACTAAATGCACAGCAAATTGAAAATAAATCCTAAGTAAATAATCAGAAGCATTCAAGTAATTATTCGGTGATGCAAAAGATTAGGAAAAAAAAAAAAAAAAAACCATAACACAACACATATAAACCAAGAAGATCGAGAGAGTAAAAGTATACACCGAAATACTAGGAGAATCTACAAAGAAGACAGAGAACTTACCTATATGCAGAAGAAGATAGAATCGGAGAAACCAAGAGAATCGGCGAATAGCTTGAGCAAGTCGGCGACACCGAAATACAAAACCCAAAACGAAACTTTAACCCGCTTTGCTCTGAGATGACCTAAACCATAGAGAGACCCAAAGCCAAACCGTCATAGCTTCAGTTCTAAGATGAGAATGGATAGGAGAGAGCAGAAAAAAAAAATTCGGTGAGGGAGATGGAGATAAAAAGAAAAAACTCGGTGAGGGACATGGAGATATAAAATTATTTATGCTAGAATTTGTGTGATAAAAATGCTAGAGAGGATTGGGAGTGTTGGCTCACAAAAGCGAAAGAAGAGTACATGAGTCTGAGAGAGAGTGAGGCTGAAAATAATGAGTGCCTGAGAGAGAACGAATGAGGATACTTTATTTGAAAAGAGAGAGAAGATTAATAAAAAGAAATAAAAAAAGAAATAGCATTTAGAGATAGAATTCTACCGTTTATCAATGCTAAAAAATTAGCATTTAAGTCTGTTTGATAATGTTGTTCTAGTAATATTGTTTAAGTGTTGTGAAAATATACATGGATAAAAAAGTTTTATGAAAATACATGTGTTATTTAAACAACAAAAACAGTTATTTAAACAACGCAACCAAATAAACCCTAAAATATTTGACTAGAATGTTTTTGGTTTGGTGATAAATTTGACATTTAATACATCTGATATTAATACTCTAGCAAAGGTGGATTTTTTTTTTTTTTTTTTTTTTAAGTTAACATTTAGTGAGAAATATTCTCGTATGGACCAACATCACCCTTACCGCTGAAAACTCACGGGCAAGTTGTCGCATAAATCATAATTCTTTATTTTACTTTTTTTCAAAAGATATTAACGTTTTACGATGAACTTTCACACCATCCCCACCCTGCTAGCTGGCCGGGCAAGCTCATTTAAAAAAAAAAAAAAAAAAAAAAATACTTCAATGTTAACTTTATATGAGTTGTGAGTTCTGATCTCAACCGAGCAGCCTCATTAAAAAGGCCAAAAGTGTTTGTCCATACTCCATTGTTCCAGCTTAATTTTACTTTTAACACTTTTTTGGTCCAATAGCAAGAAAATTATTGAATATTTCGAGAGTATTATAAATGCGTACTCTTTTTTCTCACATGAATTATAAGTCTCACTATAAATTTAATTAGTGAGACCCATAATTTTGTGAGAGTAGGGAGTACGCATTTATGATACTTTAGGAGTACCCAATAATTACCTCCAATAACATATGGCAATCATGTGACTTTTTTTGAGTAATTCTTAGGTACTTGAAGTACGGAAAATGATGCTTCTTCCTTTAACATTCATAGTGTAGTTTACTGGATCCGGATCCTCTCCATTTTTATTTGAAATGGAGAGTGTCCATTTTATGGACAAGATTTGTTTGAAATAAATCTAAGGTCTGAAGTATGCCACGTCAATTAAAATCTATCTGACTTAACTCAGCAAGTTCAACCGGTTAGTTTTAACTATTTCTCTCTATCTCTCTTCCTTTTCCTCTCTTTCTCCCTCTTCCTTAAAGCAACCAAAAACCACAACAACAATAACTCCACCACCATGGCAGTATGCCACCACCACGCCAGAATCACGCCACCACACAACAACCCATTAAAAAAACTACCAAACAGACACTGCAATACACTGCTACCACCACGCCACCGCCACCGCCACCACCACCATTCTGCAAACCCACGTCAGCAAGTTCAACCGGGGTTAGCCCAAACAAAGCAACTGAATGATCAAAAAAGTATAATATTGTTCCTAGCAACTGGATTCTAGACATTTAAAGTAATAATAAAATAATGTTTATTTTCTAATTTTTCTTCTCTCTACCCTCTTTCTCTGTCTCCTCATTATTTCATTTATCTCTCTCTCTTCCTTCTCTTCAAATCATTATGCTCTCCCTCTTCAAACCTGACGCACTTCCTTCCTCTCTCTCTCAAATCAGCATGGAGACAACCCCATCAGATCGGCTGGGTTTCAGTTTTGGGTGAATGTTAGTTTTGTAAATGGGTTTCAGTTTTGGATGGGTACCGAAGTGAGGTGGGTTTTAGTGGTGGTGGGGTGGGTTGTTGCCGTGGTGGTTTAGTGGGTGGCGGGTGTGTTTCCGTGGTGGTGGGGTGGGTGGCGTGGTTGTTGCAGCGGTGAGATCAGCGTGGTGTGAGTTTATATAATCGAATTTGGTCGTGGGTTTGATGAGTGTGGGTGTAGGTGTGGGTTTGTTTGGGGGTTGCCGTGGTGCTGGGTGATTGATGGTGGTGGAGGTAGGGGTTGCTGTGTTGGTTGTGGGGGGTGGGTTTCACTGTGTTTGCTGCTGTGTTGTGGGTCAGGTTCATGGTGGTGGTGAAGGGTTGCCGTGGTGGTGGGGATTGGTGATTGATGGTGATGGTGGCTGATGTGGGTTTGCGGTAGCAGTGTATTGCAATGTCTGTTTGGTAGTTTTTTTAATGGGTTGTTGTGTGGTGGCGTGGTTTTGGCATGGTGGTGGCATACTGGCATGGTGGTGGAGTTATTGTTGTTGTGGTTTTTGGTTGCTTTAAGAAAGAGGGAGGAACAGAGGAAGAGGAAGAGAGGTAGAGAGATAGAGAGAAATAGTTAAAACTAACCCCGGTTGAACTTGCTGAGTTAAGTCAGTTAGATTTTAATTGACGTGGCATGCTTCAGACCTTAGATTTATTTCAAACAAATCCTGTCCATAAAATGGACACTCTCCATTTCAAATAAAAATGGAGAGGATCCGGATCCGTAGTTTACTTATTAAATTCATTGTGGAGTTCACTATAAATATAAGTGTTTTGCTCAAAAAAAAAATATATATATGAGTAATGAGCACCATTTTCATTTTTCTATGTAAGAATTTTCCCTTTTTTCGTGCCTACAATATTATATAAATACATTTGTGGTGGTCAGGCCCAAAACACAGTCCATCGCTAACGCAAAATCTGTGTAAGCGCTTGCAAAATCGCTTTTAATTTCAGCATTTAAATAAAAAAAATAAAAAAATAAAAATAACCCTTCAATTACTTATGATTTTACTTTTATATTTTATTTCTTTTTAATAACCTCTCTCTCACACACTCGTGGTTAATTGCATGTATAGTACTCATGCCAGTACTATCATGAGTATAAGTGATTGAAATATAGACTGTTTCGCATCTAAAGTATATCAAATTATCTACTTTCAAGAGTTTAGAAAATAATCGATATTGATAATGATATAGTATTTTTAATGATGTGGTAAATTATTATTATTAAAAAAAGTACATTTCAGAAATACACATAAGCCTAGGTCTTTCCTCAAATAAAATCCATTTCTATTTTTTTTGATCTTACATTAATTTTCTTAGCAACCAAACAAACCTACTACTAAGTTTGTGTTAATGTAAACTGTTAGATTCACCACTGCCTGGCAAGCTGTGGTACTTGCCGAAAATTATGGACAATTTGAAAGCAATTTGAAGCTTTGCATGTTTAACATAATAAAAATAACTAGCCTTATAGTATGGGCTCTGCCCGTGCTAACAGACTTTTAAATTTCTTTTTTTAATGTTAAATTTTTTTGTTTATCCCATAAGATTTAAAATTTAACCATCACTAAAATAGACAGTGTGATGGATCTTGCACAAAATAATGTACATTGAAATAGCATTGAAGTCATTATTTTGCGTACTCCTGTATATTTTGTATAACTTGATGATTGACAAACGGATAATTCATATTAAAGAAATTCATAAATTTCAAATTGGGACGAATACAATTATAATGTGCAAAGAAATAACAAAAGCCTATTCACACATACTATAATCATTACTTTTTGTTTGGCTTCCAACTTTATACCCCAAGACAACAAGTTCCTTCCTCTACTCAGACTTGGATCCCTCCCCTAGGTTTGTCATTTAAAATTAACGTTGATACTGCTGTGGGGGCCCACTTCTCCGCTATAGTTGCGGTGGCAAGAGACTAGAGAGGAGAGTTGATATTCATCGATACTATGAAAGTGAACACTACCCTCTCTCTCCAGGCCAAAGCAGAGGCCATTAAATGGGTCCTCTCCTTAGCTCCTGCGATGGGTAATGAGTGCATCATAGTAGAGTCAGACTCCCAATCTTATGTACAGCTTCTTAATGATTTGGCAGAGACCCCTCTCCCTCTTGGAGGATCAGGTCTCTGTGCTCTGATTTGAGGAATCTTTTGACTGTTTTTTATAAAGTTTTTGTTAATTAGGCACGTAGGATTTGTAATGCAGCAACTCACTCTTTAGGAAAATGGTCTCCAGCTTGTAATTATTTTGGCCTTTCTGTTCTTGGTAATGGCCCATTGTGTCTCTTCCATTATTTTGGAGGAGTCCTGCAGGGCCTTGTAGTTGTCTTTAGTCTTTTCTCTCAACTAGTCAAGGTAGCATGTGCAACGCACGTGCTAACTATGGGAAAAAAAAAAAGTAGTAATTAGGATCAATTTTAGATTTTATTTATATCACAAAATAAAAATAAAAATTATTTGATTTTTAAAATACATAGAGATTTACATTAATCAAAAGAGATATTAATTTTAAGAATTTTGATAGTTATGTTATAAAAAGTTAATCTCAATCATATAAGACCGTGACAGATCCCAGTCCAATATTTTATTATTTTATTTTGACTTACAACCAAACACCTCAATAGTTGTGAATATATTGTAATAACAACAAAATGTCACAACATTTTTAGTTGTGCTAGATCTCGATATAATATTTTATTATTTTATTTTATTTTATTTTGACCCATAAGGAATTGACACATGCGTTACTATATTTTCAAAATATCTCTATGTATACATTGTACTTAATTACAATGTAAATTTATATTGTAGACAAAAAAAAAAATTAGCAAATTTCGTACACATTTACAAACTTTGTACAATATTTACCATTTTTTGTGCAAATGTGTATAATATTAACCACTTTTGTGTATTTACAATGTAAACTAGCATTGCAAGTATAAAGTAAACATATAAAGATAAAAAAAAAAAAAAAAAAAAAAAAAAACTCAAACCAACTGGCATATTTGAAGGGGAAAAAAAGAAAAGAAAAGAGAAAGTGCACCTCACTAATTGAATAAACCAAAAAAAACACTATTCATGAGCCTTTAGCTCTTTTTATATAGTTAATAGATATGCCAACTGTAGGGGCTGGTTTCGTCGTAGATCCCCCAGCAATACATTTATTTAGAGAGTGGGACGTAGGGTTTGGCGCTGACAGGCTTGCCACCGGCTCGCCGGGAGCGTTCTCCCTTCTGGAGGGCTTTGCCTTGTTCTTTTTGGCGTGGGGGGTTGCTCCTCGGACGGCCGAGGAGCCCCTTACTCTGAAGGGCCCCTTGCATTATATACCCTCTTTGGCCAATCCTAGCCTTCCAACTGTCAATCATCTAAACCGCTGCGTAAGGACCTGTCCCATCAGCCACGTTCCCCACCTTACCGTGGGTCGCAGCCCCCAAGGTTCCACCGTTCAGGAGTCCTTTCAGCATTAAGATTGCCAGGAGAGTTAGGTGGATGCATTTAACTGTGGATGTGATTGCCTATACTGGGCTTGTCCCCCACCTGGGATTAGGGTAGGTATGCCGAGGTAAGGGTCGTCCTCGGCGTGGCCCAGAGGGCAAAAAGCCCCTAGACAACTGCCTGGGGCAGCCATCGATCCTCGGCGTGGGCTTTGGGCCAGCCTAGAGGTGGGCCGAGACTTCCAGGCCCACGGGCCCCACAATAGCCCCTCAAAATCCTGCTGCACGTTCCCTTGAACGGGGAGGAGGGTTTTGATATCCACGGCCCTCATACCCCACAAGGCCTTCCGCTGGTTGGTTTTTCCCTAAATAGTCAGCTCGGCGCTTCAATCCTTCGGTAAGCAGTTAGTCTCCTATAGAAGATTCTGGTACTGCTTTAAGGATAGTGGCAAGCTCCCCGTAGGCTTGGGTCCGAGGACCATGCAAGACCTAGGCACAGGTGCTGCCTTCAAAAGTAGTGGCTAGCTCTCCGTAGGCTTGGGTCCGTGGACCATGCAAGACCTAGGCACAGGTGCTGCCTTCAAAAGTAGTGGCTAGCTCTCCGTAGGCTTGGGTCCGAGGACCATGCAAGACCTAGGCACAGGTGCTGCCTTCAAGATAAGTGGCTAGCTCTCCGTAGGCTTGGGTCCGAGGACCATGCAAGACCTAGGCACAGGTGCTGCCTTCAAGAGTAGTGGCTAGCTCTCCGTAGGCCTGGGTCTGAGGACCATGCAAGACCTAGGCACAGGTGCTGCCTTCAAAAGTAGTGGCTAGCTCTCCGTAGGCTTGGGTCCGAGGACCATGCAAGACCTAGGCACAGGTGCTGCCTTCAAAAGTAGTGGCTAGCTCTCCGTAGGCTTGGGTCCGAGGACCATGCAAGACCTAGGCACAGGTGCTGCCTTCAAAAGTAGTGGCTAGCTCTCCGTAGGCTTGGGTCCGAGGACCATGCAAGACCTAGGCACAGGTGATGCCTTCAAGATAAGTGGCTAGCTCTCCGTAGGCTTGGGTCCGAGGACCATGCAAGACCTAGGCACAGGTGCTGCCTTCAAGAGTAGTGGCTAGCTCTCCGTAGGCTTGGGTCCGAGGACCATGCAAGACCTAGGCACAGGTGCTGCCTTCAAGATAAGTGGCTAGCGCTCCGTAGGCTTGGGTTCGAGGACCATGCAAGACCTAGGCACAGGTGCTGCCTTCAAGAGTAGTGGCTAGCTCTCCGTAGGCTTGGGTCCGAGGACCATGCAAGACCTAGGCACAGGTGCTGCCTTCAGGATAAGTGGCTAGCTCTCCGTAGGCTTGGGTCCATGGACCATGCAAGACCTAGGCACAGGTGCTGCCTTCAAGATAAGTGGCTAGCTCTCCGTAGGCTTGGGTCCGAGGACCATGCAAGACCTAGGCACAGGTGCTGCCTTCAAAAGTAGTGGCTAGCTCTCCGTAGGCTTGGGTCCGAGGACCATGCAAGACCTAGGCACAGGTGCTGCCTTCAAGATAAGTGGCTAGCTCTCCGTAGGCTTGGGTCCGAGGACCATGCAAGACCTAGGCACAGGTGCTGCCTTCAAGAGTAATGGCTCGCTCTCCGTAGGCTTGGGTCCGTGGACCATGCAAGACCTAGGCACAGGTGCTGCCTTCAAGAGTAGTGGCTAGCTCTCCGTAGGCTTGGGTCCGAGGACCATGCAAGACCTAGGCACAGGTGCTGCCTTCAACAGTAGTGGCTAGCTCTCCGTAGGCTTGGGTCCGAGGACCATGCAAGACCTAGGCACAGGTGCTGCCTTCAAAAGTAGTGGCTAGCTCTCCGTAGGCTTGGGTCCGAGGACCATGCAAGACCTAGGCACAGGTGCTGCCTTCAAAAGTAGTGGCTAGCTCTCCGTAGGCTTGGGTCCGAGGACCATGCAAGACCTAGGCACAGGTGCTGCCTTCAAGATAAGTGGCTAAGTGGCTAGTTTCCCCACAGGCCTGAGTCCGAGGACCATGCAGAGCCTTGGTTCTGTCTAACACTTGGTCTTCTGGAGTAATTAGTTTCCCCATAGGCCTGAGTCCGAGGACCATGCAGAGCCTTGGTTCTGTCTAACACTTGGTCTTCTGGAGTAATTAGTTTCCCCATAGGCCTGAGTCCGAGGACCATGCAGAGCCTTGGTTCTGTCTAACACTTTCATTTTTCTGTAAGTAGGGGTTTGTCCTCGGACCGTTTTTCTGGGGACGATTCCTCCTTCGGTCGGACATTGATTTTTCACGTGGCGTTGATCTCGCCTCCAGCTCGAGTCCCCATCTTCTATCTGGGAAGCGTTTCTTGGCCGTTCGTGTTCTGCGCCTGACGCTTCGGTGCGCGAGACGCGTCTTCATTAATGGTCTCGTAAATCAACAGAAGTACAACGGTCTGCGGCCCCCTTGGAATTTGGTGGCTTCATTATTGTCCGCCGCCTCGGTAACTCGCTTTTCGAATTCCGCGTGAATTAATTCTCACCAACTCTCCTCCTCTATATAAGGCTTTCTGGGGGGATGGTTTCTTCATACTCCATGAGCCTCCCAACTCGAACAGGAAGAACACCATTTTTCCACTCCCCATGACCCTTTAATAACCCCGTCGGAATTGTGACCGGAGTTAGGAGATATGGGGCTAAGGGCTGCCGTGGCCGCAGCCCCCACTGGGTTTCTGGCGCGGCAGAGTCTAGGCGTAGCGCCGGCAGTGTCGTACGCGGTGACCAGGTGGAACGTTGTTGAAGTACCTAACGTCTCTTCCCGGAGCGCACCTCCGGTGGAGGAGACACACGAACTCATGTCATGGCTGGCGCCTGAGTGTTGCCGTCTCCAACGGCCGGCGCTCGGGAGGATTGGAGAGCATCAAGGGAACATCACGGGGGAGAACATTCCGGTGCCCCTGCATCTGCTCCTCACTTTGTTCAAGCTTCCGCCTTGAAGTGAGCCGGCCTCAGCCCCCCTTCCCCTCTTTTATTGTCAAGCTCTCCCGTTCTGCTGATGCCAATAAAAGCACGGGTTGACACTTCTCCCTCCCTCTAGCTAGTTGTAGAATCGGACTGTCTGAGCCTCCGATTATAGGATTAGCTTGTAATAAAGCTTGTAAAACAAGCCTGCCTGAGCCTCTGATTGTATTTTGTAACTTTCTTTTTCATGAAATAATATCAGACTCTTTTCTCATTTCTTTTTTTTTTTTGCTGTTGAATCTTCCATTTTGCTGCAACCGTACTTGTTATTATATATATTTTTTTTTGCGAAGTGACTGTTTAGAACGATCGCCGGTTGCGCCGGTCGGCGCACTAACTCTTCCCACAGACGGCGCCAATTGTAGGGGCTAATTTCGTCGTAGATTCCCCGACAATACATTTATTTAGAGAGTGGGACGTAGGGTTTGGCGCTGACAGGCTTGCCACCGGCTCGCCGGGAGCGTTCTCCCTTCTTGAGGGCTTTGCCTTGTTCTTTTTGGCGTGGGGGTTGCTCCTCGGACGGCCGAGGAGCCCCTCATTCTGAAGGGCACCTTGCATTTTATACCTTCTTTGGTCAATCCTAGCCTTCCAACTGTCGATCATCTAAACCGCTGCGTAAGGACCTGTCCCATCAGCCACGTTCCCCACCTTACCGTAGGTCGCAGCACCCAAGGTTCCGCCGTTCAGGAGTCCTTTCAGCATTAAGATTGCCAGGAGAGTTAGGTGGATGCATTTAAGTGTGGATGTGACTGCCTATACTGGGCTTGTCCCCCACCTGGGATTAGGGTAGGTATGCCGAGGTAAGGGTCGTCCTCGGCGTGGCCCAGAGGGCGAAAAGCCCCTAGACAACTGCCTGGGACAGCCATCGATCCTCGGCGTGGGCTTTGGGCCAGCCTAGAGGTGGGCCGAGACTTCCAGGCCCACGGGCCCCACAATAGCCCCTCAAAATCCTGCTGCACGTTCCCTCGAACGGGGACGAAGGTTTTGATATCCACGGCCCTCACACCCCACAAGGCCTTCCGCTGGTTGGTTTTTTTCCCCAAATAGTCAGCTCGGCGCTTCAATCCTTCGGTAAGCAGTTAGTCTCCTATAGAAGATTCTGGTACTGCTTTAGGGATAGTGGCAAGCTCCCCGTAGGCTTGGGTTCGAGGACCATGCAAGACCTAGGCACAGGTGCTGCCTTCAAGAGTAGTGGCTAGCTCTCCGTAGGCTTGGGTCCGTGGACCATGCAAGACCTAGGCACAGGTGCTGCCTTCAAGAGTAGTGGCTAGCTCTCCGTAGGCTTGGGTCCGAGGACCATGCAAGACCTAGGCACAGGTGCTGCCTTCAAGATAAGTGGCTAGCTCTCCGTAGGCTTGGGTCCGAGGACCATGCAAGACCTAGGCACAGGTGCTGCCTTCAAGAGTAGTGGCTAGCTCTCCGTAGGCCTGGGTCCGAGGACCATGCAAGACCTAGGCACAGGTGCTGCCTTCAAGAGTAGTGGCTAGCTCTCCGTAGGCCTGGGTCCGAGGACCATGCAAGACCTAGGCACAGGTGCTGCCTTCAAAAGTAGTGGCTAGCTCTCCGTAGGCCTGGGTCCGATGACCATGCAAGACCTAGGCACAGGTACTGCCTTCAAAAGTAGTGGCTAGCTCTCCATAGGCTTGGGTCCGAGGACCATGCAAGACCTAGGCACAGGTGCTGCCTTCAAGATAAGTGGCTAGCTCTCCGTAGGCTTGGGTCCGAGGACCATGCAAGACCTAGGCACAGGTGCTGCCTTCAAGAGTAGTGGCTAGCTCTCCGTAGGCTTGGGTCCGAGGACCATGCAAGACCTAGGCACAGGTGCTGCCTTCAAGATAAGTGGCTAGCTCTCCGTAGGCTTGGGTCCGAGGACCATGCAAGACCTAGGCACAGGTGCTGCCTTCAAGAGTAGTGGCTAGCTCTCCGTAGGCTTGGGTCCGAGGACCATGCAAGACCTAGGCACAGGTGCTGCCTTCAAGATAAGTGGCTAGCTCTCCGTAGGCTTGGGTCCGTGGACCATGCAAGACCTAGGCACAGGTGCTGCCTTCAAAAGTAGTGGCTAGCTCTCCGTAGGCTTGGGTCCGAGGACCATGCAAGACCTAGGCACAGGTGCTGCCTTCAAGAGTAGTGGCTAGCTCTCCGTAGGCTTGGGTTCGAGGACCATGCAAGACCTAGGCACAGGTGCTGCCTTCAAGATAAGTGGCTAGCTCTCCGTAGGCTTGGGTCCGAGGACCATGCAAGACCTAGGCACAGGTGCTGCCTTCAAGAGTAGTGGCTCGCTCTCCGTAGGCTTGGGTCCGTGGACCATGCAAGACCTAGGCACAGGTGCTGCCTTCAAGAGTAGTGGCTAGCTCTCCGTAGGCTTGGGTCCGAGGACCATGCAAGACCTAGGCACAGGTGCTGCCTTCAAGAGTAGTGGCTAGCTCTCCATAGGCTTGGGTCTGAGGACCATGCAAGACCTAGGCACAGGTGCTGCCTTCAAAAGTAGTGGCTAGCTCTCCGTAGGCTTGGGTCCGAGGACCATGCAAGACCTAGGCACAGGTGCTGCCTTCAAGAGTAGTGGCTAGCTCTCCGTAGGCTTGGGTCCGAGGACCATGCAAGACCTAGGCACAGGTGCTGCCTTCAAGAGTAGTGGCTAAGTGGCTAGTTTCCCCACAGGCCTGAGTCCGAGGACCATGCAGAGCCTTGGTTCTGTCTAACACTTGGTCTTCTGGAGTAATTAGTTTCCCCATAGGCCTGAGTCCGAGGACCATGCAGAGCCTTGGTTCTGTCTAACACTTGGTCTTCTGGAGTAATTAGTTTCCCCATAGGCCTGAGTCCGAGGACCATGCAGAGCCTTGGTTCTGTCTAACACTTTCATTTTTCTGTAAGTAGGGGTTTGTCCTCGGACCGTTTTTCTGGGGACGATTCCTCCTTCGGTCGGACATTGATTTTTCACGTGGCGTTGATCTCGCCTCCAGCTCGAGTCCCCATCTTCTATCTGGGAAGCGTTTCTTGGCCGTTCGTGTTCTGCGCCTGACGCTTCGGTGCGCGAGACGCGTCTTCATTAATGGTCTCGTAAATCAACAGAAGTACAACGGTCTGCGGCCCCCTTGGAATTTGGTGGCTTCATTATTGTCCGCCGCCTCGGTAACTCGCTTTTCGAATTCCGCGTGAATTAATTCTCACCAACTCTCCTCCTCTATATAAGGCTTTCTGGGGGGATGGTTTCTTCATACTCCATAAGCCTCCCAACTCGAACAGGAAGAACACCATTTTCCACTCCCCATGCCCCTTTAATAACCCCGTCGGAATTGTAACCGGAGTCAGGAGATATGGGGCTAAGGGCTGCCGTGGCCGCAGCCCCCACTGGGTTTCTGGCGCGGCAGAGTCTAGGCGTAACGCCGGCAGTGTCGTACGCGGTGACCAGGTGGAACGTTGTTGAAGTACCTAACGTCTCTTCCCGGAGCGCACCTCCGGTGGAGGAGACACACGAACTCATGTCATGGCTGGCGCCTGAGTGTTGCCGTCTCCAACGGCCGGCGCTCGGGAGGATTGGAGAGCATCAAGGGAACATCACGGGGGAGGACATTCCGGTGCCCCTGCATCTGCTCCTCACTTTGTTCAAGCTTCCGCCTTGAAGTGAGCCAGCCTCAGCCCCCCTTCCCCTCTTTTATTGTCAAGCTCTCCCGTTCTGCTGATGCCAATAAAAGCACGGGTTGACACTTCCCCCTCCCTCTAGCTAGTTGTAGAATCGGACCGCCTGAGCCTCCGATTGTAGGATTAGCTTGTAATAAAGCTTGTAAAACAAGCCTGCCTGAGCCTCTGATTGTATTTTGTAACTTTCTTTTTCATGAAATAATATCAGACTCTTTTCTCATTTCTTTTTTTTTTTTTTTTTTGCTGTTGAATCTTCCATTTTGCTGCAACCGTACTTGTTATTATATTTTTTTTTTTTGCGAAGTGACTGTTTAGAACGATCACCGGTTGCGCCGGTCGGCGCACTAACCCTTCCCACAGACGGCGCCAATTGTAGGGGCTGGTTTCGTCGTAGATCCCCCGACAATACATTTATTTAGAGAGTGGGACGTAAGGTTTGGCGCTGACAGGCTTGCCACCGGCTCGCCGGGAGCGTTCTCCCTTCTTGAGGGCTTTGCCTTGTTCTTTTTGGCGTGGGGGTTGCTCCTCGGACGGCCGAGGAGCCCCTCATTCTGAAGGGCACCTTGCATTTTATACCTTCTTTGGTCAATCCTAGCCTTCCAACTGTCGATCATCTAAACCGCTGCGTAAGGACCTGTCCCATCAGCCACGTTCCCCACCTTACCGTGGGTCGCAGCACCCAAGGTTCCGCCGTTCAGGAGTCCTTTCAGCATTAAGATTGCCAGGAGAGTTAGGTGGATGCATTTAAGTGTGGATGTGACTGCCTATACTGGGCTTGTCCCCCACCTGGGATTAGGGTAGGTATGCCGAGGTAAGGGTCGTCCTCGGCGTGGCCCAGAGGGCGAAAAGCCCCTAGACAACTGCCTGGGACAGCCATCGATCCTCGGCGTGGGCTTTGGGCCAGCCTAGAGGTGGGCCGAGACTTCCAGGCCCACGGGCCCCACACCAACTTATATAAATATTTAAAAGAAAGAAAAAAAAAACACAAATCGATAACTGGAAAAAAAAAAAAAAAAAAAAAAAAAAAAAAAAAAAAAACTATAGTCACTATATAAATTAATGTTAAAATGTTGTGGACTTAGCCTTTTTTATTTGATGTATAAGAAACTGTGAGATCTCAACAATTATGAAAACATTGTGATAACAATAAGAGTTGTAACACTTTCTCAAAACATTTATTTTTAGTTGTGGTTGGTCACATTCTTATATTTTATTATTATATTTCGACTTGTAAGAAATTGACACATCAATAATTGTGAAAATATTGTGAAATTTGTTGTGTCAGTATAACAATATATAAACCAGCTTACATAAATATTTAAAAGAAAAAAAAAACACAAACCGATTACTGGAAAAAAAAAAAAAAAAACTTTAGGCACTATAGCTACCGTGCCAGTTGAATAAACCAAAAACACTACACAATAAGTGTTGTAACATTTTCTCAAAACATTTATTTTTAGTTGTGGTTGGTCATAGTCTCATATTTTATTATTTTATTTCGGCTTGTAAGAAATTGACACGTCAATAATTGTGAAAATATTGTGAAATTTGTTGTGTCAGTATAACAATATATATACCAGCTTACATAAATATTTAAAAAAAAAAAAAAACACAAACTGATTACTAAAAAAAAAAACTTTAGGCACTGTAGCTACCGTGCCAATTGAATAAACCAAAAGCACTGTACAATAAGTGTTGTAACATTTTCTCAAAACATTTATTTTTAGTTGTGACTGGTCACAGTCTCATATTTTATTATTTTATTTCGACTTATAATAAATTGACACGTCAATAATTGTGAAAATATTGTGAAATTTGTTATGTCAGTATAACAATATATAGACCAGCTTACATAAATATTTAAAAGAAAAAAAAATAAAAAAAAATAAAAACAACAACAACAACAACAACACTTTAAGCACTGTAGCTACCACGCCTGTTAAATAAACCAAAAGTACTGCACAATAAGTGTTGTAACATTTTCTCAAAACATTTATTTTAATTTGTGATTGGTCATAGTCTCATATTTTATTATTTTATTTCAACTTGTAAGAATTTGACATGTCAATAATTGTGAAAATATTGTGAAATTTGTTGTGTTAGTATAACAATATATATACCAGCTTACATAAATATTTAAAAGAAAAAAAAAAAAAACAAAAATCGATTAGTGAAAAAAAAAAAAAAAAAAAAAAAAACTTTAGGCACTGTAGTTACCTTGCTAGTTGAATAAATCAAAAGCATTGTACAATAAGTGTTGTAACATTTTCTCAAAACATTTATTTTTAGTTGTGATTGGTCAGTTTCATATTTTATTATTTTATTTCGACTGGTAAGAAATTGACACGTCAATAATTGTGAAAATATTGTGAAAATTTGTTGTGTCAGTATAACAATATATATACCAGCTTACATAAATATTTAAAAGGAAAAAAAAAACTGATTACTGAAAAGAAAAAAAAAAACTATAGCTACTGTAGCTACAATGCCACTTGGCATGTAGTTACTGTTCAAAACTTGGGGGAAAAAAAAGTGGCTCTCGAAACCAAAGCACTATAGCTATAGTGACTTAGTGCATTCGTGCTTCTATATATATATATATAGATTTATTTTCAATTGTAGTTGGTCACAGTTTCATGTTTTATTATTTTATTTTGACTTATAAGAAATTGACACCTATGAAAATATTATGAAATTTGTTGTGTCAGTATAACAATATATGTAAAAGGGAAAAAAAAGTAAAAATGGAAGACTGAAAAAAAAAAAAAAAAAAAAAAAAAAAAAAAAAAAAAAACTGGTTACTATAGCTATAGTGCCGCTTGGATCCGTAGCTAATGTTCAAAACTTTAAAAAAAAAGTGGCTCACCAAAATGACACTGTAGATGAACAATGCAAACTGTAGCAACATTACTACTTTTCACAAAATATTTATTTTCAGTTGTGATTGGTCACAATTTCATATTTTATTATTTTATTTTGACTTATAAGAAATTGACACTTCAATAATTGTGAAAATATTGTGAAATTTGTTGTGTCAGTACAACAATATATATAAATGAAAAAAAAAATACAAACGGAAGACTAAAAAAAAAAAAAAAAAAAAAAGACAAAGTGCCTCAACAAAGCACCGTTGCCGCTACAGTGCTTTTACAGTGCAAACACACTGGGTGCACAGAGCTGAAGCACTGTAGCGGCTACATTGCCGCTTTTCACAAAATATTTATTTTCAGTTGTGGTTAGTCACAATTTCATATTTTATTATTTTATTTTGATTTATAAGAAATTGAGACTTCAATAATTGTAAAAATATTGTGAAATTTATTGTGTCAGTACAACCATATATATAAAAGGAAAAAAAATACAAGCCGAAGACCGAAAAAAAAAACAGAAAAAAAAAAAGAGAGACAAAGTGCCTCACCAAAGCACTGTTGCCGCTACAGTACTTTCACAAGATAAACACGCTGAATGCACAGTACCAAAATATTGTAGCAGCATAGCCGCTTTTTATAGGTAGAAGATAAAGTTTTCTGTTCATCCCACAAAAAAAAAAAAATTTATTGAATAAAAAGATCTGTCAGAAAGTGTGGACAGAAATCAAAGTTTTTTGCCTATCAATTTTATACAAGACACTGTTAAAAGCCATTGGATACTTTTCTTTTTAGCCCATGATTATAGTGCAGCACATGGCTTGCCTGCCATAGGGTTGTTTTTTCAATAAAATTTTCAAATTTTTATCAATATCTATATATATATATATATATATATATATATATATATATATAATTGAAGCCTTTCTAATTCCACAATTTTTGACGTCATTTTTTTTTTAATTCTTTTTAACTTTTTATTATATTAAAATTTATCAATTTAACTCCCCCATCAGTATACAATAATACAACTCCCCCATCAGCTTGCACGTCACCTTTAAAATATATATATATATATATATATATTTTTTTTTTTTAAGGTTTTATTATTATATTAGAATTATCAATTTAGAAACCTAATATTTTATCAAAAAAAAAAAATTAAAACCCTAATACAAGTATACAACTACCTCTTCAGTCTAAACCCCACAACCTCTCTGTTTTCTAATATACGTTGGCACCCCAAAACTTAGATCCTCCTGCTGCTACCGCCATCATGGATCACCGCCAATGCATCAATTTCTCTTTGCCTCTCCATCGTTGCTCAATCCAGCCCATCATATTCTATGTTGGCAAATTATTTTGAGGTAATTAAAACATGTTTTTTACTCTCCTTAATTTCTATATTGCTCTCTCTCTCTCTCTCTATCCGCTTTAATTGTTCATGGAATTTTGTTAGTTTATGGCTGTGGGTTGCTCTGGATTTATGTTTTTGTTTTTGTTTTTGTTTTTTTTGTTTTTTTTTTTTTGTTTTTTTTTTTGTTTTGTTTTGTTTTTCATAGAATTTTGTTGGTTTATGATTGTGGGTTGCTCTGGATTTAAGTGTTTTTTTTTTCTTTGCAAATTTCCCCATTTTCTTCTTCTTCCTTTGTTGTCAAATCTATGGCAGAGAAAAATCATGAAATTTTTGTAATTAGATTTTCTTTTTCCCTTTTTTTTTGTATGCAATTTTTATTGGATTTTTGGTTTCTTGGGATTCTTCTATTTGGTTTTAATTCTGGGTTTGTTTTAGTTGATATATAGTGTTTTTCTCATCTTCATTTTACATTGGTTTGGATTTTCTTTTTCCCTTTTTTTGGTTATGCAATTTTTACTGGATTTTTGGTTTACTGGGATTCTTCTATTTGATTTCAATTTTGGTTTGTTTTGGTTTGATATATAGTGTTACTATCGTCTTCATTTACATTGGTTTTCCCTTTTTATAAATTATTATAATCTCTGGATCTTCTTACATGATAGCCTATGGAATGTTATGTTAGAGTTGCTGCTATTTTGGATTCCGTGAGAATTTTTTTGAAGGTTGGGGTTGGTTAGTATAGTTGTTTGAGATTGCTAAACATGTGTTTGATAGAATGCTCAGGTGTTTGTTCTCTGATTCTTCTTTGCCAATTCATTTGTGGTATTTCTTGAACAAGTTTGGAATGCTCAGGTGTTTGTTCTCAGATTCATTTGTAATATGTCTTTTGTTCTCCGTTTAAAAGAATTCAGCTACAAGAAATTACAAAAGGCTATGGTTTGATATATAGTGTTATTGTCGTCTTCAATTGAAGACCTACTTACTCTGTTATTATTTTCTACATATTGCTCTTTCTCTCCACTTCAATTGTTCATGTGGGTGATCTACTTTTGGTGTTTTGGGTTGCTATGGCTGAATGTTTCGCCTTAGCAGGAGGAAGTTTCGGTATTTAATCATCTTGATTTAACTTTGATCTTAAATTTTAGATGGGTTATTTGTTTTTTTGTTATTAATATGAGCCTTTTAGCATACCAATTACTTGCATTGGTACCAATTAACGAATTTCCAATAGGTTTAATTCTTTTTCTTGGTGATAGGTTTCAAATTTGCTACATAGAACGTTTGGTCTTTGTTTTCCTTTTTGTTCTTGAAAAGATATAATAATTTCATTGTTAGATGGTAGATGGAAATATTTACAAATTTTCAAAAGGTTCCAGGGATGAAGGAGATCAAGATTTAAAAGGCCAATTTGATGTAAGCTGTGCCTTTTGTGATGGGTGGAATTCAGGAAGCTTGCAATGATATTTAAATCTTTCAATGGTATCATATACATAATACCAAGTTTTGTATTTTTATATTCCCAGTATTTGATATATTGTTTTAACCAATCCAATTTTCTATTTTCTAACAGAGGTGACCAATAACAAGCCTACCTTTCATCTATAAGGTATTTGTAGACAACTAAATTTCTTAGTTTGAAATGAGTCAAACAATTAAAATAGTTTCACAAATGTGAATTTGTATTGATGAATATGTGGTACAATTCTCTGTGATTACAAAAGAGTGACTCTCTGATTCGATCTCTTTGAAAGATTTGTTGATTGGAATTGTGGTAATGTGATTTTGATTCGAACACCAAATATACTTCAATTTGGTTGAAGAATGGATCGAAAATCTTTGAAACAGAATTACAATGAATCTCTGGCTATAAGCTTGTTGGAAATTCTTTGTTCTTCGTATGTTCTTCGTGTTCTTGGTGTGTTCTTCATTTTCGAAGGTTTGTGGTGGAAGTTCTTCGGTACTTTAGAGGCTTGAATCCGTAGAGCTTCGTTGATTTATGATTTGTTGAGGTTTCTGGAGGCTTTTCAGCTTGATTCCGGTGAACTTTGAGATCTAGGCAGATAGTTTGGATGATTCTGCTTCGAATGTTCTTTGATTTTGAGTTTGAAGTTTTTGAAGTTCTTGAAGGCTTTGAGGTTTGATTTCTGTAGAGCTTCTGTACTTTTTAGTGCTTCTGAATCTTCTCTGATGTTGCTTGTGCTCCAGATGGCTTGATGTCCTCTTAAATGCCTTATGAAGGCTTCTATTTATAGGAATTTGGGGGTGGATGAGTGACATGTGGCGGAGTCTGATTGGTGACACATATTACAGCCTGATTGGTCCGCTTATGTTATCGCTTACATGTGCTGGACTGATTATGTACATTTTTACATAGATAATTGGGATTTTCAAAGTAGAAATTCAACTTACAAATAGAATGATTTTTTGGTAGTTAAATAAATACCAAATGCAGCTTACATATGTAAATTTTTGTTATTTTAGTTAATATAAATTCTTTATAAAATTCTAATTGTAATAATTTAAAAACAATACCATGAACATTTTTGTACTTTAAAAACTTTTTAGTTTAGCTTAAAAAAATATAACACTATTAAGTTTATTATCTAATCATCTTCATAATTTATTATTGTTTATATATTAATTTTTTATGAAAGAGAATAAATTAATAAAAAAATTGATATCCTATTATATTATATTTATGAAAGGTAACAATAGCGTGTTTTTGTCTCTTTAATTAAAACTCTAATTTCTTAATTTTTATTTTCTGATATTGGTTTTTATAGGATCTAATTCATAATGAACATTAGGCAAAATTACAAATTGCACACCTAACTTTGCTTAAAATATAATTTAGACACTAACTTTACTTTTGTCTAATTTAGTCTCTGGAATTTCATTTTTATCCAATTCAATCACTCGTCTGCTTTTGTTAAGGAGTTTTCGTTCACTCTTCGAATTCTGCTTTTCTTCAGATTTTTAAAATTTCAAAAATCTAAGTAACTAATGAGTTAAAATAAAAAATCTAAGTAAATAGTAAAAAATATAAAAAAAAAGAAAAATATTTTAAAAAAATAATAATAATAAACCAATTCCAATTTCGATCAAGAGGTTCCGCAAGAGATGTAGTAGTCTCTCTGTGGCCCAAAATCGGCTTGGGTCATCAATCGCATCTATTGGCTATTGTACAAAGTAGGCTTTTGAATAATGGGTTAGCTGTATTTTTGGGTACAGTATAGGTATCGGGTAAGGCCCAATAGTTGGACTTGTTGTGCTTTCTATGTATTTGGGTATGTTCTGATTGCGTTAACGTCATAAATGAGCAATCAAATTGTACAGAAAATTTTCTTCATAAAACGATTTTTCTTCTTTCTCCCTCTTCATCAAAATATATATATATATATATATTTTTTTTTTGCTGAAAATTATTTTTTTATTTCTTTTTACTTGAAAAAACATTTAAAAAAAATAAAAAAATAAAAAATTCAATCACTTTGGGTTACTAACAGCAATTTTGACCGAAATTGAACAAAATGCCTAAATTAAATAAAATTGAAATTTTAAGGATTGAATTGTACGAGAGTAAGTTATAGGATTGAATTGAATTTCAGGCAAAGTTAGAGGGTGTAATTTGTAATTTAATCTAAAAATTATTAAGTATGTTTCTTTCTATTTAATTTTTTTTTTTTTTTGAAATTTTACATATAAGTATATAACTGAGTCAATAGCTTTTTAATAGAGATGATAGCTTATCAAATCAAACAAAAAAATTTTAAATGAAAAACAAACTAATATATGTAAATATGAAACAACTATTTTGTCTTTTTTTTTTTTTTTAGTGATTGGTGAAAGGAATTTATTTTAAATGATGATAAAATTAGGAGTGTGCAGCCAACTCGCCAAAATTGACCTGACTTAACCCAATTTGTCGAGTTGGATCGGTTTTTAGTGGGTTGGTGGGTTGGATTAGGTTATCAAAAAATTTTTAATAGTGGGTTGGGTTGGGTTTAGGTCATAAGAATCACAAACTTGCCTAACTCGACCCAACCCACCTATATATTTAAAATTTAAATTATATAATTAATATTTGTTTATTTAATTTTTCTCTCTATTCGGCTCTTCTTATATAAATTCAATTATCTCACAAACCCTAACAATCTTATTTCTCTCTTCGTCGCCTCCCACTCCCATGCTCTTCCTTCATTCCAATTTGTTTATAACTGAGTTGGAATACTAGTTCATGTATTTTTTGTTTATCAACTTAGTTGGATATATTTTGTTTATAACTGAGTTGGAATAATTGTTCATGTACATTTTGTTTGTTAACTCAGGTGGCACATGAGATATATTTTTTCTGTTGAATTTAATAATAATAGTAATTAATAAAAAAAAATTGTCCAACCCATGCGTTTATGTGTTTGTTGAGTGTTTCAGGAATATACAGGTTGATTCAATCATGCTGCTGTCTACACTTGCAACTGATAGATAGTAGTTAGGTTGAATTGTTTTTGGTTGAGCAATTTTATTGTAATGGGCTGTTTTTTGTAACTTTGAGCATTTTGTTTTATTATGTGTTTTGTCACGGATTGTCAAATAGGGAGTTTGTTAGGTTCTGAGGATTTAGGATCTAAATGTTTTAGAACTTCAATATGTAATGTTGGCAAACCATGATCAAAACTTAGAGTCTAGAATTAGGTTGCTCAAAGTATGTTTATTGTAAAGTTGGAATCAAGTAATTGCAGAAAATTACTATTCACTTTCTGCAAGACTCAATCGATCGAAAATTAGACTCGGTCGATCGAAACTCGTGTAGATTATTTTTCTGCAGAATTTTCCAACTTAAGCCCAAGCCCATATGACGTGTTGGGTTTTATGTTTTGCCTTAAGTATAAAGGGAAAAACCCTAGCCACGTTTTATAGTTGTTGTTTATGCTGTGTGATTGAATCTCTTGTGAGATCTAGAGGTGTTTGTCTTCATACATACTTAGAGTTATCAAGATCAAGATTGATGTCGAGAGCTTGGTGATCATTTCAGTTGCTGCATAAAGAGTTTAAAGAAAAACACAAGTGGGAGTACTTGTGGTTACTGTGAATCCAAGAAAGCAGTAGTCCGTGGACTCGGAGCTGTCACGTGGCCGTGGTAGTAAGTTTTCTACTCAAGGTAGCAATAGAATGTTAGTGGTCTAAGTCGCTATTGTAAAACTTCAATTCTTTCATAGTAGATCTGTTTTACCTTGAGGATAGCTAGGTTAAATCCTCCCCAGGTTTTTTACCGGTTTGGTTTTCTTGAGTTATCATATCGTTGTGTTCTTTATTTTCCGCACTGTTTCAATGATATGATTTATTTGTGTTAACTTAGATCTAAATAATTTACCTAAGTTAATCACGTGGCTAAATAACTAGGTTAATTTGTTTGTGTTTAAGGGGTCTAAAAACGTACAGTTTTTAATTTGAACACTCAAGTCTTATGTATTTATATATACCATTAACAAAATTTTAAAATTTCAGGGGACTATGGCAATCTTGGTGTGATATTAGGTACACGTCTATCAGTGTATTGTAACTAGGCGTGGCGCCAAGTACTAATGAGAGTGGTCACAGGACCATCCTGATTTTTTATTTATTTTTAATATACCTTAAAAAATTTTTAGTTTTAAATTAATATGGATCTTTTGACCACCTTAGAAAAAAAACTTGACCACCCTAAAAAAAGAGTTGAACACCCTTAATAACAATTAAGCCCATTAAAAATAAAATTCAAACTCTCCAAAATTTTGGTCCATTGAATGTTGAACAAAAAAATTGCAAGAAATGCAATATTCACAATATTTTCGTAACAAATCCTAAATAGTATGTTGTTACTAGTAAACAAAAAAATAATTTCAATGGAAAGTTTAAATTAGAACCAGTAAAAACTTATTACCTAAGTTTTGTTGTGAAAGTGTTGCAAAAATGTTGTGAACATAGCATTTCTCAAAAATTGCCCAAACAAACAAATTAGCCTAAAATCTCAAACCAAATGTTTAATTGTCATTTTTTAAATTGTGTTTTCTAATGACATATTTCAAAATCGCTATTTTTTTATATATAAAAAACGCACACTGTTTAAATAGCTAGTCTATTAATGCTTGCTTTAGTCTTTTGCTGAATTTGTTGGATTTATGTGATATCTTTTTTCAAAAAGAAAATGCATTTTGTTTATATTAGTACTTATTCAGAAGATAATGCATTTTGTTAGGTCCCTTTGTAAGTACTAGTGTTGTAAGTATTGTCTTCCCACTCCCTCTTTTCCCATTCCCTATGTCTTCTGTCTATATTATCTAAAAAAGAAAAAAGAAAAAAAAGTTCCAACAAAAGTCTTATCTTAAACGCATCAGGTTTAAAAATCTTAAACGGGTTTTTGCCTACCTTTATGAAAAGCAAAACTTGAAAAATGAAAATGAACAAATTTGCAGCACAAACGTCAATTATTACCATTATCTAATGGAACATTGATTAACCAAATTACACAATTCAATTTTTCACCAAAAAAAAAAAAAATTACACAATTTAATTGGAATTTATTACAACAAAAGTAGGAATCAATTATATATATATATATATATATATATATATATATATATATAAATAAACACATGTAGTAAATGAGACTGAGAATGCTAGTTCATTCAAAGCTAGAAAGTAAATTTTGTTTGGCTTAAACATTTCCAGCTAATAGAACTTCGGCTATCAATTTGTCCAAGTTCTGGTAAGAAGAACCGCCAGGTTTGACAGCATCTTCAGCCTTCGTCTTCCACTCCATTGCCTTTTTCTTCATTTCTTTTCCTTTTTCACCGTCCATTAATTCTCTTACAAGATTCTCCACTTCATCTCTCTTAACATTATTATCTATTTCCATTCCAATGCCCCAATTAGTACAGCAGTATCGACAGTTCGTTTGTTGCTCGGCAAAGAAGGGCCAAGAGATCATTGGCACTCCACTACATACACTTTCAAGCGTTGAATTCCACCCACTATGCGTTAAAAACCCCCCTATTGATGGGTGCTTTAGGATTTGTTCTTGAGAACACCAACTTGCTAACAAGAGCAAATCATGCGGTGGTGTAATTTTTTAATCAATTTAAGATTTTATAAAATTATTTTAGTTTACCTCAGAAATAGATAAGTTCTCGTGCATAATACGGGTTAGTGACTAGTTACTTACAGCTTTTATGAGTTTTTATTTTTTTATTTTTTTTATTTTGTATATAAAATTAAAAATATAAATAAATAAATAAAAAATAACACCAAAGTTTTCGATTTTTTGTGTCAAGTTCAGGATATGCCTAACTTTTGGACTAAGAAAGGATCGTTTTGTCTGAGTTGTAAAAGTTTTTTTTTTTTTTTTGAAAAAAAGAGAGAGAGAGATAGATTTGCGGAAATGTCATGTGTAAATAGAAACCATGACATTATTTTATCCTTAATTGCTTTTTAATTGTTGGAGTGAATGCAACGAGGGCGTGTTGGTGGAAATGGAATGGCTAATATTGGCGGCAAAAATGGCATGAAGATGGGAACCGATATAATGATGATGGTGGCAATAATAATTAGAAGGATAGATTATAATTTATTCATATTTTCATTTTATATATTTTTTTTATAACCATATTTCCATTTTATCTATAGACTCCACAAATTTGTCCCATAAGATTTGGATTAAATTAAATTGTTACTAGTTTGATTGTATTTAAAATGAACATAACTAGTTGTTATCCTATGTGATGTACAAATATATATTTGAATAGTGGTATTCCATTATTTTATTTTATTTTTTTGTTTTGACTTTGACACATTGGATGAACTTGTTTACTGAAAATTTAAAATGAACATAACCATTTGGGGTGTTCAGAGTTCTAATTATACTCTTACATGTGTATAGTCTTATTCTCCTAAACACAAGGATAAAGTTAGGATTTTGACTGAAAGGATGGGGCAAAATTTGAATTAACAAATATTGATAATTCAAGACTAAAAATATACAAAAATTAAAAACTAAATTAAAACTAAAAAAAAAAATAAAACTAGATTCCATTTTTTTTTTAATATATATCAACTTAAGTAGTCATGATACATTAAAAAAAAAAAAAAAAAAGGGAATTTTTCATGCTTCCAACCCAATGAATAGGCTAGGCAGTAGGGGTGGCGATTCATGTTCACATATCGGGTTTTTTGTCATGTTAAGCCATGAGTATTTAGCTATATGAGTTGACCCAAACCCGAGTACCCGACCTGTTTAGTAAATGTGTTAAGAATTCTCGACTCTAACATAACTTATTTATTAAACAGGTTGACCCGACACGATATGTTTAACCTGTTTCATTAAAAGTCATGTAAACATCAAAACAAATGACCCATTTATAACTTGTTTGATTAATAAGTCATACTTAACTTGAATAACATGTTATCAATTCCTATATATCTAAAATTAAAATACAATTACAACCACAAATATAGTAATAAACATATAATTACAACCGTAAATTAAGTAATAATAGGAGCTAGAAATCATGGTGGTGCCCAAATTTAGAAGCTCCAAACTTTTAATTTTGGGCTCTAACCAAAATGTCATACCAAACATATACTTATAAAGCATAAGTTACTTGCAATTTTTCTTTAGTGAAGAATTTTTTTTATTAGATTTTTTTTTTTTTTTGGGTAAAAAGAAAAAAAATTGTCTTTGTTTTAGAAGGGAACAACCAGCAACACGGTCACCATTTTTTTTAATAGTGGGTTGGGTTGGGTTCAGGTCATAAGAATCACAAACTTGGCTAACTCGACCCAACCCGCCTATATATTTAAAATTTAAATTATTTAATTAATATTTGTTTATTTAATTTTTCCCTCTATTTGACTCTTCCTATATAAAACTCAATTATCTCACAAACCCTAACAATCTTATCTCTCTCTCTGTTGTCTCCCACTCCATTCCAATTTGTTTATAACTGAGTTGGAATACTAGTTCATGTATGTTTTGTTTATCAACTTAGTTTGATATATTTTATTTATAATTGAGTTGGAATAATTGTTCATGTACATTTTGTTTGTCAACTTAGGTGGCACATGAGATATAATTTTTCTGTTGAATTTAATAATAATAGTAATTAATAAAAAAAAATTGTCCAACCCATGAGTTCAACCCGATCTAACCTGATCCATGTGGGTTGGGTTGGGTTTGGTTGTACCCTTGTGATGGGATGGGTTGAGTTGGATTTTTTTTTAACTCACCATGGTGGGTTAGGTTGAAAAATCCTCTTAACCCGATCTAACCCGACCCATGCACACCCCTAGACACAACTATTATAAATTGTACTACATAAATTTTACAAATTGATATATCAATTTTTAAAAAAAATTAAGATATTTATTTATTTATTATAATGTTGATTGATTTGGCACCATTCACATTCATGATTGGCACATTAGCTTGTAAATATTTGTAGTAAAATTGGTAGTAATTTTATTGTGGCATTGATGTTTCACTAATTCCGTTCAATTCATTATCACATTAGTTTGCAAGAACTTAGTAAAATTAGTAACAACTATAGCATTTTTGTTATTGATATTTTGTTAATACTAAATAAACACTAGTTTTCATTAAAAAGAAAATTTGTGTTCTATCCTTGGATTTGTGTTCCACTTTATACTCCACCAATCATAATTTGTTCTGTATTCATTTAACTTTCCTTATAAAATAATTAGAGTATAAATGGAAAAAAAAAAAAAAATCACATGACATACAATGATTGATGGATTATAAAATGAAACACTAAAAGTAGAACAAATGATTTATATTATGGAATTATAGGTATTAGCTATTTTGTTTCGCGGGCTAGGAGGCATTAATTGCCCAAAGTCATATCCTTTTATGAGTCCAGTTAATGAGTCGTTAACGGGGGCAGTGCAACACCCATTTAGAACATATTTATTTTTAATTTTATTGACAACAAAGCTAGCATTTATTCACAGCAGAGTCAGTTTGACATGCCAACATAAAAACACATCAACTTTAGTAATGAGATCAAACTACCCTTCTCCTATTTCTCCCCAATTCAAAAACAAACTAGAAGACTCACCCCAACTCAAAACACACTAGATAGACTCAAACATTCTTATTTTCCGATCTTCAAGCCCCTTTATCTTGCTTTGATTCTAGTTTTTACGCGCCATGGTTGAAACAAATGTAAATCAAATAATATACAATAATTATATCTTGTTTAATAATTCCTTAATTCATCATTGAACATTTTTCATCTCTTAGGTGGCAGGCTATTACAAGCTATCACTAGTAGGCAAGAAAGTAATTTCAGTGGTGGATTCAAATTAAAAATCTGTAACAATATGACACCTATGATTTGTTGGGAAAATATTGTGGAGTGGCATTTCTCTATAATTTATGGCATTGAAAGCATTGAGGTAAAAACTTTTACATGCTTTGTCGGCTACATTTATTGTTAGTTTGATTGTTTTTTAGCTGAGATGTTGGTGTTAGATTCTAAATATTTAGTCATAAATGTTTAGGTTCTAAATATGTTGTATGTTGGTAAACCAAGAACAAAAATTTGCCTAGGATTAAATCTTAAGGTCTTTGAAGTGTTTTAGACATTGCTCAAGTTAATACAAGTCAAGATTTAAGAACGTATAAGCTGCAAAAAAGAGAATTCAAAAACTGAAGAGCTCGACTGATCGGGAGAGAGCTTCAATCGATCGAACTATGAATCTGCAGAATTTTAAATAAGGCCCAACAGCCTGTGAAATGTTTAGGGATTGAGTCCAACATTGCTAGGTGTAAAAGGCAAACCCCAGTGCATGTTTTTCAAGTCTTGAGAGTTACTACTGTAAGATCTATGAGGTTTTGTATCTTCTACCTCTTTCAAGCACCTACTGGAGATCAAATCCATATTGCTAGAATCGGTGGAGTAAAGTTACAACCAAGCCTTCAGCTATCAAGTGTACTGAAGATCAAGGCATGAACATGTGGTTCATGTGAGAACAGATCCAGATCAAAGAAATCTGAGAAGTTCAGAGTCCAATTTGGTAACTGTGTTAGATTTACTACGAATTGGTATTCTTGATTGTAAATCTTAATTTGATATAGTGAATTGTTCTCTTGGGAAAGTTCTCCCCATGTTTTTTTTATCTTGAAATGAGTTGTTTCATTGGTTTTTCTAGGTCATTACATCTTATGTTATTTACTTTTCCGCTGTGTTTGATACATGTGATGAATGTTTAATCTAGATCTAAATAATTAACCTAAGTAAATATTTGGCAAATAAATTAGGTTAAACATATTGTGTTTTTTCAGGAGTCTAAATTCTTACAATTAGCATTGCGGGCTTTATGCTCATTATGTTAATATTTGTGAAATTATACCAGTCAAATGTTGTTTTGTATTAATGTTGTATAGTGGTGATTTAAAGTTTCTATAATACTGTGAGAGACCGCGCCTCTGGCCCGTTTTTATAGGATGTTGGGCCAAATCTACGTGAATGGGTAGAGTCGTGTTATTGCCTCTCAAAATGGTGATTCGACTAGTTGTATTTTTCCCCTTAGATTAAGGGTTTTACAATGGAGTCGCCACTTATTTAATTATTGGAAAAATAAGAAAACCATAGTTGAAAAATTTCTCATTTTATTAATTTGAAATTTGAATTTACATTGATCGTAGGAAAATTGCATGGCTTTAGTCCTAGATACAATTTAAGATAAAGTACATGGTTTTGTTTCCTAGTTACAATCTAGAAATTGAAAATTACATGGATAAGCATTTGATCTACTAACCCTTGATCTAAGTTCGGAGGCTATGTTACAAGGTGGGAAGGTGTTAGGCACCCACCTTGCCCGGTGAAACCGGTCTTCTAGACTATGGTGGCCAACATTCATATCACATCATCCAATATGTTATCAATCAATTTGCATGTTGAATTTGAAGTGTGTGCATGTGATAAACCCTAATTCAATTTATTAAGCATTTCATTTGGATTGAAAAATAAATTCTAGTGAATGTGTGTGGATGGTGATATCCTAGATTCAAGGATTTGCAAGAATTATTAAATAAACATATTTTTCATGTTTTTGATGTTGATTTAAGATCAAAACTAGTGTTATGTATGAATATGTGATGAATAAGTAAGAACATGTGAAGAATATATTAGAACAACTAAGAATATTCAAACATATTCAAAGGAATTTAAATGATCATTATCATGCTTTAATCGTAAACCTTCATCATGGCAACATGAAAAACAATTGGGGAAAGAGATTATACCTTCATGCAAGATCCATATGGTGGAGGAGGAGACTCTTGAGGGAGGTCCTAGGGTGGAGGAAAAGAAGAGTTAGGAGAGGAAAAGTGAGTCTCACTCAATAGCTTGTGTCTCCGAAAGACCAAAATACAACAAGACTACTCAACTTCACTAGAACTCAAGAGAGGGGAAGAGAAGGGGTTTTTGTGTGCTTTGGAATGAAGGAGAGGGAGAGTTTATATAGTAGTGGTAGAGGAAATATGAATGGAATGCAATTTAATGAGGGTTGACAAAGAATCATGAACCTAGACTTCATTTTAGCCTTGGAGAAAATCTGGTGCATTAAATGGAGAGATTGCTGGGAGTGAGGAGCAAGCCAAAATTCGGTTTTTCCATAGCTGCTGTAATAGCTCGTAGAGCTAATTTCGAAAAATCATATCTGATTCAATTCTGATCGGAATTGCCTCATTCTTGTGCTCAAATTGAAGCCCCGGATGTCTAGTTTTTGGAAAAATTAACCTCATTCACAGATTCAAAATATTCTGAGAGATATTGATGAAATGGTGAGCAAATGTCATTTGTTAAAAAATGGTTTCAGCACAATTAATATTAATAGGTCCCAAATTAGCTCCCAATTAACATTAAATGGCTCCAATTACTCCCATTTCAGACTTTAATTGGTTCCAAATTTATTCTAATTAAAAGATAATTGCACAAATTACTCATTGAATAATTAATGTTTAACTATCTAATTAATTAGGTGTATGCAACCTTACCATAAAATGTAGTCCTAACCAATCAAATTATGACACATCATTGATCTCAAATTGATTACACCTATAACCAATTGAAATCAATAAATTGAAATCAATTGTTCATAATCACATATAGTCGGACTCAATTTGTGATAGTACATCTTAGCCATTAAAAAACTTTCAATCTGGTGGTCCGATTAGGGCTTATGACCAGTCGATTTGATCGTTACAACATCAAAATCATTTTGGTGAAATGAGTCCAATGATCTAATGGTTAGAATCAAGATGCATATTTCCAAAGTGAAAGTACCCTTTTACTCTCCATGTGAGGTTAAATGCGGGTTGCAAAATGGGGTGTCAACAGAATGCCTCTCATTGGTAGAGCTTGAAAAGCGAATGTCAATGTATGAAAGAGACACTTAACTTTGGAATCAGTATTTAACCGTGGTGAATGTATGATGCATGTAGATAAAAATGTAGATGGTCATGTTATGGATCAAAATGTGGACCAAATCTCGAGGGAGATTGCCTACGTACCTCTTGGTGGAAGGATTAGGTCCAAACGTAGTTCATGCATGCAAATTTTTTTTTTTTGAATGAGTACAAGACATGCTTACCTGAGGTCAAGAAAAAAAATGAAGGACCAAGGATCCTGGCTCATGTTTTCAGAGGACCAAAGGTTCTGGATCCTAGCTCATGTTTTCAGAGGACCTAGGATTTTTGGATCTTGGCTCATGTTTTCAGAGGACCAAGGGTTTTTTGGGCTTTGGCTCATGTTTTCAGAGGACCAAAGGTTTTTGGGGCTTTGGCTTATGTTTTCAGAGGACCAAAGGTTCCAGATCCTGGTTCATATTTTCAGAGACCTAGGATTTTTGGATCTTGGTTCATGTTTTCAGAGGACCAAGGGTTTTTTGGGCTTTGGCTCATGTTTTCAAAGGACTAAAGGTTCTGGATCCTGGCTCATGTTTTCAGAGACCTAGGATTTTTGGATCTTGGCTCATGTTTTCAGAGAACCAAGGGTTTTTGGGGTTTTGGCTCATGTTTTCAGAGGACCAAAGGTTCTGGATCCTGGTTCATGTTTTTAGAGACCTAGGATTTCTGGATCCTGGTTCATGTTTTCAAAGACCTAGGATTTTTGGATCTTGGCTCATGTTTTCAGAGGACCAAAGGTTCTGGATCCTGGCTCATGTTTTCAGAGACCTAGGATTTTTGGATCTTGGCTCATGTTTGCAGAGGACCAAGGGTTTTTGGGGCTTTGGCTCATGTTTTTAGAGGAACAAAGGTTTTGGATCCTGGCTCATGTTTTCAGAGACCTAGGATTTTTGGATCTTGGCTCATGTTTTCAGAGGACAAGGGTTTTTTGGGCTTTGGCTTATGTTTTCAGAGGACCAAAGGTTCTGGATCCTGGTTCATGTTTTCAGAGACCTAGGATTTTTGGATCTTGGCTCATGTTTTCAGAGGACCAAGGGTTTTTTGGGCTTTGGCTCATGTTTTCAAAGGACCAAAGGTTCCGGATCCTGACTCATGTTTTCAGAGACCTAGGATTTTTGGATCTTGGCTCATGTTTTCAGAGGACCAAGGGTTTTTTGGGCTTTGGCTCATGTTTTCAGAGAACTAAAGGTTCCGGATCTTGGCTCATGTTTTCAGAGTCTTAGGATTTTTGGATCTTGGCTCATGTTTTCAGAGGACCAAGGGTTTTTGGGGTTTTGGCTCATGTTTATGTGTGTGGGCCTGTTACCCTAGTACCTGCAAAATAAATATTTTTAATTAGTAATAGAGTTATTCATTGAAAAAAAAATTTGGCATACCTGGCAAATGCCCCTAGTTTTGGACATATTTCATGCTTCAATGAATGTTGAGGGTGGACAGTTGACTTGATGTTGCACCACTGGAAAATATGGAAGAGGATCATAGCTTTCTATTCCTGAAGAAGAATTTAATGAAGAGATATTTTTTTTTTTTTTTTTTTTTTTTTTTTTTTTTTTTTTAATTTGAATTTGAAAAACTTGAATTTTTTTGAAGGAATTGAAAATTTTGATTAATGACTTTTTTTTTTTTTTTTTTGGAAAAATTTTAAAATCTTGAATTTTTTCAAGGAATTGAAAATTTTGATTGATGATTTTTTTTTTTGAAAGAATTGATTTTTTTTTTTTTTTTTTTGGAAAGATTTAGAAAGAATTGATTTTTTTTATTTTTTTTGGTATGGTAACCTAAGAAGTATGAGCCCAATGCCCCAAGTCCCAAGACTTTTTGAAAATTCTCTCTTTTCTTCTCTCTCTCTCTCTCTCTCTCTCTCTCTTCTTTTTTTTTTTTTGAAAGATTTGGAATTTTTTTTTTTTTGAGATTTAAAGATTTATTCATTATCAAAAAGTAAAGAAGATGAAGATGAAGATGGAGTAAAAGTGATGAATATTTATGCATGATTTTTTTTTTTTTTGGAAAAACCTATCATTTGAATGAGAATAACTTTGACTGGAAGTTGATGCGGATTGTTAGATAAGTCATTGCTTAATTCCTGCAAAAAGATAATTTCAATTTAGCAATGGATTTATTCATTGAAATGAATTGGAAGTACTTACCCAATGCCCCTAGTTTAGGGCATATTCCATGCTTAGATTGAAGCTGAATTTATTTGATGTTGTGACCATTGGGATACATGAAAGAAGATCATGATCCACTATCCTTGGTTCCTGTAAAAAGACTTTCTTTCTCTAGCTTGTTAGAAACCAATTATTGTGAAAACTTGCACATAATACAAATAGGCCAATGCTCCAAGTTTAAACATGCTTAATGCAAACAAATGGACTTAACCTAACATGCACCTAAACAATTTTGTCACATTATTTTGACTTTATTCTCCAAGGTTGTTTAGGTGAATGGGACCGGGCCTCTGCAAGGCTGCCTACGTACCTCTCTCATAGAGGATCAGGTCAAGACGTAGTTCAAGAGAACTGGATTTTGAAAAAGAATGATTTTTTTTTTTTTTTTTTTTGAAAAAAAACAAATTTCCCTTTTTTTTTTTTGGAACAAGATGTGATCCTTTGAACAACCATTTTAGAAAATCATAGTGTTTAAGAACCAAACAAATCTCTTTGATTAGGAAGGATCAAGATCATTAAACTCATATAATCAAATTTGTTTCATCCTTTTGAACATCGTCAGATTGAGTCTCCAAAGGCAATCAAGAAATGAAATGTGATAATATTTATGAATCACATTGTTGGGTGCAAACAAGGAGAGTGCTCCAGGTTTGGAAGTTCTTTTGAGTCATTTTGAGGATTTGAGAATTTGAGAAATTTTGTCCTCGGACATATCATCCTATGGGGTTTGACAATTTTAAGCATTTTTCCTTTTTAATTCAAGAGAAAATAATATTAGACCTTAAGATGTGCCTACAACTAGCAACACTTCAAGGCGGTCTTTACTCATGGGTTGTAATGTAGGCTGGGTTTGGGTTATGAAATGAAAGATATAAAAGGTTCAAAATTCCCTATGTTATTTCTCCCAAGTATGCATTACTCAAAAATCAAGTATTGGAGAAGTTTTCTCATTTCTTCTTTGTCATCTTCTCACTAGTCTTCATTGGTCACTTGTATCAACATTTTTTTTTTATTATTTATTTTTATGCTCATTCATCTTGAATCATAGACTTTCATCTTGTAAAATTATTCTCTTTTTAGCTTGCATCTTCAAGTTTCCAACTTGATAGAATTTCCAATTTTTTTCTTTTCTTTTCTTTGGCCCTAACTTTTGCCTAGACCGCCCTTTTGGGTTTTCAGCCTAGCGGGCTTTTTCTTTTTTTTTGGTCTTAGCTTTTGCCTAAACTGCCCTTTTAGGGTTTTCAGCCAAATGGTTTTTTTTTTTTTTTTTTTTGGTCTTTCATCTCTTGATTGAATGAACTTTTGCCCTCATTGTATTTCTCAGCTTAATGATTTTCGGTCATTTTGATGCACTCTCTAGACTTCTTTCTTGCCTCAATGCACTCATACCTTTCTATGCTTGATGAATCTTTTCCTTTTTTGATGAACTTTCTTTTGGATGAACCTTCTACTCTTTTTGGCATGATGAATTTTAGGTTCTTCAAACTTGATGCACATTTTTTTTTCTCTCACATTGATGGAATTTCATTTCTCTTTCCTTGATTGAGTGAAAACTCCTTTTACTTTGATGATCTCTTATCTTTAGCTTAATGAATTCTCTACTTGTCTTTCATGTCCTCTAGGAGAGCTTTATCAATTAGCTTCAAAGCTCAAGGTCAACTCCTCCTTAACATGAGATTTAAGCATGCATACTTTGAATTTTCCCACCCTAGGTTTAGATTTTAGTGGGTTCATGCGAAAAAGAGGCTAAGTGTTTAAAGGCTCAAATGGGCTAGCAATGGATAATAATCATTCTAGGTATTAAGGTATAATCTTGTTTTACCAAAGACGGCCTCCTATCCCTAGCAATGCTTGCTTGTAGGCACAGTGACTTGAGCTCTTTTAATAAATTCCTCTTAAAAGAAAAAGTATGAATGCTCTATTGGAGACACAAAAGTTTTCAGAAATTTGGAATGAATGCATAAGCCTTTTGAATTTTCTGATGGATAGATTTTCTTTGATTGCCTTGTAAGACTATTTCTTCTTTTATTCAAAGTAATTTAGCAAAAGTGTTTACACGGATCAAATGAAATCAATCCCTTCTCAGTACAAGTTGATTGTTCAAGCCTTTAAACATCTTAATTTAGAAAAAATTTTGTCCAAGGGATCCTCATGTACCATTTTGAAAAGAAGACTTTAAAGAATCTTGAAATCTTTGAAAGAAAAAAAATGGATCTTTTTGAAAAAACCACTAGGAAGTCCAATGCCCCTAGTTCAAAGAATTTTTTTTTTTTTTTAAATGACTTAAGGGCTCAATGCCCCTAGTCCAAGGACTTTTTTCATTTGAAAATTTTTCTCTTTTTTTGGGAAAGATTTGGAAATCTTGAAATTTTTTTTTTGAAATTTTTTTTTTGTCTTTTTTTTTCCTTAATATATATACATGAACAAAGCTCATTAAATGCTACATGAAAATTTTGAATTCAAAGAAACATAGAAACATGGAATAAACAAACAAATTTTAAGCTTAACCATGATGTTGCAAACCAAATGTGAGGCAAAGTTAGGCCACTTGCTTCTTCTTGGTCCATTTAGGATGCTTGAGGCTTAGTGTGCTTGAACGTTGATTATGATGAAATGGCTTGGGCTTGCACTTGGAAGGCTTGAACCTTGATTATGATCTTTTGATATTTACTTGAAATGGCTTGGGCTTGCATTTGAAATGCATGCATCTTGTGAGCTTTTGGCTTTTGATGTTGATCATGCGTATACACCTTTGATGGGCTTAAGTATTGGGCTTAGAATGATTCAAGAAACAATTTTTGGTTTTCATACCAAGTAGAGTTCAATCACAAGCCTTTGGGCTTGAGCTGATTCATAGCATACAAAGTTCAAACAATTATGATGGGATCAAGCGTTGGACTTGAGTCATCATGGTTCAAACAACGGCCAAACAAATGCATGATGAAATGCAATTTACATGGACCGACCTAAAGGTAGGTTCTATGGGTCATTACAACATGGGTAGAAGGTAGGTTAAAGGTTCCCACAAGCTAGGACGTCGTACCTCCCAACTTGTGACGCCAGGAGCGCCGCGTTGGTCCGAACGGTACAGTTTGTCCTTATGAACCACCATGGCATAACCAAGATGATCCTTGTCGTGGTGGGTGGTAGGTTCACCGCTGGGTATGTGAGTCTCAGGAAGACCACAATCCACAGTTAATACTACCGGGCTTCCAGGCTAGCACACAAATAAAATAAATTTCATTCAAGCAAATGATGCATGACATGCAAAATAATGACATATTAGACATGTTATATACAAAAAAGCAATAAACAAACAATGACATGGTTGGCCACCATAACCTAATTGAAGCTTAGCCCTCAATTTCCCTAGTGGAGTCGCCACTGTGAGAGACCGCGCCCCCGGCCCGTTTTTTTATAGGATGTTGTGTTGAGCCAAACCCACGTGAATGGGTGGAGTCGTGTTATTGCCTCTCAAAATGGAGGCTCGACTAGTTATATTTTTCACCTTAAATTAAGGGTTTTACAATGGAGTCGCAACTTATTTAATTATTGAAAAAATAAGAAAACCATAATTGAAAAATTCCTCATTTTATTAATATGAAATTTGAATTTACATTGATCATAGTAAAATCACATGGCTTTGGTCCTAGATACAATCTAAGATAAAGTACATGACTTTGTTTCCTAGTTACAATTTAGAAATTGAAAATTACATGGATAAGTATTTGGTCTACTAACCATTGATCTAAGTTCAGAGATTACATTACAAGGTGAGAAGGTGTTAGGCACCCATCTTGCCCGGTGAAACCGATCTTCTAGACAATGGTGGCCAACAATCATATCATATCATCAAATATGTCAATCAATTTACATGTTGAATTTAATGTGTGTGCATGTGATAAACCCTAATTCAATTTATTAAACATTGCATTTGGATTGAAAAATAAAATTCTAGTGAATGTGTGTGTGGAAGGTGATAACCTAAATTCAAGGATTCGAAAGAATTATGAAACAAACATGTTTTTCATATTTTTGATGTGGATTTAAGATTAAAACTAGTGTTATGCATGAACATGTGATGAACAACCAAGAACATGTGAAGAACATATTAGAACAACTAAAAACATTCAAACATATTCAAAAGAATTTAAATGATCATTATCATGCTTTAATATTAAATTCTCATCATAGCAACACAAGAAACAATTAGGGAAAGAAATTATACCTTCATGCAAGATCCATATGGTGGAGGAGGAGACTTTTGAAAGAGGTCCTAGGGTGGAGGAAAAGAAGAGTTAGGAGAGGAAGAGTGAGTCTCACTCAATACCTTGAGTCTCAGGAAGACCAAGATATGACAAGACTACTCAACTTTAGTAGAACTCAAGAGAGGGGAAGAAAGGGAGTTTTGGTGTGCTTTGGAATGAAGGAGAGAGAGAGTTTATATAGTAGTGGTGGAGAGAATATGAATGGAAGGTCATTTAATGAGGGTTGACAAGGATCATGAACCTAGACTTCATTTTAGCCTTGGGAAAAATTTGGTGTATTAAATGGAGAGATTGGTGGGAGTGGGGAGCAAGCCAAAATTCGATTTTCTCGTAGCTGCTGTAACAACCTGTAGAGCCAACTTCAAAAAATCATATCTAACTTAATTTTGATTGGAATTGTCTTGTTCTTGTGCTCAAATTGAAGCCCCGAATGTCTAGTTTCTGAGAAAATTAACCTCATTCACAGATTCAAAATATTCTGAGAGATATCGATGAAATTGTGAGCAGAGGTCATTTGTTAGAAAATAGTTTCAGCACAATTAACATTAATAGGTCCCAAATTAGCTCCCAATTAACATTAAATGGCTCCAATCACTCCCATTTCAGACTTAATTGGTTCCAAATTTACTCTAATTAAAAGATAATAGCACAAATTACTCATTGAATAATTAATGTTTAATTATCTAATTAATTAGATGTATGCAACCTCACCATAAAATGTAGTTCTAACCAATCAAATTATGACATATCATTGATCTCTAATTGATTACACTTATAACCAATTGAAATCAATTGTTCATAATCACATATAGTCGGACTCAATTTGTGATAGTGCATCTTAGCCATTAAAAATTGATTTGATGATAACTTTCAATCTGGTGGTCCGATTAGAGCTTATGACCAGTCGATTTGATTGTTACAACATTAAGATCATTTTGGTGAAATGAGATTAAGGATTTAATGGCTAGAATCAAGATGCATGTTTCCAAGGTGAAAGTACCATTTTACCCTCCATGTGAGGTTAAATGCGGGTTGCAAAATGGGGTGTCAACAAATACATACATACATATATATATATATATATATAGAGAGAGAGAGAGAGAGAGAGAGAGAGATTGTGATTTTTCGTATGAGCCACACGTCATAAAATGTTTTCTAGATTATTTTCAAGGATACAAAGAAAAAAAAAAATGTTTTACACCAAAACTAGTTAATCCCACCCCCCCCCCCCCCCAAAAAAAAAGAACAAATAAAAAATTCCATGCCTTGGGTTTTTTAGTGGGGAAGCAAATACTCTTTTTATATGTTTTTACTTGAAAAATTAGTTGACTAAAAGTATAGCCAGAGACTGATTCAAAATTTTATCTATGAGTACAAAAGCATGGGTTACAAAATTTTAACCATTTAAGAATAAGAAATATACTAAATTTCAAAACTAAATTAATATAAAAAAGTAAATAAATTATATGTGGGAGTTAAAAACTAGAAACAAGGGATGAGTTAACTAGGCATTGATTGACACATTAATTTATATAGGTTGGGAGATGGATAATCCACAACAGAAGATTAGAACATGAGTGTTAAATTGAATGATGCAAATCTTATTTATGTGGAATGATTTTTATACAACTCTTGCTAAGGATGCAAGCATCCAAAAGCAAGTACAAGCTCTCTCTCCCTCTCTTTCTTAATTTTCGAATCCATTTTATGTGTGCACTCCGTCCTTATTTATACCCTTCAAGTTTTCTACAATAGTAGGCTGTTATAATGGGGTGAGGAGATACATGTCCCATCACGTGTCTCCTTACCTCTTTTGATGATGAAAATGAACATTTGGGGCATAAACTACTATTCAGGTCAATCATTTGGTAATAAATATGGCTAATGACAGACGGGAACTTCTAATTAATGTAGAAGTGATTGCTTCTTAATCCTAGAGCCACCTTCTCAAGTTCCTCGAACATTTTTCCTTTGACTATTCTCGTGTTCATTGGCTTTGTTCGAACTCAACTCATCGGCTGTATCGAGGTCGAGGAGCCGTATATTTTTGGGCATTTATCCGAGGAGGTGGGATAGCTCTCTACAACTTTTCTTCATTCCCTTTATTGGGGATCTAAGCTCTCCCCTTGGGCTTGGTCTAGGCCCTACCTCGACCTACTCTATCTCTTGGACAGGCTTATGACTGGTGGCTCGGTGAGTACAATTTAAGGCCCACCCCCCTACATTATATATTCAATATTAATAAATACAAATCAAAGAGAAGTTATGCAATAGTTGTTTCCTAATACATCTTAGCTCTATCATTTATGATCTATTAAAAGTGGTATTTAACTTTTTCTTAAGACCAAAAATCATCTATAATTGATTATGTGCTAAATTTCATAGCAATTTCTTTTTTAATGTACAAAATCAAATAGTCTTGTTTGAAAAGCATCTTCCACTAAAACCTACTTTTAATAGTAGAAATTAGAAGAGTAAGTATAAATACATAAATATATGATTAATTTTTCAAAATTTGAAGTCGCACTTGTGTCAGCTGCTAAGTTCTAGTTTTTTGTGTTCTTTGGGCCAACTATAAATTTTGGGATTGCTAATTAATTGTTATCCGAACACTCAAATCTTATGTATTTATATATACCATTAACAAAATTTTAAAATTTTAGGGGACTATGGCAATCTTGGTGTGATATTAGGTACACGTCTGTTAGTGTACCGTAACTCGGGGCGGCGCTAAGTACCAATGAGGGTGGTCACAGGACCATTCAGATTTTTTTTTTTTTTTTAATATACCTCAAAAAATTTTAAGTTTTAAATTAATATAGGTCATTTGACCACCCTAAAAAAAAACTTGACCTCCCTAAAAAAACAAACTTGAACACTCTTAATAACAATTGAGCCGATTAAAAATAAAATTCAACCTCTTCAAAATTTTGGTCCATTGAATGTTGAACAAAACAATTACAAGAAATGCAATATTCACAATATTTTTCGCAATATTTTCGTAACAATTCTAAATAGTAAGTTGTTATTGGTAAACAAAAAAATAATTTCAATAGTAAATTCAAATTAGAATCAGTAAAACTTATTATCTAAGTTTTGTTGTGAAAGTGTTGCAAAAATGTTGTGAACATAGCACTTCTCAAAAATTGCCCAAACAAACAAATTAGCCTAAAATCTCAAATCAAACGTTTAATTGTGATTTTTTAAATTGTGTTTTCAAATGACATATTTTAAAATTGCTATTTTTTAATATAAAAAGTGCACACTTTTTAAATAGCTAGTCTATTAGTGCTTGCTTTAGTGTTTAGTCGAATTTGTTGGATTTATGTGATGGAGTATATTTTTTCGAAAAGATAATGCATTTTGTTTTTGTGGGGCCTAAGAATCTGGCAACCCCGGCCTACTTTATATTAAGCCCAAGGCCTGCGCCGATGATGAAGAAACGTCCAAGGATGAACGTAGAAAGCCCGAGTTGCCAAGAAACATCGCCGAGGACGATCCTATCCTCGGCCAGCCAAGATCATAGAAGGGAAGAGCAGCACGCCACCGAAGGCAGCCTCCCTAAGCACCCTAAGAAAAAGACAAGTACAATGGGTTAGCCATGGAAGCATGGTGGAGGAGCAATTTAGGGAGGAACTATCACCTCCACATTAAATGTCCACAACTAACATTCTGGCCGCATTAATGAGGAAATGACCCTTGAACAGTGCTGCCTTGGTTGCTGCAACCCACAGAAAGTTGGGGAGGGCAGCTAATGGGACAAGCACTCAAGTAGTGACTTGCATGATCAACAAATGGAGGGCCAAGATCGACTAAAAGGGGGTATATAATGTAAGAGACCCTTCAGAAAAAGGGGACCGAAAATCTGAAGCATAGAATACTGTGGCAGCTAAAACCTTTGTGACCAATCATTAAAGAAGTAATAAGAATTATTAGCCCCTAAAAAAAAAAGAGGGCCGAGGAACAGAGTTCCACACTTCAGTCCATGTTCTTGTTATCCAATCCATATGCAACCATGTTTAGTTGTTGTAATCCTCACTAGGGCCTAGTTCTTAAACCCATTATCTACAAATATATTGTATTGGGCTAGTTGGGTCTGAGTCCACTCATTTAAAAGTGGTAGTGCTCAAACCCGGCCCCTACAATTGGTGTCGTCTGTGGAAAGAATGAAAGAAAGAGAGGAATAAGGGGAAAAGAAAATTAGAAGGGAGAAAACACGAGACAGGGTGAGAAGAAAACTTACAGAAATGAGGAAAAGCTCCGCGTACAGGCTTTTTATGCTGAAAAAAGACGTAAGTTTGGTTGGAGACTTGACCAAATTCAGGGTATATGCGCAAGAACTCTTGAATGTAAAAGTAAAGAGGAAAATCGGTTCAAATGGGTATTTATACCCCCAATTAAAATGGACCGTGTGGGTTTCCCGCCCATAAAGGTGAAAAAATCCCCACCGTTAGATTACCATCACACCGTTGAACGTGGGGAGCACAGAGCCACCAGAATTTAATGAGGGCGCATGTCGTATACCGAAGCGCCAGAAACATGCCTTGGACAGGTGAAGAGACTCTGGCACTGGCAGAGGACAAGACTTGACAAGCCATGACAAAGGCCCGAGGACATCAAAATCCTCCTCCCCGTCCGAGGAGCCGGACAGCAGGATTCTGAGGGGCTATTGTGGGGCCTAAGAATCTGGCAACCCCAGCCCACTTTATATTAAGCCCAAGGCCCACGCCGAGGATGAAGAAACGTCCGAGGATGAACGTAGAAAGCCCAAGTTGCCAAGAAACATCGCCGAGGACGATCCTATCCTCGGCCAGCCGAGATCATAGAAGGGAAGAGCAGCACGCCACCGAAGGCAGCCTCCCTAAGCATCCCAAGAAAAAGACAAGTACAATGGGTCAGCCATGGAAGTATGGTGGAGGAGCAATTCAAGGAAAAACTGTCACCTCCACATTAAATGCCCACAACTAATGTTCTGGCTGCATTAATGAGGAAATGACCTCTGAACAGTGCTGCCTTGGTTGCTGCAACCCACAGAAAGTTAGGGAGGGCGGCTAATAGGACAGGCACTCAAGTAGTGACCTGCATGATCAACAAATGGAGGGCCAAGATCGGCTAAAAGAGGGTATATAATGTAAGAGACCCTCTAGAAAGAGGGGACCAAAAATCTGAAGCATAGAATACTGTGGCAGCTAAAACCTTTGTAACCAATCATTAAAGAAGTAATAAGAATTATCAGCCCCTAAAAAAGAGGGCTGAGGAGCAAAATTCCACACTTCAGTCCATGTTCTTGTTATCCAATCCATATGCAACCATGTTTAGTTGTTGTAATCCTCACTAGGGCCTAGTTCTTAAACCCATTATCTACAAATATATTGTATTGGGCTAGTTGGGTCTGAGTCCACTTATCCAGAAGAAGAAGTGCTCAAACCCAGTCCCTACAATTGGCATCGTTTGTGGGAAGAACTTGTGCGTTAGTAAGGGCAACACTCAAGCATGGCAGGATCAGGCCCTCGCCAAGCAGGCTCCCATCAGCTTGAATTGGTTAGATCCCAACAGCAGGGTAACTTTCACAACCCTGAGCGTGATCGAAATGAAGAGAATGGAAGGTTTTGAGAGGGAAGTGTACACACCACTCAAACCAACAGAAGCCACTCTCGCGGGGGCAGCCATGTGCTCCAGAGACAAAATAACAACCGGGCCATACAGTCAGAAGAAGTTAAGAGTCACGTATCCTAGAGACAGAACAATAAGCAAGCCATGCAGCGGGAGATAGACAACTTGAAGAAAAAGTGCGCCATGCACGACGAAGGCGGTCTCACTCTAGTTTTGACATGCCCTTTGACGATGAAAGCGACGATAACTATAGGCAAAGATCGAGAACCCCTCCAAGTGAGACCTTCTCTCACGAAGAAGAGTACTACCGTAGGCGTAAATGTAAAAGCCCATCCCCTAGAGGCTTGGGACACGATGCCATGAGTAGGGCACTGGATCAACTCTCCAAGTCACCTTTCACACGTCACATAGAAGGGGCTACACTTCCTCGACGATTCTAGTAGCCAACCTTCACCATTTATAACGACAAAACAGACCTCGTGGAGCATGTGAGCCAGTTTAACTAAAGGATGGCTATCCATTCCAAAAACGAGGCGCTGATGTGTAAGGTTTTCCCATCCAGCTTAGGACCGATGGCGATGAGGTGGTTCAATGGCCTAAAGACGAATTCTATAGATTCGTATAGGCAGCTAACCCAAGCCTTTGGCTCCTGTTTCGTTACAAACAGCAGAGCTCCTCGGCCCTTGAGCGCGTTATTGTCTTTATCCATGTGTGACGGGGAAACCCAAAAGGCCTACTCGGACATATATTGGGAGATGTATAATGAAATGGACGGAAATTTTGACGATGTCGCCATCAGCACCTTCAAAAATAGCCTCCCCGCCGAGCATGGCTTGAGGAAGTCTCTGACTGGTAAGCCTGCCACCAATGTGCGCCAACTGATGGATCGGATCAATAAGTATAAGCGGATAGAGGAAGACCAGCTGTAGGGCAAGGGAAAAGAGAAGGTTATCCCTTAGGAGAGGAGGGATTTCAGGTCGGATTGATATAACAGCAACCGCCCGAGGAGAGATTTCATAGGGCAATCCGGAGTAACCAACACACAGATTGTCAATGCTGTGTTCTAAGAACCAGTACATCGGGTGTTGGAGAAAATCAAGAACGGGCCATATTTTAGATGGCCTAATAAGATGGCAGGAAAGCCCACGAGGCGCAATCAGAACTTTTATTGCCAATACCACCAGGACCACGGGCATACCACAGAGAGTTGTAGGAACCTCTGGAACTACCTGGACCAGTTGGTCCAAGAAGGAAAGCTGAAGCACCTTCTGCACCAGTCTAGTGGTCATCAAGGCTAGACCCATCAGGAGCCCCAGAGAGACACTACACTAAGACCACCCGCAGGGACGATCAATGTAATCTTGACCGCACTAGGAAGAAAAGGCACGCGCCCTTCACAAGTGTTGTCCATGGCTCAGATGCCAGCCGAGGAACCCTAGCCCGAACTGAAGAGGGCCAAAAGTAATTTCCACCCAATCTTGAGTTTTTCAGAAGAAGACAAGATTAGGACCACCCAGCCCCATGATGATGCGCTGGTGGTCACCCTCAGAATCGGGGACTATGATGTCAAAAGAGTGATGGTGGATGATGGCAGTGCGGCTGAGGTACCTTTACAAGGGGCTGGGGTTGAAACCGGAAGATTTGATGCCCTACAATTCTCCTTTGTTGAGCTTTGACAGGAAGCTCGTTATTCCAAAGGGCATGATTAGGCTGCCCATCCAGATCGGCCCAGAAGTAGTGGAGGTGAACTTTATCGTGGTGGACACCTACTCTCCATACACAGCCATCGTCGACAGGCCCTAGCTCCACACCTTGGGAGCTGTTGCCTCTTCCTTGCACCAGAAGGTGAAATTCCCGTCAGACGACCAGGTTCTCGAGATCCGTGGTTGCTAATCCACCGCAAGGCAGTGCATGGTGGCTGCCATTTCACATCGGCTTGATGCAGAGTCCTCGGTATCTGCTGAAAAGAGCTTATAGCGATCAAAAATCCCGATAGCGCTTTCTGATGCAGCTGCTGAGGAGGCAAAATGTGAAGATTTAGAGAAGGTGGTCATTGGTCATGACCCAGAGAAGTTCTTTCAGGTCGGGGCTCAGCTGCCTCTTTAGGAGAAGGAAGAGTTGATTGAGTTCCTCAAAAGAAATATTGACGTGTTTGCTTGGGATGCTTGTGATGCTCCAAGGATCGATCCAGCCTTCATCTATCACCATCTGAATGTCAATCCGTCCATCACTCCCAAGAAACAGCCACCCCGGCACCTGTCAAGGGAGCATGCTGATACGATCAGGGAAGAAGTGAAAAAGCTTAAGCATGCAGAGGCTATCAAAGAGGTTTTTACCCCGAATGACTTGCCAATACTGTGGTGGTTAAGAAGAAAAGTGAAAAATGGTGGGTTTGTGTAGACTTCACGGACCTAAACAGGGCATGCCCAAAGGACCCGTTCCCCATGCCTTGGATAGACCAGCTGGTGGACGCAACTGCAGGCCATCTTCGGATGAGTTTCTTAGATTCCTTTCAAGGCTATCATCAAATACCGCCAGCTAGTGGACGCAACTGCAGGCCATCTTTGGATGAGTTTCTTAGATTCCTTTCAAGGCTATCATCAAATACCGCTAGCCCCGGAGGATCAGGAGAAGACAACTTTTGTGACACCTATTGGAAACTACCACTACAAGGTGATGCCGTTTGGTCTGAAGAACGCAGGGTCTACTTATCAAAGGATGATGACGAGAATGTTCGAGCCGCAGTTGGGCAAAAGCATTGAAATCTATGTTGATGATATGGTGGTGAAGAGTAAAGTGGTATCCGAGCACTTAGAAGACCTCGACTGCACCTTTGATGTCTTGAGGAAGCACAAGCTGCGCCTGAACGCTTCCAATGCTCATTTGGCGTGGGATTTGGCAAGTTTTTAGGTTACATTATTACTCACAGGGGAATTGAGGTTGATCCTGGTTAGATCAAGGTTATTAAGGATTTAAAACCACTGCGAAATGCCAAGGAGGTCCAAAAGCTCACTGGAATGATCGCGGCCCTGAATCGATTCATTTCCAGGGCAGCTGATAGATGTAGACCTTTCTATCTCTTGATCAATAAGTGGAAAGGATTTGAGTGGTCTGAGGATTGTGTCGTGGCCTTCCAGCAGCTCAAGAAATATCTATCTCGACCACCCATCATGTCCAGTCCTGAGGCCGATGAAGTCTTATATGCATACATTGCCGTGGCACTTCATGCCGTGAGCTTGGTGCTAATACGGGACGACAATGGTATTCAAAAGCCAGTCTATTACGTAAGCAAGTCACTACATGAAACTGAGGTCAAGTACCTACCCTTGGAGAAAGCCATACTAGCTATGGTCCACGCTACACGAAAGCTTCCCTACTATTTCCAGGCCCACACAGTAGTCGTTCTAACTCAACTACCCTTGAGGTCTGTACTTCGGACTGCTGATTACACTGGAAGGATCGCCAAATGGAACACAATTCTGGGGGCTTTTGACATTAAGTATCTGCCTCGATCCTCCATAAAGGGCCAGGTCTTGGCTGACTTGGTGGCCGAATTTGCTGAACCACCAGTAGAGATGGTAGCAGAGAAGCGAAGCATGGATGGAAAATCAATTGGGGCAATCTCTGTTCCAAAGCCCCCATGTTGGAAGGTGTACGTTGATAGCGTAGCAAATCAAAGGGGGTTCGGAGTAGGGCTGGTCCTAGTATCCCCTGAGAAGGCTATCATAGAGAAATCCTTGAGATTGGGGTTCTCGGCCATAAATAATGAAGCCGAGTATGAAGCACTGTTGCAAGGGATGATCATGGTGCAGAAAATGGGAGGAAAATTGGTAGAGATGTTCTCGGACTCGAGATTGGTAGTGGGCCAGGTGAAGGGAGAGTTGGAAGCCAAAGATGCGAGGATGCAAGAGTACTTAAGCCAGGTCAAATGCTTGCAGTCAGACTTCGACCTTTTCAGCTTGTCACATGTCTCCAGAAGTGGAAACACCCATGCAGATTCATTGGCCACACTTGCTACATCCTCGGCAGGAGATCTGCCTTGGATTATTCTTGTTGAGCATCTGAAAAGAGCAAAATGAGGGGGCGAAAGGCATGGTTCATATACATCAAGTTGGAGTGGGTCCCAGCTGGATGGACCCTATAGTGAGATTCCTCAAGGATGATGTTCTGCCTGAGGAAAATTCAGAGGCCAAAAAAATAAGAAGGAACGCTTCTCGGTTATGGCTGTCCGAGAACCACAAATTATAGGCACTCCTATTTCGGGCCGTATTTGCTGTGTATTCACCTTGAGGCATCAGAATTACTACTTGAGGAGTTGCATGAAGGGATTTGTGGAAGTCACACAGGAGGAAGATGCTTGTCGCACCAAGCCATCACCTAGGGATATTGGTGGTCGAGGATGCAAAAGGAGGCCCTGGAGTATGTTAAGAAGTGTGACCAATGCCAGAGGTTTGCCCCAAATATTCATCAACCAGGAGGGGTTTTCAATCCCTTGGCCAGTCCATGGCCGTTTGCCCAGTGGGGCCTGGATATTGTAGGTCATTTCCCCAAGGCGCTAGGAAATAAAAGATATCTGTTGGTCAGCACAGATTATTTCACCAAATGGGTCGAGGCTGAGCCATTGGCCAACATCAGAGACGTGGATGCTAAGAAATTCATTTGGAGGAACATTGTTACATGATTTGGGGTCCCTCATACCCTCATTTTAGATAATGGGCTCCAATTTGACAGCAAAGCTTTCAGAAGATACTGTTGCGAATTGGGGATCACAAATAGGTACTCAACTCCAGCTTACCCTCAGAGAAATGGACAAGCCGAGGCCGTCAACAAGGTCATAGTCAATGTGCTTAAGAAGAGGCTAGATGACGCCAAGGGAAGATGGGTAGAGGAGCTGCCCCACATCTTGTGGACTTACCGGACTACACCACGACAGTCAACAGGGGAAACACCTTTTGCCATGACCTATGACGCCGAGACTGTTATCCCTCTAGAGGCAAACTTCTCAACGCTAAGGACGAGCTCCTTCACTCCAAGCAGTAATGATGAACTGCTAGGGAAGAGCCTAGATCTAATTGATGAATGAAGGAAAAAGGTAGTGATCCAGTTAGCCTACTATCACCAGAAGCTCAAGCAGGGATATGATGCCAATGTGAAGCTGAGATTGCTAGCACCAGGGGACTTAGTGTTGAGGAAAGTTGTGGGTGCGGCCAAGAACCCATCCTGGGGAAAGCTGAGACCCAATTGGGAGGGACCATACTGAATTACTTCAGTAGCAGGGATAGGTGCATACTACTTAGAAGACTTGGATGAAAAAGTTGTACCTCGTCCATGGAATGTAAATAACCTGAAAAGATATTATTATTAATGAAAGAATTTCTTTATCTCGAATTCTAAGTCTATTATGATTGCATGTCTTGTATTTTGACAACCATCTAAGTACTAGACAGAACCAAGGTCTTGCATGGTCCTCGGACTCAAACTTATAGGGAAACTAGTTACTTCAAGAAAAATCTAAGTACTAGATAGAACCAAGGTTTTGCATAGTCCTTGGACTCAAACCTATGGGAAAACTAGTTACTTCAAGAAAAATCTAAGTACTAGACAAAGCCAAAGTCTTGCATGGTCCTCGGACTCAAAACCTCTGGGGAAACTAGTTACTTCAAGAAAAATCTAAGTACTAGACAGGACCAAGGTCTGGCATGGTCCTTGAACTCAAACCTCTGGAGAAACTAGCTACAGTCAGCAAAGACATGAACAAACACAAGCCCATGAGCATCACTTAAGGCATTCTGAAGTGCCTTGAACTTAGCTTCCCAGCATAATCAGCAGCTAGCTGTTTTCTTAAGGTCAGTAAATTTTTAGAACATGCTTATGAGTACCTTTATACCTTGTGCTGTGGTATTTGATCTTAGGACTTAAAGGCTTATCTTTATGGATGCTATGTGCGTAGCATTTTTTACCATTCATGGTAACCAATTCATGAGATACAAGATTAATATTGCAAAGTTATTCCCTCAGTATTCAATTTAGCAAAGGCACGTCGTAGTATTAAGGTGGTTCAATTATTAACCAAAGTCTAAGTGGAAACTATCACTATGGACTTTACATTTTTTAGCTGCTGATTCAAAATAGAAAACAAGTTAAACTATTGAGATTGTTTGGCTCAAAGTCAAAGCACAGGTTATATAAATGGCAGAGCCCATTATAATAACAATAAACACATAATGCAAAAAAGAAATGTCATGCCTTCAATCTAAAAGTCACATTACATCTTTTAAAAAAAATATATAATAATAATAATAATAATAATAATAAACGCAATAAAGCAAAATACAACTGGGGCTAGCCAAGGAGGCCTATTTCTTCAACTTTATTTTGATCCCTTCTTTGGGGAGTTGAGTAGAAGGGGTCTCAGGATCCTTGGGGCCCTTAGTTGGGGGAGCAACCTACAGAGGATCAACTAGGAGAGGTTCCTCCTCGGCATCAAGGATTGGGGAGCCAGCGGAGGACTTTGTAGTATCCTGGGGTGCCTTTGTGTTTGGACCTTTGTCTGTTTCGATCACCCAGCGGGCTCAGCTTCCTTGGCAGGCTCATCAGAAGTGGCAATGGCCAGAGCAGCTTCATTTGGAGTAGTACCAACTTCCTCAAGAGCCATCTCAGCCTCGGAGCTAGAGGGAGTAGCCTCACGAATGGCAGGAGGGTAGTATACACGTTCCGCCTTCCACAGGTCAAATGAAGCCTCAACTCCAGCTTGCTTGAGGGTCTCATTCCAAACCTGGGAACAGTAGCGCCTGCATACCCCAAGGACTTGAGCTTTGAGGGTGGCTTGGGTATCAGCCACCCCTAAGGCAAAGGCCTCCTCCTCGGCCATTTCCTTAGAAAGTTGAGCCTCGGCCTTGGCGAACTTTGCCTTCTCCTTGGCCCTCAAAGCCTCATCTCTGGCCCATTCAGCAACATTCTTGGCCCCCTCCGCCTCGGCCATCTTCTTCTTCAGCTCAACGATCTACTCCTTAGCGATCTTCAGCTGATCCTCTGCCTCAAGCAGTCAGCTTATCTAGTTTTGGGCCTGCTCTGGTTATTGGCCTCCTCCTCCAACCTGTAAGTGGCCTGGACAGCCTGCCAATAGAAACAAACACTCGATAAGTTGGAAACCAATGAGCAAAAGTCAGTAAAGTCATGAGTGTTAGATGTCTTACCATGCCCAAATACCTTTTGAGGCTGAGGAAGACCTCCTGCCTCCTCAAGTTCCCTAACTTGGCCATATCGCCGGGAAGCAGCAAGACCCTCTCCAGCGCGTTGGCCACATAGGTGCCTTCTCCCCCTCAAAAGTCCCTGAGGGAGGCGTTGTCCATCAGGGGCTCCCCATGGAACATTGGGGCAGGGAGTTAGGCTTGGTCCTCGGATAGTGTGGCGACCTCTTGGCCTTGGTGCCCAGTCTTCTGTTACTTAGAAGGCTGACGAGCTTCACCCTCATCTTGGGAGGAACAAGATTTATCTGCTCCCATGGGCCGTTTGCCTTTGTCCTTTTTGTGTTTGGGATTAGTGGGCTCGGGCCTTAGTGGCAAACTTGGCTGAGGTGGAGGAGGTGGAAGCTTAGACTGGACGGAAGACGACCTGGTCTGAACCGGTTGAGACTTGGGTGGAGGAGGAGGAAGCTTGGATTGAGACTTTCCTGGTGCATCCTTCCTTGGTTGGCCTTCAAGTAGACTAGTTTGAGGTTGTCTCTTGAAACCCATCTCGGCCCAATGAGAAGTTCCTGCTGATAAGAGGTCTGCTTCAGCCAAATAGGGGTCACCCAAGTCATCAGAAGGATCCTTGGATAGATGGACTTGGTCGAACGCACTAAATTCATCCTCAGATGGACCCAGATCAGTAACTTCTTCTTCTCTTTCTAGACTTCCTCCCTTAGCCTCTGTAGCTTGGTGGGATGAAGAAGGGCCTACCAACGGGATGCACTCTGGGATAGGAGATCCTTCAGGGAGCAAGAACCCGTGCTCCGCTACAGTGATCTTGTGAAGCCGAGGATCTTTGGCTCTGACCACGTACTTCGAAGCCGAGAACGATTTCTGAATTGGGTCGTATCCAAGGATCTTGTGAGCAGCCCTAACTTGGTTGTCGGCCTCGTTCACAAAAATCTCCGCCCTAAGGACAGCTTCCAAATCCTCCTTGTTGACCAAATGAAAGTGTCGTTCAAAAGCGTGTGGATCTGCAAAAAAGAAAGCATATTCTTGTTAGCAACCAAGCAATGCAAACTATGATAACACAAAAGATCAAACCCTCTCCTACTCTAAATACCCCACCTGGAGTCCCCTCCTCTGTCGGACAATGAAGGTCGTCGTGCCACTCCCCGGACACGATGAGAAAGTCCTTGTTTAACCCCTTGCTGGACTCAGGGAGGCACTGAATAAGCCGGACCTTATCATCCCTCGTCTTCATATAATAGGATTTTCCCTTTAGGTGTTGGAGGTTGTAGCACCAGTTTACGTCGTGGTGGGTTAACCTCAACCCCATTTTCTCATTTAAAGCGTCCACGCAACCCAAAATCCTAAACACGTTGGTGGCGCACTGGGTAGGGGCTAATCGGAAGTGCCTAAAGTAGTCCCTCATCACTGGTCCCATAGGGATTCTCATACCGCCTTTAAGGAAGGCGATTATGGGAATCACTACTTCACCCTCCTTCCTCCTGATGTACCACTCCCCTTCTTCACAGTACCTTAAACCCACATTACTGGGTATCCTATAATCGGTAATGAATTTCTCTATTGCCTCTTTAGACTTAACCAGCTTCTTAAACCTACCCATCCTAAAGAACGGCTAAAAGACTCAGGGAAGAACAAAAGAAAGAGAGGAATAAGGGAAAAATAAAATCAAAAGGGAGAAAACACGAGATAGAGTGAGAAGAAAACTTACAGAAATGAGGAAAAGCTCTTTGGACAGGCTTTTTATGCTGAAAAAGACGTAAGTTTGGTTGGAGACTTGACCAAATTCAGGGTATATGCGCAAGAGCTCTTGAATGTAAAAGTAAAGAGGCAAATCAGTTCAAATGGGTATTTATACCCCCAATTAAAATGGACCGTGTGGGTTTCCAGCCCAAAAAGGCGAAAAAATATCCACCGTTAGATTACCATCACGCCGTCGAACGTGGGGAGCATAGAGCCACTAGAATTTAATGAGGGTGCGCGCCGTATACCGAAGCGCCAGAAACGTGCCTTGGACAGGTGAAGAGACTCTGGCACTGGCAGAGGACAAGACTTGACAAGCCATGACAAAGGCCTGAGGACGTTAAAATCCTCCTCCCCGTTCGAGGAGCCGGACAACAGGATTTTGAGGGGCTATTGTGGGGCCTAAGAATCTGGCAACTCCGACCCACTTTATATTAAGCCCAAGGCCTGCGCTGAGGATGAAGAAACGTCCGAGGATGAACGTAGAAAGCCCGAGTTGCCAAGAAACATCACCGAAGACGATCTTGTCCTCGGCCAGCCGAGATCATAGAAGGGAAGAGAAGCACGCCATCGAAGGCAGCCTCCCTAAGCACCCCAAGAAAAAGACAAGTACAATGGGTCAACCATGGAAGCATGGTGGAGGAGCAATTTAGGGAGGAACTATCACCTCCACATTAAATGTCCACAACTAACATTCTGGCCGCATTAATGAGGAAATGACCCCTGAACAGTGTTGCCTTGGTTGCTGCAACCCACAGAAAGTTAGGGAGGGCGGCTAATAGGACAGGCACTCAAGTAGTGACCTGCATGATCAACAAATGGAGGGCCAAGATCGGCTAAAAGAGGGTATATAATGTAAGAGACCCTCTAGAAAGAGGGGACCAAAAATCTGAAGTATAGAATATTGTGGCAGCTAAAACCTTTGTAACCAATCATTAAAGAAGTAATAAGAATTATCAGCCCCTAAAAAAAAAGAGGGCCGAGGAACAGAGTTCCACACTTCAGTCCGCGTTCTTGTTATCCAATCCATATGCAACCATGTTTAGTTGTTGAAATCCTCATTAGGGCCTAGTTCTTAAACTCATTCTCTACAAATTTATTGTATTGGACTAGTTGGGTCTGAGTCCACTCATTCAAAAGCGGTAGTGCTCAAACCCGGCCCCTACAGTTTATATTAGTACTTATTTAGAAAATATGTTAGTAATTGAATAAGAGGTCAATAGCTTAATAATTGTTTGGTTGTATACATTGAAAAAGATGTAGCTAAAAACATTGATAGTGAAACTATCATATCGCTTAATGATTAAAAAAGTATGAAACTTGTGAAAAGAAATTTCAAAACTTTATGCATTTGTGTATGTTTTTATTTTGTGAAGTTAATATATTCAAGTTTTATTATTATTAAATTTTTTTAATTTAATTGTTTTTAATGACCATCCTAAAAAGAATTTTTGGAGCCGCCACTAACCGTAACCTACACATGATGTTTCAAAAACTTTTCACAAGTTAACTAGAAAAATAAACCAATTCATAAAATGATTATTTGCGCACTAAGTCTTTACTTTTAATTTCCTAACTTATTTGTTTATTTTTTTACGTGAAATTTTTATCAATTTATTTTTTCTAAGTACAACTATAGTAAATCAATGTTAAGCAAATAGAAAAATATGAGCATCCAAGTTCCAACAAAAGTCTTGTTTTCCCACTCCCTCTTTCCTCATTTCCTATATCTTCTGTCCATGTTATCTCAGAAAAAGGAAAAAGAAAAAGGATAAGTGGTCTAAAATACCACATCGGTCAGTTAGTGAGTGAGTCTTCAGTTTATAAGCCTTGCTAGTACTTCCAAAGGTTAGGCCCCTTTGTAAGTACTAGTGTTGTAAGTATTGTCATCCCACACCCTCTTTCTCCATTTCCAATATCTTCTATCTATATTATCTCAAAAAAAGAAAAAAAAAAGTTCCAACAAAAGTCTTATCTTAAACGCATCAGGTTTAAAAATCTTAAACGGGTTTTTGCCTACCTTTATGAAAAGCAAAACTTGAAAAATACAAATGAACAAATTTGCAGCACAAACGACAATTATTACCATTATCTAATAGAACATTGATTAACCAAATTACACAATTCAATTTTTCACCAAAAAAAAAAAAATTACACAATTTAATTGGAATTTATTACAACAAAAGCGGGAATCAATTATATATATAAATAAACACATGTAGTAAATGAGACTGAGAATGCTAGTTCATTCAAAGCTAGAAAGTAAATTTTGTTTGGCTTAAACATTTCCAGCTAATAGAACTTCGGCTATCAATTTGTCCAAGTTCTGGTAAGAAGAACCGCCAGGTTTGACAGCATCTTCAGCCTTTGTCTTCCACTCCATTGCATTTTTCTTCATTTCTTTTCCTTTTTCACCGTCCATTATTAACTCTCTTACAAGATTCTCCACTTCATCTCTCTTAACATTATTATCTATTTCCATTCCAATGCCCCAATCAGTACAGCAGTATTGACAGTTCGTCTGTTGCTCGGCAAAGAAGGGCCAAGAGATCATTGGCACTCCACTACATACACTTTCAAGCATTGAATTCCACCCACTATGCGTTAAAAACCCCCCTATTGATGGGTGCTTTAGGATTTGTTCTTGAGAACACCAACTTGCTAACATACTTCTATGTTTAGTTTTGGTAACGAATTCATGAGGAACAACAGCCGAATTTCCTCCCACAAGATCAGGCCTTATAACCCACAAGAAGGGTTTTTCACTGTTTGCTAACCCCCAAGCAAACTCAATAAGTTGCTCAGGTGTCATGATAGTTATACTACCATAATTTACATATACTACAGAGTTGGGTTCTTTTGAATTTAGCCATTCTAGACACCCCTGTTCTTCTTTCCATAGATTGGACCTTATTGATTTCAATTTATCGTCCTTAATCTGATCAGCAAGCAACACAAGTGGGCCAATTGTGTATATACGAGGAAGCATTGAGGACATAGCATCCAACACATCTGGTTCAAATGGATCAAATGTGTTCAAAATGACAGCTGAAGCTCTTGGAGCTCTCTCAGATTCACGAATGAGGAAGTTAACCATAATATCATTCTTATCTGTAGTTCTAATAAAATTTGGAAAATCCTTAAGACGCATATTTTTCATTCCAGGAATCCAATCTATTGGAGTTTCCAAGTATCCATTTGTTAGGTCGCTTACATCTGTGAATCAAGCAAAAGTATTGTTGACTTTAGTGAATAACCTACCGCAATATTAAAATATTAAAACTAACATACAAATTAAAAAAAATAAAAACATCAAACTTGATAAGTAAGATATGTGTTATTGCAGATCACCTATGCACATCTTTTAAATATTTACTTCTCATTTGTATGTTTGATTTTTAATTGAAGTTAACATGTATAATAATCTGACGTGATATTAATGATACAGATGAGAGAGGTGTGTTATCAAATACCACTTTCAATATATGATGATACAAAATCATACCTTTGAGGGGGATTAAACCTCGTTCAACTAGATGGCGATAGTGCATATAGCTCAGGACGCCGCACGAGCTAGGAGTCCAGAAAAGGGCAATCGGAATTCCGAATTTTTCAGCAGCATCAAGACTGAAGGACATACAACCATCTGCGACCATACAAGTCACAGGCGGCACGTTCGAAGACGAAGTGTCGTTGAGTTTGGAAAGGAGGTTGCAAAGTGGAACTAGCGAATGCTTTGAGGTGGAGTCACAAAGAGAAGGAACGTCTTGGCTAACATCTGCATCTACCGGTGGCAGCCCATCGGTAATGGTTTCGAAGTGAAAGTCAGGCAAGCCATCGAGGGCGTTGGGGCCTCTAGACCTGAGTAAGCGTTTGTGGTTGTACTCTGTGTTGACAAAAGTTACGTGAAACCCTTTATGGTGGAGGAGTTTTGCTAGCTTGATCATTGGGTTTATGTGACCTTGAAGTGGGTATGCTACACAAACTACATGAGGTTTTGTAGCTGCTGTAATGGAACCCATCTTTGATCTCTCTCTCTGACCGAAACACACACAGAGAATAGGAAGGTTTGGAGAATATTGGGTCGTTCAAAGCCTTCTTCTTATAGACAAACTGCCGAACATAACAAAGCTTTCACATTCTATTTTCTTCTTAAAAATTGTAGAGGCCTACGATTGGTCTTTATGTCAAAAGAAGGATCTTGGAAAGTGCAACGGGTTGGGCATTAATGATATATTTTTACCATAAATTTGGAGTGGTACTCATGTTATCAGCGAATTAAAAAAATAAGTTTTTTTAGAGAGAGAAATAATTTTAGTTTGGAGTTAAAATTAGAATTATTAACAACTTTTTTTTATAAGAATTAATAATGGGTCCGTTTGGATTGAACTTATTGTTGCTGAAACTGAAAACTGAAAACTGAAAACTGAAAACACTGTAGCAAAATAATTTTTAAATAGGTAAATAGTACCGTGGGACCTATTTTTAATATTTTTTATTGTGTAAACAGTGATGAACAGTATTGCTACAGTACCGCTACAGTACTTCTCTGTCAAATTTGACCCGCGTGCCACCCAAAAAAAAGAAAAAAAAAAAAAAAAAAGAAGAGGAAAACGTGGACGCCAAACGTAGACGCCCAATCCAAACTCTCACAATAATTTATTATTTAAAATTTATTATAAAAATATTATTAACGCAACATTCTATTAGAAACTTAAGAAAAATCTGACAAGGATATTGAAAGTCAGTATCTTGCTTGATTCTCCCCGAACAAATAAAAAAAAAAATTGCAAATAAAGCAAAAAAAATAATAATTCATTTAAAGAAGATTTTTATGAGAAATAAAAAAAATAATTAATATTTAATAATTTTTTTATTTTTCATAAAAATAATATAAATTTTTTTTTAAAATAAATTATTAATAATTACTATAAAGACATTCATTAACGTAATCTTAACTTTTTAAATGAAAGAATTAAAGTCAGAGTCTCAGAGATATGACCACCGTCCCAGAATCGTTTTATTGAGATGTGCATTCACATGTTACATCATTTGCATATTATTTTAAAAACAAAAGGTAACTTTTCACAGGATAGAAAAGTCAACGCCTGCTCTTGTTATTCATTAAAAAAAACAAAAAACAAAAAAAAGCGTGCTCTTGTTCGCATACAGCTTTTATGTGCTTTTTTATTTTTTTTATTTTTATTTTATATATATATATATAATTAAAAATATAAATTAAAAAATAAAAAATAACACCAAAGTTATCGACTTTTTGTATTAAGTTCAGGATATGCCCTAACTTTTGGGCTGAGAAAGGATCTTTTTGTTTGAGTTGTAAAAGTTTTTTTTTTTTTTTTTTAATAAATAAAAAGAGAGAGATTTGCGGAAATGTAACGTGTAAATAGAAACCATGACATTATTTTTATCCTTAATTGCTTTTTAATTGTTGGAGTGGACGCAACGATGGCGCGGTGGTGGAAATGGAATGGCTAATATTGGCGGCAAAAATGGCATGAAGGTGGGAACCGATATAATGATGATGGTAGCAATAATAATTAGAAGGATAAATTATAATTTATTCATATTTTCATTTAATTTATTTTTTTTATAACCATATTTCCATTTTATCTATAGACTCTACAAATTTGGCCCATAAGATTTGGATTAAATTAAATTGTTACCAGTTTGATTGTATTTAAAATGAACATAACTGGTTGTTATCCTATGTGATGTAAAAAACTACAAATATATATTTTGATTAAACTAAATTGTTACAAGTTTGATTGTATTTAAAATGAACATAACAAGTTGTTATCTTATGTGATGTACAAATATATATTTGAATAGTGTTATTCCTTTTTCTTTTTCTTTTTTGACTTTGACAAATTGGATGAAATTGTTTACTGGAAATTTAAAATGAACATAATTATTTAGGGTGTTTAGAGTTCTTTGAATATCAGATTTTACTCTTGCATGTGTGTGGTCTCATTGTCCCACACACAAGGATGAAGCCAGGATTTTGAAAAGGCCAAATTTCATCACTGTGATAAATACGTGGGGAAATTTGATGGAGGGATATATAGTGAAGTGGATCCAATTTGAAAAAGCCTAATTGTTTAGAGTAAGTAGGATTAGGCTAGCTCATCAAGAGACACATTCTTGGATCAATACTTCTGGATTGGAGTTAATTTTTTCTTTAAAAATATTGATTACATTTCCGGACAGATACTGAGTTAGTTACAAAAGGTCTTTATTTGATTGGCCAAAGCCTAACAAATAACTCTAACTGATAAGCTAAAGTGCTTATAGCTAACAACTCTAACAATTAACTGAAAGCATTAGCATTAGGTTTATAAAAAAAAAAAAAAAAAAAATGCATTAGCATTACAGCCTAAAAATTTAATCTTAAATTTCTAGAGCCTAACAAATTTTTTTTTTTGTTTATAAAATAAAAGAAAATGTCACATTGACAAAATCCCATCAATAACCTATTCATAATTTACATATCAAATTGAAAGATATATTATCACATTCGATTTTTTTTATATAAAATAATAGAAAAAGTTTCACATTGACACAATCCTATTGATATTTAATATTCTGATATTCATTATTTTACATTATCAAATTATCAAATCTTCTAAAAAAAATTGGCGTCGGCAAAAATACGATCACTGCCAGAGTGAAAGCTCAGGGAAATTTTTTATAAAATGTGCACAGGTTGTCTTTACGAAATTAAGAAAATGGGAATTGACCCAATTTATCTTCTGCTATTGTTGTGTCGCGAGTTACATTTTCGATAGAAATAGTGATAATTTTATATATAAAGATATGTCGCGAAGTTTGAGGTTTGACTTGGAAGTGTTGAGCTTTCAAAATTTCACGCGCACGTCTTATGCTAACTTTGACAAATGGCCAAACATTGAGTTCCCTCATGACGGTGATGGAGAATTGGAAAGTGTGAATGAGTGAATGCGTCTGAGCCTGCAAAGGTACTGTGAAGCTGCGCACCATTGGGAAGAAGAAAAGAGTAATTCTAGGTGACTTGGACCGATATGCCGGTACAAATATACTTGCTCGACTAGGACCACAACTTTTAGGGTACATTTTTTACAATTATTTTATGTGTGAGTATAAGTAAATGATTAGGGTCAGTGTTCTATACTTCTGTTGTTATTATTTGAAGTTTGAACCTGTTTTGTGTTGTCTTGTGGAGTGCTAGTGACCCCTGTAAAATTGAGGTGAGCACGTATTTGTGTAAACTATGATTATTTGGATGTAAGATTGTGACTGTGGAAGTTATTGTGCATGTGTTGTTGTGTGAATGTGTAATTGAGAACGATTTTCATGATAATGTTTTGTATATAGAGAATGAAATGCAAATACAGATACTGATATTGTATTGGTTGGATTTGATATTGAGAAATTTTTGTTTGTTTGAGTCCCTAGAAAATGTTTAAGAGAATGAAAAAAAAAAAAGAATTATTTTATTTTTTGGTTTTAGTTCCTATTTTAAATATTTCAAAAAAAAAAGGTTTATATTTTAATTATTTAAAAATTTTAAAGCTATTTTATTTGACGTCGAATAGTTAAATCCAAGTGTCACATTTTGATTGGATCAATTAACACATGTCTCACTACAAAAAAACGGGTCTATAACCGCGTTTCCAAACACGGCGTAAACACCGCAGCAAAAGACCTATGGCCGTGTTTTTCGAAAACGCGGCTATAGTCAGACCTATAGCCGCGTTTTTAACCGCGGCTATAGGATTCTGGCCTATAGCCGCGTTTTTAAAAAACGCGGCTATAGGCCAGCTCGAGCTGTGTTTATAACCGCGGCTAAGGGTTTGGACCTATAGCCGCGTTTTTAAAACGCGGCTATAGGTTTTTTTAAAAACAAAAAAAAATATTTTTGGTTTTTTTTTTTTTTTTTTCCAAAAAATTCAAAATTTGAAATTCAAATAAAAAAAATTCAAAATTAAACGTAAATCCAAAAATTTCAAAATCAAACACAAACTCAAAAAATTCAAAATCAAACACAACATTCTCACAATACAAAAACACCCAGAAAATTCAAAATCAAACACAAACCCAGAAAATTAAAAATCAAACACAACATACTCACAATACAAACACACCCAAAAAATTCAAAATCATACACAACGTGCTCCAAAATATAAGAACACAAACTCATTTAAACATAATCACAATATCAGCAACACAGTAGCACAAATTTAAGCACAGATGCAAAAAATTCAAAATCAAATATTGCTAGAATATCCACTTCATTCAAAATTTTCAGTAGATCTATTGACAAATCAGTGTGCTTGAGATGAAGAAAAAAAGAAAGAAAGAAAAAAAAAAAAAAAAGGGAAGCAGCAGCTCCAAAGAAACAAAAAACAAAAAAAGAGTTACCCAGATAAGAAGAAGGAAGAAAAAAGAAAAAAAAGAAAAAAGAGTTACACATATGTGAAGAACGAAGAAAGAAAAAGGAAAAAAAAAAAAAAAAAAGAGTCACCCAGATGTGAAAAATGAAGAAAAAAAAAAAAAAAAAAAAGAAGAAGAAGAAGAAGAGTCACCCAGATGTGAGGAAGGAAAAAAAAAAATAAAAAAATAAGAAGGAAAGAGAGAAGACCTGAGACTTACGGTGGAAAGTGAAGAATGAAGAAAGAAAAAAGAAAGAAGAAGAAGAAATAAAAGATAAGAAGAAAGTGGGGTAGGTGGGAAAGGGGAGCACGTCGGAAGCTGAAGAATCAAATTTTTTTTTTTTTTTTGGTGTTACCTATAGCGGCGTTTTTAAAAACGCGGCTATAGGTCACCCTTTAGTGACATAATTATATGGCTAGACCTATAGCCGCGTTTTCTAAAAACGCGGCTATAGGTTCTCCTTCAGAAAAAATTTTTGGCTGGACCTCTAGCTGCGTTTTTGGAAAACGCGGTTATAGCTTGCCTTTAGCTGCGTTTTAAAACATGGCTAAAGGTCAGCTATAGCCGCGTTTTTTTAGAAAACGCAGCCATAGGTCCCTGTTAAAAAGAATTATTCAGCTGGACCTATGGCCGCGTTTGAAAAACGCGGCTATAGGTTAGCTATAGCCGCGTTTTTTGAAAAACGCAGCTATAGCTTGAGGATTTAGCCGCGTTTTTGACAAACACAGCTCAAAGTCTAGCCTGGAGCCGCGTTTTACAAAAACGCAGCTTAAAACTGCATTTTTTGTAGTGTCTTAAGTTTATATGACATTTAACGGACATATCAGTAGAAAACTAACAGAGGGGCTAACGATCAAAATAGTATGAAACTTCAAGGTGTAAAATTCAAATTTTGAAACCAAAAACTTCTAAACTTCAGGAATGTGTTATACATTTTACTCTAAATTTTTATGTATTAAACTTTTTTTCTATTATTTAGTTGGGGAAAATATTTTTTCACATCCATTTATATATCCGTTATTTCACACACGCACATATTCACAATTACACAGGAATGTTCACATTTTAATGCATAAAAATGAATGTAAAAAAAGAGATTTAAAATAGTAGATCTGTATGAATCAAACCCTAATTTGGGTAATGTTGTAAGACAACAAAGCAAAAAAAGGACAAAGTAGACAAATGACTAAGTGCTTATTTCGTACTAAAAAATGGAATTGAACTTGAGGGAAGCAAATGAACACCGTCAAAAACTTTCAAGGATAAAAGTAATAAGGCACAGGACAATGAAAATCAACCATCTCCGTTGATTTCGCCGGACAAATGATAATTAAAAAAATTACAAAATAAAACAATGGTTACAAACTTACAAAGCTGAACTATTTTGTTTTTATTTTATTTTAAAATTATAGATAAATCTAAACTGTTTGGGTTAAAGAAAAAGTATATGACAACTACTAGAATAACATGTTATTATCGACATCATGGGCGACCACTTGTCGGATAGTGCACACATTATTAGAAAGGTTTGACATTAAAATGTACTAATGCACACTACAAAAAAAAGCAGGCTATAGCCGCGTTTTTAAAACGCGACTCTAACTCCAAAAAACGTGGCTATAGGTCAATTTGGTCTATAGCCATGTTTTTTATAGCCACATTTTTAGCCGCCGCTTAAAACCTATGACTATAGGTCTGACAGGTTTATAGCCGCGTTTTTCCAAATGCAGCTATAGGACATTTTTTAGTCACAGTTTAGAAACGTGGCTATAGGGTGTACATTAGCCGCATTTATTAAACGCGGCTCTAGATTTTCAGCATACAGCAGTATTTTAAAAATGCGGCTATAGGGTTTTTATTTATTTATTTTGATTTGACTATAGCTGCGTTTTTAAAATAAGGTTGTAGATCTACAGCTACGTTTTAAAAACGCGGCTATAGGGTTTTTGTTTTTGTTTGTTCGTTTTTTTTTTTTTGGCCAAATCACAAATGCCTGTCTACAAACGTGGCTATAGGTTTTACAAATGCAACTATATTCAACCTATCTACGAAATCATCAACCTTTCAATATTTAACATTTCACAAAAAAAAAAAAAAAAAAAAAAAAAGACTACTTAAACTACTTAAACTCACTCTTCAACAACAATAGGTTTCACAAAAAAAAAACTACTCAAACTACTTAACCTTTCAATATGTTTCACAATCAACTTGCAATATTATAAGAATCACATTATTTTCCATTTACAGAATTACCTATACAGCAAGTCACATATTCCAGTGGCAATCACATTCTCTTGTGCAATAGTATTTTAACTATTTTCAAAGAAAGGAAAGGGTAATCACATTCTCTTGTTCTCAACTTCTCTAACAACTCTCATGTAGTTTTTCTGACTATTAGAAAGTTTCTCAGGAAGTTTAAAATGTATGTTCTAGGCTTCTAGAATTTGGAAAGAGAATCATGACTTTCTAAGGGATATTAGAGCTATGATTAACACAAGCATGACCCATTTATTAAACGTGTCAGTCGTGTCAACCATCTATGACCTGTTTATAAACAGATTAGTTGTGTAAAGTTCGCAAGTCATGTTAGATTTTGCCACCCCTACTAGGCATGTGACAACGGCCACACACCTATAAAGCTTTCAGCATACAAGTGTGCAAGAGATTCTTAGAGACTACCAATTATCTTCAAATAAATTTACATTGAATAAATCCAAAAATATCCATAATAATGCAATTATGAAAAGATCTCCAAAGTATTAATACGAACAAAAATCCAAACTTCATGTAATTAAATACTAATAAAAAATGATTTGATTATTGCAAGATCATTTTATTCCAAAATCCGTAAGCTCCCGTCATGTGCATAATATCAACAAAAGTTCCAAAATTTGCTATTCTTTGTAATTTAAATTGTACAAAGGATCAAAAATTTTACTCTTAATAATGTGTCCTAGTTTAATTAGAAACTAGCATATAATTTTAATTTGCAATTAATCAGTTTTACATATATTAAAAGTTATCATTTACAATACGTTCCAAAAACATAAGAAATTTCAGGGAATTAAATCAATTCACATACTCAAATAGATTCATATTCTCCTTCTTCTAAAAAAAAAAAAAACAAAGATTCACATTCTTAGCTATCTTATGTGATTATGGTCACGCTATATCCCCGTGACTAAGTATCATATTCAAATGAAACTAGTTTCGTGCCATTGTATATCTCCTATTAGTTAGGTCTAGAAACACAATAGGCTTTTAATGCCTAAAATAAAACTAGTTTCGATACTAATGTATAACCCCTATTGGCTGGATATTAGAGCATAGTAAGATTGTCCAAAATTATATATATTAAATCATAGTTCAAACAAAAGTATATATCTCTTTCAAAATATTATATACACTTGAGCCTAGTTTGTAAAATATAGAGTTTATTAATAACCAAGTAATTCAAATACATTTATGATGTTTATTCTTTACTTAAAGTCAATATAGCTAAAACAATTGAAATAAAATTTGTAATAAAAAACAAAGGAATTATTTAATAGATAAGGTTGTTTATGCAAAATATAACTAGATAGGAGAAAGGTTAGCTCTTGGCAAGCTAGAATGATACGAACGCTTCTCTCTAAACCTTCTTCCTAAGATCCACAAGTCCCACCTAAATCGATTATATGATGACCCAAAAGCATCAGTCCATTTAATTGACAATATTACCTAGCAATTAAATAACAAATGTAGTTTCAAGTGTGTAATTAAAAATATCTAATGCACTAAACGGTTGCTACTAGAATTGGTTTTGGCCATGAATTGGGTTCCAACCTATGGTCATTAAGTAAGCAATATTGTCTAGAACTTACTGGTTCACAGAATCCCATAATCCACTGTGATTAATGGAAGCCACCAAACATTGAGTACAAGTGTAAACACTCTAACCCACGGAAGGAACTATACAGTTCTCTCCCATGGTCCCAAACAACTATTATCAATTATGGTGTAAGGATTCCCTAACTACTAGAAGATCCGGTCTTTCAAAAGAACCCAACAATAAAAGGATCTCTACTAGTTACGTTGTTTTCTTTATTTTTATTATTATTATTTTTTTTAAAATCCTCTTGTAGTAATTGAATTTCATTGAAAAAGGAATTTCTTGGGTTCTTACCTCATGAAAGTTTTCCGTCGTCTTCTTCTTCTTGAAATCCTTGAAGAGTCTCCTTCTTTGAATTATTATATGTGGGTAATAGTGTAATATGCTTAAGTGACAAGTCTAATAACGGCTAGGTTGTTACAATCATATTTTTTTTTTAAGAAATATATAAATAGTGGTAAATCTGAAATAGTACATTGGTATCAATTGGTATTGAAATATTTCGTTCTCCAGTCCAAACCGAAATAGTCTCCGATACGAAATTGTCTCCCCTTATGTCAACAACACGACCTTCTTCAATCCATACTCGATTATCTTCTTGAGTTAATAGAGCTTATTTGTTCTTGTAGACAGCCACTTGAACTTTGGGGTTTTAAGGAGAAATTTTCAATTTTAGGGGAAGCTAGCTATAAAATTTTTATACCATATCTTTTTTATATTATACAATATCACTGTGATAATTACATTAAGAAATTTGATGGAGGGATGCATACTTGCATAGTGAAGTGGAGCCAATTTGAAAAGGCTAAGTTGTTTAGAGTAAGTAGGTTTAGGCTAGCTCTTCAAGACACACATTCTCAGAACAATACCACTAGGATTGGAGTTAATTTTTCTTTAAAAATATTGATTACACTTTCAGACATGTACCGAGTTAGTTACTAAAGGTCGCTATTTGATTGGCCAAAGCCTAACAACTAACTACTCTAACAATTAATTAAGAGCATTAGCATTAGGTTTATCCAAAAAAAAAAAAAAGCATTAGCATTAGCCTCTCCAAATTAGTTTTTCAGCCAAAATATAGCTAAAGCCTCCCAAAACTCTTGTGCATTAATATCACTATTTGGTCCTAAAAAGTTACAAATGTAGTGTCCTCAATACTATTGTTGAGACACTATTAATTGCCAAACCAATTTTCGCAAATTTTATATTTGTTCCTCTCTCTCATCTCCCTCCATTAGAGTCATTAGACCAAAACTCTAGATCTTGCTTGTGCCGCTGTTTTTGAAACGTTTCTCACTCTTTATTTTGATATGATTTATAGGTTGTGATCTACTTGGAGGGTGATGGAGGGTGTGTGGGTTTAGTTGGTGGGTGATGACAGAGATGGATCGAGGCGATTTAGGTTTTGGGCAAGGTGTTGAATCTGTGAGATGATAGGTTTTTGTCGGGTTGCTTTGTCAACGATGGTAGATGTAGTAAATTAATTTCTTATTAAAGATAGGCAACTATCACAATGACGAGTTATGACTTACATGTGCAACCACATGTTAGATGTTTCAAGTTGCAATAAATAATTTAGGATAAATTACAAAGTTGGTCTCTACACTTTACACCATATGTCAATTTGATTCTTAACCTTTTAATTGTGTTAATTTGGTCCCAAACATTTTCAGTATTGTTTCAATTTAGTCACTAGCATTATCCTTAGGATGGAAAAAAAAAAAAAAAAAAAAAAAAAACTGATGTGTCAAACGCAATAATGAAAAATTATTTTCTATACCACATCAACAGCCAACTGTACCACCATGTCATATTATTATTATTATTATTTTTTTGAAAAAAACCAAATTAACATGTTCACAATAGGTAACACAAAAATAAAACTCATACACCCAAAAAAAAAAAAAAAATCACAATAACCAAATTATGTTTCAATCTGTATTATTTTAATTTACCCAATTAACAAAAAAGAAAAGAATCAAGGTTAAAATTTTCCCCAGAAAACAAACATGGCCTTATCAAATTAAAAGAACTAATTCTTTGTGGTCCCTTTGGGTTTTTCCGCTAGTCTAATTCTTTTGCTCAATAGATAAACTACCAAGTCCAAGTTCTTGCCTCTTTCCTTTGGCTGCTTTTTCATTTTTGAATTCTTTAGTACCCAAAGTTTGGGTTATGTTAGAATGAACTCATCATGAAGTCCTAGGAAGGTCTCGATGTCCTATTTATAAGTTTCGGTTAATTGTAATTTTATAATTCAAATATGGGCTTTTGATTTGCAAAATCATGGATGTTTATTTGTTTCTGCTTGAATATGGATTTGTCCATATTGCATCGTTGTCAACTGGGGTGGAGGTTTTGGGTACCTCTTGAACTTTGTGGAGAATTGGGCAGGCAATTTCAATGGTAGGGTCAAGCTTGGGCGGAATGATGATATTGCGGAGCTTGTTGGAGGAGAAGCTGGACTCATGGGTGGCCAGCAACCTCGTTGATAGCATTGAGCCCATGGCCATGACCACCATCTTCACCATCTTGTCTTCAATAATCCTGATTAAAACATGGATTGAATTTTCTAGGAATAAATCTAAATTTCTGACATGGGAAGATATTTGGAATTTGACATGACTGGAGTGCCTTGTTGTGAACATGTTAGTTTTGGGGTTTTTTAAAAATGTAATATGACATGGCGGTATAGTTGGTAGTTGATGTGGTATGGAATTTTTATTTTTTATGTTTTATTTTTTTTATTCTGTTTGACATATAAGTTTTTTTCATCCAATAGATAACAACAATGATTAAATTGAAATATAGTGTAAAGGATAGGGACCAACTTTGTAATTTACCCAACAATTTATAAGTTTGAGTGACATTAAAATGTAGGAATGCAAATATTCTATACTACTTTTTGTGTATCACTCTATATTTCACCAATTACAACTTGTCATGTATTGATTTCACTTTCCTTATAAATTAGTTGAAGTTTAAAATAGAAAAAAAAAAATCATACATATAGTAAGTTGTAATTGGTAGAACATAAAATAATACACAAAAAATGATACAAAGGATTTGTATTAAAAATGCAATTCTATTTATGTGAAAAAAGAAAAAGAAAAAAGGAAACATCAATCACATTCTCTTGATCTCAACTTCTCTTTAAAAAAAAAATTCATTTCTTTTTGTTAAAATTTATTCTTAAACCATGATATTTGATTCTCTACTTGCGACACATTTTTTTTTTAAGAATGCAACACAAATTATTTTTTGCACCAAGGTTAAGGCTACATGAATATGTAACTAAATATGTAGTAGTACTGCATAGAACATTAATTTAACCAAATTAAAGAAATTTTAGGAATTTATTGAAGATTTTATATGAATATTTAAAAGAATAAAAAATACAGTTACCATCCCTGAGGTTTGGATTAATTCTAATAAGGTTCAAGACTTTTCAAAACTAACTAAATTAGTTCCTAAACCCAGTTTGGTCTTTAAAGTATTACTCATTTTCTCCTCTTTTTAATAGTGATTAGGGACCAAGTTGGCTAATTTTGAAAAGTATTGAACCTATCTGGCATTAGCCCAAACATCAAGAGTGTTGACTGTATTTTTACCTTATTTAAAAATATTTTATATATTAAATGAGACTAGAAGGACAAGTGTAGTAAATCTAGAAAGTCTTTTTTGTTTGATTTAAACATTTCTAGCTAAAATAACTTCAGCAATCAATTTGTCCACATTTTGGTACGAAGAACCACCAGGTTTGGTAGCATCCTCTACCTTTGTCTTCCACTCCATTATCTTATTCTTCATCTCTTGGGCTGGCCATTTTTTTTTTTTAACACATTGTTTAAAGTAAAAAACACATAGTTTTACCAACAAAAAAGAATTATGGAAAAAAGTATTTTCCCCCTTTATGTTTGGGGTAGTTTCATCCCCTCCAATTTTAAAGTTCAATAATTTCTTACTTTATATTTTGTAGACAATTTTATAGTTCCTACTATTACTCTCTTAGTTAAACCCTAACAAAATCTTATGATTCCTAAAATATTTCATTGTGCAATAACTAAAATGCCTCGTTAAATTTTAATGTCCCAAAAATTTTCTTCATGTATTTTGAGTTTTATATGTTAGTCATACTTAGAAAGTAAAAATGATGATGTATGGTATTATATTTGTTACCTAGAGAACACTAATTTATTAGTGGTTTAAATCTTCTAGATTTATAATTTTATCTAATAAATACTTTAATAACATATGTCTTTTGTTATTTTGTTCTTTTTTTATTTGTTCTCTTTCTTAAAAAGGTGTTCATTAAAAATTAAGTAAGCTAAGCATCATAGTTAGACTCATAACATAAAATGATAAAGAAGGAAGTATGAATAACAAAATATTCATTGCAAATGGTTGTAGGTATTTAATTTGATGAAGAGTTTCAATTGTAGCATATGTCATCATTTATTGCGAAAATTTAGATATTGTGACAATACTTTATCAAAACTTAGTTGTTAATTGTTGAAAGATGTCGACATTTGTTATCATTCTTAGTAGATTTTTTTTTTTTTGGTGAATAGATATTGTCTTTTGTAAATAGGTTCTGAGAAATGAAAAAGTATTTTGTATTAAATGATACCACGTCATCCATATTAAAATGCAATAAACGAGAGACATGTATGCAAAAATAACTACCCACTAACACATGTCTTTCAATTGTTAGGGGGTTAGTTATTTTTTGCTGACATGTTTTATACTTATTAGGTTTTGATACCACTGACATGATATCATTTGATTAGGGATGGCATTTCCCCGCCCTGCTTAATCCGCCCCTCCCCGCTTCGCCCTGCGCGGGTTTTCTCCGCCCCACAAAGGTGATGGGGTGGGGATGGGTTTATACTTTTTAGACCCACCCTGCCCCATCCCCACCCTGCGTTGCTAAGAATTATAACTGTAAATTTTTCATACCCTAAAACCCTACTATTTAAATAGATATATCAATATTAGCTTATTTTATTCTACCCAATGTGGTTCTCTACCTTTATTTTGTTTTGTGTTATACTATGAGTTTTTTTTTTTTTTTTTAATGATTGTCTTGTTAAACACTTGGATATATTATTCAATTTTTTCTAAAAGTTGATTTGATTTGATGGGATGAATTTAGTTATAATTTCAAGTATATATTTATTAATGAAATAAGTTTCATTAAAAAAATTGTACTAGTTGTATGGCAAGTTATCAAAAAGTAGAGTTTTACGGGGTGGAGCGGGGCTTCGAGGGGCCCCAAGGGGAAGGGATAGGGTGAGAAAGTTTTTTCCTTCAGATGGGCCAGGGCGGGGATGGGGCAAGACAAAACCATGCAAGGCAGAGATGAAGACCCCATCCTTCGGTCCCGCCCCGCCCCATTGTCATCCCTACACTTGATACCAAATACCTTATCCTAAGAAATTATCATACTAAATAAATAGTCATATGTTAAATAACTATTCTAAATTTAAATATATAGTTTAATACTACTTCAAAAAAGGATTTTATCTTAAATTTTCTCACTCAAGGGCAACACGTGCAACCCTTACTAGTCTATATATAAAGATGTGTCGCGAAGATTGAGGTTTGACTTGGAAGTGTTGAGCTTTCAAAATTTCACACGCACGTCCTATGCTAGCATTGACAAATGCCCAACCATTGAGTTCGCTCATGACGGTGATGGAGAATTGGAAAGTGTGAATGCAAAGGTACTGTGAAGCTGCGTATAACCGGGAAAAAGAAAAAGGTAATTCTAGGAGACTAGGACCACAACTTTTGGGGCACATTTTTATGTGTGACGGCATGTAAGTGATTAATATTGCTTTCAATTTTATATTGACCAAGTACTGTATCAAAATTGTGACAAAAATTTTGATATATATTTAATATTTTTTTAACTGAAATTTTTTACTAATTAAATAAAAGATGAAAATTAAGATTCATTATCACTTATGATTGTGTATTTAAAATAAAATGACATCTTTAATTAAAAAAGTACCGAAAATAAACTAAACTCGTGACAAAATTACGGCACAAATATTGTGGTCTTAGATTTTTTTTAACAGAAAAATATGCTACCTAATCTTCAATGACCTCAATGTAGGAGAGGGAGACGTAGGAACATGATTTGAGGGAGAAAGTATTTCCTGTGCGGTTCTCATGACACCCACGTGCATCCCGTTCCCCTGTTCAAATAATTTCTTGTATTTGGGGGTCAGTTTTCTGTTGTTATTATTTGAAGTTTGAACCTATTTTGTGTTGTTGTACAGATACTGATATTGTATTAGTTGGATTTGATGTTGAGAAATTTTTGTTTGTTTGAGTCCATAGAAAATGTTTAAGAGAATGAAACAAAATATATATATATATATATATATATTATTTTTTGGTTTTAGTTCTCATTTTAAATATTTCAAAAAAAAAGTTTGGATTTTAATTATTTAAAATTTTTAGGCTATTTTATTTGATGAAGAATAATTAAATCCAAATTAAATCAATTAACATTGTCATAAGCTTACATGATATTTAACGGACACATCAACATAAAACTAATAGAGGGGCTAAGAGTATCTCCAGCAGCTTCTCCAAATTTTTGTACTATTTGGAGAATGAACAGTTATATTACCTTTTACCTACCTACTTTTTCAAATACACTTTCCAACAGATTCTTTATCCATTCTCTATCTCATTTAAATATTATTTCTTCATTCTTTTTTTATTCTTTCTTTATTCTTTTTTTAATATTTCTTTATTCTTCCTTTATTCATTCCTAACAGCTATATTTTTCAAATTTCCAACAGCTATATTTTTAAAATTTCATAACATTTTCAAATTTTGCAATGATCATATTTCTCGACTATTTTATTTATCCAATCATATTTTTCAAATGATCATACATTTTCAACAATCATATTTTTCCAATGATAATACATTTCAATATAAATAATATTGCAATGATCATATTTTTCAATATATATAATATTGCAATGATCATATTTTTCGATATATTAAAGTTTAAATGACAATAGCATCAAATCTATCGACTACTTGCAATATAAAAAGCAAATGTTCTAATACATCAAATAATAGTAGATAACAACTACTATCCTTAGTCAGTGGGATCACATTGCAAAAAAAAAAAAAAAAAAAATTTAGTGACCCTATATATTCTAGTCAGTTTGATCACATTGCAACAAAACCTGATTTTTGAACAAGAATAACCAATTGATTTATAATTATTAATTTATTACAGTCACATAATATATTTCTTTTTAAAACAATGGATCCATCAAAAACAGGGTTCCTCTGTTTCAGACCAGAGCAACTTCTAAAATGTCAAGAAAATAATTGGGTTAATTTATAAAATAAATTAAAAAAAAAAAAACAGTTTTACTTTCCTAATAGACAAGAAAATAGATTCTTTAATTCCCAAAAAATGAATTTTGAATAGACAATTGTATGAAAAACAAACCATTGAAGTCCAAACATGTAAAATCATACTGCTTTTCACTTATCTCCAAATTCATAACCTTCATTCATAACAAATTTCGCAATTATCCATTCAAAACCCAGATGAATTCTATAGATTTATCACAAATTTCCCAAACCTTGAAACCCGAAAATCCAAATCAATAGCAAACAGAACACAAACCCATTATATACAGTATCCACCAAGAATCAAAAACAGGGGAACAAACACAAACACAAATCCAAATTACGAAATAAATATCTTAAATAAATTATGATGAAAACCTAGCAAATAAATAATCACAATATTTACACTCAGGACTTTCATCAAACAGGTGGTGAACGTGTTCAATTTCAGTACAAAATGTTGGGAACACAAGCATAAAACAAAGAATTAGCTGCCAAGATTATTCGTATAATTTCTTCAAATACAAATATAAAAAGAGGAAACAAACAATCAACCCTATTCCCTTGAAACCCCAAAATCCAAATCAATAGCAAACAGAACACAAACCCATCATACGGTATCCACCAAGAATAAAAAACAAGGGAACAATAAATTATAGCAAATTAGAAACCCAGAAACCCAGAAATATGATATCCAGAAACTATAAACAGGGGAACATCATATACGGTATCCACCCATAAACCCATTTTTCTAAACTAAAAAAATAGCAAATTAGAAATATGATTTCAAATGGTTGAAGTTGGCATATTTGTGATCGTTTGCAGAAACCCAGACATATGATATCCAGAAACCTAGAAATATGAAACCCAGAAACTATAAACAGGGGAACATCATATACGGTATCCACCCATAAACCCATTTTTCTAAACTAAAAAAATAGCAAATTAGAAATATGATTTCAAATGGTTGAAGTTGGCATACCAGTTTGATTTCAGCTTTTGTGAGAGAAATCCAGGATTGTTAATCTTCCAGAGAGAGATTTGTGATCGTTTGCAGATCACCCTTTATAGCAGAAAGAGAAAAAGAGGAGAGAATAATTGTTCACGGAGAGAATGAGAGAAAAAAAGAAGCCACAGAGAGAATGAAAGAAAAAAAAAAAAAAAAAAAAAAAAAAAAAAGCGCAATGGAGAGGAAAAAAGAAGCAACGGCAACAGAGAGAATGAGAGATTGAGAGAAAAAAGAAAAGAAAAAGAAAGAAGAAGCAACGGAAGAGAAGGAGAAGAAAAAAAAAACTGGAGAAGGAGAGAGAAAGAATTAATATAATAGTACTATGGGTAATATTTTAATCCAACAAATTCTATAGCTAAAGAACAGAAGCCCATCTGACTTGATGGGCTACTGTTCATAAGCCAAAAAAAAAAAAGGGTTATAAAGAAGCTGCTGGAGCTCTTTTTTTGGGTTCCATTCTCCATAATGGCTAATATTTTGCTTTTGCATCTATTGCTGGAGATGCTCTAATGATCAAAACAATATAAAACTTTAAAAATTCCCAAATTTTAGGGATGTGTTATACATTTTACCCCAACTTTTATGTATTAATTTTTTTTTATTTAGTTGGGGAAAAAGTATTATTTGACATTTATTTACATCAATTATTTCATGCACATATTCACAATTAATACAAGAATGTTCACATTTTGTTGCGTGAATAAATATGAGATCTGAAATAGTAGATCTATATGAATCAAACCCTTTATTTGGGTAATGTTGTAAGACAACAAGGCAAAAAAGGAGGAAGTACTCATGACTGAGTGCTTAGTACGTACTTAAAGGCGTACAGGACAACGAAAATCAACCATCTCCGTTGATCTCGCCAAACAAATGATAATAAAAAAATTACAATATAAAACAATGGTTACAAAATACAAACTTAAAAAGCTGAACTATTTTTTTGCTTTTTTTTTTTTTTTTTTTTTTTTTTTTGAGCTGAATTTTTTTATTTTACTTTTATTTTATGGGTTCGGTTAATATATGTCCTTAGGGCACACATTAACTATCTATTTTGAGAAAGTTTTTATGGGAAATTAAAAAAATTGTCAAAACAGTGAATTAGTTTTTTGTTTTTCCATAAAAAAATTCTTAACATAGTTTACTAATATATGCCTTAAGAACACACGTTAGTAAATCTTTTATTTTATAGATAAATCTGAACTATTTGGGTTAAAGAAAGAGTTATGACAACTATCAGAATAACATGTTAATTAGAAAAATTCTTGTGCCACACCAAAAGGCACAACATTGGCCACAACTTGCCCATATGGCGAGTTGTGATTAGTGGAGGGATGTCCCCACATAGACCCACCGTCATCCTCTCCACCAATCATAACTCGCCACATGGGCGAGTTGTGACTTTGTGCCTTTTGGTGTGGCACAAGAATTACCCTGTTAATTATCGTCATCATGTACATGCGACCACTTGTTGGATTTGACATTAAACTGTACTACTAGTATTTTAACTATTTTCAAAAAGAAGGAAAGGGCGATCACATTCTCTTGTTCTCAACTTCTCTAACAGTACTCGTGTAGTTTTTCTGATTATTAGAAAGTTTCCACATGAAGTTTAAAATGTATGTTCTAGTCTTCTAGCATTTGTACAGAGAATCATGAATGGGTCTTAACTTTTTTTTGGTACAAGATTTGCCGACCTGCAAGTGTAAATAAAAATCATGACGTTAGTTTCACGTTATTTGCTTTAAAAGAATGATTCCCGAGACACAGTCAATCACACCCCAATTTCATAGTTTGTTGACTTATAAGATTGTGAGTAGTCAACATTTTATTCCTTGTGTAATCCACCGTTTACATTGGTTACTCACAATCGCTTAAGTCAACAAATTGTGAGAGTTGCCTTGATGTCTATGGTGTGGAGTAATGAACATTGAATTGAAGGCAAAATGGTACAAAGGTGATAGCCATCAAATTATTCATTATTCAGTAGATTTGGTGTATTTTAATTTGTATTTTTTATAAAATTATAATAAATTTTATTCATAACATAAATACTACATCAAAGTGTCCTGCTATGATCCAAATATAGATCAAATTTCAAAATATGAATAAAAGACAAGATGAAAGATTCACAGAGACAATCTATCGACTTCTGCACAAGAGCTTCAGTGGCAAATTTGGCATCACCCTCAACCGTAAATACTATCCAAACTCTATTCTTTTGCCATGTTCAAGGTCCAATAGATTGCTTCTAATTCCGCTTGGATAGGGATATTTGTGTAAGCCTGCTTTGAACTAGCAAACACCAATGCCCCTGTCTATTCTCTAGCAAAATCGGCAAGCATTGAATAATCGTTACCAACAACATCATCACATTTGACTTTAACTATATATACCTTTTTGACTATACCTTTTTGTGGCTTAGACCACCGAGCTACTTCCTGGGATTCAGAATTGAGGTAATGAACTTGTGTAGGGCTAGCATGTTCTTAGGCAAGTTTTTATATTCCCCTCATCATCAACTGGAATTGATCTTGATTGGTAACTTCCAAATTTGATCTAAAATCTAAGTTCCGGATAGAGTGAGGTCTTTCTTTTGCACAAATGATAAGTTTAATTATGGTAGAAGGGATATTAGAGCTATGATTAACTCAGCAACATCTTGAAACTGAATCGGATCAGTCTTCACATTCCAGCAATATCCAAACCAAATCATTCAGCAATGACAAGTTTAATTGTTTAGTCAATTCATATTGTGACTAAACAATCCCAAGTAGGGAATACATTTGCTGCAATCCTCCATAAATGCATCTTGAGGTTTCCATTGATTTTTAACCTCCAAATTTTACCCTGGTCTGATTGACCTTTTCTAGGATCTGTAGACCACTAAATCTTAATAAGCTGATTTTACTCAAAGTTCACTAGAGTTTGTTCTGGTCCAAATCCATATATCCTCTTGCTTATTAAGGTCTATTTGGTTGGAAGAGCGAAGAAGTGGGAGGATAGAAAATGAGGAAGGGACATAAAAGATTTAGTTTTCTCCCATTTGTGTTTGGTTGAAAGGATTGAAAAGTGGAGAAATGGAAAACTTACTTGTTTAGTTGAGAAGAAAAATGAGAGAATGGAAAATGAAGTTGATATAAATTTACAATTATATCCCTATTAAATAAAAGAAAAAAGTAAACATATTTTTTATTAAAACAATTGTGTATGGAAACTTCAATTTTTTTTTCTTTTAATAAATTGCACAAGCCTTAGAAAGATGAGCAAAAAAAAAAAAAAAAAAAGCAATTGGACAAAACCCATGTGCAAGTGCACATGGGCATTTTCGTTAGTCCAGCAAATTAAGCTTTTCCCCTCCCAGCTTTCTCCACATTTTGGGGAAAAAACATTTTGGTGAGCTCGGGGAGAAAACACTCGGGCCTCATCACATTTTTTTCTTTTCCCCTCCCAACCAAACACCCATTAAAAACAATTTCTCTCCACTTTTCTTTCCACAATTTTCAATTCTATCTAAAATCCCTCCAAACAAACATACCCTTAGGGATTTTAAGAATTGCCTTAAGTGTCCTTGTCAAACCATTGCTTGACTTTGGACATATCCAAGTCCAAGAAGATGATTTTGCTGATAGGAACTCAACCAATTGTTATCCACCTTATATTTACCCTTTAAGAAATTAGCATAAAAGTACATAACATGGATTTTACATATGTATCTTATATACAAGGCTTAGATTAAATGGGAGTGTAATATACTAAATAATACATAATAGTTTATTTCAATAACCGTAATGAGAGAATGATGATGACAACAGTAAATAATAATTTATCCAATGTATCTTAGCCTTATCATAATTTAATTCATATATTTAAATTATGGGGTAGTTACAATAAACCCACCTGTAGTTTGGCTTGAAATTACTTTGTCTACTTGTGGTTTGAAAAGCATCACTTTACTTACCTAGGTAAACTCTGTTTGTCTCCCATAACCCACATTCATTAAAAATAAAGGTAACTAAGTTTTTTTGCTTTCCTTTTATGTCTCTCTCCTCCCAAAAAAAAAAAAAAAAAAAAAAAAAAAAAAAAAGACACAAAAACAAAAGAAAATAAGATCAAAAGATGCTATTTATAAAAATTTAGAAACTTCGCTTAAGAACTCCAATAAATCACAAAATATATTTTTGTAACACACTCAAAAGAAAAGAATACAAAAAGGAAAAATTTACTGACATCCATAACTTAATGTATGAGAAAAAGAATGCCAAAGGCAAAATTTTCTTATCTATACATTAATTTATTTCTCACGCTCTTTATGCCTCTCTCTCTATTCTGTCCTTGTTTCTCTCATCTCTCACACTCCAGTTCAAATCGACACTCCAATTCAAATTAGCGGTAGCATTGGGACATGGTAGCTTTGGTGGTGATTGTGGAGGAGCACAAGGTGGCTGCGTTAGGTTGGGTATGGGTTTTAAGGAGGAGCACGATGTTAGGTTGGGTCTGGGTTTTGAGGAGGAGCACGAGGTGGTTGCGTTGGTTTGGGTTTGGGTTTTGAGGAGGAGCCCGATGTTGGGTTGGGTCTGGGTTTTAAGGAGGAGCACGCTGGTTTGCGATTTGGGCCTTGGTTGTACTCGATTTGATCTCTCTTTCATCTTCAATTAATCTTTAGGGGGAATTACACTTTATCTACTTGTGGTTTGCCTCAAATTTAACTTACCCACCCGTGGTTTCATTTTTGACACTTTACCTACCTGTGCTTCATTCCATTACTATTCTGTAACCCACCTCCCTTTCAAACGTTACTCTAACACATTTTTTATCGAAAACAAAACCCAAAACAGATTAAACACTCTTCTCTCCCTAAACACACTCCCATCCATGCGTGCTCACCAAACTAAAATCCTAGATGCTACAAGGCAAAGAGCTTCAGATAATAAACCGAGAACTATTTGGGGCCATCACAACCACCATCGGAACCCACAACCACCACAACCTCCATCGGAAACCACAACCACTACAAGCCTTAATCTACAACCACCACCAAAATCAAATCAATCCATAACCCAAAACTACAAAAATAAAATGAAACCCATAAAGCAATTTTTGAGAGAGAAGAGATGTAGTTCGATCTAAACCTTCGGCATCAATTCCTCGCAAAAACAGTGGTGGTTGATTTGGGTTTGTTGGGTTTTTTCACTATGGTGGCAAATCGACCTCCAAAATCCGCCTTTAGCATCGATTCCTTACAAAAATGATGGTGGTTGATTTGAGTTTGCTGGGTTTTCACTATGGTTGCAGATCGACCTCTAAAATGCCGACTTCGGCATCGATTCCTCGCAAAAACGGTGGTGGTTGATCGGGGTTTGCTGGGTTTTTCACTATGGTGACAAATCGACCTCCAAAACGCCGCCACTGGAGAAAGAGAGAGAGGGAGAGCAAAGATGAGAGAGTAGAGAGAAAGGGTGAGAGGAAACAATGTTGCTAGGCTTTTGTTTCACTCCTAAGAGAGAGAGAGAGCAAATCGACCTCATGTTGCTAGGCTTTTGTTTTTGTTTCATTGAAATGAATGTCTTCTATTGGGTTAACAAATAATGATTATTCCCTCATGCTTTTGTCTTCAATTGGATTAATGTCTTCTACTATTGTCCTTTTGCTTTTGCAACATGAGGTTTGTGAGGTGGCACAAACCTAACCAGAATTGGTACAAGCTTAAAATGTTGAAAATTTGTATGTGTGGGTGGGAGTGTGTTTTGGGAGAAAGATGAGTGTTTGATTTGTTTTGGATTTTGTTTTTGATAAAAAATGTATTAGAGTAATGTCTGATTGGGAGGTGGGTTACGAAATAGTAATGGAGTAAAGTACAGGTGGGTAAAGCGTCAAACATGAAACCACGGGTGGGTAAGTTAAATTTGAGGCAAACCATAGGTGGGTAATTTGTAATTCCCCTTAATCTTTATGCTTCAACAGTAGTATCAGTTATGTTTTCTTCTTCTTTTTTTCACTTCCATTTCTTTCTTTTGGCTTTTCATTTTCTTTTCAACTTTACTGCAGACGGGTTGCATCTTGTGCAGAATTATTTTTGTTTTTGTTTCAATTCTTTCTCCGTTACTAAATATTTAAATGTTTAAATGGGTGCCTTGACTTTTTTCCTTTTTAGTAGCTACGTTGGGAGGGAACATATAATTGAAATCAATGGCTATGTTTGGAATTATAGCTTGTCGTCATCATCTAGGTATCAAAATCAGCCATAGGCAATGAATATGGCAAGATCTCTTATTCATTTTGAGCTTTTTCTATCTTTGTGTATCTGTGAAGAAGAAGATGAGTTTTCTCTTTCTTATCTTCAGTCCTTGGTGAGGAGCTTTGTTACTGTCCTTTTGTTTTTGTGGAGGTTGATTTGGGTTTGATTTTTCCTAAGGGTATGTTCTTCATGTTCAAGGTCTGTGTGAATGAAGAGAGACCAATATTAGTTTTTGATCTTGTTTTTCAAGTATTTTTGTCTTTCTTTTTTTTTTTTTGGGGAGGAGAGGGATATTAAAAGGAAGTAGAAATACACATTTTTTTCTTATTTTTAACAAACAAAGCTTACCTCAGGTGAGTAAAGTGATATATTTCAAACCACAAGTAGGCAAAGTGATTTCGAGTCAAACTACAGGTCCGCAAAGTGATTTCGGGTCAAACCACAAATAGGTTTACTGTAATTACCCATTAAATTATTAAATTAGACCTCATAAGAGATTTAGAATAAAATAAAATTATTAAGATTCTTTATAAAATTGGGTTTAAAATTTCATTTTAATTTAAAATTTAAGGGGTTAAACATAAAAATTTTGAAAGTTTTATGCTAACTTGTTATATGATCAGGTCACATGGAAATATTGCAACTTCTCTTAATTATAATGGTAAAAATAGTAAAGGTGATCATAACAATAATAATACTAATAATAAGTGGAATTATATACACAAAAGTGGTGCATGTCATGCATGACTCATGAGTCACTTTTTATTGCGAAGCTTGCCATGTTTGAGGACAAAATTGGAACCTTTTAGGTTTTCACTTCACGTAAATTTTGTGAACGTATAATAGGGCCTCAAATTAACTATTTTCTTATTGGGCTTGGCCCTGACAAACTATGTTAAAGTGAGCTTGGATTCCAACTCTTTCACTATAAGGCCTGCCCCAGGCCACCCATGTTAATTGAGGTCTCTTACATAAAATCTATGAAAAATTGAGCGTACCAAATGTTTTCTAATTCAACACCTACTTATCATGTTACGTGCATTGTCACCAACTTTTGGATGAAAAATCCATGAAATCACGCTCACTATATATTTTTATTGGCATTAATATTGGAGTTGACTACCCTTAAAAACTAGGATCTATTAATTGGCTGATTTTATGAGAATGCAACCCATGTGTTATGGCAATAAAAAGGCCTCCCCAACAACATTGTAAAGTCGCATAGAAGAGAATTTTTCATTTTTTAGATATATGAGGTGGAAATTTTATTTATTTTTCTTAATTCGATAGTTACAAACCTACCATAGAGAATGAGGGATAATCTTAGACATTTTTATTAGAAATACAAAAAAAAAAAAAAAAAAAAAATGTCAATTAAACTACAAGGCTCTTGGCATGTTGACAAAATTTTAATAAAAAAAGTATAAGAGAGTCTTATACATACACATGTAAAACACTAAAACATCGATCTTTAGTTCTCTTAACATAAGTTCTATGAAAATTTGAATTTGGACCAAATGTTTTCTTTGTGAAACACCTAATTACCATGCCTTGACACCCATTTTTTAATGGGAAATCCATGGAACCTCAAATAACGTTATCAAATTCAATATCGGTAAGCTCTTTCAGCTTCCTCACTAAACTAACAAAGTTAGTGTAAGAAGACCCACCTGATTTTGTTGCTGCTTGGGCTCTCTTCTTCCACTCCATGACCTTCTCTCTAATCTCCTTCCCTTTTTCTCCCTCCATCAATTCTCTCACAAGCCCCTCAACTTTGTCTCTCTTCACATCCGTATCAATCTCCATCCCAATCCCCCACTTGTTGCATGAATAAAAGCAATTGGTTTGTTGGTCAGCAAAGAAAGGCCAACATATCAGTGGCACTCCCCCACAAATACTTTCCAACGTAGAATTCCATCCACAATGAGTTAAAAATCCTCCAATTGAATGATGACTAAGAACTCTTTCTTGTGGACACCAGTCTGAAAGGAATCCTCTTTCTTTAGTCTCCTCCATGAATTCCTTGGATAAGATCTCAACTCCACCATCGACAAGATTTGAGCGTATGATCCATAAGAATGAATACATGCTATTAGCAAGTCCCCAAGCAAATTCACTCAATTGGTCAGAAGTCATTATTATTAGGCTTCCAAAATTCACGTAAACAACAGAATTGGGCTCCCTTTTATCTAACCAGCTCAAGCAGTCATTATCTTCCTTCCACAAGTTTGATTCAACAGTCTCCAGCTTTGTTTCTGGAAGTTGTTGATTAAGCATAGACAGTGGACCAATAGTGTAAAGATTAGGATACTTAATTTTGATAGCTTCTAAAACCTCTTCTTCCAAATCATCAAACGTGTTCAGGACAATCGCTCTAGCTTTCACAGCATTATTCATTGATTCTAAGCTGTAATTGAACATTATGTCATTCTCATCGGTGGACCGAAGAAATGTTGGAAGATCTTTCAATCGAATCCCTCTCATTTCTGGTATCCAATCAATGGCAGTATCAAGATATCCGTTACTCAAGCAGTCCTCATCTACGTACAAGATTGAGACAAATAAGTGAATAACAAAATGTGTAAAATAAGTAAATAAAAACTATTGATGTTATTTAACTTTTTCTTTATGTACTATAAGAAATATGTTTTATTTTATTTTATTTTTTAACGTGAAAGTTTAGAATTCTGCAAACACTTGACCATTTTTTGAGTGTGTAAACTTCTCATTTCAACTGCGTTAATAACTCTTACAGGAAGCCATCCCTAACTCCGACCTGAAAAAATCAATTTATTTCCCAAACCCAATCCAATTCTCTTTACCCACGACTTCTCGAATAATATGTGAAAGTTTCAAGTAGGGCTTTTGGCCATCCCTAGGCGAACCCAATGGGGGAGTTTATGATATAGAATGCTTTCCCCGATGGTAAAAACTAGCATACATGCAAACCCACTGCAACTATAGGACAATACTAGTTTTCGACTTTACCTTTTCCTAATGGGTTTTACTTTAAACACATTTTAAGAGCTATTTTGGAAATTCCAAACCACCCCAACTCACCAGATTACAAAAATGGCAGGTCGGTTAAAAATTTGGATAGTTTCAGATCGGCAAAGTGGGTGGGTTATTTTTAGTTATTTTTTGTACACTAAACTTCTAAATTTATTTTTAACATTTACAAATAAATTTAAAAATTATTTCCTCTATAAACTATTGAAGAACTAGCAACAAAAAGATAAATCATTAAAGAAAACAATAGAAATGATCCACTTTCTCATAAATCGAAGTATAGTAAAAGTTTTTATTTTTTATTTTTTTAATTTTTTTTTATGAACCGAAAGTGTTATAAAGAGAGAACAAATTATACAGACAAACAAGCATCACTCCGAATAACAAAAACAAAAGAAGGGGGCTGTTGCCAAAAAAAAAAATTGAATCATTAGACCAACCCGTATATCTTACCATGTGCTTTTTTTTTTTTTAGTTAATACTGAATCATATATGCTTAATACTGATTGGGAAGCAACAAATAAAGAGGACAACAAAAAAATATTAGCCTATTAATCATACCATTGTGGCATAGTTAATTAGAGATATACCTTTCAATGGAAAATAGCCTCTTTCTTTAAGGTCTTCATAGTGAAGATAACCCAACGTACCACAACCACTAGCAGTGAAGAGCATCACCTCCGGAATGCCAAATTCTTGGGCAGCCTTTAAGGTAAAGCCCATAACCCCATCAGAAACTATACAAGAAACTGGAGGCACATCTGATGAAGCATTATTGAGTTTTGTGATAAGGTCACGGAGTGAACACAACCCATCAACAGAAATGGTTGTGCATAAAGCTGAGAGGTCAAGTATTCCTCGCTGGTTTGTTGAAGGCAAGCCATCTGAGATTGTTTCAAACCTGAAATCATCTAAGCCTTTGAGAGAGTCTTGGCCTCTAGACTTCACTATACGATTGTAGTTGAACTCTGTGTGAACAAAAGTGATATGAAAGCCTTTGGAATGAAGAAGTTTGGCAAGTTTTAGCATAGGGTTTATGTGGCCTTGAGCTGGAACGGGAATACAAATGGCGTGGGCTTTCTTCATTGTTGACTCCATTAGAAGCAAAAATGGACAGTGCAAAGCGGACCTTCTTCAAGTTCAGAACCAAGATCTTGTTTATAAGTGATTTTATTTTATTTTATACACCTAAAGCTAATCTTTGGACTTCCATATTCAATTTCTCTCTTTTTCAATTATGAATTTATTAAACTGGTACAATTAAAATTAATTATCGAACTATATAATAATATAATCATTAAGATTTATGTATTATCAAAATTTTTGTTTGGAGCGATTTTGTTTCTTTGTTTTTTGTTTGTATGGAACGAAATAAAAGTAATATATTATAGTTTCTTATTAAATTTTGTATGTGAAAAAAAAAATCAATTTTCATCACCAACTCGACCCAACTAGTAAAGAATCACCAAGTGGACCAGGGACGGCGGCACTTGTTTAGGGGGTTGGCTTCAAGAAAATTTATATATAAAAATATTTTTTTATTAGTTTATTTTATGCTTAAGAATATTTTTGCATACATTGACTAAAATCTTGCACACCTTGATCATAGATTAGTACAACCTAAAGTTAAACAACAATTAGACATAGTGTGTATAATTTATGTTAGTAATTGAAGAAAAAAAAAAGTAAAGTTAGCAATTGTTCAAATATTTGATTGGTTAATAAATAATATAGTGTCTGTGAATTGCATTTTGTCATTTAGTTTAAAATATTTTTATAAAAATAATGATAGTTGCATAAAAATAAATAAATGTTATACATACTTAACAAAATAAATTGGTCACATGGTCACTCATAGCCACATTGACAATAGATAATAATAGATAGGTTAAAGGTAAAAGTGATGAGATTAATAGCTCATTTTAATCTAATCTCTTATTAACTTATGGTCATTTTTAACTCATATTCGAGTAGGTCAAAATTGAATACCCCCAATTTGACCTGCTTGTCATGTCTTTACTGAATTTTTACACATACAAACCAGTTATATATATATATATATATATATATATATATGCCACTAAAAAATTGTATGTGAAAGACTAAAATGACACAATTTTACCTTGAATTTATGTTAATAACTTCTTCAGTGCAAATTTAACAAAACATTATATTCTCAATTTATATTTTCTAAGTAATATATAATTGCTAATTATAGTAGTTATTAATATTATTATGATTGTACTATCTATATAAATTATAAAAACTATAAAACCGAAATTTTTGTCTTTTTGTTAATCTCGTTAAAGTTCGACAGATAAGTTTTGCAGCTCTTACAATTTTCTACATCAACATTTTTTTTTTAATTGGATTTATTTATTTTGATTTTATACCTGACTGATTCACTCCAATATATATATATATATATATATATTATTCATGACCTACGCTATTATTATGCGACTCATTCTCTTCTCTTTGGTTGTCTCCATTCTTACGACTTCAGCCGATCTCTCTATACTGCTTCCCATGCTCTTTTCACTGTCAAATAAAAATAGTTTGCTGCTGAAGTCAGTCTCCTGACTAGAGCAAATTAGCAAGATCCGAATCCTATAGCCAGCTTTTCAATTCTAAAAGTTATTTATAGCCTATCGATTAGGTTATGGTTCTTATGTAGAATTGTAGATATGTATCTGTTTTCCATTCAGATTTCTAATTGTTTGTTACTTTTTATGTTTTATTTAATCATTAGGTATCTATGTGTATGGAGGAAGTGGAGCATGACTATGAACAAAGCTTTCACATTCTATTTTCACCTTAAAAATCGTAGAGGCTAACGATTGGTCTTTATGTCAAAAGAAGATCTTGGAAAGTGCAATAGGGTGGGCATTAGAAAAATGAGAAATACTACGTTAATTATATTTAAACAACAAATCCTAACTTGTTAATTATTATTCTATCCATCTCACTTTTTTTGTCATCTATTTCATTTAGAGATGTCCTAAAATATTGTCCTGTTTCGAAAAATAAAAGCCATTAATTTACTAATGTTCCTATTATACCTCTATTAATTTACTAATTCAATTTTTTGATAAATTTTTTTAAGGGTAGTTTTGGAAACTTATATATTTTTAAAAGTTAGACAAGACAATAAATGATGTTGCCTTAAAAAGTTTGACTTTTCAAAGAGGACCAAAAAAATAGGACGGAGGGAGTACTAATGGTCTGTTTAAAATTCGCTTATTTTGTTAAAATTGAAAACTTTTTATTGAAAGTACTCTAGATAAAAGAAAAAAAATTTCAATAAAAAGTTAGCTGAAATAATACAAGACACATAAATAGTAGCAAAAAGTGTAGTGAAACTCATGAATAGTAACAAAAATAAGCTAAATAATAAAATAAACTGACTTTTTAAACTGGAGCCAAAGCCACACTAGATATTATTAGGGGGTAATAAAGTAATTTCAATGATTGATTTAAATTTCAAATTGAAATCAGTTACAATTTATTGCTTAAATTTGCTGTAAAATTGATATAAATTATTTCTTAATATATATATATATATGTGTGGGTGTGTGTGGAAAATCAGCTATCCGATTCTCGCGGGACAAATAAAAATAAAAAATTGCAAATAAAACAAAAGCTGAATCATTTGCATTAAAAAAAATGGTTTTATTTTTTAGGTTGTGTTAACCGGGCTGCCAGCTGACAAATGACAACTGTACCAGTATTGTTTTATGGAGATGTGCAATCACATGTTACATCAATTGCAAATTATTTTAAAGGTTTGACATTAAAGTAGGTGACTTTATCTGTGCTTTCATACTTATTAAAAAATAAATAATACCTTATCAAAAAATAAATAAATAAATAATAATTTTTGTATGTGTTCGTTCCTTAAAAAAATAAATAATAAAAATAAAAAATAAAAACAAAAGGAATCTTTTCACATGATGAAAAGTCAATGCGTGCTCTTGTTCGCATACAGCTTTTATGACTTTTTTTTTATTATATATAAAATTAAAAATATAAATAAATAACACCAAAGTATTCGACTTTTTGTGTTAAGTTCAGAATATGCCCTAACTTTTGGATTGAGAAAGGATCGTTTTGTCTGAGTTGTAAAAGATTTGCAGAAATGTAACGTGTAAATAGAAACCATGACATTATTTTATCCGTAATTGCTTTTTAATTGTTGGAGTGAAGGTGGAATGGAATGGCCTATATTGGCGGCAAAAATGGCATGAAGGAGGGAACCGATATAATGATGATGGTGGCAATAATAATTAGAAGGATAAATTATAATTTATTCATATAATGATGATGATGATGATGATGATGATGATAAACATAACTATTTGGGGTGTTCAGAGTTGTTTGAAGTTTGAATATTTGATTATACTATTACATGTGTATAGTCTTATTGTCCCAAATGCAAGGATGAAGCCAGGATTTTGATTGAAAGGATGGGCCAAAATTTGAATTAACAAATTTTGATGATTCAAGACTAAGAAATATACTAAAATTAAAAACTAAATTAATACTTTAAAAAAAAAAAATAAAGGCTAAAATGCAAAACTGGTATTCTAAGTTTCTTGAGATTTCATTTTAGTCCTCTAAGTTTCATATTTATTTAATTAAGACTTTTTCGTTGACTTTTGTTAAAATTAAAAAAAAAAATCTGGAAAATATTTTTCAATCATTAATTTAATTTTTTTAATTTAAAAAATTTGAAGAAAAAACTTAATGAAAGCTCAAAAATGTGTTGAAAACACAAGAGCTGTTTAGACCCCCAATTAAAATATTACGGCTCGATTAATTTTACTCTAACTTAATACTAAGTGTGGAAACAAGAGTAAATGAAGCGCAAACAACCGATACTACTCTAGTGCATAAACATAAACAACCAACAATAAAAGTAAAGTACAAGAGTAAGGGAGGAGAGAATGCAAACACAAGATAACACGCTGATGTGTTATCGAAGAGGAAACCGAAGAACTCGACGAAAAACCTCTCTGCCGCCTTCTAAGCGGTAATCGATCTACTAGACAATCAGTTGGGATACATAGGTTAGCAAGAGACCCTCCAAGCCTAATCTACTCGATGTACCTAAGCCCTCCAAGCTCCTACTCCAACAAGGCTTCTCGAAACCGTGTCTTGTTTAGCTTTTCGAATCTCGCAGTACGCCCGATTGCATCCACCAAGCCTCACCGGCTTCTTTTGGCAAATCCCCAAAACTTCCCAAGCTCCAAAACACTCTCTACACTCTAAATAGGTGTGGGTTGTGTTTGGGTACAAATCTCCTCTCAAGATATGACAATGGAAGATGGAAGGAGAAGAGGCTACAATGATTTCTCACTGAGGATGAGTAGCTCTCTCTCTAAAAGATGAGTGTGTGTGTTGTAGAAAACCTATCTAGGGTTTTTCTCTCTAAATAGCCTCCTTCATATTTGTGGGTAATGAGGGCATTTATAATATGGGTGAAGGGTAAGAAAGTCACTTTTAAAAATCCTCCGGGAAAAATGTTTCGCAACTATCTCACGGGAAGGCCTTACCCGCGAGACACTCACAAAAACAACAATCTGGCACGACTCTTCAACTTCCAATCATATGCTCTTCACATGACTCTTTCACAGGTTAGCTTCTCGTGAGCTTCTCGCGAAATCCACTGATCTTCATTTCAGCTTGAGTCTTCACCAATTTAATATTAAACCTAATACAATAAAATCCCACAAAATACAAGGAACAAAATTAAAACAATTACAACACTTTTTGTCATGAAATAAGGCCAACATAAAATATAGTTGTAAATCACAACATTACACTTAAAAATCGAAAAATTAACCACAACATATAATAAAAGTTAATGAAAAAGGCTTAATTGAATAAACTTAAAAGTTAGAGGACTGAAATGAATGAAAGCAAAGTTAAAGACTTGAAATGAAATATGAAAAAATTTAGAAGGTCAATTTTTCATTTTAGCCAAAAATAAAACTAGATACTTTTTTTTTTTTTTTTTAATACATATCAACTTAAGCATTCATGATACATAAAAATATATATATATATATATATATATTAAAAAAAATGAATTTGTCACGCTCCCAACCCAATGAATAGGCTAAGCATTAGGGGTGGCAATTTGTGTTCATATGTCGGATTCTTGTCATGTTAAGCCATGAGTATTTAGCTATATGGGTTAACCCAAACCTAAGTACCCGACTTGTTTAGTAAAAGTGTCAAGAATCCTTGATCCTAATACAACCTGTTTATTAAATAGGTAGACTCGACCAAGGAATTCAATACGGTACCGAGAGCTATTTCATTTGATCATAGGTACGAAATATTTCAATACCGATTATATCAATATACTGTTCCAGAATTATCGCCAATTATATATATATATATATAATATTACATTCCAACCCAACCCAACATTGTAATTGTAAAATTATAATAATAATATAGATATTCAAGTACATATATAGGTCTTCTTTTTCTTTTTTTTTTACCTTGGATTAATTCCTAAAAAATAAAAAATAGGTAGTTTTATATTGAAAAATATATGAAAAGTAAAAAATAAAAATAAAACGAAGACTTAACTCTTGAACAACGAGCGGAAATGTCATATGAGTACAATTCAATCAACGAAAAAATTAAAGAAAAAAGCTTAAGTTTTAAATTTCAAAAATGGCTGTCATTCACATTGAAAAAGGCAAAACCCAAAGCTTTTTTCAAACTCTTAACACCCTCCCATCAACCACGTGTCCCAGAAACTAACTTTTAATATATATTTTTTAACTTTTGCATTGAGAAGAGCACTGGTCAGCGTACAAAACAAGAAGGAAATAAACTTGGCATGCCTTCCCGCCAGATCTTCAGTACACCCACAAGAGAAACGATGTAAAACAGAGAAGAAGAAGTGGGGCGAGAAGAAGGCTGTAAAAATAAAACAGTGCAAGAAGAAAAAACAGAGAAGGGTGCAAGGCTGTAAGCGGTGGCGATAACATTTTCTTGGCTTTTTTCTTTTTTAGTGGTATGCTGTTCTGGTTTTTTCTTCCCCGGCCTGAATCAGTTTTACTGGCCGAAACATCTGATTTTCTCCGGTAAGGCCGGTACAGTCTGGTATCGGCCAAAATTTAAAGCGGAACAAAACAAAAGTGTTTCTGTATCGGTTCACCGACCAATAAGATAAATACCGGTCAATATAGTGCAATATTGACTTCTTTGAACTTGACACGATATGTTTATCCTATTTCATTAACAAGTCATGGAAACATCAAAACATATAACCCATTTATAACATGTTTGATTAATAAGTCATACTTGACTTGAACAGGGGCGTAGCCAGGAATTTGTACATGGGGGGCCAACCACTTGTGCATGGAGGTGTTAACCTACATGGACCCACCACTTTTTTCTCACCACTCACAACTCGCCGCATGATGAGTTGTGACAAAAATTGTGTAAGTTTTTGTGGTTCTAGCATTTTTCAATAACTTAAATCCAACCCTATTTTCTTGTCTATCTCCCTCCTACCACACACCTTGACTCAAATGACTGCTAGGTTTCTTTAACGGCTTCTAGGGTTGGATTGGAAGTCTTTGATACCAAGTTGGAGTTGAGTTGTAAAGGGTGGAAGATTAGAAATAGGTGACAAGTAAGAGAGAGAGAGAGAGAGTAGTTTTGATATATAACCTAAGCAGTTTGAGTCTTTTTCTTCTTGGGTGCTAATTCTACATTTGGCTAATTATGACATTGTCAACATTCAACAAACATATTAATTTCATCATTTCTCAATACTCAATTAAGTCAGAGATATCTTAAAAAAAAGTAGCACAAAAATATAATCCAATGCGCAAATGAAAAGTGAGGAAGAATTCAACGGAAAAAAGGAGACTGAGATAAGAGGAAGTAATATTGTGAGACAACGCCTAATTACCTATAAGCTTGCCATTAATGAAAACACGCAACACATCACGCATGCTATCAATTGTCAGTGTTGGTCTAACTTCCTTTTCCTCCCACAAGTGTCCTAATTTCTGAATTGCTAACATCTTTTTTCTTAAAGAATGCATCAATTGTTTTTCGTTTGCTCATAATTCTTTTAGCTTTAAGAATATGACTCAAAAATTAACCTGAAAAGAACTTTAAAAAATAAAATTTTAATTAGAAATTTTTACTTAGTTATATGAATGTTATTCATACTCAAGAAAAAACAAAATTTTCACTATAATTCAAACAGTCAACCCATTTTTAATACGAATTTAATTAATAATAACCCCTCAAACAAAAACAAAAATTAAACACACAAGTATTGGTACACAATATAAATCAAACAATTTAACAACACCCACAACCACATCCACAGCAACATGATATCTAACTAATCAAAAATAGGTAATAAATCAAAACAATTTTACCTTAGAAACTTTGTCTTCACAAAGTGCAAAGATGGGTCACCTAGGTGGCAATGCCTACTGCCTTTGCCTCCATAAGATCTTCCCTTCAAGACTCATCACAAACAATCTCCCCATGCCTTCAATCATGCATTTCTCTAAAAATCTATGAAAATATAAAGAGCATGTGAATATTTAGGTGTAGATAGTTGAGAAAATAAAAAAAAAAGACACTAAAAAGAGATGAATCATGAATGTCTAATGCTTAAGAAAGAGAAGAAAACTCACCAGACGGTCACCAAGTTCCAAAACTAAAGCTGAATCAGTTGATGAAGAAAGAAAAAATTGGTCAGAATTTTTTTTTTTTGGGGACTGTGAGGACAGAACAAAGGACTGGAGTGTTGGGGGCTAGTAGGCAGTGGTACTAGTGCTGAAAGTGTATCAAAGAAGACAAAACAACCAAGTTCCAAAACTAAAGCTGAATCAGCTGATGAAGAAAGAAAAAATTGGTCAGAATTTTTTTTTTCTTCGAACTGTGAGGAAAGAACAGAGGACTGGAGTTTTGGGGGCTGGTAGGCTGTTGTACCAATGCTGAAAGTGTATCAAAGAAGCCAAATAAAAGAATAAAAAGTAAAAAGGGCAAGGGATTCCGTGGGTCAGGTGGGCTTTTTGAGATGAAGGGAAAGTGTATTTTTGTTGATATTTGGATTTAAGAGTATTTAAATGTTGGACTTATGAGTATTTCCGTGGGCCAGCAGGTTTTTGTTTTATTTGGAGTTACCCAAAACTAAAGCTTGGGCTGGAAGTGGGCTAGAAGAATAGGTGAGAAATGGGTAGAGAGGACAGCTGTCTAATGTTGGGGGGGCCCATTTATTTTTTCTTCATAGTCTAATGGGAATTTTTTTTTTTTTTTTTTGCAGTGGTCACGCCCCCCCCCCCCCCAAGCCACTATGTGGCTCCGCCCCTGGACTTGAATAACATGTTATCAATTCCTATATATTTAAAATTAAAATACAATTACGTACAATCATAAATATAGTAATAAACATATAATTACAACCTTAAATTAAGCAATAATTGGAGCTAGAAAACATGGTGGTGCCCAAATTCAGAAGCTCCAAACTTTTAATTTTGGGCTCTAACCAATACCAATCATATACTTATAAAGCATAAGTTACTTGCAATTTTTCTTTAATGAAGAATTTTTTTTATTAGATTTTTTTTTTTTCATGGTAAAAAAGAAAAAAAAAATTACTAAAAGCTTTTGAGCCTTTTCCTAGTCATGATCAAGATTGTCAAAATCGGGATTTTACGTTGGATTGTGGGAAGTAGGTGGGATTATGGATTGTAGGATTGGATCATGAATTGTAAGATCCTACATTATTTGAGGAAAAAAAAAAAACACATTGGTATGTTAAATAATCACATAAATTATACATTCATTCATAAATTTGCATCCATTTGATGTAATTACCATACATCACTACTTTCATTTGTAAGCAATATTTAAAAATGCCAAAAACCTCAAAACCTGACATTTTATTGGAATGTTATTTTTCATTTGGGTCTAAATGAGCCTTTTGTTAAGTTAAAGAAGATTACAAGAAATCAGAATCGTTTAGGATCGTCAGAATCGTACGATCCTACCAATCCTAAATGATCACAAAGATCTTTGAAATATCTGAATCGTTTTGGGCAGGTGGAAACGTAAAATCGTAGGATCGTAAAATTCAGATCGAAATTTTGACAACCATGGTCACGACTTATATCAAACACCTGATGTCCTTCTATAATATCATCGTAGAAGGACTGAGCATGCAAATGTGCGCTCACAAAAGCAGCAGTTGACACAGTTTTGGTATTTGCATTCACAAGAGATGTCAAGGACTCGACCTTCTTCAATCTATACCTGATTATCTTCTTGAATTATTAGGTAGGGAGCAAAGAGCCTAACAGAGATTGGATCAGAGGGTACACCATACACTAGAGCCATTGGGATTACTACGAGTGTTGCAATGAAGTTGTGGGCCTTAAGAGACCGTAATTTTTGAAAAAAAAATGGTACAACACAACGTGAGTACGGTAATTAATTAATATTTATATTTAAGTATATTTTTAAATATTTTAGGACATAAAATATGTTTATGTCTAGGATTTAAATTAAGTAAAAATAACAAATAAGTAAACTAACACCCAAAGTAATACAATAACACCTATAAAATGTTGTTTAAAGTACAAACCAAAAGAACACAAAAATAAAAAAGAACGACAAAAAGAAAAAAAAAAAATTCTATTATTTATTAGCTTAAACTTATATTATTATTATCTATAATATACTATTAGCATAAATAACAGTACTATTTATTATCCCAAATCTGATGGTACCTAAACGTAAATAATACTATTATCCCAAACATTTATATTATTAAAGTAATATTAGTTTATTAGTTTATTTAACACAGTAGGCAGATAAGTCCCAAAGCAAAAAATAAAAAAAATAAAAAAGAAAAAGAAAAGAAAAGAAAGAATGATGAAAGGAGAGAGAAAGAACGCAATTAGCAATACTTGAAGAAGGAGAGAGGAACAGCGGAGGGAGAGAAAGGCTTTGGGGTCATTGGAGAAGCTTTGGTGGTCATCGATCTACGCTCTATGGTGGTTGCCGATCTCGACACAACAGATGAGAAGAGTTGAGGAGTGAGGGCTGAAGTCTGAAGGAGTCTGTGTGTGAGTGACTGTGTGAGGTGTCAGTCCCAGAAGATAGAGGCAAGCAAATTTTTAGGGTTTAGTCAAACAAGATCAATGGTAAGTGGTTTTCCAAATGCCAAAATCTTGAGCTTTCTTTTTTTCTTTTTCTTTTTTAATATTTTCCATGTCCGCCGAGTCAAAAAAAAAGGAAAAAAAAAAAAGAGACATCGTTGGATATAGATTTTGGGCGTGTCTTACCATACTTGTGTCCAACACATGTCAGACACGGGTACTGGACCAAAAATGTCGTGTCCATGCAACATAGGTTATAGGAAAGTCAATAAATGTGCCTACGCTCTTGCTAGGAGCTTTTCTCTCTCAAGATTTTGTTGCTCAACTTAGACGCTGCTGGTGTTTTGTATAATCATTCTATTAGCTTTGCTGGGGTGGGTTAGTTTTTGTTAAGGAAAAGCCTCTTCTACCCAAAAAAAAAAAAAAAACAAAAACAAAAAAGAGTCTACATGTTCTTGTAGATGGCCACTTGAACTTTGGGGTTTTAAGGAGACATTTTCAATTTTAGAGGGGGAGCTACCTACGAAATTTTTAAACGACATCATTTTTATAGGAAATTAAAAAAAAAATCAAAAATCAAAAATCAAAAGGTAGTTCCCTTGGCCCATACATAATCTCATCACTCTCCACATACTAGATAATTACATGGAAAAATTTGATGGAGGGTTATATAGTGAAGTGGAGCCAATTTGAAAAGGCTATGTTGGTTAGAGTAAGTAGGGTTAGGCTATTCTAACCCTTCTTTTAACTTCGCTATGCTAGCCAAACAGGGTTAGAGAATTCTCCAAAATCCAGATTCGATTGTTGCTTAGGTATACAAAGCTAAATACTTCCCTTTTGATGATGTGCTCAACTCAAAGAAGGGTAGTAATCCTTCCTATGCTTGGAGAAGCATCCACAACAGCTTAGAAGTGATAAGGAATGGTACCAGATAGAGGGTAGGAAATGGCCGAAGAGTCCATATTTGGGAAGATAAATGGCTCCCCACTTCGACTACTTATAAAGCGATTTCTCCCCCTAATGACCTTGGAGAATTCCCAATGGTCTTATTCCTCATCGGCGAGGACACAAAATGGTGGAAAGTGAATACTATCAAGGCTCTGCTCCACCCCTTTAAAGCAAGCTCAATCCTAAAAATCCCCTTAAGCTACAATCTGCTGGAAAACAAACTAATATGGGTGGGAAATAAAAGGGGTTACTTCATGGTTAAAAAAGCTTACTACATTGATGCTAAGATTGTTGACTCTTGTGAGGAGGTAGAAAGCTCAAATAGGGATTCAAGGTCTCAACTCTGGAAATTGATGTGGCAGCTAAAGTTACCAGCAAATATTTGTATTTTTGCTGGGTGGACATGCATGAATGCCCTCCTCACAATGCAGAATTTAAAGCTTTGAGGTGTGAACACTGTTGGTTTTTGCCCCCTTTGTGACAAAGTCCCTTAAAGCCTCCCTCATGCCTTACTTCATTTTGAGCATGCAAAAAAAAAAAAAAAAACCTAGGCTTGTTGGAATAACTGCGATGTGGACTTGTCTTTGGAAGCTTAGAATGTCCTAGATATTGCCCTCAAAATTGCTAGATAAAGGTATCCCCATGACTTAGAGCTATCCTTTACTGTAGCTTGGACAATTTGGTGGAATCGCAACCAAGCTACTTATGATGACTTGGGCTCTCCTCCTACTCAGGCTTGGGAAATAGCCAAAAGAACTTTGGTGGACTATAAAGGTGCCACCTCAACTTCCCTCCCATTACAGCCCTCATCTTTCTCACTTGGAAAGCCCTCGCTTATGGCTTTTTCAAAATCAATGTTGATGGAGCAGCTTCAAATGATAACATAAACTCTAGCATTAGGGTGATTATTAGAGATAGCCATATATCACCCTTAGCAGCTATGAGTAAGTTTTTGCCCATGCCTTATCTAGCAGAGGTTATCGAAGCCCTTGCATTACAACAAGGAGTCCAGCTTGCTTCAGAAATGAAACTCTCTCAAACCATCTTTGAATTTGATGTCCTTTCCCTTGTCCAAGCTTTGAACTTTGGTGAGGATGGGGGCGAATAGGGACATATCCTCCAAGAGATTAGAAGTACCAAGAACACCTTCAACTCATTTTCCTTTTAGCACCTGAAAAGGGATAGCAACATAATAGCTCACGAATTGGCCAATGCAGCTAGATCTTCTAGGACATCCCAAGTCTGGAAATGGATCTCCCCTCTTCTTATGCTGCAATTTTTGATATCTGATTTGTCATGTAACTCTGCTCCTTAGCTGCTTTCCATTCTGCTATACTCCATTTTCAGTTGGAATATATATATTCCTAGTTTCACCATAAAAAAATATATAAAAAGTAGGATTAGGCTAGTTTTTCAAGAGACACATTCTTAGAACAATAGTTTAGATTTATCTATATATATATAAAAAAAAAAAAATAGTTCAGCTTTTTAATTTTGTAACTTTTGTTTTATTTTGTAATTTTTTAAAATTATCATTTGTTTGGCAAGTTCAACTGACATGGTTTATTTTCACTGTCCAATTCCTTAATTACTTTTGTTAGAGATATATTAGTCTATTAGTATAGGCCCAAGCCTAATTCTATGTTGTGTGCAAGCCAAGTCTCTTACTTGTACTAGAAATCTATTAGTATAGGGTTTAGTCTACTATATATACACATGTTATGATTCATTATAACACAAGATTTATACTACACTCTAATATATTACTAATGTAGTCCTTTAGGGTTTCTTCCGTGGATGTTGGCTGTTAGGTTGAACCACGTAACTCTTATGTGTTATTGTGTTTTATACTTTATACTTTCGTTTCCGCATCCATACTAACATATTCAACATGGTGTATCAATACTAATATTTAACATGGTATCAGAGCCACCTTCCTGTGGCTATGGTTTTTTGTCCTTACGGTATATTTAAGAGCAATCTTTGTCTTCCTTGGTTTTTTTTTTTTGCTGTGTTCATCTTCTTTGGCTTCCTATTGCTGCCGTTAAAACTCTCCGGTATAATCATGCCACCGTTAGAAGTCGCATTAATACTGCAAGACCATTGTCTTCCTCAAACTACTGTCACAAAGCCAAACTTCATTCAAGCGATCTTCTCAACCTTATCAAATCTCAAGATTTCATCAAACTTCCATCTTGAGTTTGAGAGGGGGTGTTAGAGATATATTAGCCTATTAGTATAGGCCCAAGCCTAATTCTATTTTGTGTGCAAGCCAAGTCTCCTATTTGTACTAGAAGTCTATTAGTCTAGAGTTTAGTCTATTATATATACACATGTTATGATTCATTGTAACACAGAATTTATACTATACTCTAATATATTATTGATGTAGCCCTTTAGGGTTTCCTCTGTGGATGTAGGCTGAACCACGTAACCCTCGTGTGTTATTTTGTTTTATACTTTATGCTTTCACTTCCGTATCCGTACTATCATATTCAACATGGTGTATCAATACTAATATTTAACAACTTTTATCCTTGAGAGTTTTTAACAGTGTTCATTTGTGACCCTCAAGTTCAATTCCATTTTCAAGTTGGTACTTCCACTTATCTCCTTTAGTGATCGGATTTTTAAGTATGAAATAAGCACTTAGTCATGTGTCTACTTCCTCCTTTTTTGCATTCTTGTCTTGCAACATTACCCAAACAATGGATTTATTTTTGGCGGAAATCACATTTTCGCCATTAAAATAATAATAAAAAATGTTATTTGACATTAAAAAAAATGCCACATCAGCATCTAAGTTTAAAAAACTAATTTATCAATTTTAACTAAATAAAAAAAAACTAAAAACATAATTAAAAACCGCATGAATCAAGATCTAAGTATATCTTGAATAAGAACAACAAAAATACCAACCCAGATGTTTCTCAAAAGAAAAAAAAATAAAAAAGGAGAAGAAAAATACCAACCCAGATTTAAATACAAGAACAACATTTTCTTTTTCAGTCTTTCATCCTCTCCTTTTCATTAAAACCCACACAATCCCAACCTCTTTGTCTCTCTTTTCCTCTCTCCCTTGTCCTCTCATATCCACACCCTAGGCAAACATGAGAAAGAAGAAAGCAATGAATCTGAGGTTGATTCCGTTTAGATTTGATAGCTTCAAATCTGAGGTTGCAATTGGTTTGGTTTTGTATATGTTTTTTTCTTGTTTGGATGCTAAGAAAATGCAAGAAAAGAGAAGAAAATCTTGAATTTCTTATTTTCTAGGCAACCATGTTCTTGGGGGAAGAACATGAAGAACAATTATTATTTAAATAATTAAATGATAGCTAAAATTTTATTTTATTTTAAAATAAAATAAAATATTTTTAATATTTTTTAATTCTGCCGTTTGCCACGTGTGCATTTTCCGTCTCTAACGTAATGGTAGGGACTAAAACGGGAAGTGATTTTCAGGATATGGACTAAAAGTAGTAAAAATAAAATCTAGGGACTAAAGTGAGAATCATCTGAAAATGTAGGGATGAAAATGTGATTTTTGCCTTTATCTTTTTTGTTTGAGATACCCAAATAAGGGTTTGATTCATACAGATCTATTTTTTCAAATCTCTTTTTCACACATTAAAATTTGAATATTCTTGTATCAAATGTGAATATGTGTGTGAAATAATAGATATAAATAGATGTGAAATAATATTTTTCCCTCAATTAAGTAATAGAAAAAAAGTTTAATACATAAAAGTTTGGGTAAAATGTATAACACATTCCTGAAGTTTGAGAGTTTTTGGATTTTATAATTTAACTTTTCAGAATTTGAATTTTATACCTTGAAATTTCATACTGTTTTGATTGTTAGCCCCTTTGTTAGTTTCTGCTAAAGTGTTCATTAAATGCCATGTAAGCTTATAACGTGTGTTAATCAAAACGTGACACTTGGATTTAATTATTCCATGCTAGATAAACTAGTGTATAATCCTGTGCATATGCACGGGTACATTTAGGCTCTTCGGTTTTTTTACCCAATAATTCACTTGCCACAAATATAAAAAAATTAGATGGGACACATGGCACAAAAAATTAGATGGGACACATGATCACATCCACGAGGTTTAAATCAATGAGTAAAATTATATTGGCGATGAAAATTCTCAAAGCAAGAAAATGTCATATGATTAACTTATAAGATTAAAACTGCGAGATAAAATCGTACTAATAAGCATAACGCCTTCAATGAGATTCTCAAAGAAGTCATAAAAAGCATGCAACCACAAAGCCCAAAGTTCTTCAGAATTAGCAAGAAGAATGCAAAAGATCCAATGCTCCAAATTGTTCATAAAAGTAGGAATAAAGAGAAATTGTTTTAAATAAACTCGTCAAAACATGGACAAGAACTAGCCCAAAAACAAGGGCAAACCAAAATAAAGCAAAATAAATATGGCAGGATCAATAGGAGGATCAACCAAGACTTCCTCGGGGCCTTCTCCTTCACATCCTCCTTCCACTCTAGCTTGTTCATTGGCTCGGGCTCGTTCCGCTTCTTCGTCAGCTATCATCTCCTTGTTAATGGCTTCAAAGTCCAGATCGGAATAGTTAACGGCCTCAGAGTGATGCTTCATTGTACACCTCCGCAAGAGCTCAAAGTCTTTGAAAAACTCGTCAAAAGTGATGATACCAAAAGCTTCAGACACTTGGAATTCAGCGACTTCCTTCTCATGCTCGTCAAAAACCTTCAGCTTTGTTGATTGAATCTCTTTGTCCTTCGGAATGACGAGTATCTTCTCTATCCTCAACTGGTCGAAAACTTCTTTCAACTTGGCTTTGGCCTCATTCACCTGATCCATAACTTCGATCAAGTCCTTCCTTAGCCTTGAACTCTCGGCCTCAGTTACTTTTGCCCTTGAGTTGGCCATCATGACCTTCTCCTCTGTCATGAGATAATCAGTGGTCAGGCGCAGTGATTCCCCAAAGACTTGCTAGAAAAAAAATCACATCTAAAGCAAACAAGCATAAGAGAAGAAGACGACTATTTAAGAAGACCTCACCTGCACGAGTTTGTGGACATGACGACTAACAAGCTCATGAGAAGGTACGGAGGATAAAACTTTAAGTTCATCATCAGAGATGACATTGTGAACCTGTCCAAGAGTTGTAGCAGGGTCCGCCCATACGCCCTCACCCTTCTTCTCCTTTCCTTTTCGAGTCCAAGGAGGAGAAGGTAATTCTTCAATTGACATTGCTGGAGATGGCTACAGAGGGGTACGAATAAGGCTAGATATGATGATGCCTCCGCCACCCCTGACCTTTTGCTTCTTCAAAGGAGGTGAAGAAATCTTTGACAAAGGTTGATTCTTGTTCTAGCTCCTTGGCACGAGCTTACCTATCTCGACTAGAGCGAGTGGCCACGTCTGCAAAACAGAATAGGTCATTCATAAGGAAATGATGAAGGAAAAAGAATGATGAGGTAAGGTTACAAAGCCAAAAGCTTTCTCCTCTCTGCCCTAAGAAGCAACCTCTGGACGTAGGCTGAAGGTTCTTCCCAAACAATGGTCGTATAAAGACCGAAGATCCACAAGCTCATCAAAATCCTCGATACTAAGAGAGAAGTCCAAAGTAGCATGAACCTATTCCTAATATCGTCTCTTTAAGCTTGGATGGGCTTTCACTACAAAAAGAAGAGGACTAGGATAAGCAAATACTCAAACGACGAAGAGAATCAAAAGAAGGGAAAACACACCAAGTGTGGGAACATCCCACGTACGCGGCAATGGGAGCGCCTCACGCCAAACTTCTTCAGAAGGAGTTTCCCATTCCCTTCCATAGACAAAGAAGTACCTAGACTTCCAGTCACGAAAAGAAAAAAGGGAACTCACCGAGAAACGCAGAAGAAAATAGGCTCAGAAGCTTAAAGAATATGAAGAGCAAAACGAAGATAAAAGGTTTTGTAAAGAAAGACGTGAGGTTAGCACGAGAAAACCGACAAACCTCCTTTGCATGTCCAACCAATCAAAAAGTGACACACGGCCATGACCAAACATGAAAATGAAGGTGTATTTAATGTGACATGAATGGCATCAAAACATCCTCATCATGAGAAATAAAAACCATCAATATTCCTATCGTCGTCCAAAAATACAACGAAAGAATAAGGGGGCAACTGATGAGTACCAAAATTACGGGTTCGTCATATAGCTAACAAACCTTCAAGCCACAAGCTCGTCCACACAGATGATGAGCACATATTCCACAAGGTCTTTATATGAGAAGACGACCATGCAACATTGGTGAGTAAATGGTCTTTTTATTATAAAAATGAAGAGCTATTAACCCACTTAATGGACTCTTTTATAATGTTGTTGTATCATTAGTATTATATCTACATCAAAATTATATACCTAATTAATCAGATTAATTTGGGTAATAATGTCATGAGACCCGTTGAGCCTTGAAATAGACTCATTCAGACCCATTCCATTATATACCAAAAAATACAACAATTACCAGCATTTTACATACTAAAAATAGAGAGATTATTGGCAAGGAAGTGTGTTCTTTTTGATAGAGCTTTAGGCTTGAATACTTTATGCAGAGATTGTTCTAGTCATACAACATTTGTTGGGGCTGTTGTATCCTGTGGCTGTATACAAGAAATTTGTTGGGGCTGTTGTATCCTGTGGTTATATCCAAGAAATTATTTGGGGCAGTTGTATCCTTGTGGAGTTTTTCTTTTCAAATTAATAATATTCAGAAATATTATTCAGGTTCTCTTGGTGTTATTTTCATAATTATTATGTTTGCACCAACATCTTAAAACTAAATCGGATTAGTCTTCACATTCTAGCAATATCCAAACCAAAATCAAATTCCTCTCACATAGGATTTTTAACTTTCAAATTTTACCTAGGTCTGGCCGGCCTTGTCTAGAATCCGTAGACTTCAATGACTTCTTATAAGCTCATTTTACTGAGAGTTCACTAGAGTTTGCTCTGGCCCAAATCCATATATTCGGTTGGCTATCAATCGGCTAAGGGATTTTAAGAATTTCCTTCCAAGTGTCCTCATCAAACCCAGGGCTACTCAACAACTTAAGGCCTAAGATGAAAGCTTGAAATGATTTTTTTTTTTAATATATTTTATTTTTTTTTAATTTTTTTTTTCTTGAGATACAAATTTACTAATTAAATTTTTATATTTAATGGTATAAAAAAGAAGTGATAATTAACAAATGGGTTCTCAACCCACGCGATGGCTACAAACCTACCGACTTTATCAGTTTATTGACTATTGTTAATTAAAAAAAAAAAAAAAGTGTAAATGTGTGTCGGTGTGTTTTGTTCAAATTTCAAAATTAGATGAAGGGATAGTAACCGTGTATGGAGTGCGGACCAAGGAGATTAAAAAAAATATATATATTAAAAATAAAGATAAAGCTTGGAAAGTACTTGAAAAAGGTAGATGAGTTTTGTCCTTATTACAAATTTACAATACTCTTGCATTTCAGAAAAAGATGGAGAGAGTGAGATTGTGAGAGGTTATCTTGACATGAAAGATTGAAGCAGCCCAGTGAGCCCACAAACCGTCCACCACAAGCAACTATAAATATGAAAGTTTAAAAGGAAAAGATCAAGTTAAAGAACACAAAGGTGAAAAAAAAAAAAAAAAAAAAGAGAGAGGATTTAATTTCTTCAATAAATAAGATGGGGGAGATTGAGATAGAGAGATAGTGTCTGTTTGGATATAACTTATTGTTGCTGAAAGTTATTGAAAACTAATTGTTGCTGAAAACACTGTAGCAAAATAATTTTTAAATAGATGAATAGTATCGTGGGTCTCATTTTTAATATTTTTTAATGCATGAACAGTGCATTCATGCACAGTAATTTTTGTCCCCAAAAGTCAAAAAATCTGGCAAAAAAAAAAAAAAAAAAGGAGAAAATGCAACAAGTAAAACGCAACGCAACTTTAATCTCTATCCAAACCGGCACATAGAGAAATGAGAGAATTTTTTTTTTTTTTTTTTTTTTTTCGGTTCTTAGAGATTTATAGTCTTCCTATTGGCAAATTTTAAGAGATAAACGTTAGATTTATTAATGAATTTGTCTACTATTAATTTAGATTTTAATTTTGTAAGGAGTATTTTGATTGATTTTTGTCTCTTCACCTTCTCTTTATCTTTTATATTTTGGGAAGTGGAGCATTTTTAATACACAATGCATTCTATTGGCCAATAAAATGGTCCTTGTTTTCTTCTTAGGTAAAGGCATAAAGCAGCCTGAATTAAAATATATAGATAAATATATTATATTATATTAGTTAAAAGAGGAGACCTTCTTTTATTTGGGGGCGTTAGTTCATTGTCTAAGTTATCTATATACTTGAGCCAACCATTGCTTGGATTTGGACACTTCCATCCCAATTTACTTCGATTCATCAGATGTAAAAACCACCAAACAAAGAATCTCCCCCTAGTCTTTGCTGTGGTTGGGTGTACCAGCGGCGGAAATGGTGATGGGTGTGGATTTGGCTGTGGCTGTGGCTGTGGCTTGTGCTGCTGCTATTGAATTAACATTCTTCACCCTCTATTTTTGATATGATTTATAGGTCACGATCCAGTTGGTGGGTGACAAAGGGTGTGTGGGTTTAGTTGGTAGGCGATGATGGAGATAGGGGTGATTTGGATTATTGGCAAGGTGCTGGACCTGTGAGATGATAGAATTTTTTTTTTCGAATTGCTTTGGCAACGATGGTAGATGTAGTAAATTAATTTCTTATTAAAAATAGAGTAATGGCAACTGTCACAATAACGAGTTATGACTTGCATGTGCGACTACATGTTAGAGGTTGCAAGTTGCAACAAATAATTTATAGGTTTGACATTTAAAATGCAGGAATACAAAACTTTTGTACGACTTTTTGTGTATTACTCTATGTTCTACCAATCACAACTTGTCATGTATTGATTTCATTTTTCTTATAAATTAACTGAATTTTAAAATAGAAAAAAAAAATTCATATACATAATAAGTTGTGATTGGTAGAACATAAAATGGTATACAAAAAATAATACAAAGGATTTGTATTCAAAATGCAATACTATTTATGTGAAAAAAAAAAAAAAGAAAGAAAGGGGAAAGGGTGATCACATTCTCTTGATCTCAACCTCTCCTTATGAAAAAAAATAAATTTTCATTTATTTTTGTTAGAATTTATTCTTGAACTATGATATTTAATTCTCTACTTGTGACACAAAATGTTTTTTGCAATACAAATTATTTTTTTTGCACCGAGGTTAAGGCTACGTGAATGTGTAACTAAATATGTAGTCGTACTAAATAGAAAAATAATTTAACCAAATCAGACAAATATCAAGAATTTATTGAAGATTTTATATAAATATTTGAAAGGGTAAAAAAAAATACAGTTAACGTCCTTGAGATTTGGGCTAATTACAATAAGGTTCAAAACTAACCAAATTGGTCCCTAAACCGAACTTGGTCCTTAAGCTGTTACTCATTTTCTCCTCTTTCTCACAGTGATTAGGGACCAAGTTGGTTAATTTTGAAAAGTCTTAAACCTAGTTGGCATCAAATGAGACTTGAAGCGCTAGTGCATTAAATCTAGAAAGTCTTCTTTGCTTGGTTTAAACATTTCTAGCTAAAATAACTTCGGCAATCAATTTGTCCACATTTTGGTACGAAGAACCACCAGGTTTGGTAGCATCCTCTGCCTTTCTCTTCCACTTCATTATATTATTCTTCATTTCTTTACCTTTTTCACCATCCATTAACTTTCTAACAAGCTTCTCCACTTCATCCCTTTGAACATTATTATCTATCTCCATCCCAATTCCTAGCTCAACACAACAGTGTCGACAGTTTGTCTGTTGCTCAGCAAAGAAGGGCCAAGAGATCATTGGAACTCCATAACACACACTCTCGAGTGTTGAATTCCACCCACTATGAGTTAAAAAACCCCCAATTGATGGATGCTTTAGGATTTCTTCTTGAGGACACCAACTTGCTAACATGCCTCTATCTTTAGTTTTGGTAACAAATTCAAAAGGAACAATAGCTGAATCACCTCCAACAAGATCCGGCCTTATAATCCACAAGAAGGGCTTTTCACTATTTGCTAACCCCCAAGCAAACTCAATGAGTTGCTGAGGTGTCATGATAGTTATACTACCATAATTTACATACACTACAGAGTTGGGCTCTTTTGAATTTAGCCATTCTACACACTCTAGTTCTTCTTTCCATAGATTTAAACCTATTGCTTTCAAGTTATCATCCTTGATTTGATCATCAAGCAACACAAGTGGTCCAATGGCGTATATACGAGGAAGCATGGAGGATAAAGCACCCAACACATCTTGTTCAAAGGAGTCAAATGTGTTCAAAATGACAGCTGAAGCACTTAATGTTCTCTTGGATTCATGAATAAGGAAGTTAAGCATGATATCATTCTCATCTGTGGTTCGAATAAAACTTGGAAGATCCTTAAGACGAATATTTTTCATCCCAGGAATCCAATCTATTTCAGTTTCCAAGTATCCATTTGTTAGATAGCTGGCATCTGTAAATCACATGGGATTGACCATTGTTAATAGCATACTCCAATTCGAATATAAGTAATAGCATACAAATTTTCAAATTTAAAAAGGAAAAAAGGAAATCCCTTTATAATTTGATAGATGTAGGATGTAACTGGCATAGAGAAAATGTTATTGTTGATCTCCCATCCCATGTAAATCTTTTTTTTTTTTTTTTTTAATTTTAAATTAAACTTAACATGTACAATAATTGAATGAGATATTAATAAGGTAGACGAGAGAGAAATGTGTACGCATTAAAAAAAAAAAAAATTCCTTTTCTTTTTATTCATATATAAGATACGTGTTATTTAAAAAAATTCAATAATCATCCAAATCCATGTAAACACATAAAATAAAGCTTAAAAGATACGTGTTATACCTATTAAAGCTTAAAAGAATTTTAAAAATTAAAATGGTAGTGGATATTTCCCACAAAATTATACCTTTGAGGGGTATTAAACCTCGTTTAACTAATATAGCTCAAGAAGCCACAAGCGCTAGGCGTCCAGAAAAGAACACATGGAATTCTAAACTTGTCAGCAGCATCAAGAGTGAAGGACATACAACCATCTGCAACAATACAGGTAACAGGAGGCACATTCGAAGACGAAGTGTCGTTGAGTTTGGTAATGAGGTTGCAAAGTGGGACTAGGCAAGTCTTTGGGAGGGATTCAGCAAGAGAGGGAATGTCTTGGCTGACATCTGCGTCTGAGGGTGGGAGTCCGTCGGGAATGGTTTCAAAGTGAAAGCCAGGGAAGCCATCAAGGGAGTTGGGACCTCTAGACCTGAGTAAGCGTTTGTGGTTGTACTCTGTGTTAACAAAAGTCACGTGAAACCCTTTATGGTGGAGGAGTTTTGCTAGCTTGAACATTGGGTTTATGTGACCTTGAAGTGGGATTGGGACGCAAACTACGTGAGGTTTAACACCTGCGCTAATGGAACCCATCTCTCTTTTTCTCTCTATCTGAAATACACACTGAGGATGGGACAGTTTGTTGTGAAATTTGGGTCAGTCCAGGCCTTTATATAGGACAAACTGCCGAACATAAAAAGTTGGCGTCGGCAAAAATACGATCACTGCCAGAGGGAAAGCTCAGGGAAATTTTTTTTAATAAACTGTGCACAGGTTGTCTTTACAATAATGGGAATCTGCTGTTGTTACGTCGCGAGATACGTTTTCGATTGAAATTTGTGATAATATTTTATATAAAGATATCTCGCGATGATTGAGGTTTGACTCGCAACTGTCAAAATTTCACACGCACACGTCTTATGCTAACTTTGACAGATGGCCAACCATGAAGTTCGCTCATGACGGCGATGGAGAATTGGAGGTACTTCGAAGCTGCGTATCATCAGGAAGAAGAAAAGAGGAATTCACCTACGTCAAAATTGTGACAAAGTTGACGCAGACAATATTATGGTCTTAGATTTTTGTCAAAAGAAAAATATATTGCCTAATCGTGCAGGGTTGGGTGATGTCGGTATATCATTTGAGGGAGAAAGTATTTCCTGCCGCTGGTCTCATGATACCCATATGCTTCCCATACGTCTATTCAAATAATTCCTTGTATTTTGGGGTCAGTGTTCTGTTGTTATTATTTGAAGTTTGAACCCGTTTTGTGTTGTGGAGTGCCGGAGAGCCCTGTGAAACTGAGGTGGGTACGTGTTTGTGTAAACAATGATTATTTGGATGTAAGATTGTATCATTTGTATGTGACTATGGAAGCTATTGTGTGAGTGTTTAATTGCGAACGATTTTCATGATAATGTTGTGTATACAGAGAATGAAATGCAAATACTGTATTTTCATCATGATAATGTTGTATTGGTTGGATTTGATGTTGAGAAATTTTTGTTTGTTTGAGTCCCTAGAAATGTTTAAGAGAATGAAAAAAAAATGAAAGATTTTATTTTTTGGTTTCAGTTCCTATTTTAAATATTTAAAATAAAATGTTTTTATTTTAATTATTTAAAAATTATAAGTTATTTTATCTGACATAGAATATAGTTAAGTCCAAGTATAACTTTTCAATTGGATCAATTAACAGATCATAAGCTTACATGGTATTTAATGGACACATCAGTAGAAAATTAATGGAAGAGCTAACAATCAAAACAATATGAAATTTTATGTTGTAAAATAACTTTTCAATTGGATCAATTAACAGACCATAAGCTTACATGGTATTTAATGGACACATCAGTAGAAAATTAATGGAAGAGCTAACAATCAAAACAGCATGAAATTTTACGTTGTAAAATTCAAATTTTGAAATGTTAAGATGTAAAAACCAAAAATCTCTAAACTTCAAGATGTGTTATATATTTTACCCTAACTTTTATGTATTAAACCTTTTTTTTTTCCCACTATTTAGCTTGGGAGAAAAATATTCTTTCACATCCATTTATATTCATTATTTCACACACATATTCACAATTATACAAGAATGTTCACATTTTAATGCATAAAAATAAATGTAAAAAAAGAGATATGAAATGGTAGATCATTATGAATCAAACCCTTATTTGGGTAATGTTGTTAGACAACAAAGCAAAAAATGGAGGAAGTAGACACATGACTAAGTGCTTATTTCGTACATAAAAATGGAATTGAACTTGAGGGACACAAAAACTTTCAAGGACAAAAGTAATAAGACACATGACAATGAAAATCAACCATCTCCGTTGATCTTGCCAGACAAATGATAATTGAAAAAATTACAAAATAAAACAATGGTTACAAACTTACAAAGCTGAACTATTTTGTTTGTTTTTGATAGATAAATATGAACTATTTGGGTTAAAGAAAGTGTTATGACAATTATTAGAATAACATGTTAATAATCAACATCATGTACGTGCGACCACTTGTTGGATCATGCACACATTATTAGAAAATTTTGACATTAAAATGTACTACTGCAATAGTATTTTAACTATTTTCAAAAAAAAAAAAAAAAAAAAGGAAAGTTGCGATCACATTCTCTTGTCTCAACTTCTCTAACAGTTCACATATATTTTTTCTGACTTTTATAGAAAGTTTCCGCATGAAGTTCAAAATGTACGTTCTAGGCTTCTAGCATTTGGACAGAGAATCATGACTGGGTTTTAACTTTTTTTTTAGTACAAGATTTGCCGGCCTGCAAGTGTGAATAAAAATCATGATGTTAGTTTCACACTAATTGCCTTAAAAGACAAATTTCAGAGACAATCAATCACACCCAATTTCATAGCTCGTTCACTTGTAAGACTGTGAGTAGTCAATATTTTACATTTTGTGTGATCCATCATTTACGTTAGAAATTGGGTATGAAAATTGTTGTCCATAGGCAGACTACCTTTAAAATTGTAGGAAACAACAACAACAACACAACAACAACAAAAGAAAAAAAAGAGAGGCAATAATGGTTGCCTCGATGTTGATTTGGTGTGGTGGAATGAGCATTGTATTGGCTGCAAAATGGTACCAAGGTGATAGCCATCAAATTATTCATTATTCAGTAGATTTGGTGTATTCTAATTTGTAATTTTGATAAAATTATACAAATAAATTTTATTCATAACATAACAAAGACATCAAAGAGTCCTGCTATAATCCATATATAGATCAATTTTCAAAATATATATATGAATAAAATACCAGATGAAAGATTCACAGGGACAATCTATCGAATTCAGTGGCCAATTTGGCATCACTCTCAACTGTAATCCTATACAAACTCCATTTTTTTGCCATGTTCAAGGTCCAATAGATTGCTTCTAATTCCACTTGGATAGGGATATTGGTGTAAGCCTTCTTTGAACTAGCAAACACCAATGCCCCTGTCTAATCTCTAGCAGCGACAGCAAGCACTGAAAAATTGCTACCAACAACAACATCACATTTGACTATACCTTTTTGTGGCTTACACCTCCGAGCTACATCTTGGAATTCAAAATTGAGGTAATGAACTTGTCTAGGGCTAGCATGTTCTTAGGCAAGTTTGGATATTCCCTTCGATCATCAACTGTAATTGATCTCGATTGTGTTTTCAAACATTTCTTGGTTTCTTAGCTTCCAAATTTGATCTAAAATCTAAGTTCCGGATAGGGTGAGGTCTTTCTTTTGCACAAATGATAAGTTTAATTATGGTAGAAGGGATATTAGAGCTATGAATAACTCAGCAACACCTTGAAAATGAATCGGATCAGTCCTCACATTCCAGCAATATCCAAACCAAATCACTCAGCAATGATAAGTTTAATTGTTTTGTCAAATCATACTGTGACTAAAAACTCCCAAGTAGGTAATACATTTTGTAGCCTTCACCAAATCTTAATAAGCTGGATTTACTGAAATCCATATAACCTCTTGCCTATCTATTAGTCCATCAAGGTATTTTAAGAATTGCCTTAACTAAGTGTCCTCGTCAAACCATTGCTTGACTTTGGACAGATCCAAGTCCATGAAGATGATTTTGGTGATAGGAACTCAACCAATTATTACCCACATTGTATTTACCCTTTAAGAAATTAGCATATAAGTATATTACAATGGATTTTAAATATGGATCTTATTTATGAGGCCCAGATTTGGATGGGAGTGTAGTATACTGAATAATACATAATAGTTTTTTATTGCGATACCCGTAATGAGAGAATGATGATAGCAACAGTAGATAATAATTTATCTACTGCATCTTAGTCTTATCATAATTTAATTCACATATTTAAATTATTATATTTGACCTCTGTGAGTCCCTTTTTTAAGATAGTTCCCAGATCCAGTGCTAATGTGGGATCTATCCCTTTTTAGACAATTCCCAGGCCCAATGATGATGTGGGATTAGTCCATTTTTTAGACAGTTCCCAGGCCTAGTGCTGATGTGAGATTTGTCCTTTTTTTAGATAGTTCCCAGGCCCAATGCTGATGTGGGATCTTGGGTCACTGAAAAGGGGTTGGAATAGATGTTGGGTGAACTGGGTCTGGTTCTCCACAAACTGGGGTCATTATATGAACTAGTCTGTGTGCAAGTCACATAGATCTCCACAAGGCAAAAATTGCACTTTCTCCTAAACAATAAGATATCATTGTAAGTATTTGAATGTTGTAAAATGACCTTTATTTTTATGAAATGAGTAAAACAATGATTCATAATATTCACCATAAAAGGGAGATTAAAAGTAGAATATTTAAGGCTTATCTTTTATTATGTGAATTACTTTCTGCGACAGAGGTCATTCACTTGGTTCCTCAGGAATGAGGTTGCAGTAGTTCCTCCATGATGGTTCCTTGGGAAAGATATCGCAGTGAACTCTAGTGCATTACTGTTCTAATATTCTGTGGTAGTTCCCTGGGGGGGAGGGGGGGGATGTCTTGGTTCCCAGGGCGTGATCTCGTGGTTCCTAGAACATGAGTTCATGGTTCCTAGGTCGTGATCTCGTGGTTCCTAGAGTGTAAAGTCGTGGTTCCTAGGTCATGATCTCCTGGTTCTCAGAGCGTGAGGTCGTGGTTCCTTGAACCATGGGGCTTTTATTCTGAGGAACCTGGAATACTAGTTCCCTGGGCCACAAGATCTATCTCCATGCTTACTATGTAATGAATTTTGTCCTTTCCCTTTACCTCTGTAGGTTCTGCATAAGAACAACTATACAATCCAAATATTCTCAAGTAATTGTTAGTTCATCAAGTTAGGATTTACATTCTAGAACATATACATATTTATGAATTAACTTCATAAAAATAGGCCAGCCACGAGGTCCTTGGCCTCAATTCTCACAAACTTAGTGATTTTGCACAAGACGTGTGGGATTTGGAACTGAAATCCAAGTAGCTTTGCTTGGACATCTCCTTCCAACATAGTCAGGTGAGGAGGACTTTGTGGGAGAGAGTGAGATTTGATGTGTGCATGTTTTTGTATGAGTTTCTTTAGAGGCTGAGTGATATTTTTGAAGATCTTAAAGGATATGGGACGAAGTCCTCATCCTTGGCTCTCTTGTATTTTTTTTTTTTTTTTTTTTCTCCCTTCCAGAACTCTCTAAACTCTCCTCTTTTATTGTGCTTTAGTATTCCTTTTATAGTAGATATGGTCTGGTTCCTCCAAACGAGGATGTCCTTGGTTTGCTGGGTAAACCATGTCCTCTGACAGGAATCTGAAGGAGTTCATTGGGTAGAGGACTATCTTAGTTTGACAATTATAATTCAAAGAGAGTATTTGGCTTTAGCTATGAATGGAAGATGCCTTCCTAGAAAGTCAAAGGAGTGGATGGGATATTCAATGCAACAAATGATAGCTTGACTGATAAGGACAATTAAGAGGAAGTTGTGAGGAGATGTCATGTGCACGGAGGAATCGAGTTAGGCCATTGATTCATGCATTCCAAGAAAATACATTAATTAAGGGAAAAAACTATAAGTTCCTCCTTTCACCAAAAATCACTCCTCTACCGTCCAAACAACTTCTCTCTTACTGCAAATTTGAGATCCCATGCATGGGCTTGGACCATGGGTTGCAAAGATGATGCCTAGTTTGCTGCATACTTAATGGCTTTTTGCTAGGAATCTGAATATATATGTTAGCTTTCCCATGTGTCAGCCAAGGTACTCTTCTCAATGTTTTAAAAGGATATTTCAAAGGTCCTAGAACCTTGATGCTGACTCTTCTTGGTTTGGTCTTTTCCCAGAAATGGGATAGATTCCTCCTTGCAATAGGTGAGCTTGGAAAGCCTCTAACCATCATTCTCCTTATTGCATGTCCTCTGCCCTGATCGAGGTCCCTCAGTTCCTTCACCAGATTTTGACCCCAAGGCCACCACTTGTCCCTTTCACTTCTCTCTGCCTCCCAAAAACTTAATTTTAAGAGGACATCCAAGGACTCAAACCTTCTTTTACTTCTTTCAAGAATACATGTGAGTGACTTGTTCCCAAACTACCTTCTGCCTCTTCCATGTCCTTCTCAACCCTTTCTAGGTCGTCTACGTCCTTCTCAATATTTTCAAACTTTCACTTAAAGGACCCGCTTCTTGGAGGATGAAGGATGGTTCTCCTCTTTTTTACTTTTTTCTTTCACTTTCCTTCTTTTTGGACCTTTGGGCCTTCATGGTCCTTCTTAACTTCATAAGCTGGTCATTCTTTTGGTAAGGCCCGTGGTCCTTCCTCGCTTTTCATGGAATAGACTTCCTTGTCACATTTTGGTCCTCAACATTTAGCCCCTCGAGCTTGTGGGTTACTTGTAGACCACGTGGTAGAAAAAGAAATAGTTCTTAGATACTTTCTTGGTTTGTTGAACCAATGTGTAGACCAAATAATTATTGAGGTAAACTCCAAAGGAATTGCTGCACTTCCTCTATGAAATGAATTAATGTATTGCCAAAGATTAGAATTCACCTTCATGTTAGTATTAAGCTCTAGATCGGTATTCAATTTTCCCATAAAGGAAATCAACCTTGTCAAACCGACAATTAAGGATTAAAGAAGTATGCATATATAGCGAAATTATGTTGGTATTGCATTTGATGGTTAGAGTATATTTCTAGTACTAGTATTTGCTAGCAATTCTAAGATATACTTTTCTTTTTTGAAAGTAGCTTACAAAATTTTAGATATACTTGTCAACAAGTTTTTTTTTTTTTTTACAAGATAGTAGTTTGAGTCAAGGAAGCCCCCATGATCCTTGTCAAAGTATTCTATGCATTGTAGTATATGTTTGTTATGGCTAGGAAGAATAATACCAAGATTTTTGCCACATGAGACTTTTAGTCCGTGGATAGTGACTTAGCAATGGGACCATGATATCATAAATCATTGAGTCATATAAACATGCTCATTTAGAGTCCAAGAATGTCATATAATCAAGGCTAGCTATTCTTCTCAAAATGTATTAAGAGATTAGAAACTTCCTTGAGGACATGACTTAGGAGGCTTAAGAATATCCCCATGCCTTGCTTTAGCTATGAACCTTGCTCTTCTAGTGGATGCTCTTGACCTTTGCCTTATTCATTTTCCAGATTGTATAGTAATTCAAATTGTAGCAGATTATACATTTGTGGACTACAATAGATTACATGGCATGCCACTGATTATATTGTTTTTCAATTGCTACATTCCATATAGTTCATGAGCTAAAGAAATAAATAGTGTATGAACTTATGAAATAAAAGTTTCCACTGGACTCCTAAAGTTTCATCAAGTAAAAGATATATCTAAGGACAACTTTTAATCTTATTTTAGCCCCCAGTGTATGTACTAGAGTTATGAGTCAAAGCCAATTGCCAAATAAGTCATAGCAATAAAAATTACTTCATGTATATGAAACCATGTGAGGATTTCAAACATGTAAGACTTTCAGTTTTTTTGTTTTTTGATAATTGGTCATGTACGAAGACCAAAATATTAGGATTTCCATTCCAATTAGTATGAATAAATGCTAGTGCACGGGATGATACCTCTTGCACAACATTTTGTTTTGTTTTGATATATTCAAATATAGCATCAATGAATGGGTTCACCAAAAGGGTACCTTCCTTTTATTGAATTGATGTATCTATAAGTACATGCATCAATAAAATGCTATCAAATGGTATGATGTTGAGTAAGGTTTTAATGACCAACAAGAACTATGGTTGGGTATTTAAGTAGTGCTCATTCAAGTGAACAAAAATGTATGATGAATGATAATCAATTGAAGAATATAGTGTTTCACTTGCTAAAATGGACATTAGAATGATTTCATAAATCAGTTTGCTAACCTCCAAGCCTTTAATGACTTTTGCATCTCGTAGAGAAGTGCAATGTTGCTAATTGGCTTTGCAACATTACTGACTAATCTCGTTGTGTAGAGCCTTGCAAAACTATCCATGTCTTTGTGGCTTCAGGTGATGTACTCTTAGAATTCTTTAAGTTATGCTTTCCTTGCTCTCACATAAATTTTAAGATGACTTCCTCGAGTTCCCTTCAACTTTTTTTTTTTTTTTTTTTTCCTTTTCAAGGAGACCAATCTTGTACATTTTATACACCCACTTTTGGGTTTTTATATCCATTCAAGGTTCTTTTTTTTCCTTTCTTTTTTTTTTTCCTTTTTTTTGCACCCATTATTGGGCCTTTATATTCGGTTTGCACCCACTATTGGGTCATACCTTCAATTTGCACCCATTGTCAGGTCATAGTTACAACTTACACCTATTCTTAGGCCATACTTACAATTTGCACCCATTATAAGGTCATACTTACGGTTTGCACCCAATACTGGGTCATTCCTACAATTTGCACCCATTATTGGGTCATAGTTATAGCTTGCACCTATTAGGTTTGTACCCATTACTGGGTCATACCTACTATTTTCACCCATTGTTGGGTCATAGTTATAGCTTGCACCTATTATTAGGCCATACTTACAATTTGTACCCATTACTGGGTCATACTTACAATCTTCACCCATTGTTGGGTCATAGTTATAGCTTGCACCTTATTATTAGGTCGTGCTTTCGGTTTGTAATGGGTCATACCTACAATTTGCACCCATTGTTGGGCCATACGATTTGCACTCATTATTGGGTCATAGTTACAACTTGCACCTATTATTAGGTCATGCTTACGGTTTGTACCCATTACTGGGTCATACCTACAATTTGCACAAATTGTTGGGCCATAGTTACAACTTGCACCTATTATTAGGCCATGCTTACAATTTGCACCCATTATTGGGCTATACTTATGGTTAGTACCCATTACTGGGTCATGCCTACAATCTGCACCCATTGTTGGGCCATACTTACAGTTTGCTCCCATTACTAGATCATTGGTTCATGGTCTATTCGGGCCCATTGAATTATTCAATCTTCAAAAGGTTTCTTTGTAGCCCCCATTCTCTAATGGGGTCACTCAACTGACTTCTTTTCTTTTCTTTAAAAAGTTAAGGATTTGTTTCCTTCTCCAAGGAACTTCTAAAAAAAATCAAGTCTTCTCTTGGTTGTGAACAAATTCTTCATAGAAATATTTTTCTCTTTTGTTTTGTTTTGTTTTGTTTTTTTTATTGGGACATTCAAGGTTGCTCTTACTAGTGAACCAGTGGCTAGGAGGAGTTCCACCAAGCTAATTCTGTCATGGTGCTTTCTTCAAGTGGGGTTCCTTTTACAAGGACTTTGGAAGAGGAAAGCTTCCTCTAGGCATGCATGTTAGAGGCTGAGTTCATGAACTTCATTCTTCTCATTGTATTCATGATTCTTTCGTACTTTTACAAAGTGTATGGTTGGCTTTGCAAAGGGTGAACCCAATTGTTAAGTTGTAATAAATGGTGGATGCACTTGTATAGTTGTTGAGCTTTCATAAATAATATAGATATTGACACTAATTTGCAATATAGTGTTGCTATTTATTTTCTTTAAAATATATTCAAGGTCCATTGCACAATAGGCTTTAACCCCTAGAATGAGAGATAGTTGTTGAATGAATTTGATGTCATGCTTGATCCACCTTCTCTTGATGTGAGTGCTATTTGTGGAACTTCTATCCACTTCCTGATTCCCCCATTTTTTGGGGGGAAACTACTCCACTTTGCTGGAATTGTGGAACTACTCCACATTTTCTAATTTTGCGATGAGCTATTACCAAGGAACTACTCTATTTTAATGGAATACATCAACTATTCCACCTTTGCTAGAACCAGGTAACTATTCCACTTTGCTAAAATCAAGAAACTACTCCATTTTGATGGAGTCTAGGAACTATTCCACTTTTACTAGAACCATAGAACTACTCCACCTTTGCTAGAACCAAGAAACTATTTCCCTTTGCTAGAATCAAGGAACTACTCCATTTTGATGGAATCAAGGAACTACTCTATTTTTGCTGGAACCAAGGAACTATTCCACTTTGCTGGAATCAGGGAACTACTCCATTTTAATGGAATCGTAAAACTACTCAATTTTTGCTGGAATCATAGAACTACTCCACCTTTGTTAGAACTAGGGAACTACTCCATTTTCACTAGTATCGTGGAACTTCCTCCACTTTTGCTAGAGCTAAGGAACTACTCCATTTTGATGGAACCAAAAAATTACTCTAATTTTGCTGGAGCAAAGGAATAACTCCATTTTTTCTAGAACCGTGGTTAGAACTAGGGAACTACTCAGCTTTGTTGGAATCAAAGAACTACTTAACTTTGCTGGAATCAAGGAACTACTCCATTTTTAATAGAACCGTGGAACTACTCCACCTTTGCTGGAACTAAGGAACTATTCCATTTTACTACAATCAAAGAACTACTCCATTTTTGTTGGAACTGTGGAACTACTCCACCTTTGCTAGAATCAAGGAATTATCCCATTTTGCTAACCAGCAGCATATGGTGTTATTACCAAATTGCTACAAAATGCTTTAACATCAGAATGTGACGCAATTGCTTTGCTATGTAGTTATTACAATCTTCATTTCATCAATTTTCTTTGATTTGCTTACTTCTTCTTCTTTTTTTATATATAAAAGTAATGAATCAATACTATGAATGTTTAAATGTTATAGCATGACCTTTTCACTTTTTTTTTTTTTTTTAAATAGAAAAAAAGTAGGGCAATGATTCACTAGATTCACAATATAAAATGGAGGAAATAATAATGTAGAACATATCTTGTGTTAGGAAGTTCCCCAAAATTCCATATAGAGTCCTTTGGTTGAACGTTTTTTAGAGGAACCCGTGCTTTTTGGATCCTGATGTTGAATGCACTAAAAGAAACTTTCCTTCCTCTTCTTGTTTCTAAGATCTGGAGCCATGCTTGCGAAGGGACTACTTCTTCCCTCTCTTTTTCCTAGTTCCTCGCGGAGTCACCATTATATGTGAGTCCCTTTTTTTAGACAGTTCCCAGGCCTAATGCTAATGTGGGATCTGTCCTTTTTTTAGATAGTTCCCAAACCCAATGTTGATCTAGGATTTTGGGTCACTGAAAAGGGGCCGGAATAGATGTTGGGTGAACTGGGTAAGGTTCTCTGTGGCCTATTGGGGTCGTTATATGAATCGATCTATGCGTAAGTCACATAGATCTCCACAAGGCAAAAATTGCACTTTCTCCCAAACAATAAAATATCAGTGTAAATATTTAAATGTTGTAAAATGACCTTTTATTCTTATGAAATGAGAAACAATAATTCATAATATTCACCATAAAAGGGAGATTAAAAATATAATATTTAAGGCTTATCTTCTATTGTGTGAATTACTTTCTCCGACAAAGGTCCTTCACTTGGTTCCCTAGGAACAAGGTCACAATAGTTGCTCCATAATGGTTCCTTGGGAAGGATGTTGTACTGATTCCTTCACCGAACTCTAATGCGGTACCGTTCTAATATTCTGTGGTAGTTCCCTAGGGGGGATGTCATGGTTCCCTGAGCATAATATCATGGTTCCCTAGGCGTGATCTCGTGTTTGCCAGAACATGAATTCGTGGTTCCCAGGTTGTGATCTCGTGGTTCCTAGAGCGTGAAGTCGTGGTCACTAGGTCGTGATCTCATGGTTCCCAGAGCGTGAGGTCGTGGTTCCTTGAACCATAGGGCCTTTAATCTGGGGAACCTGAAATACTAGTTCCCTGGGCCACAAGGTCTTTCTCCATGCTTACTATGCAATGAATTTTTTTCCTTTCTCTTTACCTCTGCAGGTTCCGCATAAGAACAACCATACAATCCAGATATTTAGAAATATTTTTTAGTTCATCAAGTTAGGATATACATTCTAGACCATATACATATATATGAATGAATTTCATTAAAATGGGTTAGCCACGAGGTCCTTGGCCCCATTCTCACAAACTTAGTGCTTTTGCACAAGACTTGTAGGATTTAGAACTCAAATCCAAGTAGCTTTACTTGGATATTTCCTTCCAAGATAGTCAAGTGAGGCGGATTTTATGGGAGAGAGTTAGATCTAATATGTGCATATTTTTGTATGAGTTTCTTTAGAGGCTAAGTGATATTTTTGAAGATCTTGAAGGATATGAGACGAATACCTCATCCTTGGCTCTCTTGTTTTGTTCTTTTTTTCTCCCTCCTAAAACTCTCTGAACTCTCCTTTTTTGTTTTGCTTTAGTGTTCATTTTATAGTAGACATGGTTTGGTTCCTCCAGACAAGAATGTCCTTGGTTTGCTAGGTAAACCATGTCCTCTGACAAGAATCTGAAGGAGTTCATTAGGCAGAGGGTTAGCTTAGTTTGGCAATTATAATTCAAAGAGAGTATTTGACTTTAGCTACAAATGGAAGATGTCTTCCTGGAAAGTCAAAGGAGTGGGTGGGATATTCAATGCAATGGATGATAGCTTGACTGATAATGACAATTGAGAGGAAGTTGTGAAGAGATGCCATACACACAGAGGAACTAAGTTAGGCCATTGGTTCATGCATTCCAAGCAAATACATTAACCAAGGGAAAAACTATAAGTTCCTTCTTTCACCAGAAATCACTCCCCTACCAACCAAACCACTTCTTCCTTACTAACAATTAGAGATCTCGTGGGCTTGGACCAATAGTTACAAAGATGATGCCTGGTTTGCTGGGTACTTAATGGCTTTTTGATAGGGATCTGAATATACATGTTAGCTTTCCTATGTGTCAGCCAAGGTCCTCTTTTCAAGGTTTTAAAAGGACATTTCAAAGGGCCTAGAACCTTGACGTTGACTCTTCTTAGTTTGGTCTTTTCCCGAAAATGAGATAGATTCCTCCTTGCAATGGGTGAGCTTGGAAAGCCTTTGACCATCCTTCCCCTTACTGCATGTCCTTTGCCTTGACTGAGGTCCCTCGATTCCTTCACTAGGTTCTAACCCCGAGGCCACCACTTGTCCCTTTCACTTCTCTCTGTCTCCTAGAAAACTTGATTTTGAGAGGACATCCAATGGCTCTTTCCTTCTTTTCCTTCTTTCAAGGATACATGTGAGTGACTTGTTCCTAGACTACCTTCTGCCTCTTCCACATCTTTCTCAGCATTCTCTAGGTTGTCTACGTCCTTCTCAGGATTTTCAGGTTTTCTCTTCTTAACTTCACAAGCTGAGCCTTCTTTTGTTAAGGCCTATGGTCCTTCCTTGCTTTTCATGGAATAAACTTCCTTGTCACATTTTGGTCCTCAACAACCTCTTAAGATTTAAACTAAAATTGAATTATAAAATTCCTTCTAAAATTGTGTTTAGGATTTCATTTAAACATAAAAGGGTTTAAATTTAAACATAAATTTTTTGAAAGCTTTATACTAAATTGTAATATGATCAGACCACGTGGGAATATTGCAACTTCTCTTAATAATAATAATAATAATAATAACAACAAGTGGTGTTGTTATTATTATATACACAAAATTGGTGCATGCTATTCATGACTCATGAGTCACTTTTTAATGCAAAGCTTGCCATGTTTGAGGATGTAAAGTTATGGTTTTTACATAACATTTATGTTGGCTATATTCCATGACAAAAAGTGTTGTAATTTCATTAATTTATTTCCTTGTATTTTGTAGGATTTAATTGTAAAGGGTTTAGTCTTAAGTGGTGAAGATTTGATCAAGACAGTTAAAGGTCACATGAGGAGCACATGCCGAAAGCTGAAGAGTCAGTGTATCTCGTGAGTATTCTTATTGATAGGTTATTAGACCCCTAAAACAACCAAATTGCGTAGCCTAGATTAATTAGCCAAGTTGTTACCTAGTCAAATTAAGCAATTCTAGGTTAAAGCAATTCAACAATCATATCAAGAATAATAATGCAGCGGAAAATAAATAACACAAGATATGATCACCCAGGAAACCACACGGTAAAACCCTGGGGAGGATTTGACCCACCGATCCTCAAGGCATAACAGAATTCACTATGAAAGAATTGAAGTTCTTACAGAAGGACTACAAGCTCCCCGCTCGACTTCCTAATGCTACCCACCAGTACGAACTTCCTGACACGACCACGCGCAGGCTCCGAATCCACGGACTACTTCTTTCTTGAATTCTTCAATCAGCTACAAGCTCCCCACTTGCTTTTCTTTTAAGTTCCAATGGTTGCAACTAAGTTGATCATCAAGAGATTGACAACCCTAAGTTTATGTGAAGGAAAGCTCCTCGAAGATCTCACAAGAGATTCACACAAACAGAAAATATGAGCAACAATACAATATGGACAACCTTCAAAAACGTGGCTAGGGTTTTGTTTATATACCTAGGGTAAAAACATAAAACCCTAAACGTTTAATGAAGTAGGGCTGAGTTGGAAATTCTGCAGAATAATCAACCTGTGCGATTTTCGATCGATCGAGTCTATTCTTCGATCGATCGAGCCAGGCCAAAAGTCCCAAGTACTTCTGCAGCCACTCGATTCCAACTGTACAATAATAAACCAACTTTGAGCAAGCCTAAACAAGACTAAATACAATGTTTTGATCATGGTTTGCCAACATTACAAATTAGAGTTCTAAATACATAAAATCCTAAGACCTTAGAACCTAACAAACTCCCCCTTTGGCAATCCGTGACAAAACCATAATTAAAAGCTCAAAGTTTTACAAGTAAAAGCCCTTTACAAAACTAATGCTCATAAAATCAAATTCAGCCTAACTACTATCCATCAGTTGCAAGTGTAGACAGCAGCTTTAGTTGAATCAACCTGTATATTCCTGAAATACTCAACAAACGCATAAACGCATGTGTGACAGAAAAGAGTAAAACAACAGGTATAACATTCTTGTAAGATTCACACAACACAAAATAAAGACATATATGAATGATCAACTCATAAATATAAATCAATAAGCAGTGAATCATAAAGCAACAAGAATCACAAAAATATAACATGTATATCAATCAATGTTACTCCCCCTAACATGAATATCCCCAAAAATGATATACAAAGTGAAGCACCTAGATACAATCTAAAAACTCCACAAGCTCCTCAAAACAAAAAATCTCCCCCTAACTACAAAAACTCCTCAACAAGTCAAAAATACCACTCCCCCTTTTTGTGACGGAATGCCAAAGAGCAATCACAAGTCGCCATCAAAAGGTGGTGGTGAGGGTGAATGAAGACGCGCCAAGTTAGCTCGTAGAGCACGAAACTCATCTAGCAAGTCCACCAAAATCTGTCCATGAGCCGCTTGAACGGTCATGACAGTCTCCAAAGTACGACGAACATCGAAGTCGGCCGAAGGAGGTGGAGGAACATCAGCAGCAGCATCATCATCACCAACTGGATCAGGAACGTCCTCACCAGCAAGACCTGCAGAAGAAGAAGGAGGAGGTGCGCTACTAGAGGGCTCAGACCTAGGGTGTTTAGAACCAGCTCGAAGATGAGCAGCCCTTTGTCTAAGAAAAGACGCACCTATAGGAGCAATAACATGAACGGGCTCAGAGGAAGGGAAGCCACCAAGATCAAGATGAAGGAGAATCCTATGAATGAAAATAGGATGTACAAGAGCATGAGCAGAAGATGAACTCCTATAAACATCGTTCAAAGAACGAAGAAAAAGATGGGGAAAACTAATAGGAGCATCAGTAACCAGAGCGTACAGAAAAACACACCTCTCAAGAGGAATGGTGTGAACATGGGAAATGGGCCAGATAGAATGACACGCTATCCTAAAGAAAAGATAGTGTAACCCGGAGAGCTCAGCAGAGGTGATCCGAGGATCAGAACCCCACTGGACAGTAGTCCCAGTGATGTAAGACAAGACATCACTAATCTCGGGAGACACGTCATATGGATAGACAGGATGTCGAACCAATGGTACCCCTAGAGCATCAGCCACTACCTCAGGAGTAAGGGTGTACTCTATGCCTCGTATCCAACTCTTGACTAGAGTGTTGGAATCATAGATGCGGATAGAGATGTTCGAATAGAACTCTCTAATCAAGGCAGAAGGTGGAGGAGGATCAGAAATATCCACCAAGGGTAACCAGCCCCTACGCTCAAAATTTGCCCTAATGGCAGGATCAAGTTCATCTAAGTGAACAGAACGCTCAGCCCAAATTTTTCTCCTAACATTCAGCTTCTCATAAATCTCTTGGTTTTTCTCACTCGAAAACTTCTCACGATCATAGGATGGAGGGGGTGAAGGAGAAGGTGAGGGAACATTCCTACGGGCTCTAGTTTTCCTAGGCATAGTGCTAAGGAAAAGACAGAGACACAAAGTGAAAAACCAAAAGAACAAGAGAAAACAGAACCAAGGGCAGACTGCAAATTAGCACAATAAAAAATATAGAACAAAAATCTATATGATGCATGAACATTAATAATGTTGTGATGCATGATCTAATGCAGTATACAAATAAGTTCAATTGAGATTGAATTGACAAAATTAGCTTGAACATGGAATTTTTTAACAAAAATCCCAAAAATTGAAAACCACTTGTTGAAATTTTTTACCAAAAAGATGAATTGAGCATTACAAAACACATTACATAGATTATAATGCTTAATTACAACTACACAACAAGTCAATTTCATCAAAATCTTCCCAATTTAACAAAAGCCCCAATTCGGATCAAGTACAAGCCCTAGATTTTTCAATTTTTCACCAAACTCAAATTTGATCAAATTAACAGGTAATAATCATATTAATGAAGTGTCCCCACAAAAACCCAATGATCAATTTCATAAAATAAGGCTTGAATCAACAGAAAATCCCAATTATGCAAATTCCGAAAATTACCCTCAAATGCATGAATATATGCATGAAAACATGAAAATAAATTCAAAAGGAAGGGCACAAGTGTCTTACCAACTTGAGGAGAGAGAGATTTTGCAAAAAGAACGGAGGAAAACGACAAAAATCTCTGATTTTAGCTTGCCAACGCGGAGAGAGGAAAAAGGTTTGAAAAGTTTTGAAATAGGAACTTTGAAAAAGTCAGAAAAGTACCTTTTAAAAAGCTTTTTCACGATGTTCGATCGATCGAAAATCAGATTCAATTGATCGAAACACACAGTCATTTTGAGACAAAAGAAAGCACTTTTTCGATTGATCGAAAATCAGATTCGATCGATCGAAACACACAGTCATTTTGAGACAAATGAAAGCACTTTTTCGATTGATCGAAAATCAGGCTGGATCGATCGAAATGGGCAGAGGCTCACTAAATTTTGAGAAAAATCACAGTTTTGAAAGACAAACCAAATTTTGAAAAACAACTCCTCAAAGCATTAAATTACAGAAATAAAATGCATGAGTATGAGATGGAATGCTTTTTCAAAAACCCAAAATTTTAAACCCAATTTTCTCAAAAACAAGTTTCAATCATTCTTCCTTTGAATATTCTCAAGCAACAAATATGTTGTGCACAAATCTCAAGATAATTTCAAACTTGGTTGGTCAGACCAAAAACACACACTAGCATGTACAGTGTTTAACAAAGAGTAACTTGTGTAGTGTGTGATACTAGCAAAAACTTGAGATACATGTGAGGTGATATGTGAATAGCAATCAAACACAAAGTCTACACAATTCATCACATAGAATTTAAAAGAGACTATCACCTAAAGAGTTACATCCTATAACTCCCACATCTCCTAGAACAAAAGCTTGCAATCATGTAAGTTTCTTGTATTTTTGCCCCATTATTTAGGTGAAATTTGGCATAAAGCCTAATAGTACACACCAGATTAGATTATGTGAAATGACATCAAGCCTAATAGTACACACCGGTTTGAATTAAGTGAATTGGCATCAAGCCTAATAGTACACACCAGTTTTAAGCATTAAGCATTTAAAGAGGCTACACCTTATGTTCTTTTTGTGCATGTGCTACACTTTCTCGAGCACAAAATCTTATGATATGCACTAAGGTGTTCATGATTGACTAGTGAACAGTGGTGAGATGGTTATTTATGCCTTTCTCAAAAGAATCAAGTCCGACAGTCAAATAACATGTGACATCAAGATCAAGACAAAGTGATTAATAACCACAAACATCTTTCCCACACAACATGCACTACAAAGCTTTAACTAGTCAAGTGCAATATTTAAGCTCATCAAAGTTAAACAAGGTACACAGAACATGACATGTGTCAAAAGATAGACCAACCTTGTTTTTCAAAAATCAAGAAAAATAGTGTCTAACATAATTTTTGCTTTCACTTTTCCTTTTTTTTTTTTTTTTTTTTTTTTTTTTAAAAAAGAAAACAAATAAATCCTAGAATGAAATGCATGAATGTAATGCAATGCAAGTCCTAGAACAAAAACAATAAAAAGACACAAACCAAAGAACAATGGTCACCAAAGAATAGAGCAATTAAGCACAAGGACCATGTCAGAAAGACTCAGTTAGTTCGAGTCTTTTGCATCCAAAACTTTTTAGATGCAACACGAGCATTGGAGTTCTTATTCACATTCGAATGATTCCCAACTCCAGGATTGGAATAAAGGTTTAACACCTTTACCAATTCACCAATTAGTGCCATAGAATCATGTGCTTGAGGCATATACACTTTTGGTTTAGTTGCTCTCTTATCAGCTTGAAGCTTGTAACAGTTAGGATGAATGTGTCCAGACTTACCACAATAATGACAAACCCAAGCAGGTTTACCATGCATCTTGTCCTTAGATTTGGTAGGCTCCTTAGGTTTAGATTCTCTTAAGTCTACCCTAATCTTCTTAGGTGGTGAAACTTCTACGGGTTTAACTATCTCACTCACAGGTGGTTTGACAGTTTCACTCACAACCTCACTCACAGAAGGTTCAGAAGAAGAGGAAGGAACAAAAGTAGTGGAATGTGGTCCAGAATCAAAAATGCTTTCAACATATCCTAACCCAGTTTTATCAGCAGGAGACTTTTGAACATTCAGCATGTGATCAAGTTTAGAACTAGCAGATCTAGCAACAGATAAATCATGTTCCAAAGTTCTAACTTTATCAAGCAAAAGCATGTTCTCAGATTTAACATTATTCAAAAGCTCATTAGCATCAAACAGTTTAACAAGCAAATTTCTCTTTTCAAGCTCAAGAGAATCAATTTTCTTTAGGCCAAGTTCAACTTTCATAGCATCCTTTGCAGCAACTTTGCAAAGTTTGTTATAGGCCTCTTGAAGATCTGCATCTTCAGAGAGTTCCCCATTAGAAGGGTTCTCCTCAGCAGATATGCTTTCATTGACTATAGCAGTAGCCGTGAAAGCAATGAAGTTTCCATCCTCGTCACCACCGGACTCATCATCAGAAACCTCATTATCACTAAGGGTTACAGCCATAGCTTTACCCTTATTCCTCAAGAATGTAGGACATTCAGATTTCACATGACCATATCCTTGACAGCCAAAACACTGAGGACCCAAAGAGTTATTGGAAGATTGACCAAAATTTTCTCTAGGTTTTTCAAAATTGTTAACCTTAATGGGATCATTCTTCCTAAAATTTCTAGGTTCAGCAGTGTAAGTCCCTCTTGCCTTTCTATTTGTATTCCTCAGAAAGTTCTTAAAGTTTTTGGCAAGATAGGCAATCTCTGTAGCAGAGAGCTCATCATCAAATCCACCACCCTCAACATCATCAACTGACTTAAGAGCCATTGATTTGGATTTGTTCACTTTAGGTAGGTCAGACTCATAGGATTGAAGAGATCCTACAAGCTCATCAACAGGGATGGAGTCCACATCCTTGCTTTCAGTGATGGCAGTCACTTTGGGTCTAAAATTTTCAGTTAAAGATCTAAGAATCTTCCTAACAATTTTAGGTTGATCATAGATTTCACCCAAATTAAAAGCCGAATTGACAATATCATTTAATTTAGCATAGAATTCATCAAAAGATTCATCATCAGACATTCTAATGCTTTCAAATCTAGAAGTCAATTGTTGCAATTTATTAATCTTAACTGCCTTTGTGCCTTCATGCACAGTTTGGAGGATTTTTCAGGCAATATGAGCAACCTCAACATTAGAGATCCTCTTAAATTCCTCCATAGAAACAGCATTAAAGATGGCATTCATAGCTTTGCTATTAAAGCTTGCTGCTTCTTTTTCAGAAGTTTGCCACTCACTCACAGGAGTAGCGGGTTTCACCCATCCGTATTCAACGGAATTCCAAACCCTTTCATCAATGGATTTCAGGAATGCTTTCATCCTTACTTTCCAATAAGCATAGTTGTTCCCATCAAAATGAGGAGGAACAAACAAAGAGTGTCCATGCTCCATGACAACAGGGGTCAAGGATCAGCTCAGAGATTAAAAATCTCAAACACAAAGAGCTACCCGCTCTGATACCACTTGATGGGTTATTAGACCCCTAAAACAACCAAATTGCGTAGCCTAGATTAATTAGCCAAGTTGTTACTTAGTTAAATTAAGCAATTCTAGGTTAAAGCAATTCAACAATCATATCAAGAATAATAATGCAGCGGAAAATAAATAACACAAGATATGATCACCCAGGAAACCACATGGTAAAAACCTGGGGAGGATTTGACCCACCGATCCTCAAGGCATAACAGAATTCACTATGAAAGAATTGAAGTTCTTACAGAAGGACTACAAGCTCCCCGCTCGACTTCCTAATGCTACCCACCAGTACGAACTTCCTGACACGACCACGCGCAGGCTCCGAATCCACGGACTACTTCTTTCTTGAATTCTTCAATCAGCTACAAGCTCCCCGCTTGCTTTTCTTTTAAGTTCCAATGGTTGCAACTAAGTTGATCATCAAGAGATTGACAACCCTAAGTTTATGTGAAGGAAAGCTCCTCGAAGATCTCACAAGAGATTCACACAAACAGAAAATATGAGCAACAATACAATATGGACAACCTTCAAAAACGTGGCTAGGGTTTTGTTTATATACCTAAGGTAAAAACATAAAACCCTAAACGTTTAATGAAGTAGGGCTGAGTTGGAAATTCTGCAGAATAATCAACCTGTGCGATTTTCGATCGATCGAGTCTATTCTTCGATCGATCGAGCCAGGCCAAAAGTCCCAAGTACTTCTGCAGCCACTCGATTCCAACTGTACAATAATAAACCAACTTTGAGCAAGCCTAAACAAGACTAAATACAATGTTTTGATCATGGTTTGCCAACATTACAAATTAGAGTTCTAAATACATAAAATCCTAAGACCTTAGAACCTAACACTTATGACTTTGCCAACCCGAGAGATGACCTATGAGATGCATTGATAGTTGGGAGTTTAAGTGTAACTCTTATACCCTTCACCCATACTATATATACCCTCAATACCCACAAAATTGTAAAGAGGCTAATTAGATAGAAAACCCTAGAGAAATTTCTACAACACCCCACCTTGTTAGAAAGAACTACTCATCCTTAAGTGAAAATTCATTTGTAGTCTCTTCTCCTTCCCCTCTCCCATTGACATACCTTGAGATGAGATTTGTACCCAAACACAACCCACACCCAAATTGAGTGTAGAGAATGTTTTAGAGCTTGGGAAGCATTTGGTATTTGCCAAAATAAGCTGGTAAGGCTTGGCAATGCAATTGGGCGGTATTGTGGGATCCGAGAAGCTAGTGAAAACAAGACTTCGAGAAGTCGATTGGTAGCTGGAGCTTGGAGGACTCAAGTACTTTGGGTAGATTAGGTTTGGAGGGTCTTTTTGGTATCCTTATGCTCCAACTTATCACTTATGGATCATTTCAGCTTAGAGGGCTGCAGAGAGGTTTTTACGCCAAGTTTTTCGGCTTTCCTCTTCGATAACACATTGCTGTGTTATCTTGGGTTTGCTATTCTTTTACCCACTACCCTTTCCATTTTAGCATTGCACTTATTTGTTTATCCATGCAATTATTGAATGCTTCAATTAATTAATTTGCTAATCATGTATATTCTACATCAAGTGTGTTTAGATTAAAATTAATCAAGCCACAATTTAAATTGGAGGTCTAAACAAGCTCTAGTCATTTAGATTATCGAGCTTTCAGAGGACAAATTGGAACCTTTGAGGTTTTCACTTCACATAAATTTTGTGAACTTGTAATAAGGCCTCAAATTAACTATTTTCTTATTGGGTCCCTAACAAACTTTGTTAAAGTGACCTTGGATTCCATCTCTTTTCACTAAAAGGTCTGCCCTAGGCCATTAGCATTTCTCATAGTAATTCGGAATTAGATCCGGTGCAATTGCACCATACAATTACACCTTCTCTCACAAAAGTTTTTACCACACATACTTTTTAACTACTTTTTACTTTATTTTATTCAATAGTTGAGATTGAAAGTTGCTTTTTCCATCTCTCAATCTCTTTCAATCTCAACTATTCAATGCTATTGCATCAAGTGCAATACATAGGGTATTGCACCTAATCTCAATCCTAATATTTCATGAGTTTTTGTCAGTTTTTCGGGCATGTTCAGCAGACGGCTGAGCTATGTAGTGGATGGAATAGTTGATGTCAGGTCCTTGTACGACCATAACTAAGTTAATTGACCGCCTAAAAGTCCATCGCATTAGGTTGTACAAAAATATTTGTCTATTTTAGTATAAGAACCTACTTTTTTTTTTTTTTTTTACATACTCAATTTTTAAAAAACTTCAAACCAGATGATCTATTATGGACAACATTTCATTAAAATATCAATTTTTTTTCTTTATTTATACACAACAACTATTCTCTTACTTCATCATATTTACACAGTTAAAATGAGAGATAACCTTAGATGTCTCCATTGAAAATACTTAAAGGTATCATTTGAACTGCAAAGCTCTTGATATGTTGGCAAAAATTTTAATTAAAAAGTTTAAGAGAGTCTTATTTATACACGCCCACATAAAACACTAAAACATCAATGTTACTTTAGGTCTCTTAACATAAGGTCTTTAAGAATTTGAATTTGGATCAAATGTTTTCTTGTGAAAACACCTAAATACCATGCATTCTCACCCACCTTTTGATGGGAAATCCATGGAACCTCAAATAACCTTATCAAAGTCAAAATCCGTAAGCTCTTTTACCTTCCTCACTAAGCTATCAAAGTTAGTGTAAGAAGACCCACCTGGTTTTGTTGCTTCTTGGGCTCTCTTCTTCCACTCCATGACCTTCTCTCTAATCACCATCCCTTTTTCTCCCTCCATCAATTCTCTCACAAGCCCCTCAACTTTTTCTCTCTTCACATCCATATCAATCTCCATCCCAATCCCCCACTTGTTGCATGAGTAAAAGCAATTGGTTTGTCGGTCAGAAATGCACATTTGCTCTAGTTTTTAAAAGAGGTGGGTTATGGGAGACAAATAGAGCTTACCTCAAGTGGGTAAAGTGATACTTTTCAAATCACAAGTAGGCAAAGTGATTTTGGGTCAAACTACAAGTGGGTTTACTGTAATTACCCATTAAATTATTAAATTAGACCTCATAAGAGATTTAGAATAAAATAAAATTATAAAGATTCTTTATAAAATTGGGTTTAGGATTTCATTTTAATTTAAAATTTAAGGGGTTAAACATAAAAATTTTGAAAATTTTATGCTAAATTGTAGTATAATCAGGTTACATGGGAATATTGCAACTTCTCTTAATTATAATGGTAAAAATAGTAAAGGTGATAATAATAATAATAATAATAAGTGGAATTATATACACAAAAGTGGTGCATGTCATGCATGACTCATGAGTCACTTTTTAATGCAAAGCTTGCCATGTTTGCCACCCATGTTAATTGAGGTCTCTTACATAAAATCTATGAAAAATTGAGTGTACCAAATGTTTTCTAATTCAACACCTACGTACTTATCATGTTACATGCATTGTCACCAACTTTTGGATAAAAAATCCATGAAATCACGCTCACTATATACTTTTATTAGCATTAATATTGGAGTTGACTGCCCTTAAAAACTAGGAACTATTGGCTGATTTTATGAGAATGCAACCCATGTGTTATGGCAATAAAAAGGCCCCCCAGACAACATTGTAAAGTCGCATAGAAGAGAATTTTTAATTTTTTAGATATATGAGGTGGCAATTTTATTTATTTTTCTTAATTCAATAGTTACAAATCTACCATAGAGAATGAGGGATAATCTTAGACATTTGTATTAGAAATACCAAAAAATGCCAATTAAGCTACAAGACTCTTGGCATATTGGCAAAATTCTTAATAAAAAAGTAAAAGAGAGTCTTATACATACACAAATGTAAAACACTAAAACATCAATCTTACTTTAGGTCTCTTAACATAAGTTCTATGAAAATTTGAATTTGGACCAAATGTTTTCTTGTGAAACACCTAATTATCATGCATTGTCACCCAATTTTTGATGGGAAATCCATGGAACCTCAAATAACCTTATCAAAGTCAAAATCCGTAAGCTCTTTTAGTTTCCTCACTAAACTATCAAAGTTAGTGTAAGAAGACCCACCTGATTTTGTTGCTGCTTGGGCTTTTTTCTTCCACTCCATGACCTTCTCTCTAATCTCCATCCCTTTTTCTCCCTCCATCAATTCTCTCACAAGCCCCTCAACTTTTTCTCTCTTCACATCCGTATCAATCTCCATCCCAATCCCCCACTTGTTGCATGCGTAAAAGCAATTGGTTTGTTGGTCAGCAAAGAAAGGCCAACATATCAGTGGCACTCCCCCACAAATACTTTCCAACGCAGAATTCCATCCACAATGAGTTAAAAACCCTCCAATTGAATGATGACTAAGAACTCTTTCTTGTGGACACCAGTCTGAAAGGAATCCTCTTTCTTTAGTCTCCTTCATTAATTCCTTGGATATGATCTCAACTCCACCATCCACAAGATTTGAGCGTATGACCCATAAGAATGAATACATGCTATTAGCAAGTCCCCAAGCAAATTCACTCAATTGGTCAGAAGTCATTATTATTAGGCTTCCAAAATTCACGTAAACTACAGAATTGGGCTCCCTTTTATCTAACCAACTCAAGCAGTCATTATCTTCCTTCCACAAGTTTGATTCAACAGTCTCCAGCTGTGTTTCTGGAAGTTGTTGATTAAGCATAGACAGTGGACCAATAGTGTAAAGATTGGGATACTTAATTTTGATGGCTTCTAAAACCTCTTCTTCCAAATCATCAAACGTGTTCAGGATTATAGCCCTAGCTTTCACAGCATTATTCACTGATTCTAAGTTGTAATTGAACATTATGTCATTCTCATCGGTGGACCGAAAAAATGTTGGAAGATCTTTCAATCGAATCCCTCTCATTTCTGGTATCCAATCAATGGCAGTATCAAGATATCCGTTACTCAAGCAGCCCTCATCTATGTACAAGATTGAGACAAATAAGTGAATAACAAAATGTGTAAAATAAATAAATAAAAAACACTGATGTTATTTAACTTTTTCTTTATATATGTAATATAAAAAATATGTTTTATTTTATTTTATTTTTTAATGTGGAAGTTCAAAATTCTTCAAGCACTTAACTATTTTCTGAGTGTGTAAACTTCTCATTTCAACTACATTGGTAACTATGACAAGAAGACATCCCTAACTCCGACCCGAAAAAATCAATTTATTTCCCAAACTCAACCGAATTCTTTTTACCCATGACATCTCAAATAATACGTGGAAGTTTCAGGTAGGGGTTTTGGCCATCCCTAGGCGGACCCAATGGGGAGTTTATGATATAGAATGCTTTTCCCACCGACATGTCGGTGGTAAAAAGTAAAAACTAGTATTGTCCTATAGTTGCAGTGGCAAATGCAAACCCACTGCAATTATATATAGGACAATACTAGTTTTTGACTTTCCTTTTCCTAATGGGTTTCACTTTAAACACATTTTAAGGCCAACTCACCATATTACAAAAATGGCAGGCCAGTTAAAAAATTAGATGGTTTAAAATCGGCAAAGTGGGTGGGTTAGTTTTAATTATATATTGTATACTAAACTTCTAAATTTACTTTTATTATTTACAAATAAATTTAAAAATTATTTCCTCTAAATCTTATAAATTATTGAAGAACTTGCAACAAAAATATAAATCATTAAAGAAAATACCACTTTCTCACAAATCGAAGTACAGTACAAGTTTTTTTTTTTTTTTTTTTTGTGAACCGAAAAATTTATTAAGAAAGAAAACAAATTACACAGACAAACAAGCCTCATCTCAAATGACAAAAACAAAAGAAGGGGCTGTTACCACACCCCCCCCCCCCCCCCCCCCCAAAAAAAAAAAAAAAAACAAAAAGAATTTGAATCATTAGACCAACCCGTATTACCATGTGCCTTTTTTTTTTTTTTAGTTAATACTGAATCATATATGCTTAATACTGATTGGGAAGCAACAAATAAATAGGACAACAAAAAATATTAGCATGTTAATCATACCATAGTTAGAGATATACCTTTCAAAGGAAAATAGCCTCTTTCTTTAAGGTCTTCATAGTGAAGATAACCCAACATACCACAACCACTAGGAGTGAAGAGCATCACCTCCGGAATGCCAAATTCTTGGGCAGCCTTTAAGGTAAAGCCCATAACCCCATCAGAAACTATGCAAGAAACTGGAGGCACATCTGATGAAGCATTATTGAGTTTTGTGATAAGGTCATGGAGTGAACACAACCCATCAACAGGCATGGTTGTGCATAAAGCTGGGAGGTCAAGTATTCCTCGTTGGTTTGTTGAAGGCAAGCCATCTGAGATTGTTTCAAACCTGAAATCATCTAAGCCTTTGACAGAGTCTTGACCTCTAGACTTCAGTAAGCGATTGTAGTTGAACTCTGTGTGGACAAAGGTGATATGAAAGCCTCTGGAATGAAGAAGTCTGGCAAGTTTTAGCATAGGGTTTATGTGGCCCTGAGCTGGAAGAGGAATACAAATGGCGTGGGGTTTCTTCATTGTTGACTCCATTAGAAGCAAAAATGGACGGTGCAAAGCGGACCTTCTTCAAGTTCACGCGCGCTGGATTGGGTTTTCAATCATTCGTCGACATGTGTAGTGGGGACCACAAATGCAATGAACACAAATAATTGCCGGCCTCTATCGGATATATATATTTTGGATTTTTTTTTAAAATGAAAAAGAGTTTCAGTTTATGGTGTCTCATTCTAATAATAACATTTTATCATTAGACTAAGACAAAATTGTCAGTTTTTTAAAGATATTCCTCTTTTTTTCTGTGTATGTTAAAATACTTAGTATTTAAAAAAAAAAAAAAAAAAACCAAGACAGCAATCTATTTTTGATGTAGGCAGGGATCGAATCTAGATCTCTTATTCAACCTGCAGAAACTATACTTGAGTTAACTAGAATTCCCTTTTTTCAGATCCTAAATCTTGGTTACAAGATCTTACTTTATTTCCAAGTTTTAATACACCTAAAGCTAATCTTTGGACTTTCATATTCAATTTCTCTCTTTATTTTATGAATTTATTAAACTGGTACAATTAAAATTAATTATCGAACTATAATAGTATAATCATTAAGATTTATGTATTATCAAAATTTTAGTTTGGAGTGATTAATTTGTTAATTTCTTTGTTTTTTGTTTGTATGGAACGAAACAGAAAAAGTAATATATTATAGTTTCTTATTAAGATTTATATGTGAAAAAAAAATTTTCATTTTTCATCACCAAGTCGATCCAACTAGTAAAGAATCACTAAGTCGACCAAGGGTGGCAACACTTGCTGTTTAGGGGTTCCAAAAAAAAAAAAAAACATATATATATATATATATATATAGAATATTTTTTTATTAGTTTATTTTATGCTTAAAAATATTTTTGCAAACATTGGCTAAAATCTTGCACACTCTGATCACAGATTAGTACAACCTAAAACTAAACAATAATTAGACACTTAGTGTATTATTTATGTTAGTAATTAAAGAAAAAAATAGTAAAATTAGCAATTATTCAAATATTTGATTGGTTAAGTAGATAATTAGTGTAATATTTATGTATGGATGGATATGGATGTATGGGTTAATAAATAATATAGTGCCAGTGGGTTGCATTTTGTCATTTAGCTAAAAATAATTTTATAAAAATAATGACAACTGCATAAAAATAAATAAATTTTATACAAACTTAAAAAAATAAAATGATCACACCTAGCCACATTGTCAGTAGGTAATAAAAACTGATAATGAACCATCATGTAACAATTTTAAAATATAAAAAATCATAAAAGGAAATTGTAAAATTTCATATATTTGCATTTTTTTTTTTATGAATCGATATATTCAAATTCTTTTTCTATTAAATTTTTTTAATTTGAATTTCTTAATAATTTCCCTAAAAAACATTTCTAGAGTTGCCATTGAAGTTGACCCAACTACTAAAAATAGCTTAAAGGTAAAAGTGATAAGATTAATATCTCATTTTAATCCGACCTCTTATTAACCTATAGTCATTTTTAACCCATATATTCGAGTAGGTCAAAATTGAATACCCAACTTGACCTGTTTGTCATATTTTAACTGAATTTTTACACATATAGACCCGTTATAGTAATCTTGTCATGTGTGTATATATATATATATATATATATGCCACTAGAAAATTTTATGTGAAATACTAAAGTGATACAATTTTACCTTGTATTTATGTTTTAAACTAGTCAATAACCTTTGCGGTGCTCAAAAAGTTCAACAAAACATCATACTCTCTATTTATTTAAAAATAATAATAATATAGAATTGTTAATTATAGTAGTTATTAATATTATTATGATTGTATTATTGTATATAAAATTATGTATTCTACAATTTAAAATATGTTGTGGTAAGAGATTCTATTATAAATCTTTATAAAATTTAATTTTAATTAAAAAATATATTAAAATAATGACATAAAAAAAATATGACAAAATTTAACTACAAAATTAGTTGTATCCTAAGATTATAACCTTACTCAATATCTTTTTATTAGAGGTAAATTTTGATAAATCCACTATTGGATTACATTTTCTTCTTATATTTTTCATACTTGGAAAATTTTTAGAAAATTAAAGATCAATAGCTATGAGATCATCAATAAATTGTTTAAATTGCAAGTTTTTGTAGTTTAAAATTATTCATAAAATATAATCTTATAGATCATATAGTAAATAATATTTAATTATTACAAAATTTGACATACGTATTAAGAGCATAAAAAACATATAATCTAACGGTTAGATTTTCAAAGTATATAGTAATATTAATGATATTGAGTAAGGTTGTAACATTATGCTAAAACCAATCTATTAACAAAACTTTGTCCCAAAAAAATATAAACTTTTGAAACGGAGAAAACGTCAAAGTTTTCAGCTTCGATTATAACTAGGCGTCCGTGAAAAGTACGATTAAAAAAAAAGAAAATTGTTTAAAAATAGTTTTAGGAATAGAATTTTGAAATGCAAGCCTGATGGAAAAGATATCCGACTTTGCGATCCTTCCGAGGCAAAAGGAATCATTTTTCATGCGAGTTGTGTGACTATTAAACAGGAAGATAAACCAATGAGCCGACAATCTATGTATAGTTGACATTTTTGAGTTTTGAGTAAAGCATAGCAACCTAATTGAATGATGGAACTTTGAAAGTTTTGTCCGAGAGTGCAATTAGGGTTCAAGGGAGGATGATTTCTAATTAGACTACTACTTTTATTATGTTCAACTTCCCATTAAAATAATGGGTTAACTCACCATCACCACGTGTTTAAAATATAGCAAAATAATGAGGGAAGAAAAGATAAATGATAATACAAGTGTAGAGAGGGAAAATTTCTGACCTATCACAAGCTGACATATCATACTACCAAGTCCACAAAATACAGCCAATTACAAAGTGTCACGTACTGCTGCTAGGTTTTATTATCACTACTCAGAAACTAACAGAAATTTGCCAAGTGTCATTGAAAAGAGGCATAAAATGCATGCATTTACCAATCACATATCAGCGCGTGTAAGCGATGACATAAGCAGTTTAGCACGTGTAAGCGATGACATAAGCAATCCAGTACGTGTAAGTGATGACATAAGCGAACCAATTAGGCTATGACATGTGTCACCAATCAGACTCCACCACATGTTGCTCACCTACCCCTATAAATAAAAGCCTTCCTGAGGCATTTAAAAAGAGATCAAGCCATCTAAAGCACAAGCAGCATCAAAGAAGATTCAGAAGTACTGAAGCTCTGCTGGAATCAAGCCCTAAAGCCTCCAAGAACTTCAAGAACTTCAAACTTTGAATACGAAGAACATTCGAAGCAAAATCATCTACTTAGATCTCAAAAGTCACTGGAATCAAGCTCAAAAGCCTCTAGAAAACTTAACAAATCACAAATCAGCGAAGCTCAAAGGATTCAAGCCTCCAAAGCCCCAAAGAACTTCCACCACAAACCTTCAAATATGAAAAACCTTCAAAGATGAATCATCTAAATCATATTCCTAGATCTCAAAGTTCACTGGAATTAAGCTCAAAAGCCTCCAGAAACCTCAACAAACCACAAATTAGTGAAGTTCTATGGATTCAAACCTCTAAAGCCCCGAATAACTTCCACCACAAACCTTCGAAAATGAAGAACACACGAAGAACACAAAGAACGTGAAGAACAAAGGATTTCTAACAAGCTCATAGCTAGAGATCATTGTAATTCTGTTTCAAAGATCTTCAATCCATTCTTCAACCAAATTGAAGAGAATTTTTTGTGTTTGAATCAAAATCACATTACCACAATTCCAATCAACAAATCTTTCAAGGAAATCGAATCAGAAGATCACTCTTTTATAATCATAGAGAAGTACCACACATTCATCAATACAAATTCACATTTGTTAAACTATTTTACTTGTTTAACTTATTTTGAACCAAGAAATTTAGCCGTCCACAAATTTTGGCACGCCCAGTAGGACATCTCTGCCTCTCATCTCACTCTCCTTTAAAGAAAGAAACCTACATCATCTTGCTACCAGATCAAATGGCCTCTAGCAAGAACATTCAAGCTTCAACAATAGCTACTTTAATTGGACTTGGTACAGCTACCACTAACAACTGCATTGGTGCAATCAATTGTAGCCAACCTAAAGCTCATAATCAACTTCATTCTCAATCAACCAAGGAAGCCAAGGTCCAAACAATCATCTCCTTAGACCCTCTTACAAGAAACAAGGTCATCAACAAGGACATCTCCACCTTGGAACACCTCAAGTATGGGGGGCAAATCCCCTTTTTCCTTCCCAAGAAGTTGGTCACACAATTTTTCTCCCATCAAAGGGAACCCAAAAGATGAGATTTTACGTGCTGACTTCAAATCACTTTCTTCTCCATCATCTTGGGAAGTTGTGTTAATCATGATGACTAGCACCTCTACCATGGAAGAAAAGATGGCTGAAATGGAACAAAGGGTTGTCATTCTCACAAAAGCACTTGAAGATAAGGACCTTCAAATTGCAGCTTTAATGAACAAACTCGAAGTACAAGATCTTGATGAATCAAGCCATGGTCATAAATTCACATCTGCGAAGGATGATGAAGGGAGAGAAATTGAAAACATTCCTCGACGAGAACAATCTACTTTGATGGCTTTGTTGTTAGTCCAACAATTACAAAACATGATAACAAATACCATTTAAGCATAATATGGAGGTTCTTCTACAAGTTCTCTCACATATTCAAAACCCTACACAAAGTGCATCGACAACATGAGAATACCAAATGGGCATCAACCCCCCAAGTTCTTGCAATTTGATGGCAAAGGAAACCCTAAGCAACACATTGCTCACTTCATAGAAACTTGTGAGAACATAGGGACTCAAGGAGATCTCCTTGTGATGCAGTTTGTCCATTCACTTAAAGGGGATGCCTTTGATTGGTATACAGACTTAGAACCTAAGTCAGTTGATAGTTGGGAACAACTTGAAAGAGAGTTTCTTGACTGATTCTATAGCACGCATCGCACGGTGAGCATGATGGAGTTTACTAATACCAAGCAATGGGAAAATGAGCCGGTGGTCGATTATATCAATTGATGGCGTTCTTTGAGTTTGGATTGCAAGGATAGACTTTCTGGAATTTCTGCTGTAGAGATGTGCATTCAAGGCATGCATTAGGGACTTCTTTACATCCTTCAAGGGATAAAGCCTCGAACATTTGAAGAGTTAGCAAGTCATGCGCATGACATGGAGTTGAGCATTGCTAGTCATGGAAGTACAAACCCTCCCATACTTGAGGAAAGCAAAAAGGAAGTAAGGAAGAATGATAGAAATACAAAAGTCAACCTCAAAAACCCAGTGGCTGTTAACATTGTTGTAGTTAAGGTTCCAAGAGCAAAGGCAAATGAAAAACGGCTTGAAGGATGGCAAAAGAACGAAGTGCATCATCTGACTTTTAAGGAACGTGAGAAAAAAGTATACCCATTCCCCGATGAAGATGTGTCAAACATCTTAGAACAACTATTACAATTGAAGCCGATTGAACTGCTAGAATGCAAGCGACCAGAAGACATAGGAAAAGTTGATGACCTTAACTACTACAAATACCATCGCATCATTGGCCACCCAATCCAAAAATGCTTCGTCTTCAAAGAACAAATCATGAACCTCGCCAAAGAAAACAAGATTGATCTAGACTTTGATGAAGTTGTTGGGTCAAACCATGTGACCGTTGCTTGTGATGTACTTCCAACTCTCGGGCAGGGGGCAAACATCAATGAAGCTTACAAATTGATTGACAATGATGGCATAAGGATCGGCCTTATCAATGGGAAGTTCCTTAAACACCTATATACTTAAATATTGAGGATTTCTCCTTAGTAAGAGCTTAAACTGCCCACTGCAACGCTGCAAGGGTACATAATGTCTTTCCATTAGCTTTAAAAGCGTACGAATAAAAACAAAAACAAAAAAAAAAAATCATCAAAAAATATATTTTTTGAACTACGTAATGACTTGATCAATCTTGAGGGTATGTAGGCAACTTGGTATCATTTACTAAGTTCAGTCACATGAAAAAAGGGAATTACTTGTCGAGCTTGAAGAGTTTCTCCATAGGCCATCAACATGCTTTCAAGATCCCTTTGATTGGCAGGTGTTGCTTAGGATCAGTCAATTGCTCACTACATGATGCTCAAAGATCATTGTGGTAGAAAATGACAGCTGCAAAGAATTGGTGTTACTCAGCCTTCCTTGAACTAATGATAAACATAAGTTAGTTCTTGGTTGTGGAGTAAAATAAAATCTTCAACCTCTTTTGTAAAAAATGAAGTTTGCATGACATTGCCCCTCTTCTGTGGACATCCTCCCATGTCTCTAAAGTATGCTTGCATCACTTATCTCCTGGAGGCATCTTCTTGTACCTTTCAATTAGGCTACATTGTCTCTCTTCTAAGTTGTGCCACTTCACAACTCTGAAATTTGAACCACATCATCTACCTTTTGAGTGGTGCCGTTTCACATCATGTTTTTGAAATCTGGACAATGTCACCTTCCTCCAGCATCTGAAGTTGGTGTTGTATCATCTCTCCTCTAAGGGCATGTTTGTACAATGTCAAAGTCTTGGCGACATTCTTCTTGAAACTTCAAGGTTTCATTGGCATCTTCGAAGTCTTAATGAGAACTCCTTGCATCTTCAAAAGTCTTGTTGGCATCTCTGAAATCTTGATATCTAGCTATAGTGCTATGTACCCTTGATGTCTGAGCTATGTTGCTTTTGAAAATTGGTGCAAATGCAGCTTCATTATAAAGGTCAATGTTGGTGCAACTTTAGTGCAAGTGCAAATGTCAACATTTGAATATTGCAACATTTTTAGCCATTGTGTAGGCTAGACAAATAGAGAAATCAACTATCAGTTAACTGCAAGATATCAGGAGTATCTTGACCAAACAGTTCCTGACTATGGGAGTAACATGGGAAAGTAACTTTATTAGTGAGAACAAGAATTTCAAAACAGTAGTGCTATAACAATAACCCAAGGGGGCCACATATTTAATCAGTAGAAGGAGCATCGGATGGGTATCCATCAAATGGATCAAAAAGGACCTTGTGGAGAATCATAACTATGGTCATGATAAGTAGCATATTGATTACAGAATCCACAATATAAAATTGGCTTAAACATTAGAGTTCTCCCTGGGATGAGAAAACTTCTTGGATTACAATGATCAGCTATCCGCAAATGAGCAATGGCATCAACATATGGTCTGGGACCAAAAACAGAAATCATGTTTGTGCTTCCAATGAAATGATAATCTTTCCATAAATTCTGAGCAATATCAATAATTTGGTTATTAAAATAATTTCTCCAGCATTCTGTAAGAGCATAAGGATCATCAAAGGACAATTGAGCATTTCTTTCAAACCATGGTCCTTGGTGAGTATGACCATTGATGAGAATGAGATGTTTTGAAGGCTGGACATTCATCCAGTTATCTTTTTCCCATTTTGGCAGAGTGCTCCAACATCTGATTGTAACAAAGGGACTTTTTAATCCTTTAATAGCCTCCTGAATGATTTGTGGAAGTTGGCTAGCTTGAAAATGACTTATTAATCTCATGAACCTGATAAAGCCATATTCAAACATTTGAGAAAGCCAACTGGGATCTCTAGCATCATCATCTGATTCATCAGCAATATATGAACCATCATCATAATTAATCAAGAGACCAGGAAATGAATGGTTCTTTTCATATACTCTAAGAGAACTCCCAAAGTGTTCTTCCAATTCAAGCTGGATAAATACATTATCACCTTCATCTAATTCATCAGGATCAGGAATAGTGGCTGTAACAAGTTTCTTGAAATATTTGAACCATAGGTCAAAATACCCAAACATAGCCTTGCTATTTAGAATACTGGATTGTATATCTGATGGCAAGTTGGCAATAGCACTTCTTAACAAGATTGAGTCTTAAGACTCAATCTAGCATAATCAGTGCCCATTATAGTCATTTTATCCTTTGAATGGATATCCTCTTTGCCAAAGAGTTAACTAATGTAGGCTTCAAGACGAATCCTAAGAGCCTCATTTTCTAAAACAAGATTATTTTTTGTAACAAGGTCATTTTCTGAAACAGGGTTGTTTTCAGAAATAAGGTTGGCATAGTGGCTCATATAAGCCTCGTTTTGAGCAGTAAGGTTAAGAAGGTGGATTTCGAGAGCTTGGAGGGTTTTTTCAAACAGGGAGCGGTGGTATCTAGTAAAAGCAGCATAGAGATTATCAAGAATGAATTTTATGGAATCTGGTAATTCACTATAGACTCCATTATGAAATTGTAAAGATCTGGATAAGACTTCCTGTAAAGCAATCATCATATCACCATTGGAATATGTCATCGTTGCCGGGACAAATTCCTGAAGGGATGTTGATCCACTGGGTTTTACCCCAGAAGATGCGCCTTCATGCATTTTAAAAGGTTGTCCCGCTGGGAGCTTTTTGTTTTGAGAATAGTCCTGTGCAGGAGCTTTTCCCTTGTTTTTCCTCTCTGTCGAGGGAGCCATAATAATCCACTTACTAGTGGTATAAATATAAATATTATTATTATCCCACTTATTAATGATATTTATCCACACAGCATTGTCCGATTCCTACAAAGAATCATTGAGAATATTAGGGTAATTGGTAATAGTTGACAATTTGTCACTACTAGTATTACCTTTAAAACTGTCTGTGAAACATTGGCATAAATTCATCCTTGGTTCATCAACAAATATATTAGTAGGAAAATCATAAGACAGATCTAAAGCATCATTAATATCAGTTTCAAGCTTTGAAGCAAATTTGAATTTTACTTTTTGTCCAAAATGATCAGTAGTAATTCCATCATGTTCAACAAGAAAGGGATACAAAACATTTAAAAATGGCAAACCAAGAATCACTTCATCAGTCATATTTTTGACAAGAACAGAAGGAATTTTGAAATAGACATTATCATGGCAAATATGAGCATCATTCAGTTCATATTTAATCTTCATTTGAGAACCATTAGCAGAAACCAATCTTTCAGTTGATTTTTCAAAATATTTTAAAGGAATCTATCCTTCCTGGATACAATTCCTATCTGCACTAGAATCAATCATAGCAATAATAGTGAAATGATAATCATGGGAAACAACAATTTTAACTTTTGTGAACCATTTTGGAGGAAGTATGTTATTGACAAGAGCAAGTTGAGAATCATAAGCATTATCTTTATAAAAAAGAAGAGCCTGTTGACTGGAATCATCTCCATCTTTGAGCTCATCTTGTTCATTATCAGACTTATTTTGATCAATATTTTTATTAATTTTTAACATTAACAATTCTTATTTAAGATTATGATTTTCACTTTTAATATTTTTAAATTTATGTTTTAATTCACTTATCTCTTGTTTAACAATATTAATTTCATGTTGAAAATCATTAACAGTTAAATCTTTAGATTTCTTTTTATTAAATCTTTCCAAAGTTTCTTCAAAACTTATCGTTGATTTAAGTTTTTTACTAGTTTCATCTTTCAGCAAGTTTTTCTTGAACTTATCCAAATATTCTTTTTGTAATTCAGGGTTTTCAATTTGACCTATCAATTTAACCAACAAACTTTCATTTTCTTCACCTTTAGTGAGAGTATTAATAGATTTAATAACATTGCAACAAGAATCTCTACAACCAATTTTAACATTAGGAGAATCAGAAGAATCATCAGCAGAATGATAGCAAGAATCAGTTGAAGAAGAAAAATCATCTTTCAAAGAATCAGACGAATTGTTTGATTCAAGGATTCTGAATAATTCTTCTTGATCATTATCATCAATATTTAACATGTTAAACTTATTTTTTAACTTACCAGGTTTTTGTTTACAATCTTTACTAAAGTGTCTAGGTTTTCCACAGTTGAAGCATTTACCTTTACCTGACCTTTGTTTATCATATTTTTTAGAAACATTTTTCTTTTTAGCATAAAAATCACTGAAATTAGTTTTGTATTTATGTTTTTTTATGGCTTTTATCACGTTTTTTACCCTTTTGCTTGAAAGGAGTAATAGGGGGTAAACCATATTGTTCACAAAAATTACTCATTTCATATTTAGCTTTTCTTTTATTTTTTAATTGGTGTTTTAACAGTTTTTCATCATTGCACATATTAATACCAAGTTTTTTAATAGTGCTTAAAATATCACCATAAGTTAAATTATCATAATCAATGGAATCATTCTTACCAATTAATTCTTGTTTTACCTTATGAGCAAAGATAGGAGGCAGACCGTCAATAAACTTTTCTTTCCAATAAGGCTTGAAACAATCTTTCCGATGTTTCCGATGCATTACTCCGGAAAGGAAAACATCTTGATACCATCTGTAATTAAACATAGTAGGACATCTCAAATTATTTAGTAAATCAGAAATTCGAGATGAAACATTGGATGGAATACCAACAAAATGTTTGATAATAGTATAAATCAAAGTATAGACACCATTAGGAATACCTTGACCAATACGTTCATCAAAAATAGGCAAACCTTCATCATTCTTTTTAACAGCATGTTTAATAGAATCTCTGGATTCTTCTGTGAGATATGAATCCCACCATCCATGAAGAGTACCAGAAAAACCAGTAGCAAGTAAATCAACAATTTCAGGTTGGTCAAAATCATGATTATTTTGGTAAGCAATACCAACCATAGACATATGTCCCATTTTATTAATAATTTCTTGTTCAGAAAAACCATAAATATTCCATTCATAAATTTTATCAGCAGAAACAGAAAACTGAGTTTGAAAACGTCTTTCTTCAAACTGCATATCAGGAGGAATATGTTTTGAATACCAATTTTTTGTAAGAAACATGGGTTTGGAATTTCCAACAAATCTTTTAATTTCTGGGAAATCATTATCAAAAACATTTTTAGCAGAAATAGAAGAAATAGTGTCAGAATCTGTGTTTTCATCGGAAACATTTTCTTTTTCATTTATGGAAATAGTGCAAGCAGCATGAGTACTTGTAGAAGTATCCTCAGTTTTAACTTTTAAATCAACAAGCATTTTTTCAACAATTTCAAGAGTTTTAGATTGGGAGGTTTTGAACTTAAATTTGTTACCATGACTAGGCAAATTAATCAAAGGTTTCTCAGTTTTAACAGAAACAGGTTTTTCAACAGAAGCAGATTTTTCAACAGAAACAGTTTTTTCAACAATTTTTTCTTCAATACGGTCAAGCTATTGACCAATAATATGTAAAGATTCATTAGTAAAATTGTTTTGTTCAATAAGACTAACAATAGGAGTTTGATCATCAGCAATTTTGAAAGGAGAAGCTTTAACATTAGTTTTGCCAGTATTTATCAAAATAGTCTCAAGAGGTGGATAACTAGACTTAACAGTGGTTTTATCATTTTTAAAAAAAATTGATTTCTTTATCACATTCAAATGATTTTTTGAAACTTCATCTTTTGAAACATAATAATTTTCAAGAAAATCAAAGAACAAAATATGTCTTTTCAATTGATTCATTTTTTCAAACAATTTTCTTTTAACACGGTTTTTCTCAGAGTGAGCAAAATTGTTTTGAAAATATTTTCTTTTACTTCTGTTTTTAACAAGCATGAATTCATCATATAGGGAAACCAAATCAACTTCAAAATTGTCATTCAAAATAGTTAAAACTCTTAATTGGTTTTGGCAATCAGGATTTTCAATAGGAGAAAAATCAGAGTCAGATGGACAAACAAATTTAGTATCATCTTCTTCCTCATTAGCAGATCTGCCATATGGAGAAGAAGGTTCAGATTTTGCGGAATAGAAAACAGCGCTAATTTGAGATTTATCACTTGAAACACTTTTTAATTTTAAATCAGTGGGTTTTTCAAAACTCTTTTGTAAAAAATCATTGAGATCTTGATCTCTTTTTGAAATACTTTCAGATCCAACAAAGGAATGCCTTCCTTCGTTGATCCTCAAGGGTTGATTATTTTGAAAACTTATTTTAACAGTACCATCAAGATATTGTTGAATATTTGTGAGATCTAGTTCATCAAAAACAGGTTTAGCAACAGGGGATTCTTGTTCCAACAACCATTCAGTGGGAAGCTTAACATCTTGCCATTGAATCATTCTTGGAACTTGAACTTTAGCATTAAGAGTTGAACATGTGATTAACATTGTTTTACCAAAAGGTTCTTTATGATTTTTAGCACCAGGATTTAACTGAGTACCCAACAATCTGTAGTAAATGCGGTAAATCAAAGAAAAATGTTTACTACCTTCATCCATGATATAACCAGATGAAGCAATATTCAAAGTCAAAGCTTTAACAATATTAGGATCATCCAAAGTAAGAGTAAGATCATGATAACAATTGAAATAAACAGGACCATCATACAAAGAGGCAGTAATCATACCAAGAATGCTATCTTTAAAGTTCTTAAATCTAGCATCTCGTAAACACATGAGAACAGAAGCATTAATACCCTTTCGGGTGAGTGGTTTAATAGCAACTTGAACCATTCTAATATGCAAATAATTGAGTTTTTTAGCAATGAAATCATTAATATTTCTTTTAGAAAACAAGCAACATTTTTCATGAGTTTTTGAAATAGAAAATATTTGTTCAACAGTTCTTACTTTGTAAACGGGATGAAAAGTAGTTTCAGCCCAACTAGTTTTGTAAATAGTTTTAGTATCAACTTTAGGAATGTTCCATTTCCGGAAATCATGGAGCTCACAGTCTTCAACAGTGTGATCTTCTTCATTTACAATATCAGGAGGACAACCAGTCCTGGAGCTGATTTCAAACTCTAGATCTCTCATTCAATAATATATATATATATATATATATATATATATATTGAAATAATAGGAATCCACTAACATGTCATACTCTACTCAATGCACCCATGTCAAGTTCTCTTGTTAATAATCTTTTCTATAACTTTAAATTTGAGTTTTTTTGTATATTCAAAATTCATTAAAATCGCTTGGAGAGGACTAAAACAATTTTACTGACTTAAAATTATTATTATTATTTTTTTCAAGAAGACTAAAACTTGCTATCATAATTATTTTTATTCCAAACGTTTCTATATGTTTTTCACTATCATTTTAACCCACCCAACCCCCACCCCTGGCGAACCAAAAAAAGGAAAAAAAATATCAGTAATAAAAAATGGAGAGGCAAGAGTTAAAAATCCAAGAATTGTCAACATGGCTTTTAAGGGTTTGTTTGATAAGAGATTTCTAATAATGTTATTTAAGTATTGTGAAAATACGTGTGAATAAAAAAGTGTTGTAAAAATACATGTATTGTTATTTAAACAATAGTATCAAATAGGCCCTCAGATTGTAAATAACTAAGCCTCCGTTTGGGTTGCACTTCTTGCGTCTGCGTCTGCGTTTTCACATTTTTTTTTTTTTTTTTTTTTTTTTTTCACGCATTCCAGCCATATTTTTACTGTACACGTACTGTAGCGGCTACTGTTCATTGAACAGTAGCCGCAAAGATTGACTTTTCAACCCAAAATTACTGTTTACGGACCCACAATTTTCACTTTTCAGCAATTTTTTTTATTAAAAATGGGTCCCACGGTACTATTTACACATTTAAAAATTATTTTGCTACAGTGTTTCAGTTTTCAGTTTTCAGCTCTATCCAAACGGACCATAAATACGATACAATTGTGGTCTTTTGTTTTATAATTACTTTATAAATTGATACATACCAAGTAGGAACAACAATCCGACCTTAGCTCAGTTGGTAGAGCGGAGGACTGTAGTGGGCTTACTCAGCTATCCTTAGGTCACTGGTTCGAATCCGGTAGGTCGGATTTACTTATTTTTTTCCCTTTTTTTAATGATTAAAAGATGCAGAGCCTCTATCGTCTTTGCTAAAAAAAGAGATAATAATGTAAATAGGTCGGATTTACTTTTTTTTTTTCCCCTTTTTTTAATGATTAAAAGATGCCGAGCTCTATCGTCTTTGCTATCAAAAATAAAAATAAAAATAACTTAATTATTATTATTATTATTTTTTTGATAACACACTTAATTATATTATTATCGTTAACATTATTTCAGATCCGTGCACATTCTTTCTTTCTTCTTCCTCTTTGTATAAGGTAAAAATACTATTTTCCAAACACAATGACCCAAATGAATACACCCCCCGGCCACTATCAAATCTAAAACCTTACAATTAATAAGTATTATTTTTTTCTTACTTTTTTATATAACCTAATATTTTAATAATTATATCCCATATTGAAACAACGATGAAAATAATTAATTTGTTCCCATAAAGAAGTACAAGTATACATACATACATATATACTTGGGAATAGTAACAATGAATATGTTTCTAAAAAAAGAAAGATAATGAAAATGGAAATGTGAAATATAACTATAGATTTCATTCAATGAGGAAGGAAATTATTTTTCATGTTAAATTTATTTTTGGTAGTCTAAGTTCAAAAAAAAAAAAAAAAAAAAATGACAACAAATATGAGAATATGTCCTTTCATAAAATGAAATATTATCTTATGTCAAATTTTCATAGACAATTTTGGTAGTACCCAAAAAAAAAAAAAAAAAAAACTCAAAATCAATATGAAAATATGTAGCATAAATTCACGAGATCAATGGCCATGCCAAAAGTGCAATTTTCTACTATCTCCTATTTTAAAATGGATAAAATAGGAGAAGGAATCCTATATCCTTTTTACACTCTTCGAATTGAGATCAAGTGCAATATTTATGAATCGTTGAGATTGATAATGGCAAAAAGAAACTTTCAATCTCAACTATTGATTAAAAAAGATTAAGAAAATAGTTAGGAGAAGTAAAAAGTGAAAGTTAAAAAAGTGAAAAGTGAAATATTTTTGTGAGAGTAAATAGGTTGAATTGTACTGGATCTTAATCCACACTTCTCCACTACCACACAACAAATGATTCTGTGATTGCTTATGTTGTCCAAGATCCCCAAGCCTCCCCTTTTAAGCTCTAAGAGTTAAGGTGATTACTTGTGAGTTGTGAGTTACAAATTACAATTGACCTCCCTCCCCCTTTTTTCTTTTTAGTTTTTTTGGTTTGTTCAGACCTTATCCTCCAACCTATAGAAGGCCGGGAGAGAGAGAGGAAGTGCCATATGGGACTATTCATCACATTAATTTTTAGAGAAAATGTTTTATAAAATGCATTTCTAATTTTCTTCTGTGATTTACAATTGTTCAGATTTTGTAAATGTTTTAATTTGTATATGCGAGGTTCCAAAGCAGCTTAAAGAACTAAGACACCAACCAATCTACCGGTATTTACACAATCCTATTACCTATTTGAAATCTTCTTCTTTTTAGTTTTTATTTAATTTGGTTTAAACATAAAAATTCGAATGAAAACTTAGATATAAACTTCCATTAAGCTGTGAATTTCTTCTTAAAAAAAAGCTGTGAACTTCATGGGGTGAATACTATATTTTCAAATTATTATTATCAATAAAAAAATGATAACTCTCATTATATTTCTCAGAAAATTTTTAAAAAAAGAATAATAATAATTATCTAAAGATTAATAAATACAGATTTACAATTAAAATAAAAATCCGTGAGAAGCAGAGTCAACAACTATTTTTTTACAAATAATTATTGATAACCAACTAAAAAAAAATACCCCCTCGTCAAGCTCAATAAACTAACAACAAAAAATTTAACATTTGATTCTCTTTTGAAAAAATTCAAAAGATAATCAAATTATTAATTTCGAAAATTTTAAAATTTATTTACTTTGATCAAAATTTTAATTAATCAAGGATAATTCAATTAGTTCAAATTTCTGGTTAAAGTCTTTTTTAGCGAAGTCTGTTCCTTTTGCCTCTTCATTAATAAGCTCGACTTTCTTGTGCAATACAATCAAAACCCAGTTTTGATTTGAACTCACATAGACAGACCGCGAGTCATAGGATGAGCCCAGCAAGGATCCCATAACGACAAAGATTCTGTGAAAGATACAGAGACAGAGAAATGGGAAAAGTAGCTGTGGCAGTGATTGTGAGTTCGTGGGTCATTTCTGTCTCCATTCTTGTTAACCGCATAGTTCCAGAGCCTTACATGGTAAGTCCCAAACCCCAAACCCCAAAAGAATATGAATGTTTTTGATAAATATTTCTGATTTTTTTTTCTTTTCTTTTTGGGTTAATTGCATAGGATGAAATATTCCACATACCTCAGGCGCAACAGTACTGCATTGCCAATTTCAGAAACTGGGATCCCATGATTACCACCCCTCCCGGCCTGTGCGTCCTCTTAAACCTTTTGCATTTCTTTTCTAATCTGTTTTTTTTTTTTTTTGATGAATTTGACTTCCACTAGTTGATATTTGAATTGGGTATACACTTGAATGGGCAATTTAACAAAGAAAGATTGAATAAAATGAGAGATTAAAGTGGGTCATATTTAACTTTCACTCTGTAATTGGTGTAGACCTAGACATCCTAGGTTTGATTCTTAGTTTGAGTTCTCCTGGATTACCTAAAACGGTTCTGGCAGGTGGGGTCATGTGTATCCGTGGTTTACTCCCGGGGTGGTCCAAAGGGCCCTGCGTTGGTGAGGTTACACGTCAAAAAAAAAAAAAAATTTGGTGTTTCAATGTGAACTATCTACCTTCCTTTTGGAAACTTTTTTATTAGAATTGGAATCTCAGTAAGACTTGGATATGACAAAAACTTGCACTACTTCACTAGAACTATTAGAGGGGAGAAGAGAGGATTTTGGTGTACCTTGCGGTGCTTTTGGAATTAGGATCATTAGCTATTGATTTTCTTGCTTTTCAAATGGATTTTCAGTTGAATGTGGCTTCTGCTTTGGTTGAACTTGTATTCTGGGCTAAGGGCAGAAAAGCAATGAAAAGATTGTCTAAAAGTGGGGTTGTACGTATTATGAATTATAATAGTTGTTTGTTACCATGACTATGTATTGATAAAAATATAAGCTGCTTGAAAATTGGAAGTTGACCTGTGCTATTCCAAGAATGATTTGTCTTGATATATCATTTTATGCATGTGATGGGATATCATCTATTTTAAGCTCGATGGGCTTGAAATGCTGATTTTACCATGTTGGCTTAGTCCTATATGGAACATATATGTTGATAAAGGAGTTGAAACATGAAACTTAAAACTTTTGCAGGTACTATCTTTCACTTGTCCATGTTGCTTCTTTGTTTCCAAGCATGTTTATAGTACAAGCAGCATCATCATTTTCTGAAGTCTGCACCACTGCCATTCTTCGATCTGTAAATGGTGTTTTGGCAGTATTATGCAGTATAATTGTGTATGAGATAATTACCCTCTTGAGACCAACTCTTAGTGAAAGAAAAGCAACGATTTTTGCCGTGGTCCTAGCTTTATATCCCCTTCACTGGTTCTTCACTTTTCTCTATTATACAGATGTTGCATCGCTTACTGCAGTGCTTGCTATGTATCTTGCATGCTTGAAGAAGAGTTACTGGTGCAGTGCAGTGGTAAGGCACTCAACTTAAGTCTTTTTCATGAACCATTAAGTTTGTTTGAAAATCAATAGATTTACATACTCAAACAAAGAAATACATAATTACATTCTAGTGGTAAAAACTAATTTCATTTTGTTATATGTAGCTTGGTGCCTTGGCTGTTGTCATTCGGCAGACGAATATAGTTTGGATGCTTTTTGTTGCATGCACTGGGGTTATAAATATTACTCTGGTCCGTACAAGAGATAATGTTGAAGAAAATAATATTGACACAGCAATCAGGAAAACTAATAGATCAACTTCCAATGATAATGTTACATCAAACTCAAATTTGAGAAGGAGAAAGTTCAGTAATGCCTTGGGTACTGATAAACAATCTATGCCTAGTGCAAGCTTCTTTTCAGCAAATCACTCATCAGGTTTGTTAATTTTATTTATTAATTTATTTATTTTGAAGATCAGCTTGTTAGTTTGTAACAGATGTAATCATGTTATGTCATGTTGAAAGTTAATTTACTAGATTAACTCTGTTTGTTCTATAAGCAATGGAAGATAAGCCTGCCAATATGGTAGCTTGCCAAATTGGTTCTTTCTGCCTCACCATCTATACTTTTTGTTTTTGATCCTTATGATTCAGTTACTGGTGCTGTGTTGCAGGTTTGCTTGATGAAGTTGAGGTCATCCTTTTAGCATTATGGCATAGGAAGTGGGAGCTTTTGGTTTCCTTTAGTCCTTTTCTCATGGTATTTGTGTCTTTTTTAGCTTTTGTCCATTGGAATGGAAGTGTAGTTCTAGGTATTGTTCATGTTTCTTCTTTTAAATTTGAGGCATATGAAGGGCCTTTGTTGCTTGTCTCTCACTGTATGTCCTGATATGGCAGGTGCAAAAGAAGCTCACACAGTTTCACCACATTTTGCACAGATCATGTATTTTGGTCTGGTTTCTGCTCTTGCTGTGGCTCCTCTACACTGCAGTATAGGTCAAACTGTGGACCTGTTCCAGTCATTTTGGAAGAGAAGGCCCATCAGCTTCTTTCAAGTGCTCATAGCTGTTATTGCTGGCTTCTTCTCTGTACATTTTTACAGGTCAGAGAACCAGTTAGCATCCTAAGCAAATTGCCACAGGGACTTATTCATTTGTCTGCTACACCTAGTTGAACTTGATGCTTTTAGAGTAATACCAAAATAAACTTAATTGAAGAGAATGCTATTCATGGTTTTGATCTGTGAATTTATGTGTGTGAATTGGGTTTTGTTACTACTTGTGGTGGGTCTACCAAAGTAATCTTATATGAAAGGTTTTTTTTCTAGTGCATTTTGTAATCTCACATCCTTCTATGATCCTTTTTGTCCTGTAAAATTTTTTCTACATTTTTATCTAGTCCAAGGGGGGAAAGAAAGTAATGTTTTTACTCTGCAGTTTTTGCAATCTACTAATAAATTGCAATTACTGACGTACTTTTTGTTTATATTACTGTTTCATCACATGGTTATTTGACTGTTTCAGCTTAGCCCATCCCTATCTTATAGCTGACAATCGGCATTATCCATTCTATCTCTGGAGGAAGGTCATCAATGCTCATTGGTCAATGAAGTACCTTCTAGTCCCGCTTTATGTTTATTCATGGTTTTCCATCCTCAGCACATTGGGTTTGTACAAGCTCTTATCACTTATTGTCACAATACTTTTTTTTCCCAACATTAACAGAAAATGGAGCGAATGAAAACATGGTTAATGAATCCTGCTTTGGCATCTATCATTGGCAGGAAAAGTTCAGAGGAAGATATGGATCTTAGCATTTTTCTTGGCTACTGCTGCAGTTCTGGTACCTGCTCCATTGATCGAGTTCAGATACTACACGATACCATTATATTTCATGATACTCCATTCCCATATTAATGATTATCAAAGCTGGCTTCTCATGGGACTTGTATATCTAGCCCTCAATGTCTTCACAATGACGATTTTTTTGTTCCAGCCTTTCCATTGGGACCATGAGCCTGGGATCCAGAGGTTTATATGGTAGGGAAGTATCTAAGAAATGCCAAAGGGCACCATCATATTTTAAGACAAATCATTTTTGGGTGGTAAGTGTTTTTTGTATGGGGATTAGTTGGAAATAGGGTTTTGCATGTTTTGGATGTAGAGAAAGGAGGGTGGAATTCTTGAGTGGCACAAGTAGTTTAGTTTCACCTATGCTACAGGTCGTGATTGCTATTTGTCAAGTGAAACCTATGGTACTAGTCATTTGTAAACATGGCAAGATTTTTATGAAAATCAAGATATGAATCATAAAAGCCTTACAACATTTTTATTTTGAAACTTTTTCTTCTTATTTGCAGCTGATATTTATTAGAATCCTGGTCATTACATAAAACGGTTCTTAAAAAAAGCATACACAAAAGTATCCTGGAGTGCATTCCAAAATAATAATAATAATAATAATAATAATAATAATAATAATAAGAAAGGCAATTTCATCATCCAAGACCAACCAGACTTCCACGCTATCACTTTGTACCCTTTTCTTTTTAAAGTTGTTGTATTAAATATAATTGTTATTGAAAAAGATAAAATTATGTGTTTCTCATTGGTTAATACACCTATGTATTTAAATTTAATTAGTAACCTAATATATTGCACCTATGTCCTTTCGTATGTGTAATTTTGACTGGAGCTTATGTGTATAAAAATATTAATAAAGATCAATTTATGAAAGCCAATAATTTTCCGATATTGATAAAATTAAAATTTTAATAACAATTGAGACTGAGGCACCTAATTGCTTCTTGAAAATAGCTGGAACCTCTCTAATATCCAAATTTCTCTGCCTATGTATGTTTTAGGTTTGAACTTCTCTAATAATCCTATGTATTGATCATATGTCCAAATGATCGATAGCAGCTTATCTTCCGCAAAATATAACTTTATAATGTTTTGCAAATAACTTTTTGTAATATTTTGTAAATATGAAATTTCAGTGATACTAATTTTTTTTAATCAACAAAGATACTAATTTCAAGAAAACAACTTTCTTGAAATTATTTTGAAACAAAAATAAAACATATTGGAAAGAGAGGTGCTTTTGTCCAATGTATTGAATGGGACATGAGATCGACACGTGGCAAATGATGGACATGTGTCACATGTGTTGTGTTCGTATCACATCCAGTACTCAAAATGCATTGGACAAAAACCAACCCATATTTAAATAGAGATGGTAAAACTAAATGTACTTTTGAACCATATGTTTAACGAATAATACTCATTTTCATTGAGGAAATTGCTAGAGGCACCAAAAATATATTTCCACACCCTATTACTTATTCATAATGTAGTGGAGTTTAGATAAGGTGAATGCTTGTGAGATGGTATGAAAAAGTTAGTACACTGCTCTTTCAGTAAGAGCAGAAAATAAAGAGGGTTAATCCCATCAAAAACATTTAAGAAAGTAAATTAATATGTTGAGTGAAAACTAAGTACAAATACTAATAAAAATGTGCATGCATAATCTCGAAACTATTTAGTTTAAAATAAAAATGAAGAAATCATTCCTTTGGAAATATTTGACATTGTCATCTATTTAATAAATTGCATTTATAAGAATATTGAACAGAGAGTATTGCATACTCTTCTTTTTTAGGCTAGGTGTTTTTTCTTGTATAATCTTATACATCCAAGACAACCAGGAGAATAATGATATGTTGAAGAGTTTATCAATGAAAGGGGCGCTTCAAAGAAGCTAACACGTTTAAAAATAAACAAAGTTTCAGTTTGGGCTATAAAGTAAGGCCCTAAACTATAAATTAAAGAATGGGCTCTATTATATTTGGTTTATTTACTGTCCATTTATTGGGATGATTTGACAGAAAAAAAATAATTGGGACGATTTTGTGGGATTTCAATTTTTTTTTTAATTAAAATTTTTGATAGGGTGTGGGATTTCGATTTGATTTTGATTAAGGCTTGGTTCCATTCTATTTTTTCTAACCTTTTTATCAAATTAACAGAATGGGCTCTTTATATTTGGTCTGTTTACTGTCCATTAATTGGGATGATTTTTTGTGATTTCGATTAAAGGTTTGGTTTCTATTCAAATTTTTCTAACTTTTTATCAAGAAAACAGAATCGGCTCTATTATATTTGGCTTATTTACTGTCCATTAATTGGAATAATTTTGTACGATTTTGATTTGATTTTGATTAAGGTTTGGTTCTCTTAAGAAGACCCAATCTTATCTCAAGAATTTTCACTCCTGGAAACAAAAAGTAGGTTATATATATATTATGGAGCAGACAAAATGCCATTTCAGTTAAAATTGCTTAATAAGTCTACCAATATAACCCAAATTAGATAAGCAATCCATTAGCAAAACTGGATTTTAGCTACAGTCTTAATTATCCAATAATAGATAACATCTGCATTGGTAGCCATGTTTAAAATCTGTTTACTTGATTTAAAAACAAAAAAGAGATAGACGTACAGTAAGACAAATTTTGTGCCTGTTTTTAGTCATTCCAAACTGGCTTAGGTCTAGCGCTCTTGTACACTGCACTTATTGAAATTTGAACATATGTCAAGTAATTGTCACTTTTTCATTTGATAAAAAAATATTATTTTATTTATTAGTTAATATTTGGGCTTAATTAATACTAGTTCAATGAAAGAAATAACATTAAAATTTGGAAGTCTTTTTCTATTTGGAGGCTTTAAGTGACCGCCTAATTTGCTTATACTATAGAGCCGGCCTTGATTACATCTTGATTTGCATAACCATGTATTGATGGGTGTAGAGTTTAACCAAAGTGGATTTAAACATTTTCTGTAAATAATATTGTCCATATTTATTTATGTCAGATTAATTTACATATCCTTTGTTCTATGCTTTTAAAAATCTAGATCTTCACTCAAAACATATCTAGATCTTGAAGTTGGAATATCTATTGTTGACATATATATTTACCAAAATTCATGTTAACCGTTAAAAACTGTTTTCATGATATATTTCAATATGATGATCCAATTAAGGCTCGTGACCTATTATTTTGATTGTTGTGATTTCAAGATTTATTTGATACAAAGCAATTGGAAATCAAATAGTCAAAATTACAATTTTATACCTGAGATGTGATATAATAATTTTGATGAAATAAGGTTAAATGTAAGTTGCAAAATGATATATCGACACTATCTGTTTTTTATTATCTCTTAAAATGTTTTCCAACGCCATATAAACAAACATTTGCCCAATTTTGGGGCATATATCCCATTATGTCATACAAGCATCAATTATATATATATATATATATATATATATATATATATATACTGCTTAGAGTTACACCAGGTGTAACTCTAAATAATATTACACCACCTAATAACTTTATATTGAATTTATGTTTTGAAAATCCAACCGTTAAATTACATGTTTTATATATTCTTAACTGATAGATATAATTTACCATTTGATCCATAAAATAATCTTTTATGCATTATTTCAAACTACAAAAACTTGAATTTAAACAATGACAAAGTTTAGCTATAAAATTAGTTGCAGCCTTAGGTTACAAACTTACTTAATATATTTTTATTGGAGGTGAATTTTGACAAATCCATCATTGGATTACATATTCTTCTTATATTCTTCATGCTTGCAAAATTTCAAGAAAATTAAAGATCAATAGCTATGTCATCAATAAATTTTTTAAATTGCAAGTTTTTGTAATTTAAAATTATGTACAAAATATAAACTTATAGATCATATAGTAAATAATATTCAATTGACACAAAATTTTACAGGTGTATTAAGAGCGTAATGAACATGTAATTCAATGGTTAGATTTTCAAAATATGTTGTAATATTTATTTTATTGAGTGAGTTTGTAGCCTTAAACTACAACCAATTAATTGATGACATGTCTATTCATCTTTGATCACCTTGAAATTTTGCAAGAGAATATAAGAAGATAATGTAATTTAACAGTGAATTTGTCAAAATTTACATCAAATTAGAAACTATTGGTTGGTGTAACATTGTTTAAAGTTACACCACTCAATAACTTTTTATTAAGTTTATATTTTGAAAATCTAACCGTCGAATTACATGTTCTATATGTTCTTAACTTACATGCCAAATTTCATGCCAATCAGATGTAATTTACCATTCGATTCAATAATCTTTTATGCATTATTCCAAACTACAAAAACTTGAATTTAAACAATTGATTGATGACATGGCTATTGATTTTTGATCACCTTGAAATTTTGCAAGCATGGAGAATATACGAAGATAATATAATCCAACAGTGAATTTGTCAAAATTTACATCCAATTAAAAACTATTAGTTGATGTAACATTGCTTAAAGGTACACCACTCAATAACTTTTTATTGAATTTATATTTTGAAAATCCAACTGTTGAATTACATTTTATATATGTTCTTAACTTACATTCCAAATTTCATGCTAATAAGATGTAAATTACGATTCGATCCATAAATAATATTTTATGCAATATTTCTAACTACAAAAATTTAAATTTAAACAATTGATTGATGACATGACTATTGATTTTTGATCACCTTGAAATTTTGCAAGTATGAAGAATATACCAAGATAATGTAATCTAATGGTGAATTTATTAAAATTTACATCAAATTAAAAACTATTGGATTGTGTAACATTGTTTAGAGTTACACCAGGTGTAACTTGAACCCAACCCATAACATTGCTTAAAGTTACACCACTCAATAACTTTTTATTGAATTTATACTTTGAAAATTTAATCGTTAAATTACATGTTCTATATGTTCTTAACTTACATGCCAAATTTCATGCCAATCAGATGTAATTTACCATTCGATTCATAAAATAATCTTTTATGCATTAATTCAAACTACAAAAACTTGTATTTAAACAATTGATTGTTGACATAACTAATGATCTTTGATCACTTTGAAATTTTGCAAGTATGAAGAATATACGAAAATAGTTTAATCGAACGGTGAATTTGCATTCAATTAAAAAACATTAATTGGTGTAACATTACTTAAAGTTACACCACTCAATAACATTTTATTGAATTTATATTTTGAAAATCTAATTATTGAATTACATGTTCTATATGTTTTTAACTTATATGCCAAATTTCTTGCCAATCAGATGTAATTTACCATTTAATTCATAAAATAATCTTTTATGCATCATTTTAAACTACAAAAACTTGAATTTAAACAATTGATTGATGGCATGACTATTGATCTTTGATTACCTTAAAATTTTGCAAGTATGGAGAATATACGAAGATAATGTAATCTAATGTTGAATTTGTCAAACTTTACATCCAATTAAAAACTATTGGTTGGTGTAATATTGCTTAAAGTTACATCTGGTGTAACTCTAAACAATGTTACATCACTCAATAACTTTTTATTGAATTTATATTTTGAAAATCTAACCGTTGAATTACATGTTCTATATGTTCTTAACTTATATGCCAAATTCTTGCTAATCAAATGTAATTTACAAACTTGAATTTAAACAATTGATTGATGACATGATTATTGATCTTTGATTACCTTGAAATTTTGCAATTAAGGAGAATATACGAAGATAATGTAATTTAATGGTGAATTCATCAAAATTTACATCTAATTAAAAACTATTGGTTGGTATAACATTACTTAAAATTACATTAGGTGTAACTTGAATCTATAACTCTAAGTAATGTTACACTACTCAATAACTTTTTATTGAATTTATATTTTAAAAATCCAACCGTTGAATTACATGTTCTATATGTTCTTAACTTACATGCCAAATTTCCTGCCAATTAGATGTAATTTACCATTCAATCCATAAAATAATCTTTTATGCATTATTTCAAAATACAAAAACTTGAATTTAAACAATTGATTGAGGATATGACTATTGATTTTTGACCACCTTAAAATTTTGCAAGCATAGAGAATATACTAAGATAATGTAATCTAACAGTGAATTTGTCAAAATTTACATCCAATTAAAAGTTGAAATGTAGCATTTATTGTTACTGCACTTCTGTTGAGTTACATCAGTGGCCACATCATTTAATTATTTTCTACATTTTCTTTTTTCTTTTTAAACTTTTCTTCTACCTATTCTCAAAAAATAAAAAAAATAAAACTTTTCTTCTCCCTATTAGTTCACACCTACTGTTACACTTCTTCCTACTTGTCCCCTCCTCTTTGCCTCTTTATCTCCCCACTACCATCTACTTTTCTGTTACACTTCCTTCATTTTTTTTTCTTTTTCCTATATTTTGAGTCTTCTTCTTTCCATTTTATTTTGTAAGAATTTGATATCATTTCTACAATTCAATCCATATTTTTCTCACATAAAACATTGAGTACTTTCTCTCTCTCTCTCTCTCTCTACTTTTTTTTGGTGTATTTTTCTTCATTTTTAAAACTCTTTTTTTTATGTGGTTCTTTTTTATCTATACTACTATTTAAGGGGCTGCACCTATTTGGACTGGATTTTTTTTTGGTTCCAAAATACTCCTACACCCTAAGTTTAAGTAGAGATAAAACTTGAGGATAACATAGTAAAAATACATCTTTAAGTTTTTTTTTTTAATACCCGGTTTCCCTTGACAAAAAAAAAAAAAAAAAAAATTGTAAAGAAAGAAAAGTGAAAACGTTATAAACCCACGTAGACACATACAGTAGTACAAGAATCAAATTTTAAAAAAAAAACTACCCGTATTCAATCTTTCAAACCCACCTTCACTGCCAATACCATTAACCCACCCACCTGCACTTGAATTCAAAATGGGGATTACCCACATACAAGTTGGATTCAAATTTGAAATGAGGATTAGCCATGTACAGTTATAATTACCATTTCCTTATCCCATCAAAGCACTACATATCAATTTATCTTGAATATGCATTACAAATCAGTACGTCCGAAATCTTTCACTCTGACTACATCAACAAATTCAGGTTTGTTTAGGTCTCTCTCTCAAATTATTTAAATTCAAAACTAATTGGTTCATAATGGTTTCAGCATTGCAACACTACAGTCAAGCAAGTTATGCGAAAACTCAGTTTAAATGGACTCTCCGACGAAGAAGCCCTCGGGAGTGAGTCACTGGAGAATATTGTGATAATGCCACCAAAGGTAGAGATTGAAGGATTCTTCACAGTAATAGAACAGTGTTGTTGGGTCAAAATAGTTAGTGGTTTTTTACTTTTGGTCTGAAATGAGTGTGTATTTTTTTTTTTTTTTTTTTTTTTTTTTTAGTATTTGGTTTGTATTTGATTTCCTTACTTTGTTATCATTATCATTTCCATATCATTATCTTATTTTATCTTATCTTATTTTATCTTTTCTTTTTTAATCTTTTCTTTTCTATTTTTTGGTCAGTTTGATAAGTGTTTAATATTTTCTCTAATTAATGAATCTTTTTTAAAGAGTGGGAATGATATAAGAGCACTTACAGTAGTGGTGCTAAAAAGCCATATTGGTATATTTTAGCTCCTCACACACAAAAAACTTGCTCCAGCAGTGGAGCTATACTTATTTTTTTTAGATGACTTGCTACAATGCACATCTATAGATAGATGTGCACTGTAGCTTAGAGCTAAAAAAAAAAATTAAATTTTTATTCCTGCCCCTATTAAAATATTACCTCTCTCTCTCTCTCAACTCTCACCTCTCTCTCTCTCTCTCTCTCTCAACTCTCTCAGCTCTCTGTCAACTTCCTCTCACCGTTGCCAGCCCACCCCCACGCTGCCGACCCATGCCACCGGCTCACGCCACAGACCCCGCCGCCAACCCATCTCGCCCTTACTTGGTTGTGTTTTTTTTTTTTCCCCTGTTGTGGGCTGTGGTGTGGTGGTGGTTATGGTTGTGTGGGTAGATTGGCATCAGTGGGTGGCTGGGTTCGTCGGCATCAGTGGGCTGTGGCTGGGTTCATCGGCATCAGTGGGTGGCTCGAGTGGGTTTCGTGGTGGTGGGTGTGGGTGTTGCCGCCGATCAGCCTCAGACCCACGCCGCCAATCGGAGTGCTTGCTCGCCGACCGAGTGGGTTTCTCGTGATTTTTTATTTTGTTTGGTCTGGGTTGAGGAAAAAAATTTGAGATTTGGGTTTTTTTTTTTTGCTTGCTGTGGACTGGTGGTGGTGGCTGTGGCTGATGGTAGAGGTGGTTGTGGCCGGTGCTGTGTATGTTTTTTTTGGGAGTGAGATATATTATTTTATTGTAGTGGTTATATTATTTTATTGTGATGTTTATATTATTTTATTGTATTGAAAGCTAAAATAGATCTACTGCTGTAGCATGTGTGTAGGTAAAATAGATAAAGTAACTTTTTGTAGTGCTAAATGGCTAAAATTATTGCTCCACTGTTGTGAATACTCTAATATTTGTCTTTTTTGTGGTTAATAGGTTTGACTAATTATTTTAGTGTATGTGTTCTAAGTGGTGCTCTCTCTTCCTCCTATTATTTTTTTCTGTTGTTTTTCTTACATTTAAGCCTTACACTCTATTTTTTTTAGGGTGATATATCAAAATTTTTGTTAGATTGCATAGTAGGTACATTAGATGAATTTATATTTGAGAATAGTAAAACATCCTCGCTTAGATTATGGCCACGATTCATGATATATATATAATTTTTTTTTGAGAGATTATGGTCACGATTCATGATATATATACAATAATACATTATTTTTTAATTCGACGAATCTAGAATTATACAATTCATAATAATAGTATTTTATCAATAAAGACTATTCCAAGTATGAATGCAGCCATGAAAATTCTTTGGAATGACAAGCAACCCTTGATATTCCTCCTTAATTTAAATATAGATTTTTTTTTAATTAAAAAAAATTAGGTTTGAATTAACTCCTCCAATGCTTCCGTACCCTAGAGTTTACACGGGCACGGCATGTGTTTTAAAAATATTGAATAAAAAAAAATTTGAGTTGTGAGAGTCTTTAGCATTTGAAGTTTTTGTTATGGTTATGGACGTGTAATAACTAGCTACCATTTAGGACTAAGTGGCTGTCTTTTAGAATTTTTTTTTTTAAAAATTGATAACTCTCATTTAAAAAAAAAAAAAAATTTAAAAAAATTAAAGCAACGGTAACTGAATGTTCAATTAGTGTATATAACACTATGAACGTTTAGACCCCCAATTTACTAATTACCAATTCAAGCTTAATATCAAACAATGTATGTGCGGAAAATGAACATAAGCTTATACCAGAATTGATAAACAATGCGATCAAGCAAAATTGAAATAAGTAATAAACCAAGGCTTGACCAAAAACGAACAATCACTATAAATAGTGATCACAATGCTCATTCACACATGGAATGAACATTCGGACATGCAAACTAATAAGCTCAATTGCAAAGTATCATTTGCATGTCCAACACTCAACCAATGCAACAACTCAAGGTAATTGCATTAAGGATAAAAATCCAACAAAGGGCACAAGACTGATGTATTAAAAGAAAATGCATGACATTTAACATCAAGTACATAAGCTACAAAGCATGGGTACAGAAACCTTAAAAACTTACAAAAGCAACAGGTACAAACAGAATTAAAAACTAAATAACATCTTATATAAAGAAGCTTAAACCAATGATCCACAATTTTCAAAATATTTAACAGAAACAACCATGAGTTTAAACAAAACTATTAACCAAAGTGTAGCAAACTCAAGAATATAGACAACATTATCCAAAACATAATACCAGCACCAACAACATGAACATAAAGTAAAACTAAGGTAACACTTTAAGTTTTATGCAGGCTCCCCCTCAAACTGGCACTCCACTTCAAGAGCTTCCCAAAAAAATTCTCCCCCTTTTTGACTGGAATGGCCAAAGGGTCACTGCTGAGTGGAAAAGCTATCAAACTTTGCTGAGAGGATGTTCATCTGATCTTGAAGTGCAGCCAGCCTGTCAGATTGTTCATTTTGGACATCTCTGAGTCCATCTATCCTTTCTAGGATGATCTGGAATGCATCTGAAGGTACAACTGATGAAGATGAACTTCTGCTTCTCTTGCCGCGACCTCTTGAGCTTGAGGGTTCTCCTGCAGCCTCTGTCTCAGTTTCCATTGGTTCACCTTCTTCTTCTTCACCTGGAAGACGAACTTGTATCCTTGTGATGGTTTGTTTGTTGATGGCTGAGAGTGGAGTCATGGGATTGATATCTTGAGGGATTTCAACACCTTTCAATATAAAAAGTCTCATAAGTAGGCTGGGAAAAACCAGCTTGGCCTTTGAAGTTGTTCTAGTCTCATCCACAATTGTGTCAAATATGTGAGAGCTGATGTCTATGAAGGTTTTCTCTTTGAGCTCCATGAGAAAGATAGCTCTAGCATTGTTGATTGTAGTCAGCTTCCTTACTGGGTACAAGTTGAACATCATGATGGTGGTTAGACACCTCACGTCAGCTGGGAAGGCATTAGTGTTGAGACATCTCCCCTCTTTAACACTATCAATCCGAGATTGGACAGTTTCGATGGATAACATCCTGTCCTTGTAATTGGTGAAGTCATGATCATCTAAACCTTCAAGTCCTAGCACTTCATCTATATCACCCACATCTGTAGTGAATTCCTTTCCTCTTATCCAACAATCAATTTCATCCTCTTTCAGCACAGCATTTGCATAGAACTCCCTGATCAAAGGCTCACACACTCCAGGCAAGTAACTCAACAACTTATCCCAACCTCTCCCCTCAAAACAGTTAGGAATGAAAGTGTCCTGCAAATCCACTAAGTCCACAAATCATTCTTGAATGATTGCTGCCTTCAGGCAGTACACTTTGTATCTCTCAAAGTGTTGAGTAGATCTGAACTTGGAGTTGTCCATTTTCAGTCTTTTATCACCCTTCTTAGCAGTGGTCTTCTTGGTAGGAGTCATCTATAAACATAGCAGACAAGGCATAATAACAAAGCACAATAGATAGATACTCACAACATTAGTAACAGATTAGAAACACATTGAGGAACAGAGATTAATACCAAAAATTTAGTCCACACAAGGTTTTAGAAGCAACAAGGCATGAGATAATGTTTAAAACTCAATGCACAGTAGAGCACAGTACAGATTTAACACCAACAATGACCCAAAAACTCAATGTGATAGTTTGCACAAACACAATACGAGCAGCATAAGGATCAAAACTTGCAATCTATGAACCAAATGCAGCACATGTCTTCAAGACATTACATAATGGGTATGATATGCAACACTGATGACAGAACAACAAACGTACTCAAGACAGAAAAGCAAGCATGAAATAAAATATATCAAGCATTAGATTGATAAATGCAACAAAACCCTTTCAAAAAAACTCAACAAAATAACCCCAACCTATATCCGAATCTATACAAATCTCAAATCAAAACCACTACACACAGATCCAAGAAAACAAGGTTATAATCATGAAGAACTTAAACAAAATGAGAAAACCCATACCTTTTTCTTGAAGATTGGTGGTTGAAATTGAATGTTCAAATAGCGTTGAAAACACTATGAATGTTTAGACCCCTAATTTACAAAATACCAATTCAAGCTTAATATCAAACAATGTATGTGCGGAAAATGAATGTAAGCTTATACCAGAATTGATAAACAATCTAAACCAAATTAAAATCACATCCACAGCAAAAATTAAATGGCAAAAATTAAGGGAAGAGAGATGCAAACACAAGGACAACACAACGATGTGTTATCGAAGAGGAAACCGAAGCCTTCAGCGTAAAACCTCTCCGCCGCCCTCTAAGCGGTAAATAATCCACTAAAGAATGTAGTTGGGATACATGAACAGCAAAAGACCATCCAAGCCTAATCTACCCAGTGTACCTAAGCCCTCCAAGCTTTTTTCTCCAACGAGGTTGCGCCGAACCTATTTCTTCTTTAGCTTACCGGATTCCGTTATAGCCCATAGCATCAACCAATAACCATTGGTCCCTTCCTAACTGCTTCCCAAAGCACCAAATAGCCTTCTCACAGATATGGGTATAGTGAGAAAAGGATTTGGGTAAGAACCTCAAGGATGTAACAATGGAGAGGGTGAGAGTAGAGGAATTTGAAGAGTCTCTATGTGAAGATTGTGGATGAATCAATCTTGTTTTTCTCTAGGGTTTCTCTCTCAAAATTCTCTCTGGAAGCTCTCTACATTTCGTGGGTATAAGGGGTATTTATACTAGGGTGAGAATGGAATGCGAAGAGTCAGGTTTTTCAAAACAAAGCTGGTTGGCGGTTTGGCCTCGCGACTTGACTGAGTCGCGAGTTCAAGCCGCGAGATAACAGAATGGCCAGGCTGGACTTTTTGTCTTGTAGTGCTCCAGCTGGCGTGATTGTTCATCTTCTCGCATACTTCACTCATGTGTTGCAGTTGGCGGCTTGCCAGTCGCAAGTCACCCGCCAGTCCTAGCCGTGAATCTCTGCATCCTTGCACAATCTTGAGCATTTCCTTACACTCTCTCACTCACTACCCTTACATGATTCCCACCTAAATACAAGGTTACTAATTGCTAAATTACAAGCAAATTTGGCACAGAATAAAGCCAACCAGATGGTTGATTAAATTCAACCTTACAATCTCCCCCTTTGGCTATTCTGTGACAAAACCCTACAACAAACTCTAGACTTAACCCGTGAATTGGGAACAGTTGATCAAAACTCAATCACACCTAACTCTAGAATCTGTGAAGCTCTTGAACCATAAGAACAAGTATCTCCTGAAACACAACAACACAGTATGATCATTGTATGCAGAAAACTTGTAATGCAAATGGAGCAAGCACAATGCGATCAAGCAAAATGGAAATAAAAAATAGACCATGGCTTGACTAGACAGGAACAATCACTTATACATAGTGATCACAATGCTCATTCACACCAAGAATGAACATCCGGACATGCAAGCTAATAAGCTCAATTGCAAAGTATCATTTGGATGTCCAACACTCAACCAATGCAAGAACTCAAGGTAATTGCATTAAGGATAAAAATCCAACAAAGGGCATAAGAGTGATGTACTTAAAGAAAATGCAAGACATTTAACAACAAGTACTTAAGCTACAAAGCATGGGTACATAAACCTTAAAAGCTTACAAAAGCAATAGGTACAAACTATAAAGTACTTCCCTTATCATATCACTCCCCCTATCATGAATCATAGGAGTTGTGATGAACTTGGAACATATATACCTGTAACCTGAAACACTTGCACAAAACACATTAGACCTTCAAGGTAAAGCAAGTAATAAAAGGATAAGTATAATGTAACAAGTAAATTGCGAGCAAGAACATGATGAAACATGTGAGGAACTTGATCATACTCCAAAACAGTCAAATAGAAATGACAACCAAAACAAAGTTTTCTTATTAACTCAATTTCTTCTCCCCCTTGGTATATGCATCTCCCCTATGGAATATCTCTCCCCTACAAATGTGCACGAGAAGTAGACTTTCTCCCCCTAAGAATGTGCACAAGAGTCATATAGAAATGACAAAAACTCTCTGGTATACTCTCTAGAGTATACTCTCCCCCTTTTTGTCACGAATAGACAAAAGGTCAAGGAGAAACGAGGGCAAGAGATGAAGGTATGAATAATGATAATGATGCATGAGGGGTGTGAGATGAATGAAAAAATGAAGCTCAAACCTAAGACGAAACAAAATGCTACAAAGCAGAAGGTAAACATGACATGCTAGGATGAAGAAATAAGGTATAAACCAATGCATGACAAGGGTAGCAAGGTGTGTGCAAGAGGTGGCAATGTGCAATGCATGGAAAATGCACATGTGGGGCAAGGTGTGATAAAGACACAACCAATGAACCAAACATGTTCCCAATGAGGAAACATGAGAAACCCCAAAGTTTGATACTCATCGGAGTCCAAACAAGTGAGAAAATGCTTAAGAGACATTTTATCAAACACCTAGCATGCACACTATGAACAACAATGTGAAACAATGCATGAACATCATGAAATCCACCCTTCATACATGATCTTTTTGCCACAAGGGGCCAACATCCAAAGAAAAACATCAAAAGAAACCAATCCCATTCAAAAATTTGACAAAAATAAAGTTTCCCCAACCCCTATGATGAAAATCCCAACCAAGAGCACAAAACTCTCCAAAACATAATGTAAGGATCCAAATCAATGAAAAGAGTTTAAAATAACCTTAGAGATGTTAATGGAATGAAAAACCATTCAAATTGATTGAGTTTTTATGTAAAAATATTGAAAGAGGGGTTTAAAAGAGGATGGGAGAGGTTAAAAATAGGTTTCCCACGAAAAGCCCTTTAAAAAGCTGTTTTTGGGCAATTCGCAACTGGGTGAGTCGCCAAAATTTTTGCGAGTCGTGAGTGAGTCGCCAGTGAGTCGCCAAAGCTTCTGGCTTGAACTCACGACTGGGGTTTTGCAACTGGCAAGTCGCGAGATGAGTCGCCAAAAATTTCGCGACTGGTGAGTGAGTCGCCAAAACCTTCTGGATGAACTAACGACTTGCGTCGCGCGACTAGCGAGTCGCGAAAAACTCAGATACTTGTTTTTCAACACAAAACATGTTAAAAACAATGATTAACAAAATAAGCACTGAACATGAACACAAAGAGTGATAAAAATCACTTCCAAATACATATATAAAGATCAAAAATCTTTTTGGTTTGATCCATATAAAGTTGAGCGCACACACATCACATTTAAACAAGTACAGTCGAACAAATGAATAAGGCATTCATTGAACATTAGGCATGTGTGTTGTGTGTGTGTATCAAATGTGGAATAGTCCTTAGTCTAGAGTGAAGCTTCAATGATCAATTCAATCAAGTCATACACAACTAGTATTAAGCCAAGTGGTCTATCTCGTTTATAGAAATGAACATATATGACTCCCCACAAGAAAATGATTACATATCTTTGAAGCTTTTCAATTGGCTTCTTTACAATTCATAACATTTGATCATTTTTGATCTTTACATCTCTTTTTGAGATCGATGCCTGAAATTTTTGATATTTCAATTTGATGAACAAGCCTTTGGCCTTTTGGACATAATACATTTTCATTAAAAGTCGCTTTCCCTTTTTCCTAGTCAAATACTAGTATGTGCAACGGCTTTTGCGGCTCATTATCTCTTTTCATTTTCAGATTTACATTTGTTGAGCTCTTTAAGCAAAAAAAAAATAAATAAAAGAGTGGGAAGATATATAGGCACAAGTCTACGCATGTATCAAAACCAACATGACTATTGACTAATCATTCATGACAAACTTGAAGATCGATTTACAACAATCACACAAAGATGTCAAGATTTTTCCCACAAAGATATAAGTGCATAAAGAACAAGCTAAGCTCGTAAATGCACAAAACCATTTGTACGGAGGTACAAGGCAAAACTCACATGTCATATGTGCTCAAACATATATGTTAGGTTCTAAATGTTTAGAACAATTGACAAATCGTGAACACAAACTTGTCTAGATATAGATCTTAGAGTCTATAGGTTTTATTAGACAATGCTCAAGGTGATTCAAGTCAAGATTCAAGAACATACAAGCTGCAGGAAGAAGACTTCATATTCTGCCTGGTTCGATCGATCGAAGAACAGGCTCGATCGATCGAAAATCGTATCTGCAGAATTTTAAGTCGGCCCAAACAGCAGCTTAAGCCCATTAAGGATTAGGGTTTCAGATCTACTTCTCCCACTATATAAAGGAAACCCTAAGCCACGTTTTAGAGATTTTTTGATGAGAGATTAGAGTGCCTCTTGTGCCTCCTTTTATTTTTAGGGTTTTGTACCCAAACCTCTCTAAGTCTTTGTTGCTCATATTTGCTGTTTGTGTGAATCTCTTGTGAGATCTTTGAGGAGCTTTCCTTCACATAAACTTAGGGTTTTCAAGTTAGAGATAGTATCAACATCTTGATGATCATTATAGTTGCAACCATTGGAACTTAAAAGAAAAGCAAGCGGGGAGCTTGTAGCTGATTGAAGAATTCAAGAAAGAAGTAGTCCGTGGATTCGGAGCCTGCGCGTGGTCGTGTCAGGAAGTTCGTACTGGTGGGTAGCATTAGGAAGTCGAGCGGGGAGCTTGTAGTCCTTTTGTAAGAACTTCAATTCTTTCATAGTGAATTCTGTTATGCCTTGAGGATCGGTGGGTCAAATCCTCCCCAGGTTTTTACCGTGTGGTTTCCTGGGTGATCATATCTTGTGTTCTTTATTATTTCCGCTGTTTTATTTGTTTTATATACATGATATGATTATTTGATTGTTTTAACCTAGAATTGCTTAATTTGACTAAGTAACAACTTGGCTAATTACTCTAGGCTACGCAATCTGGTTGTTTAAGGGGTCTAAATAACCTATCAATATACAATCAAACTTTTTGAATTTTTCACTTTTTATGTGGTTTTGGATTTTTTACTCACACAAAACTGAAACATAAAAGTAAGATAAAAAATAAAACAATGCATACAAATAAATGCAAGATGCATAAAATGCATGAAGATATGACATTTAATGCATGAAGGGTCCTACAAAGATCGAAAGAATTAGATCAAGGACCAAAAAAGCACAAGCTCAACCATAGGAATCCTTTCTCATCCAAATGGAATGATTGTTTGGAATGAGTGTCTCATGAGAAGTGAGACGAGGGTTGGAAGAATGAGAACCGGAGATGCAAATAGACAAGGAGTTAAAAGCATTAAACACTTTCTTTAACAACATGCTATTTTCACACAAAACCGGTTTACCCTTTTTAGCACAACTTCCAAAAAGCTCAAGTTTCTATTTTCTTTTGATTCTTTTAAATGCATGAAACTTAGAGCATTGAGGTCTTAGATGAATAAAGACACGACAATGATGACAAACAATGTGTTTAGGTCCACTAGGCTTTTTGGGAAGGGATCTAGTAACATGGTTTTGTTCTCTCCTCAACTTATAACATTGAGGTCTTATATGACCAATCACACCACAATGGTGGCAAGTTGGAACAAACTTAGATCCATCCAAAGTCTTAGGTTGAGACCTAAACAGAGGCTTTGACTTAACAGCTTTTCTCTCCACCTTTTGATTTCTTTTATGTGGAGGAATGTACACCGATTTGTCCTTTGAGGTAGAACACACAATAGGCACAAAATCGGGTACCACAACATGATTGCAACAAATATTTTCATCCTTTTTAGCAATAGGTTCAGCAATCAAACACTTGGCATGCATCTTAAGAGATTCAATTTCACATTTTAGCTCATCAACAAGTTTGTTAGACAAAACAAGTTTAGCATCCAAGTCCATATTCAAACATTCAAACTTTTTCAACTTTTTAAAAGAATTTTCAGCAAGTTTCTTATATTTCTCAACCAATTTGTTGGATTCATTGAGCATAACAATCAAATCATCATTTTCACAAAATAACTTGCTCAAATTCTTTTGAACCTTCTTAGCCATTTTCTTCAAGAGTTTGTCATTTGGAATATCAACAACACCCAAAGATTTATGTAACATAGCATCACAATCATGAGGATTAACACTCATAGAGGCATTTTCACAAACACGTGACATGCTACAGTCATCATTAACCAAATCATACAAAGCACAATCCATGGCAAATGAACACAAGGGGTCAAGGATCACACTTAGGTATTTAAGTCATAGCAAGTGCACCCACTTTGATACCAATTGAATGTTCAAATAGCGTTGAAAACACTATGAACGTTTAGACCCCCAATTTACAAAATACCAATTCAAGCTTAATATCAAACAATGTATGTGCGGAAAATGAATGTAAGCTTATACTAGAATTGATAAACAATCTAAACCAAATTAAAATCACATCCACAGCAAAAATTAAATGGCAAAGATTAAGGGAAGAGAGATGCAAACACAAGGACAACACAACGATGTGTTATCGAAGAGGAAACCGAAGCCCTCGGCGTAAAACCTCTTCGCCGCCCTCCAAGCAGTAAATAATCCACTAAAGAATGTAGTTAGGATACATGAACAGCAGAAAACCCTCCAAGCCTAATCTACCCAGTGTACCTAAGCCCTCCAAGCTTCTTGCTCTAACGAGGTTGCACCGAATCTATTTCTTCTTTAGCTTACTGGATTCCGTTATAGCCCATAGCATCAACCAATAACCATTGGTCCCTTCCTAACTACTTCCCAAAGCACCAAATAGCCTTCTCACAGATATGGGTAAGGTGAGAAAAGGATTTGGGTAAGAACCTCTCAAGGATGTAACAATGGAGAGGGTGAGAGTAGAGGAATTTGAAGAGTCTCTATGTGAAGATTGTGGATGAATCAATCTTGTTTTTCTCTAGGGTTTCTTTCTCAAAATTCTCTTTGGAAGCTCTCTACATTTCGTGGGTATAAGGGGTATTTATACTAGGGCGAGAATGGAATGCGAAGAGTCAGGTTTTTCAAAACAGAGCTGGTTAGCGGCTTGGCCTCGCAACTTGACTGAGTCGCGAGTTCAAGCCGCAAGATAACAGAACGGCCAGGCTGGATTTTTTGTCCTGTAGTGTTCCAGCTGGCGCGACTGTTCATCTTCTCGCACACTTCACTCGTGTGCTGCAGTTGGAGGCTAGCCAGTCGCGAGTCACCCGCGAGTTCCAACCGCGAATCTCTGCATCCTTGCACAATCTTGAGCATTTCATCACACTCTCTCACTCACTATCCTTACATGATTCCCACCTAAATACAGAGTTACTAATTGCTAAATTACAAGCAAATTTGTCATGGAATAAAGCCAACCAGAAGGTTGATTAAATTCAACCTTACAGAAATGATGCAAAAATGGAGGTTTTTGAGAGTAACACGGTGAGTTTGAGAGAGAGTTGAAATGAGGAAGACAATGAATAGTCACAAAAATTCGAGGGAAAACTGAATAGATTTTAAAAACTGCCCTGAAAATGTAAAACAAACGATTTTCACGACTGAGTTAAGCCGCGTGCAAGTCAACAGGGCCAGCTGCTAGAACACTTAAAACAAAAATTTTGAAAAATTTTTCTAAGTTTTTTTCGCGACTGGAAGGTCTACCCGCGAGCAAGTCGCGATGTAAGCCGCGAAAATCTCTGTGTACCCCTTGCTATTGGACCTTCCACCCGCGATCAAATCGCCACAGTGAGTAGCGAGAAACATAAAAACCAAAATTTGAAAAATATTCTAAGTATTTTTCGGGACTGGGACATTGACCCGCCAGTGAGCCACGAAAAATCTCTGTATGGGCTTGCAACTGGGGCATGCAATTGAACCAACCCGTGACTGAGTCGCCAAAACAGGGCACCACTATTTTTGAACTTTTGATAATTTTTGTAAACACAATACTTTCCAAAAACAACCTAAAAGACTCAAAAATCTTTTTGTGTTTGATCAACAAAGATTGAGCATGTGAAAACACATTTAATCAAGTACAATCACACAAATGAATATGACATTCATTGAACATAGACATGTGTGATGTGTGTGGATATCAGAAATGAGATAGTCCTTAGTCTAATGTGAAGCTTCAATGATCAATTCAACCAAGACATACACAATTAGCACTAGATAATGTGACCCATCTCAATTATAGAAATATGCATATATGACCTCCCACATGAACTTGATTTCATTTCTTTGAAGCTTTTCATTTGGCTCCATGAACATCATATCATTTGATCTTTTTGAATCAATACATCTCATTTAAATAAAAAATGATAATTGTGACACTTTATGACCGGTATACCTTTTTATGTCATTACAAAGTTCACAACACAAAATGAATAATTTTCATTCAATAAATTGTTGGGCTTGGTTTCAAAAAAAAAAAAAAAAAGATGCACCAAAAAAAATTACATCGCGTGATATTAAACTTACAGAATAGGTGGACTTCTCAAACGGTATTCTTTGTGTTTTAAGAAATTAATACTATTTAAATTTTCTTTTACTTCAACCGAGCCTTAATCCTATTTCCATCTTTGTGAAAATTAAATCTGAGGGGGTAAAAGACATTGAAAATTATATATTACACTCAAAATCAGCTACCAATCAATTTTAATCTAACCAAACAATTAAATAAATTGCTATACAAATTAAATCAAACAAAAAATCATATGCACAACAAAAAATTCACAAATTTATACTAGCCTCTGAGCATGCACTCACGCGCATGCTCAAAAGCTCTTCTATTATTTTTGGAAATAGTTAATAATTTTCATCTATTATAAATTAGAATTACTACATTTTCCAATCACAAAAATACATAGGGGTGTGATGAGTGTTATGCGTTTGTACCAAATATTAAATTATTAACCGTTCTCCACACATAACACTCATCACACCTCTAGGTATTTTTGTGTGTGTGTGTGTGTGTGTGATTGGAAAATGTAATAATTATAATTTATAATAGATGCAAATTATTAATTATTTCCCAAAATAATAGAAGAGCCTCTGAGCACGTGCGTGAGCGCGTGCTCAGAGGCTAGTAACTCTAATTAAGGTAGATGGTTTTTTTTTTAGTATGTATTTTGGTATTGTGGTTTTTTAATTTTCCATCACAAAGTCTTCTCTCTCCCCTTATAGTTTGGTTGAATTTTGGCTTGGGTTAATACTTAGTATTTTTTTGGAAATAAGAATTTGAGTTTATATCAAAACACAATATACATGGTTATGAATTTGAATATGCCTACCTATTGTTTGAGTAATAAATAATTATAAAGTACATATTTTTTTTCTTTGGTTTCAATTTAATTTTGGTTAAGATAATATAGTAATTTTGTAATAAGTTTTGATTATTATAATAATCTCCTTATTCCTTAAGAGTTGAGAAATTTGAATAATAAATTTGAAACTTATAAATTTTAGTTGTATATTAGGAAAATATAATACATTGTAATAGAAGTTAGAAGAATATGATTCACCTTAAAAAATATTAATCAAAAACAAAAAAAATAATAGAATGATACACACACGTTTTTTTTTATTTTTTATTTTTATAAATTTTATATACACACACACATATATATACACACTTTTTTATTTGATAAGTTATATATATACACACACCCAACAAAAAAAAAGAGTTTAGTATTTTCAATCAAAATTATATTTGATGGCGATCTTTCATAAAATAAAATTCATTTTTTCTATTTTCATAGTGAAATTCTTAAAAAGTTTCATTTTAAATACAAATTATCAAATTTTATACTAAAGTAAATAAAAAATCTTTCAATTGAACTAATGAAAATTTCAAAAAATACAACTAAAGACATTAAAATAAGTTAGGCTCCAAACATAATTGAAAGTATCTTGCTCTAGCCTATTATGTGGCAACTAAAGACACATTTCATGTGTAGTTTTAGTGACAAGTATTTTTTAATGAGTCAATGACTTGTTAATTTCCACATAACGGGTTAAAAAAGATAAATTCAAACATGTTTGATGCCAAACTTTGTCAAATATTTAACAGATATGAGAGAACAATTTACAATAAAAAATAGAATTGTGAAAAATAAAGTTATATCTCTATAACTGTTAGACCAATTATTTTTTTTAAGAGCATCATTGGACTAATTCAAATATTTTGGGGGGGAGGGGGACTCTTATTTTTATAGACTAAATTTTGAAAACATTAAAAAAATTATATATATATATATATATATAAACTTTCAAATTTGGGGGGGGGGGGGGGGGGGAGGGGCATGGCCCCCCCACCCTTCAACATAGCTCCGCCCCTGCTTCACTCTCTCCCCTTCTCTCTCGTGGGTGGGTTTGTGAATCAATTGCAAATATTGGTTTTAATTTAGTATCGGTTTGTGAATTTCTTATGTGTAAATTTATTTTGTAATTTTTATTAATAAAAAAATGCCACATCATTAAAAAAAAATGCGAACTTATTGTTCCGTTAGCCACATAAGTAACACCACTAACGACAGTTAGTAAAAATACTAATACAACTTAGTTTTAAAACTTGAGGGACTAATTGTACTCGCTTGAAACTTGAGGGACCAACATTATAGTTTCACCTAAAAAATATTAATCAAACACAAAAAAAGAAAAAGAAAAAAGAATGATATATTTGTAGAGAAAAAAATTAAAAAAATATTTGTAGAAATATTTTTTAAAAATATTTTTTAAAAATAAAAAATACTTGAAATAATTGTTACATTTTATATATTACATGCCCTATTACATAATATTTATCTATTTCCATGCAACGTGTGGGCCTGTGGCTTGTAATTAATAATAGTAATAATCTTGATGCAGTACATCAATAGTATAAAAGGGTAGAAGTAAAATACATCTCCTTACACACAATTAACTTCAAACACATAATTATATTGAATTTAATTGTTTTTAGAAAAGATACTACTATTTGTGCTTTCTTGATTAATACAATCATGTGTTTGTATGTAATTGAAAAACCTAACATATTACAGCTAAAGAATTATACCTAAATTTTGCTCAGTATGAAAACTCTTATTATAAATTCAAAAGGTCTAAATTTTTTGAATTATGTAAATCCTTTCACATTTCACAATTATAGAGATTTTAGATGTGAGAAATAACAACAAAAAAATGACATAATGAATGTGCTCTGCATTTTCGTAATCAAACCTAATTGATAAAACTGATATCAATTTTTCACCAAATTATTATTTTTAGTAATATTAGTATTAGACTATATATTGGTTTGCATTTTTAGTTATTTTTATTGATATTTTCATTTTGAAAAATAAGTATCGATATCATTTCCCTTAAGAGTTGGAATAATAATCAAAAAGGAGTTTAAATTCAAAGTTTCAAAATTTTAACTTTAACTTAAAGCAAATTTTCAGTTTTACACATAAAAGATCTTGCAAAATTACATGGAAAAATTTGCTAAAATATTCAAACCTTTTTAATTTCTTTAGAGCTTCTTATTGCATAGCCAGGAAACCACAACTCGCACATTATAGATCTTGATAAATTATCATCAATCCAAAAAGTTTATGTTTTTAGGAAATGAAGAATTTTTAATTATTTAATCATAATTTTACTACTCCTCTATGGACTCAAATTCTCTCTTAAAAAATTGGGCCAACACGTGTTATTTTATATTATTTTTAATGGGAAATAAAATGGCAACAATGTTTAAACTCGAGATACATACTTTGATATCATGATAAATTACTTATTATTTCATAAACTTAAAATCGTGAAACAATTTGTAATTTATTAATTCTTGCCTAGTGGTATGTTATTGAGCCTTGGATTAGATTTTATTAATACTTCAAATATTTCACTTAGATTCTTATTATGAGCGATACCACTTGCACAATATAAGTCCACAAATCAATGTCCATTAGATTCAAACCAATATATAACCAATGCTTTGAAGAAATTTATTTATGCTGATTATTTCTCACAATCTAAGAAAATTTAGTCACGCCCGATTAGCCTACACTTTAAAATCATTAGTCAATTTGTAAGTAAAGTTCCTCTTTAAGTTGTTTGTAAAGTTCACCTAATTATAAATATCTTACGTAAGATTTAACATGTTTTCACAATACACACTTATCCAATTCAACTTAGGTATCACAATTTTTCTTTTAAACTAGAGATATACCTTCTTACATTCTGTGGTGTGTTAATCTAGATACTTTGTGGTGTTTTAATCTAGCCTCGGCTAAAATTGAAAATGTCAACTGTCAAGGACATAATAATTTGCAGAAGTCATTAAATCAAAAGACACTTAGAGCATTCTCACCAAAGGTCTTAAAAATTTTAGCATTTAGCTTCCAAAAAACCAATTTTATAACATATAACACATTATTACTTTACAATATACCTTACATCAAAACTTCTATTTTTTTTTTTTAACACTTCATTTAAATATTATTCATTTATTACTTTTTATTCATTTCTTCTTCTCTCTCCCTGTCTCTCTCTCCTTTGTCTCTTTCTTTCTCAACCCAACTATTCTCAGCACTGCCAGCCACCACAATACCAACAGTCACCACAAAACCCACCACCCAACCGCCCACCAAAAACCCACCACCCATACCACAAACCTACCACCCATGCCACAACTAACAAAAAAAGAAAAAAAGAAAAAAAGAAAAAACCACAGCAGAAAAAAAGAAAAAAGAAAAAAGAAAAAAGAAAAAAAAGAAACCTCCACATCCACCAACCACACCCACCACATCCACATCCACCCATACCACAACCAGCACATCCACCCACCATCGCCACCACCAGCTAGATCCACCCACAACCACAAACACCAGCAGAGAAAAAAAAAGAAAAAAGAAACTTCCACATCCATCCGCCACACCCACCACATCCACATCCACCCATACTGAGAGTTTGTTTAGACCCCTTTAACAAATTATTTAACCTAATTTGTTAGGACATATGTAGGACTTGTTAGAACATATGTCATATAGAATTGGCTAAATCTTTTGACAAAACACACTTTACTTGTAATTGGGTAGATTTAGGACATGTTTAATACTTAAAGGAACAAGAGTTCAAGTTCAAGTTTTGAAGTCATGCAAATCTGTCCAAAAATCAAGTGAAGAAGTGTTGTTCATTAAAACTTGATAGATATCTCGATAGATGTATCTATCGAGATTTAATATGTGAAGCTCGACAGATAGCTCAACAACTGTATCTATCAAGAATTACGAAATTCAGATTTTCAGATCTGTTTTTCACGCATATCCAAGCTATTTGTGTAGGGTTTCTTTTCTCACAACCCTAGACATATATAAGGATTATTTTAAAAGCCGTCAAAGGTGATGCAAAGGGTTTTATTGATGCATATTGTGATCGGAGACAATCTGCCCTAGTTCATCTTTCTCTTGAAGAAGCTGTTGCATTTGTACGCTAAGAGTTTTGTAACCAATGAGCTTCTTGATCTTCATCGTGTGGATGAATTGAGGAACTTTGCAGCCAATATCCTTCTCAAGTTGGTGTGTTAGTCACGTACTTGGATCTGTGCATCGATTAGTTACTCACGTAATTGGAGCCGTGCATTGAAAGGAGAGATTGTCACTACATTACAAGTCCAATTGTGTATTAGGGTAAGGGTTCAACTGTAGGTTAGTATAAGGTACTGAGATTCCTTTACTTGTTACTTGTAACCGCTTGTTTTGATAATAGTAGATTTTCAGGAGTGGTGACCTTAAATTCACCCGGTAGGGTTTTGCCTCGGTGGTTTTCCCCATTCATAAACAAATCACCCATGTCAAATTTAATTTCTACTGCATTTAGTTATTTGGTAATTTGTTTGTGTTACCACGCGTATTGCATATTAATTAACTTAATTAATTAACTTGATTAATTGATTGGTTAATTTACCTAAGGGGTCAATACGTTCTTAGTTAATTATTCATGGGCTGCTGTCATGAGGTTAATTCCTGATTGTATTACGAAATTAATTTCACTAAGTCCTGCCATTAGATCCTTTCTTCAAGTAACATAACATGCACAGTACTTTCTAAATAATACATCCAGACATAAAACGCATATAGATAATTGAGTAAAAGCTATTTGTCAACACTCATAGTGTTTCAAATTATGCTACACAAATTGTAGTATTTTATTTTTTTATGATAGAGATGTGATAGACATTTTTTATTTTTTATTATAGAGATGTGATAGACATTGGTATGGTATAAAGTAAAATGCATAAAGTGAGATAAGATTTTTATTGATAGATAATCTTGCTTGGCCTTACGATGAGTCCATAAAAAGTACATCAACAAAATTATTTATAATACCACAAATTTGTCACACTTATAAGCCAACTAGCTCTCAAGGATTCACCACACTACAGTTCTTCCTAATCTCTCCTGAAGTTCCTGTAAGCACTTGAATGGCTCCCATCCTCATAATCGATTGAGCAAACTCCGTGAAAAAATTCTGAGAGTTAAGCAGCTCATTGACATTGTAGGTAGCTTCACTGTCGGTTAAAAGTGCAGCATCAGATTGGAAAAGACCTTCGTTTTGCTTCAAGATTTTGAAATAATTGTTGTCAAAGGATAGGGGGCTTCCAGGATCCATTGGCACGATAGTTACATTGTTTGAGAGGCTTTTGCATTGGGTTTCCAAGAAAGCAGCATAGGTTGAGTTTAGAGAAGGATCTTCATCATTTTTTCCTGTGAAATTGTATAGCCTGTTGCTGAAGAAATTGCAATGCCCAACACCAATTGTATGTCCACCTAACCAAAATTAATTTATAAATCTTTTGGGCACAGCTGAAGATATCATTTTGAAAGAAATAGATTGTTACTACTTAAGACTACTAGCAATAGGGCTTAAATTTTACATCTACATTTGTAATATAATAATACTTTGTGAACACAGAATTATTGAAACCATGTTATCATATTACAAGCTTATTATATAAACCTTCCCCACACCCCCCCTTCTCTCATAGAATCTTTACCTGACAAAACAACAAGATCATGAACTGAGAGGCTTTTGTTAGCAAAAGATTGTTTCAGGGTGGTGAAATTGAAGAATGGTGATGGGATGTTGGCAAGGGCCTCTGACTCGCGCGATATGATTCCATCCCTTCTACCGGTAAGTACATCCCAAATTGGCCTCTGAAACTGCAATCATTTCCAGAAGCACTTGATTACCTAATGCTAAATTCAGTATGTTATTTAAAAAAGAAGAAGATAGAAAGAGCTTGAGGTATAGCATTTTGCTAGCAAAATTAATTTATAGATACAAAAAAAGGTAAATTTTCCCTTAAAAGATAACATAAACTAGGTGAACTGGTGCAAAACTCGAAAAGCATCTTCTTCATTTGAAATGGATCAATTTCGTAATCTTAAATAAATATTAGAAATCTAAATATATATATATATATATATATATGTAGAGTCATATTATATAAAATTTTAAATGACGTGACATTCTATACATCGATCTTAATTGTGAATTTGGTCAAAAACATCAACTTCACCAGCTTGGCTTGGTTTTTCAAACCAAACACATCCCACTTGTGCTACTCTTTTGTTTCCAAGTCACACTAGAATATTTTCAGTACTTACTTGGTAGGAAACCGAGTCTCTAGCAGCCAAAGCAACGATATCTGCACAAGAAACTACTCCAGGACAGGTCTTTTCTAGCTTGGTCTTCACCTCATCTATTATGTCAAATCCTGCCAGAGATAGGTTTGGAATTGCTGCCTTCTCAGCCAAGTTATTTGCGGTAGAGTCTATCAATACAGAGGCATCACAACCCTGACACATTATAACCATTCAAGACCTTAGATGTCTGGTAAACATATAACAATGCATGTGTTTCCTAGTATGAGAAATAAATGCTAGCTATGAATGTAACTAACATGACCGGTTATGATTTAAAAAATATCACTTCCACCTAAGGGCGTAATTCATGAAGAGAGAAAAAAGGGAGAGAGATGAATTACCCTAACGAAACAATCATGAAAATGCATCCTCAGAAACTTGGCAGGCAAAGTTGAATTGCATGCCACACGGTTCCATATGATTTCCTTCACAATTTCCTCAGCATGGGGGCAACTCTCCTCATAAAAATGCATTCTCAACTGTCCATGACAAACTCCTAGAAGCCCAAACACTGCTATAATGATAAAGAAGGAACTCAAATTAGTATTCATCTCTCTTTGTTTCTTTGCTTTACTACATACTTTTCCAACACAAGCATTGCATCCTTAAATAGAGGCAATGGTCTTCTTTCTCCGAGTAAATGGTGTCATTACAGGAAGGTAAAATTAATTTAAATAATGTTCAATCTGTAGTTGATATTGAGATTTGTGACAGGGAGAGATTGCTTGACTTGGCTAACCACTTTTTATATATTTCTTTCTTTGTCTTAGTTAAAATTACGTAACATAGCAAATAAATTATTTAGGGGAACAACGTCAATTGGTTAGGGCAGTTATATATATTAATTTCAATTATCAATGTTGTGTATAGATCTCGAGTCTACTTAGACATTACAATGTCTTCTTTCTTTTCCTTATCATCAAGTATGACTTAAGCAGCTGATTCTTTTTAATCGAGAAAGACACATGCGGAGAGTAGTATATGGATGTGACATGTTTTTCATGACAGTCATGACTTATGACCGATTCTAAAATTTTGAGGACTTGGTTGTTTTTATTATTATATATGTTCTTACCTACTGTAGTGTAGGTCAGTGCTTCATTTCTTTGCTGACCAATGTGTGTTTAGATCTTAATTATAAGCTAGTTTATTTTTTTTTCTTTTTTCTACTATATTTTATAACAGTACAGCAAAAAACTATAAATAAACTATTCTCAAACAAAAACGTTTGTTTTTCACTAAAAAATTACCATAGGAAGCATAGTCGAACATGCATGCTTTATTCTTGGAAATAAACACACTAATTTCTTCTGCATTAAATTAACAATCTGGCTGGTGGGAGCGGTTTGAACTAATTATTCCTTCCAAATGATGACACAAATTGAAAACAAATTGAATTTAACGCAAATTTAGTCGAATTTGTTGCATCCACCATCGAGGTTTCTTTGCTAGTTGTGCAAGGGTGCCTTTTCTTTTTTTCTATGATGTGAAAGTTTACAGAATCTTAGATTAGTGAGTATAGTCAAAGACTACTGTCTCAATAAGATATATTGTATTTCTTTTTTATTTTTCATTTAAATTTTATTAATGTATATCTGAAGGCATATATTAATAAATTATTTTATAAAACATTTTAAAGAAAAAAGAAACATTTTCCCAAATGCATTAACCGGAATTTTTTTTTTCCTTTAATCTCTCCTACAGCCCCACATAATACATTTTTCAGTATTATCTTTAGTTCTCTACTCTGCATGGTATATAGTGTACGTATGTGTGAATATATATATATATGGGTTGTGTAAACGAGCACCTTACGGCGTTCGTTAACAACAATTTTTTTTAGCTTTTTATCTATTTTTTGTAGCTTTTTATTTTTATTTTTGACAAATTTTTAGCAATTTTTTATTCTTTTTGACAACCTTTTTAATAACTTTTTGTCATTTTTATTAAGTGACATTCATATACGAAAATCTTAACAAGCATATATATATATATATATATATATGTTGCTTCCATGCAAGGACACAATATTTCCTCTTTTTCATGACATTGTAGTCATAGTTGTACACTTAGTTATCTGGGCCAGCTCAAATGGAAATTAATGTCAATGCAGCAGAAGATAACCGAAATGGCACGATGTTAGACATGCACATCAGAATGTCAACTTGACAAGATGTTTGGTGAATATAACTACAGACAGAGATAATTACATTATAATGTAATTCACGAGCGGAGGATTCCTTGACGACTGATGAATGATGATAGCCATCAAGATCATTGGCATTATAAAAAATTTAAAATGGTTGTCAATTTTAACGTAAGAATTTTTATTTATATATTTATATAGCTACCTTTTAAAAATACTTGTATTATATTATTTATTTTATACTATATTTTATTAAAATATTATTTTTTTTATTAATTATTTATTACTCTCTCAAAACATCTCTTTTTGTTTATGAGTAAAAAATATTAAAAAATATATTTACATGTAAATAGTAACCATGTAAATTTATACGATTATGTAACAACTACACAAGTTTACATAAATTAATGTAGGTGATTTTCGGAGTTTGATGAACAAAATTTATCCTTTATAATATTATATATTAACTAATATGAGTGGTCTTATGCTTATTATGAAACTTTATGATATTCAATTTGACTATTTCTCCCATGATGGGTCTTATATTTATAAGAACTTTTTTGACATAGTAGGAAGCATATAACTTTTCAGATTAATTAAGTGTTGTGGCTTTTGCAAAAGTCTGGAGCTGGCTGCCCACACTTTAAACCTACAAGCCTTTGTTTTTTAAAACGCAACTTTCTTCAAAACACTTTTCTATTTGGTTACCAAATGCTCATTTTAAAATTTCAGTATTAAAAAGCTTGTTTTGGCTCAAGAAAGTGGAAACAAACGCACACTAAAGCCAATACCTAACCTTGTTGATAAGCTTTTCAGACTTATGGTTTGTTTAGATTGAGGGGGAGGGAAGGGGAGTAGAGTAGAGTAGAGTAGATTTAACACAAAATTAGCTTATTTTTAACCAACTTTACTCTACTCTGCTCTCTCTCCTTCCTCCTCCTATCCAAACAGGCCATTATTTTGTGATACATTATTAAATTAATTAGCTGTACAGCCTGTGGACAATAACCACCTACCCAAAAAAAAAAAAAAAAATTATAAATGGCCATCGATTTTGTGCTAGTCAGTGATCATCCGATGATTAAGTTAGTAAATAGTATTTTGAAATAAAGAAATATTTTCCGCGACTCAAATATCATATCTATGTTGTTTTTCTTTCATTTGTGCAAGATCTTTTATGGCTGTTTTTCTAAATCTTTGTCATCATGGACAGTTGTAATTATTGACATGGTTTTTTTAATATATATGATTAATTAATGAGTTGATTGGTCTTTGGGTAGGTTAAGATGAAATCATCATTGCCTTTGCTTGGTTGCTGAAGTTGTAGTACTTCTATGGCCGCGTTTTTACAAATGTGGCCCAAAAAAACGCGGCCCAATACCCCCGCGTTTTGTAGTGTGGGTTGTCTGAGAAGAATTGGTAGCCGAACCGAGTGAGCGTTAAGGTTGAATTCAGCTGATGAAATAGATCAAATGTGACTATATCCATATTATTTTGTATTGATTTTTTACTTAATGCCCAAGATATATTCATGCTTACACGGTTTCGCCTCCATGTTTAATAGATTTAAATAACTAAGAACGTGTACTACAACTAACTTTTTGGTGCAATCAAATTGTTTGCTTAAATAAATAAATATTTTTTTTCCTATAAAAAAAAAAAAGTCTCGGTCACTAGGAGTTTTGATTATATCTAGTCAAAGGAACACAGAGTTGTTTGCCAAATTAATCCCAAATTTTTTAGGGGTGATGATTTTTCTGTTATAGAAGAATTTTACAATAATGTCAAAGTCAAAGTCAATACCTTGGTATCAATTTTAAGTTGAGAGGGAATCGTATTGCTGATTTTCATTTTCTGATTGATAAGCTTCATTCCAAGCCGTAGGGTTGGAAATCTAGGCTTCTTTCATAGGCTGGCAGAACTACCCTCATCTCTTATGTACTCCAATCCCTTCCTTTATACACCTTCTTTTATTTTAAGGTTCCTGAATCTATTTGCAATAAGATGGATTCTATTGTGAGGTCTTTTTGGTGGGGTCATGAAACTATAGAGAAAAAACTTCATTTGATCAATTGGAATAAAATCTGCAAGCCTAAAAGATGGGGGTAGGGGGGGGGGGTCTTGGCATTAAGAAGTTCAGCCCTATGAATCAAGCTTTGTTGGAAAAATAGTATTGGAGGCTTATTGACAGTCCCCAATCCCTCTTAACTAGAACTTTTAAGGCTAAGTACCATCCTGGTGAACCCTTGCAAGGACACACACCTAAAACACATCATATTTGGGTTTGGAAAAATATTGTTAAGCAAGGTGATCCTATTCTTCGGGAAGGCAGATGGTTGGTTGGGGATGGTTTTGATATATCCCTTACACATCCTGATTGGTCGCCAAACTTAAGAGATAGTTCTTTTCTTCCTTCCTTGCGAATTGACACAGTAGGAGATCTTATTGATCATAATTCTAGAAGTTGGAAAGTGGATTTAATCAGGAGCTTATACCATCACCCTAAAGCGGTCAACATTTTGCAAATGCCCATTTCCAAAATCAATGATCCTAAGGATAGGCTTATGTGGAAATACTCAAGGGATGGGAATTATAGTACCAAGAGAGCTTATGAGTTGTTAACTGAAGACTCTTTAGGGACACAACAATTCCAGCAGGAAAGGAAAATATGGACTGCAATTTGGAAAGCCCATGTTCCCTTAAGAGTTATCAATTTTGTGTGGAAACTTCTCCATGACAGCCTTCCTACCATGGCCACTCTACATAGCAGAGGTATCAGCAATGATGACACTTGCCCCTTATGTAATGCTGAAGAAGAGACTCTTACACATCTATTTCTCTTTTGTAGCTTTTCTAGAGCTTGTTGGTTTGGTTCTGATCTTGGTCTGCATACTTCTGATATCACCAATGTGTCTGTTCAGTCTTGGTTAAAAGACTATATCAGCTCTTGCTTGATTAATGAAGATCAAAGCTTGGACATCCTTCAATCAATGTTTATTGTTTTGTGGTTAATTTGGAATCACAGAAACAAAGTGTTTCACCAAGGCTTGAACTCGAATCCCCTAGAGGTTATTCTAACAGCCAAAACTTTATCTTGCAGGTACAGGAAGGCTTATGCAGATCCATACCATCCTACCAGAGAACTTAGAGCAGCCAAGTCAGACCATCTCACAGCTGCAGGGCAATATCAACTCATCATCAAATTAGCTGAAGCAAGAAGAAAAAAGCCACAAATGAGAGCATATGCTTTTGTAGCTGTAAATATGCAGGGAGTGAAAGTGTTTTCAAGGGTTAATTATAGTCTCGCCAACACAGCAGTAGGAGCTCTTCTTGAAGCAATGGTGGAAGCTGGTATCATAGCTAAAAACTATGGATTTCAGCATGTTTTGTTCTTACTGACAGGGTCAATCTCCATCAAGTTTTCAAACTAAGGAAAAGCATAGATTGGCTGGATAGTAGTAGGATAGCTTATCTGAATTTTCTTCCTCAAAATGGTGTTTTGTGTAATACTCTGGTTGTCCCTCATATAGTAGTTAAGGCTGTGTGGTGTTTTGCTAAACAGGCTGTGAACACACCCTTGTATTACAGGTGGTTCAATCCTGCTCTAAGTTTTACTGTATGAACTCTTCCTTTGTCTGGTATCAAAAAAGAAGAAGAAAAAAGTCAATGATGTTTTATTAAACTATTGATAAAATTAATAATGCTATATTATTAAAGTACACACAAATAAGATGTGATTCTCAATAATGATCAATAAGTAAATTTTGCTTTCAAACCTTGTGGAGGTGGAGAACAGCACCAAACAATTTGGCAAGTCAGCATAATCAGTACTTTAGAAAGCAAATATTAATAAGAAAGCATTGTAGATTAAGTGGTTGACACATGCTAGCAACTACATCCAGAGTTCATATCTCCTCTCTTATTTATCGAATCATAAAATAAAAAATAAAAAGAAACAAATATTACCTTTATGAAAAAAGTTTTCCTCTAAAGCAATTTAGAAGAATTTTCCTCCAATCCACTACATGACTGTTAAAATGACATTTTTAATAAATTATATAAATTTTTTAAATAATACACATGGTCCATGGATAGTCTTACCTTTATATTGTGCAGGAAGCAAAAATTAAAAACAAAAACTAATTATTGTCAAGTTCAACACTATTACAAATACTCTGGCATCTAAAATTTCACATCCTATAAGAAATTAAGAATGTCTTTCAATTAGCCTAGACCAAAAAGGAGACTTATTAATTGAGCAAAAAATTAAACAGTTAAACCGTACTAGTGAATAATGTTAGGACATATGTGTTTCACTTGTTAAAGAACATATGTCATTCTTTTATGTAATTGGCTAATCCTTTGACAAAACGCACTTTACTTGTTTTTGGGTAGATCTAGGATGTGTTTAATACTTCAAAGAACATGTTGTTCAAGTCTAGTATTAAAGCCGTGAAGATTGGACTAAGAAACAAGTGAAGAAAAGGTGTTCAATAAAGCTGGACAGATAACTCGACACCTGTGGACAGATAGCTCGACAGCTGCTTGACACCTCTCGACAGTTGGCTATCTATCGAGCTTCATAAGCTTTTTCCTTATCGCAATCTTGACACCTGGTGGATCGATCGAGAAAGTTTCTGTCTCCTCGACACCTCCTCGATAGCTGTATCTGTCGAGCCTCATTAAACCTCGACACCTCCTCGACACCTGCTATCTATCGAGGTTACGGAAATCAGAATTTTCAGATATGATTTTTGGGCCAGGCTTTTGTATTTGTGTAGGGTTTCTTTTCTCACAACCCTAGACCTATATAAGGCTTATTTTAGAGGCCGTCACATAAGAGAATACAAGGAGAACATATGCAAAAAGTGACCGATTCTTTATTCTCTCTGAAAGAAGCTACTGCGTTTTTATGCCTTAGGGTTTTGTAACCAAGTGCTTCTTGATCTTCATTGTTGATGAAGTGAAGAACTTTGCAGCCAACAATCTTCTTCTAGTTGGTGTTTGAAGTCGCGTACTGGGATCCGCGCAATTGGTTAGTCACGTACTGGGATTCGTGCATCATCAAAGGGTGACGTTCATATATTGAAGAGTTCAGAGGTTCTGAAGCGGTAGAAGGTTTCTGCTGTGAGTTCATCTACGGGGATTGTAGAGTCTAGGGACAAAGGTTTTGTACTAGATCTGAAACTTCTCTTTACTATAGTGGATTGCTTTTCGGGAAGGTTTCCCCCTAGGTTTTTACTGTGAAACTGGTTGGTTTCATTGGTTTTCCTGGGTCATCATATCTTGTCTTATTTATTTTTTCCGCTGCATGATTTTGACATGATATTGATGTTTGTTTGTTTTAACAAGTTTGATTCATAATAAATCTAATTAACAACTTGGGTTTAAAACTTGTTAATTCTATCAACCGGGGTCTAAATTTCCCAACAAATAATACAGTACCATTCTGGATTTCTAATTTCTAACTGCCTTTAAGCAGAATTCAATTGAACACAGTAATTACAAGGAGACTAACAAATGTGTGCTAAGAAAATGGGATGCCATCAGGAAGATTAGTTTTCATTTTGTTGCCCCAACAATCAATAGATATATTGTTCTTTGCTTCCATTAGATTTCTAGAATAAGTGTATATGGGTCCAGTTAACGGGTGCTCTTAAAGTATTTGTTAATGAACAATTTTAGAAAGATTTTAATACCACCTTTATGAGAAATATAAAAATAGTTGTCAAAATTTTAATTAATTTTTTCTTTTCCCATAAAAAGTTTGAAAAAAATATTTTCTAACCTAATGCCCTTAGGACATTCGTTAACTTTCCTTTTTTTTTTTTTTTTTTTTGGGTGCTATCTAGAATATGTATTATTTAATGTACTAATCAAATTTTTCTTTAATAAAACAACCGCCCTCCCATAACTAGCTCACTTGGTGAAGGGAATGAACTTAGCCGAATCCCCTAAAAAAAACCTACCTAACAAAAACCTACTATTGAATGCAACGTGGACATAGATGATTATATTAAACAGGGGAAGAGTCGGTCATATTTTTATTTAATTAGGAGGTTGAATTATGATATTGATATACTGAGTTAAGAAAAATTCAAACCACACAATTATATACATTTACATGTGTATGCATTAATAAAAAAAGAATATTCTATTAAGTCATAAGTTATTAATGGAACCTCTATTTGGAACCTATTGAAAGCTATCCTTAATAAGTGGATTGATCATGTTTACCGCGAAACTAACCAATGTGCTGATGCATAGGCAAGACTTGGATTGGAAATTATCTCCTCTTTTGTAATATTTTTGGAACCACTGCCTGTGGTGGAAAAACTTGTAAATTTTGATAAAGCTGGTATATTATGTAACAGACTTATTAATTCCTAATCTATGCATATCTTCTATTTATCCTCCAAAAAAAAAAAAAAAAAAAAAAAAATTAAGAGAACTTATTTTTATAAATTATTCATAATGACACAAAAAGTAAAAAAATACAACTTATTTGTCACACTTATAAACCAACTCTCAAGAATTAACCACATTACACTTCTTCCTAATCTCTCCCGAACTTCCTGTAAGCACATGAATGGCTCCCATCCTCTTCATCGATTGACCAAACTCCGTGAAAAAATCTTGAGAGTCAAGCAGCTCATCGACAGTATTGGTAGCTTCATTGTTGGTTAAAAGTGCAGCATCAGATTGGAAAAGACCTTGATACAGCTTCAAATTTTTGAAGTAGTTGTTGTCAAAGGATAGGGGGCTTCCAGGATCCATTGGCACGATAGTTATGTTGTTTGAGAAGCTTTTGAATTGGGTTTTCAAGAAAGCAGCATAGGTAGAGTTTAGAGAAGGATCTGCATCATTTTTTCCTGCGAAATTGTATAGCCTTTGGCTGAAGAATTTGCAATGCCCAACACCAATTGTATGTCCACCTAACCAAAACTAATTTGTTAATCACTTGGACACAATTTAAGATATCATTTTGAAAGAAATAGATTGTTACTGCTTAAAACTAGCAATAGGGCTTAGATTTTTACATCAAAAGACTTTGATTTAGTGAAACAACTTTATCATATTACAAACTTATATAAAGCTTTTTCCCCCATATAGAATCTTTACCTGATAAAACAACAAGATCATGAACTATGAGGCTTTTGTTGGCAAAAGATTGTTTTAGGCTGCTGAAATTGAAGGATGGTGATGGGATGTTGTTGAGGGCATCTGAAATACGCGATATGCTTCCATCCCTCCTACCGATAAGTACTTCCCAGATTGGCCTCTGAAACTGCAATCATTTCCACAAGCATTTGATTACATAATGCTAAATTCAAGATGTTGATGAAAAAAAGGGGGAAAGAGAAAGAGCTTGAGGTATTGCATTTTGCTTGCAGAATTGACTTATAGGTAGTGTTATTTTGGTAATGGTGTGTGTATTTATACTTGAAAGAGTAACATAAACCAAGTGAAGGTGTAGAACTAGGAAAGGTGATAGTTTCATTGTTCAGATTAAAATTTTACGAATCTAAAAGTATATCTAGTGTCACATTATTTTAAATGATAAATAACATGACATTCTATATGCTGTTAGATGTTTGGAAATAAAATCTTAATCATGAAAGGGACTCTTTCCGTTTCCATTCCATTTGAAGTGAGAAGGAATTTGGTCAAAAACATCGACTCCACTGCCTTGGCATGGTTTTTCAGACCAGACACATCCCACTAATGCTACTATTTTGTTTCCAAGACACACTAAAATATTTCCAATACTTACTTGGTAGGAAACCGAGTCTCTAGCAGCCAAAACAACGATATCTGCACAAGAAACTACTCCAGGACAGGTTCACCTCATCTATTACATCGAATCCTCCCAGAGACAGATTTGGAGTTGTCGCCTTCTCAGCCTGGTTATTTGATGTAGAGTCTAGCAATATAGAGGCATCGCAACCTTGATACATTATAACCATTCAAGACCTTAGATGTCTAGTAAACATATAACAGTGCATGTGTTTCATGGTTTAAGAAATGAATGCGAGTTATGAACGTTGTTGATATGACCTATGTTATGATTAGGATAATATCACTTCCATTTGAGTCTACCACTGACAATATTTTATTATGCACCAATCATAACAAGCTATGTCAACAGTTATAAAAAATATTAATTCCTAAATATTGCAATTTTAGGACATGAATGATAAGATAGAAAGATAAAAGATGTGAATCATTGACAAAACAATCATGAAAATGCATCCTCAGAAACTTGGCAGGCAAAGTTGAATTGCTTGCCAGACGTTTCCAAATGATTTCCTTCACAATGTCCTCAGCCAGGGGACAACTATCCTTGTAAAAATGTTTTCTCAACTCTCCTCCATGAAAAACTCCTAGAAGTGATCCAAAGACTACTATAGAGATCAAGAAGGAACTCAAATTAGTATTCATCTCTCTCTTTGTTTCTCACTTTTCTCCACTACCTTGCTAACACACACATTGCATCCTTAAATAATAGTGGTAGTGGTCATTTTCTCCGAGTAAATAGTTCATTACAGGAAGGAAAAATTTATTTTAATAATTATTAGGACATATGTAGGACTTGTTAGAACATATGTCATATAGAATTGGCTAAATCATTTGACAAAACACACTTTACTTGTAATTGGGTAGATCTAGGATGTGTTTAATATTACAAGGAACAAAAGTTCAAGTTCAAGTTTTGAAGCCATGCAAATTTGTCCAAGAATCAAGTGAAGAAATGTTGTTCATTAAAGCTCGACAGATATCTTGATAGATGTATCTATCGAGATTTAATATGTGAAGCTCGATAGATAGCTTGACAGTTGTATCTATCGAGAATTACGAAATTCAGATTTCCAGATCTATTTTTCACGTATATCCAAGCTATTTGTGTAGGGTTTCTTTTCTCACAACCCTAGACATATATAAGGATTATTTTAAAGGCCGTCAAAGGTGATGCAAAGGGTTTTATTGATGCATATTGTGACCGGAGACAATCTGTCCTACTTCATCTTTCTCTTGAAGAAGTTCCTGCATTTGTACGCCAAGGGTTTTGTAACCAAGGGGTTTCTTGATCTTCATCATGTGGATGAACTGAAGAATTTTGCAACCAACATCCTTCTCAAGTTGGTGTGTTAGTCACATACTTGGATTTGCATTGATTGGTTAGTCATGTACTTGGAACCGTGCATTGAAAGGAGAGACTGTCACTACATTATAAGTCCAATTGTGTATTGGGATAAGGGTTCAACTGTCGGTTGGTATAAGGTACTGAGATTCCTTTACTTGTAACCGCTTGTTTTGATAATAGTAGATTCTCGGGAGTGGTGACCTTTAATTCACTCGGTGGGGTTTTGCCTTAGTGGTTTTTCCCATTTGTAAATAAATCACCAGTGTCAAATTTAACATCCGCTGCATTTAATTATTTGGTGATGTGTTTGTGCTACCACGCGTATTGCATGTTAATTAACTTAATTAATTCACTTGACTAATTAATTGGTTAATTTACCTAAATGGTCAATACATTCTTGGCCTATTAAGTGGTATCAGAGTGGGCACACTCTGATTAGGGTTAATCTTTGCTGTGTGATCCATTGACCCTTGTTTGTCATGGATAGAGGACAGTCTCTTTTTATACCTCTTTTATTTGATGGCATTAACTATGCATACTGGAAAGTACGCATGAGAGCTTTCTTACAGTCTTTAGATAAGAAAGTGTGACAAGTTTTAGAGATAGACTGGACCAAGCCAAAGGAAGCGCCGGCTGATTGGGATGATGCTAAGATCAAAGTAGCAAACTTCAACAACAGAGCATTGAATGCTTTATTCAGTGCGGTCACAAATGTGGAGTTCAAGAAAATATCCTCCATTGAAATTGCCAAGGAAGCATGGACCATTCTTTAGACAAGCTATGAAGGAACTAAGGCTAGCAAGGATTCAAAGCTTCAAAGGCTTACCATGAGTTTTGAATAGATTAAGATGGAGGAGGGTGAGTTGTTTGATGAGTTCTATGCCAAGCTGAAGGACATAGTGAACTCTGCATTTAATCTTGGGGAAACCATTTTAGAACCCAAGATTGTTCGAAAAGTGCTCAGATCTCTTCCAGAGAGATTCCATGCCAAGATCACCACCATTGAGGAATCAAAGGACATTGACCGAATTCCTTTGACAGAGCTGGTTGGCAACTTGCAAACCTATGGATTAGGTTTGTCTAGGTTAGGGAAATCAAGCAAGAGCAAAAGCATGGCTTTGAAGGCCAAAAGCAGTGATACTGATGAGTCTTCTGATGATGAAGATTCTAAGATGAAATCCTATATCACAAGGCTATTCAAAAAGTTCATGAAGAATGCTAATGAGAAAGGATTCGACAAAGACCATAAGCAATCCAGTTTTCACAGTTTAAGAGCCAAGATAGAGGGAAGAAGGATGCTAGGGATGGCGGTCAGTACACTGTTCTCTCTGGACCAAAATGCTTCGGATGTTAAGATTTTGGACACATGAAACAAGAATGTCCAACTTATCTCAAGACTATTGGGAAAAATAAGGCCCTTACTGCTACCTTGAGTGACACCGAGCCTGAGGATGATTCAGATGACAATGATGACGAGAGAATCTTGAATGCTTTCACAGCTACAGTTGATCCTACTGATGGGGGTTCAGAAACAGTAGATGATGAAGAGGACTTGGTGGACTCTAAGTTTGAGAAAATGGATGATTAAGATGACATCCATACAGCCTATGAAAAATTGTACAAAGTTTCTAAGAAGCATGAGAAACTATATAGGTTGGCCACCAAGAAGCTGAGTGATGTGGAACTTGATCGAGAAGAGCTTTTCACAAAATTTGATGAAGCTAATCAGACCATTGGAGCACTGCAGTTCAAGAACAATTTCTTAGCTGAAAAGATTAAGAAGCTTGAAGTTGAGCTGTTTCAAGTCAGAGCTTAATTGGAGAGGACTTCCAATGCAAAGCTTGATGAGATGCTTAGCTTTCAGAAATCTGCTTTTGATAGAACCGATTTGGGGTATGATTTCTCTTCTCCTAATATTGCTTATTCTAGTACTACTGTGTTTGTTTCACCTGCTAATAATGTTAATTCTGAGAACAATGATGTTAAAACTGTTTTAGCTAGTGAGAACATAGATAAGGGTAAATCCATCTTAAGAGCATCCCATAAGCTTAATAAGAAAGAGACTAGAAACCCTAGGACTAAGAAGGAAAGTAATCAAAAGTATAAACAGAAGAAGCAGCATCTTTGTCATCACTGTGGAGTTTCAGGACATACTCGACCTAATTGCTACAAGTGGTTAGCCACTCAACAAAGCAACAATATGATCTCATTTGGATACCAGAATTAGTTTCCATCCTCTTTTGCTCCTCTTGGAGATCTTCTTAAGGCCCTCATATTCCTTTTGAACTTGAATGGTTTCAATTCTTCACCCTCACCACCGGATCACAGGTTCACTTAAAGGAAATGTTCTTCCAAGGTGTGGAAGGAAAAAGGCTCAAAGTGATTTAGTCACTTTTTCTCTCTCTCCCTCTTTTTGTTTATACATTACTTGTGTGTTTTGCTTTCTTGTTTTAAGTCAGTCTAGTTTTATGCTATGTTTTGTTTAACATGTTTTTGTATGTTTGTTTTCAGTTTTTGTTTTATTTTTTTTTTTTTATAAAAAAAAAAATTTGAAAAATCAGAAAAATACAAAAACAGTGTGTGTTTTGTGTCCATTGGTACTTGTGTACCTTAGATGGCCATTGAAGCAAAGTTTTCTAAACTTTGTATCTTTTGTAACTTAGATGAGTATCTTAATGCACAACTAAGTAAGTGAGCCTTGTGGCTCGTGTATGTGATGAGTATGATTAAGTAATCTCTAGTACTTAACACTCATATCACTCTTTTTGACGGGAAAGACAAAAAAATCCTAAAAGAAAGGCATAAATAACCATTTCACCACTAAAGCCCGCCAATCATGTATAACATCTGTGTGCTTTGGCATAGCAAAATTGTGATGTTTTTGGCTTAACATAATTGGGTATTACTTCTCTCTCTCTTATATGCCTATGCATGATATGCTCAAAAAAAAAAAAAAAATGCAAAGAAAAATCAAAATCAAAAGAATCAAAATGCTTTTAAATATGGTTGCAAGCGTGTTTCTTGGAGATGTGAGAGTTATAGGATGTACCTCGAAGGTGATAGTCCCCATCAAGCAGTTATGATTGTGTGTGAGTTAAATTGATTTTCTCATATCTCAAATCGTCATAACATGTAGACATTTATGTAATCTTGCAATGTTTTTCGCACACAACATGCAAAATTTTTTGCTACTTTTGATACATGTGCAGGTACAATGTGATTTAACCATCACAAGGAATACATGTGTTAATGTATGCTCACTAAACTGTCTTGACTTGTTTTTGAAATATAAAATTGGTTAGACTTGTTTAGTGTGTGTGTGTGTGTGTGTTTGGATCCTAAATGCTTTACAATTTTCTTATTGAGAGATGTTTTTAAGAGCTTAAAATGTTGATTGGATCTTTGGTTGAGTAGCTTGCCTGATTGCATAGATTTCTGTGTTTTTCTCTTCTTTGAAAAACTATTTTTATCAAGCTTGACAGCTTCTCGACATATAGCTATCTATCGAGACCCTTGAACTGTGTTTTTTCGACAGATCTTATCGCATCTTCTATCCATCAAAATTTTCTAGAATTTGTCTCGATAGCTTCTCAATAGATTCTCGATCCATCGAGGCATTTTTGCCGTCAACAGATTCTCGACAGCACCTCGACAGATTCATCTGTTGAGAATTAGTGCTCAACAGATTCTCGACAGATCCTTGATCCATCAAGACGCGTTTTTTATACATAGGTCCAACGCGAAATCTGTTTCACTTCTCCTCTATCTCTCTCAACAGAAAACCTTCCTCTTCTCTCTCAAACACTCTCTTTTGTCTTTAAACCTCAAACCCACTTGGATTTCAGCCTAGATTGATCTTTTCTTCACTAGTATGATCTTGTTTTCTATCTTTCTTCATGCATTTCATACATTTAGACCTAGGTTTTTGGATTTTGAAAATTTTTTAGGATTTTTGAAAACTGATGAGTTATTTGTAAAATTTTTGGGTTGGGTTCTCGACAGATCCTCGATCCATCAATACGCGTTTTCTATATATAGGTCCAATGCGAAGTCTATTTCACTTCTCCTCGATCTCTCTCGACAGAAAACCTTCCTCTTCTCTCCCAAACACTCTCTTTTCTCTCTAAACCTCAAACCCACTTGGATTTCGGCCTAGAGTGATCTTTTCTTCACTGGTATGATCTCGTTTTCTATCTTTCTTCATGCATTTCATACATTTAGACCTAGGTTTTTGGGTTTTAAAAATTTTTGGGGTTTTTGAAAATTGATGAGTTATTTGTAAAATTTTTGGGTTGGGTTTTGCTTAAATGATGTTATATGCTCATGCATTGCATTTCATTTGCATTTTTAACAATGTTTCATGCATTTTGATGTGTGTTTCTTTGTTAGAACCTTATGTGCTAGTAGGTTTGGATTGGGCTGAGCCTATGATGATATTTTTATTGCACGTCACATGATCATGCATTATTCATGCATGCGTACCTTTCATTTCCTTCCTTTTGGTACTATATGTTGATTGGTGCTTTTCTGTTTCTCTCTCTCTCTCTCTCTGTTAAGGACATATTTTATGTAGTTGGCTAAATCCTTTGACAAAACGCACTTTACTTGTAATTGGGTAGATCTAAGATGTGTTTAATACTTCAAGAAACATGTTGTTCAAGTCTAGTATTAAAGCCAAGAAGAATGGACCAAGAAACAAGTGAAGAAAAGGTGTTCAATAAAGCTGGACAGATAGCTCGACACCTGTGGACAGATAGCGCGACAGCTTCTTGACACCTCTCGACAGCTGGCTATCTATCGAGCTTTTTAAGGTGTTTTCTTATCGCAATCTCGACACCTTCTCGACAGCTTGTGGATCGATCGAGAAAGTTTCTGTCTCCTCGACACCTTCTCGACACCTCCTCGATAGCTGTATTTGTTGAGCCCTATTAAACCTCGACACCTGCTCGACACTTGCTATCTATTGAGGTTACGGAAATCAGAATTTTCAGATCTGATTTTTGGGCCAGGCTTATGTATTTGTGTAGGGTTTCTTTTCTCACAACCCTAGACCTATATAAGGCTTATTTTAGTGGCCGTCACATGTGAGAATACAAGGAGAACATATGCAAAAGGTGACCGAAGCCTTATTCTCTCTGAAAGAAGCTACTGCGTCTTTTGCGCCTTAGGGTTTTGTAACCAAGTGCTTCTTGATCTTCGTTGTTGATGAAGTGAAGAACTTTGCAGCCAACAATCTTCTTCTAGTTGGTGTTTGAAGTCGCGTACTGGGATCCGCGCAATTGGTTAGTCACGTACTGGGATTCGTGCAACAAAAAGGGTGGCGTTCATATATTGAAGAGTTTAGAGGTTCTGAAGCAGTAGAAGGTTTCTGCTGTGAGTTCATCTACGGGGATTGTAGAGTCTAGGGACAAAAGTTTCGTACTAGATCTGAAACTTCTCTTTACTATAGTGGATTGCTTTTCGGGAAGGTTTCCCCCCAGGTTTTTTACTGTGAAACTGGTTGGTTTCATTGGTTTTCCTGGGTCATCATATCTTGTCTTAGTTATTTTTCCGCTGCATGATTTTGACATGATATTGATGTTTGTTTGTTTTAACAAGTTTGATTCATACTAAATCTAATTAACAACTTGAGTTTAAAACTTGTTAGTTCTATCAACCGGGGTCTAAATTTCAAATTTCCCAACACTCTCTCTCTCTCTCTCTCTCTCGGATAGTCTACACATGGCACCCAAGCGCAAACTACTCCGTCTCGGAACCCTCTTCATTCCGGGGCATCATCGCCTGATTCCACTCCTCTTTTTGTCAGGTTCCGTGATGATAAAGCCCGTCAAGACTTTTCGAAGAACTTCTCCAAACGTGGCATTCATTCGGAATGCCACGTTATCCTATCGAACTTCTTCGATACTACTCTTTCGACTGTCATATATAGGCGGGGTTGGGAATCTCTTTGTGAGATACTTGTGAGTTGTCCCTTCATGATCATACAGGAGTTTTCCTTCAATATGCATAGTTTTGATTATTCTATACCTCGTTTCATCACTTCTGTTCAAGGTACTTGTATAGTAGTCACTCCGGAGCTTATCTCCGATGTGCTACATTTCCGAGGGAATCACATCCTAATTACCCCGGATGTCCTCGTCTATGGACTGTGTCCAAAGACGACTCTTGTCTCTCTTTTATGAGACACCTTCATCATGGGGTGATCGTTAAAACACCTCATGCTTGGGCTTTGCAAAGGGTTCGAGGTTCCTGAATATGGTGATGACATTTTTTTTACATCCCTTATCTCACTATAATTCTATTACTGAGCCTCGTGCTTGCTTTTTGTTGTCCTTCATCGAGGACCTCACTATTGACTTTCCCTTTAATTTCATACTCTCCCTTATAGATGTGTATAAGGATACGGCAACCTGTGATAAGCTTATTTTTCCTTCTGCTCTCACGAGGATCATTCGCCACTCCTCTGTCTCCTATCCCGAGTTTGCTCACTTCACTGTTATGGGTGCCATCAGTGTAGTGTCCGTTAGATGGAGCGAGGCCCAGCTTCAACCGAAGTGGCCATGGACCGAGACGACGACTCCTCCAGCCCATTCCACTCCATCCACCTTCGCTCCTTCTTCTTCTTCTGCGGGTGGTGTGACACTTGAGGCGATCATGGTGCAGCTTCAGCACATGGATGCTCACCTTGACACTCTCACTGATGAGATGAGTTAGGTGACCACTCGTGTGGGTCGTATTGCACGACGTCGGCTTGCCTTGGTTGCTTCGTTGCTTCTTCCTCTCCATCTCCACAGGCTTTAGAGGACGTGGATGATAATGATGGCTTCGGTGATGATGATGATGATGATAAGGATGAGGATCCTAGCTCTTCCAGTGATAAGGAGATGATTGCTTCTCAGTGACTTGTCCTTTGTCATTCATGACAAAAAAGTGGAGTAGTTTTGGGTATGAGAGTAGTCATGTATTTAGGGGGAGAGTTAGCATATGACATTTTTGTTAGGAGAAGTATTTTCATTTTTATGAGGGATGTAGTGAGGACTTTTGTATCTTTTCTTTTCTTTCCTTTTGGATACATTATCTTTTTGTACATCGGTCTTGTGACCACTTAGTGATAGCAAACATTGTATTTATCCTTGATATATATATATTTGATGATGTTGTTATCATATTTCACCTATCTCTCCATGTGTTGTTTCTTTTCTCTCTTTATACACATGTTTCTTATTTATTGTATGCAATCTTTTATTCAGTTTCACACTAAGATGCCATGATGAGTTTTGTTTAAAGTGTTTCATAAATATAGGTTGTCAAAATCTATCATGCCATGAACTCTCTTCTTGCAAAGTTTTTCAAGAGGTTTTGTTAGGATTAGATTTTACTGTATTCAACAAGTGATTATAAGTTGAGTGATTTATGACATCTCTCATATTTCATTTGTTTGTTGTGGTTTTGTCACGAATTGCCAAAATGGGAGATTGTTAGGACATATGTAGAACTTGTTAGAATATATGTCATATAGAATTGGCTAAATCCTTTGACAAAATGCATTTTACTTATAGTTGGGTAGATCTAGGATGCGTTTAATACTTCAAGGACCAAGAGTTCAAGTTCAAGTTTTGAATCCATGCAAATTTGTCCAAGAATCAATTGAAGAAGTGCTATTCATTAAAGCTTGACAGATATCTTGAGAGATGTATCTATCGAGATTTAATATGTGAAGCTCGACAGCTGTACCTATCGAGAATTATGAAATTCAGATTTCCAAATCTGTTTTTCACGCATATCTAAGCTATTTGTGTAGGGTTTCTTTTCTTACAACCCTAGACATATATAAGGATTATTTTAAGGGCCATCAAAGGTGATGTAAAGTGTTTTATTGATGCATATTGTGATCGGAGACAATCTGCCCTAGTTCATCTTTCTCTTGAAGAAGCTGCTGCGTTTGTACGCCAAGGGTTTTGTATCCAAAGAGCTTCTTGATCTTCATCGTGTGGATGAATTGAAGAACTTTGCAGCTAACATCCTTCTCAAGTTATTGTGTTAGTCACGTACTTGGATTTGTGCATCGATTGGTTAGTCATGTTCTTGGAGCCGTGCATTGAAAGAAGAGATTGTCACTACACTACAAGTCCAATTGTGTATTCGGGTAAGGGTTCAACTGTTGGTTGGTATAAGGTACTAGGATTCCTTGGGAGTGGTGACCTTAAATTCACCAGGTGGGGTTTTGCCTTAGTGGTTTTCCCTTAGTGGTTTTCCCCATTCGTAAACAAATCACCCGTGTCAAATTTAATTTTCGCTGCATTTAGTTCTTTGGTGATTTGTTTGTGCTATCACGCGTATTGCATGTTAATTAACTTAATTAATTCACATGGCTAATTAATTGGTTAATTTACCTAAGGGGTCAATACATTCTTGGCCTATCATAATTTATTAACTAAGTGATTACTTAGATAAATTTTCAGATCTATTTTAAACAACAATAAATCATATCATGCAAAGATGGAGAAAAGTAAATAAAACACTAATATGATTACCCAGGAAACCTAATGAAACTAACCGTTTCAAGGTAAAAACTTGGGGAGGATTTGACCTAGCTATCTTCAAGGTAAACCAAATCCATTATAAGATAATTGAATTTTTTACAAAAGATTTAACCCTAAATCTAATGCTACCTCATGCAGTAACTTATTGACACGACTACGTGCAAGCTCCGAATCTTCGGACTCATTCTCTTCTTGGATTTACAGCAACACAAGCACACCTTTGCTTGTGACTTTGAGATTCCACTCAAAGGTTTCAGATCATTCTTTCTTGTTGATCTTGATGCAACAGCTAGTTCAACCAATCCTTGATTGTAGTTTAAGCTCCGGTAGAATCTTGTGTAGTTAGAAGGTACAGAACCTCTCAGATCTCACAAAGAGTAACACATAAGTCTTCTTTAGCTCTCCCAAAACGTGGCTAGGGTTTTCCTTTTATATGTGGAGAAGTTTAAGTGAAACCCTAAACGTTTTTGCGGGCTTGGGCTTGTTTAAAAAATATGCAGAAAAACTGAACTTGCGATTTTTGATCAGTCGAACCTAATTCTCGATTGGTCGAGAAAGGCAGAACCTCACTTTTCTTTTTTGCAAACAGCTGGACTTCAAAAACTTGAAACACCTTTATTTCAGCATTGTCTAAACACCTAGACTAGACATGTTTTGATCTCGGTTTGCCAACACAAACAATAATGATTCTAGATATTTAATTCTTAAATATTTAGAACCTAACACTCAATTACATGTATAGTGTTTAACAAAGATTTGCTTGTGGTGTGTGCAACCAGCAAGTGCATGAGATACTCACGTGGTGACATGTAAATAGAGAATAAACACACTTTCTATATTATCCATCACATAAGTTTGAAAATGACTATCACCTAAAGAGTTACATCATATAACTCCCACATCTCCTAGAAAACACGCTTGCAACCATGCAATTTTTAAAAAAATTTTATTTTGAAGCACATTTTTCTTTTTGTTTTGTTTTGTTTTTATTTTTTTATTTTATTTTGCTTCTTTTAACTAATGTACAATAACACCTTTAGAATTTTGCTATGCAAGTGCTACACCTTACCGAGCACGGCTTTTATGATTTGCACACAGGTGTTCATGATTGGCGAGTAACAGTGGTGAGATTGTTATTTATGCCTTTCTCCTAGGATTTTTTAGTTCTTACAATCAAAAGAATGTGACTTCAAAATCAAGAACATGTGATTAAAATCCATAAACAACTCACACAATATAAGCACTACATAGCACAACCTAGCAAAGTGCAGAAAAATAAAGCTCATCAAAGCTAAACAAGGTACACAGTCATGAAATGTAAATTTCAGGCCAACCTCAATTACACACTTGAAGATGTGTAATACAAAACATTTTTTTTTTTTTTTAAACTGAAAAACATAAATCAAAACAAACCTAGAATGCAATGTATGAATGTTATGCAAATGTAATCCTAAAGAAAAATAGTTTTGGTCACAAAAAATAGAAAGAATTAACACAAGGACCATGATAGACAGACTTACTGAGATTGAGTCTTTTGCATCCAAACTCTTTTAGATGCAAACTTGGAGTTGGGATTTGTCTTAATTTCAACTCCAGCATTGGTATAAAGGTTAAGAACCTTTACCAACTCATGAATAAGTGCAATAGGATCTTGTGCTTTTGGCACATGAACTTTCTGTTTGGGAGATTGTTTTAAAGCTTGCAGCTTAAAGCAATTTGGCTAGTATGCCTAGCTCTACCACAAAAGTGACAAAACCACTGAGGTTTGTGGTTTTTATTGCTTCCAGATTGATTTGACTTTTTAGATTCAGACTCACTCAAATCTACTCTAGTTCTTCTAGAAGCAGGAGATAATACTTTTTAAACCTTAACATTAGAAAGAGTTTGACGAACAATAGAAAATGATGTAGCATGTACAAATTTAGGAGGATTCACTACGGTTGTAGATCCATTCTCAACAAATCCTAGACTAGTCTTATTAGAAACAAACTTTTGAACATGCAACATCTAATCTAGTTTAGAGGTAGAAGTTCTATCTATTTGTTTTCTAGCAACTGATAATTCTTATTCTAAACTTTTAACTTTTTTAAGCAACAACATGTTCTCAATCTTAATGGAGTTCAAGAGTTCATATGCATCAAACAACTTTAGTAGCAAATTCTTCTTTTCTTGTTCAAGAGTGTTTATCTTTTTCAGACCTATTTCAACACTTATAGCATCATTAGCTGTTATCTTGCAAAGCTTGTTACAAGCTTCCTGCAAATTTGCATTCTCAGAGAGTTCCCCATCATAAGGGTTCTCATCAACAGTCTTAATTTCACTTACTACTGCAGTAGCAGTGAAAGCCATGAAATTTTCTTCTTGATCACTTTCAGACTCATGATCAAAAACTTCATCATCACTCAAAGTAACAGCCATAACCTTACCTTTTGACTTCAAGAAAGTTGGACACTCAGATTTAATATGACCATAACCCTGACAACCATAACACTATTGTCCTAAAGAATTATTTGAAGATTGACCTACTCTATCTTTAGATTTTTCGGCATTATTGTTTTTAGTAGTGTCATTCTTCTTAGCATTCCTAGAATCAACAGTGTTTCTATTTCTTGCCCTCCTATTATTATTTCTCAGAAAATTTCTAAAATTCTCGGCAAGATAAGCAATCTCAGTGTATGAGAGTTCATCATCAAATCCACAATCTTCAACATCATCAACAGTTTTTAAAGCCATAGATTTGAATTTATTAGTCTTTGGTAAGTCGGATTCATAGGACTGAAGAGATCCTACAAGTTCATCTACAGGTAGACATGGCAAAACGGGTCAGAATTTTCTGACCCGACCCGACCCGAAAAATACCCGACCCGAACCCGATTTTTTTTTACCCGAAGCAAAAACGGGTTGACCCGTGACCCGACCCGTGTTTTTTGCGGGTCAACCCGAACCGACCCGCGACCCGACCCGAACCCGAACCATTTTTTTAAATCTTTTTTTTTTGGTAAAAAAATAGTAAAACTAAGACAATATTGGTTTAATTTTTTATTGTAAACTTTAAGGAAACAATTGATACATTTACATAACTACATGCAAATTAATTGAAAGATAAATGGTTGAACATTCTGTAATGAGTAAATATTTTTAAATATCAAATAGCAAAATACATGCCAAGATAATCTAGTTACAGTAGAGTTAAAAACATAGATTTAAAATTGTAGACATGTGAGAAACATTCACAAGTGTGAAAATAGTGAAGCTAAAGTATCAAATTAGCATAAATTATGAATACTTAGACCTATTTTTTAATAATTTATGTCCAAAATAAACGGCTTTTCAAAATAAATTATGATATTTCCTAGAGTGTGTGTTGCTTAACAATAATATGATATTCATAAAAGAGACCATGTTTAAATAAGTAAGCAATCAAATTTTAAAGTATATCTCAAATTGAAATAAAGCGTCAACTACAACTGATAATAGATTATAAAATTAATTTTCAAGATTGTAAATTTCTTATATGTTTTTATTCTTTATCAAATGAGTTATCCAATAAGTCATTTGTAATTTTGTTTTATATTTTGAAATGTTGATAATGTGTAGAAATAAAACTTGTGTATTTGTTTTACTTATCTTTGTGTTATTTTGTTTTAAATAGTAATGTTAGAATTTGTATAATTTTAAAATTATTGAATAAGTATTAATAAGTTTAACTGAGTTCATTCTTGATATAAGTGGTGAATTCAAAATAATGCATTTTACATCAAGTAATTTGTTGCATAATTTTCCAAATGATAGATACATGTTGTTTTCTTTATAAAAATAAAAAATAAAAAAATTCATGTGAAAAATACGGGTCAACCCGACCCGACCCAACCCGACCCGCAACCCGATTGACCCGAACCCGAACCCGACCCGACCCGCCCGTTTTGCCATGTCTATCTACAGGGATAGAATCAACATCTTTACTTTCAGTTATGGCAGTCACTTTGAGTCTAAATTCCTAAGTCAAAGATCTAAGAATTTTCCTAACAATTTTAGGTTGATCATAAACTTCACCCAAATTAAAAGCAGAATTAACAATATCAGTCAATTTAGCATAGAATTCATCAAAAGACTCATCATCCGACATTCTAATACTTTCAAATCTAGATGTTAATTGTTGAAGTTTATTGATCTTTACTACCTTCGTGCCTTCATACACTGTTTGCAAGATGTTCCATGCAGTGTAAGCAATCTCCACATTTGAGATTCTCTTAAACTCTTCCATGGAAACAACATTGAATATCGCATTCATAGCCTTATTGTTAAAGCTTGCTGCTTCCTTTTGGATAGTAGTCCATTCACCAATAGCAGTGGTTGGTCTTTCCCAACCATTCTCAATAAAGAGCCACACTCTCTCATCAATGGATTTCAAGAAGGCTTTCATCCTAACCTTCTAGTAAGCATAGTTATTTCCATCAAAGTGTGGCGGGATCATAAGAGAGTGATCGTGTTCCATGACAGCAGGGATCAAGGATCAACTCTAGGTAAAGATACCTAAAAACAAGAGTTAACCTGCTCTGATACCAATTGAGAGTTTGGTTAGACCCCTTTAACAGATTGTTTAACCTAATTTATTAACCAAGTGATTACTTAGATAAATTTTCAGATCTAGGTTAAACACAAATAAATCATATCATGCAAAGATGCAGAAAAGTAAATAACACACCGATATGATTACCCAGGAAAACTAATGAAACTAATATTTTCAAGGTAAAAACCTAGGGAGGATTTGATCTAGCTATCCTCAAGGTAAACCAAATCCACTATAAGAGAATTGAAATTTTAACAAAAGATTTAACCCTAAATCTAATGCTACCTCATGTAGTAACTTACTGACACGACCACGTACAAGCTCCGAATCCACAGACTCTTTTTCTTCTTGGATTTACATCAACACAAGCACACCCTTACTTGTAACTTTGAGACTCCACTCAAAGGTTTCAGATCACTCTTTCTTGTTGATCTTGATGCAGCAATTAGTTCTACCAATCCTTGATTGTAGTTTAAGCTTCAGTAGAATCTTGTGTAGTTAAAAGGTATATGACCTCTCAGATCTCACAAAGAGTAACACACAAGTCTTCTTCAGCTCTCCCAAAACATGGCTAGGGTTTCCCTTTTATATGTGGAGAAGTTTAAGTGAAACCCTAAACGTTTTTGCGGGCTTGAGCTTGTTTAAAAAATTTGCAGAAAAACTGAACTTGCGATTTTCGATTGGTCGAGCCTAATACTCGATTGGTCGAGAAAGGCAGAACCTCACTTTTCTTTTCTACAAACAGCTAGACTTCAACAACTTGAAACACCCTTATTTAAGCATTGTCTAAACACCTAGACTAGACATATTTTTATCTCGGTTTGCCAATACAAAATAGTAATGATTCTAAATATTTAATTCTTAAATATTTAGAACCTAACACATACCACAACCACCACATCCACCCACAATTGCCGCCACCAACCACCAGTAGGATCCACCTGCAACCATAAACAATAATAGAAAAAAAAAATCAAGACCATTAAAAACACTGCACCGTGACCCAAGAACCAAAACTACGACCATCGGACTATCGGACCCATGACCCATGACCATCGGACCACAATTGCCAACCATTGGACCATCGGACCACGACCCATGACCATCAGACCATCAGACCCCGACCCACGACCATCGGACCACGACCCACAACCCAAAATCAAAACCATGACCATCGGACCTACGACCCATGACCATCGGACCACAACCCACGATGGACCACAATCACCGGACCACAATCATTGAACCACCAAGAACAAACAAAGGCACGGGAGAGAGAAGAGAGAAGAGAGAAGTGAAAGAGGAAAGAGAAGAGAGAAGTGAGAAAAAAGAGAGTTGGTGAGAATAAAAAAATATTTTTTTGTTTACAATCCAGCTACAGTGAGCTGTTATCAATAACAACTCACTGTAGCTGAATGCTAAAATATTTAGCATTTAGCATCTTTATTGTAGGTATGCTTTTAAGATTTCAGGTGTAAAAAATGCTAAAAAATAGCATTTAGCATTTTTAGCACTTTGATGAGAATGCTCTTAAGAACTTGATTACTTCTCTTTCTACCATCCTTTGAACGTTTGACCTTGATGGTAGCCAGCAAGCAGCAACACATGCCACCGGCCACCATGGTTCGTGAAGTTCGGTACGAATTTGATTATGTGGAAGGTGGGTGTGGCCAAGATAGATCTAATAATTCATAATTTCATGTACACCGATATTATGTGAGTTTTTATATATAAAAAAAAATGAAAAAGTTTGTTCATCATTCTCTATTTCTCCACGTTTTTCACCTACATGGTTTGAGAATAATGAAAACATCTTTGATGTCATATTGCAATAAGTATTAAGGCGACTATAAAATGTTGAACTTTAGGGTATATGTTACAAATACCCATATATAGTTTTGGGTTAGAGCAACTGCATTAGTTGATGTAAAATTTTTGTAAATTTTGGAAAAAAAAAACCTACTTTTTCTATTTTACATATTTATTTTTACAAAACACCCACATCAGTTTGTCTATTCTACACATTTATTCAATAAAATATTCATTCTTTTACAATTTTTTATTATTTCCTTCACCCTTCACACTTCTCTCTTCTCTTGAAATCCTCTCACACACAAACCTGGAATCAAAGAGTAGAAACTCCAATCCTCCATCAACCCTATCTCTCCCCATCCTCTCACACATATACATAAGTCCTTTTTTGAAACAAACCCCAAACTCAACATCAAACCCACAGCTAAACAACCAATTCCAAAGATCCCTTCTTTTCAAATCTCCACAGCCACACCCAAATAAATAAAAAATAAAAAATAAAAATCCCATTTTTCAATCCTCAAACCCAGAAATAACCAAACCAATGGAGGAGATTTCAGATCAAACCAAAAAATAAATATAAAGAAGAAGATAAAAATAGAAATGGAGAGAGAAGAGAGTCTTGGCCCTGAGTTGGAGATTAGAGAGAGAGAACTTGAGGTCTTCGGCCTTGGGTTTTAGACCTAGATATAGAGGGAAGAGTGCTTAGGTTCAGCCATGGAGGCTCAACCTGGGGTTGGCTATTGAGCAAGAGAAAGAGACGGAGCTGCCTCAGATGGTGGCTCACGGCGGCGGCTTGTGGTGGCATGAAGTGGAAGAGCTTTAGGTAGTTCGGTCATGGTGGGTTTGGGATTAGAGAAATCTGAGAGAAGTACTAAGAGGGTCACGGGTTAGAGTTAGAGAGTGGTGGTGGTGGTAGGTTGCTGGATTGGGTGGTGGTGGGCTGCTGAATTGGGGGGTTGGTGGTCGATCAGTTTTGTCTGTTCAGAGGAAAAGGGAGAGGGAGAGAGAGAAGTCAAATGTAGAAAGAAGAGAGGTGAGAGAAAAAAATAAAATAATAATATGCACAGCTACAGTAACCGTGCATATATGCACGGTTACTGTAGCAATTGTGCATAAATGCACAATTTTACATCCATTGATGTGGACATTTTTTTACTCAAAATGTGTAAAATGAGCAAGTTTTTCTATTTTGCAAGACTTTTCATCAACTGATGCAGTTGCTCTTAATGGTTGTAATTAAAATTTTAGAAACTTGTTACTTCTAGGAATCTAGAAGCATTTGAAATTTGAAAGTGAGGAATATGGACGGAAAAAGACCAACAAATTTTCATTCTTTTAGCAAGCGAGGATGTAATATTATATAATTATAGTCCTTCATTTCTTAAATCTATACGTTACACAAATTATACATGTATGCAGTATAAATATCTGTACAGTCTCTCGGTTCCAAGTGTAGCTCATTTTGTAAATAAGCAGAGAGTATATCACTATATTTGTATTAATATACACAGCTTTCTCTCTCATTTCTAACTCTTATAACTGTTCTTTCTTTCTTCCTTTCTGCATTATAGATTTTGCTTTGCTTGTTTTCAGTTAGTGACCCATTTCGCTTTTGCAAAGGGAGGTACACAAAATCATAATAATATAAGTGTATATATGGTAAAGTAATGAAAAGCATTTTGTAGGCAGGTGGACTAATAATGCGTAGATATTATGTTTCTCCCTTGGGTATTAATATTACATCCTAGTTTGAGTCCATGCTTTATCCAAATTAACGGACTGAAAGTAAACCAGCTCCTATTAGGCACTCCCTTTTTCAAATATATCAATTAAATTTGAACATATGTGTGAGATTTCCTTCAGCTCGTAGTGGAATGGACCAGTTTGATTGATTTCTTGTGTTGTGTGGAAAGTTTGTCCCATTTATTCATTTACAGGACAGTTTGGCGAATTTGCAGAAACAGGCCAGGGGTAAAACAGAGGATTGCAAGATATTTGTCTTTCTTTGTCTTCTGGGGACAATTGAAGGGAAAAATCAGAATGAAGTCTTAACCTATGACAAGTTAGTGCAGCTGAAAAAGAACCAAAACTCTTCTCAGCTTTTTGGTAGAACCTTTTTCAGAAAATTTCGTTAATAGTGAGTAGTGAAGAGTAAATTACTATTGTATTTAGGGGACACTGCTAATTCGGCAATATAGGAATGAACACCCTTAATATATTGTACCAAATCTTGAAGATTCGAGTAATCCATCCAAATCAGTTTTATTCAATATAGTGCCATTAAGTATTGTATGCAATTTAGTTGAAACTGATAGTAAGATCACAACCAAATAGAATTAGAACTTTTTTTTTTTATTGGGTGGTGGAGATAACAGTATGCAATTTAGCTGAATCATACTAACCATTTTCTTCTAAACTAATCACATTGCTCTCCCAACCCATTCAATAAAGCAATATTTATATCATAGGTCAGCACAAAGAATAAAAAAGAAATTGGAGAAAAAAATGTCAATTTGCTTTGTTCCTCAATTAGGCTCTAAAAAGAATGTTTCAACTCTGCCATGATCACAAATCCTTGAATAGCTTCCGGACCTGTTCAAGTGTAACAAAGAGAACCACGGTGAATGGCCCTTGCCTTGAGATAGTAGGGATAAAACCCTTATACAAAGCCATAACCCCCTCTGTCCTCACAGTCTTCATGGCACAATCCAATGCACCAGAGTAAGGTGCCACTCCTCCTGCCTCCAACTTCATATTCATCACTCTCGTCTTGATCACATCGATTGGATTCGAAGCCACCGAGGCCACAAACCCGGCAGCAAAGCTCGCCGTCACGTGGGTCCCGATCCCATCACTCATCACACCCTTTCCCAATATCATCTCCTTCACCTGATCATAAGTTGCGAGCTGAGAAGCCGTCACAATCATCGCACGGTTTACCGTTAGAGCCGATCCGCGCCACAGGCTAGCAATTCCTTCTTGCTTTGACATTTGACTAATTGCATCAACCACACTCTTGTAGTTCCGGCGCTGCTCAATTGGGAGACGTCCATCAGCTTGCATGCGGACCATTGCCACGTCAGCCGGGTTCCCGACGGCCGCGCCGACACTGCCGGCAATAAGGCCAGCTACTATCTTTTTCATGATTGGTAATTTGGCAGTGTCTGAATCAGAATGATCAGACCATTTCTGTTTTAGGATTTCGTAAAGGCCCATACGGGTGGTGGAGTAGAGTGTTTGGCGGAGGATGGTGGCGGAGACACCGGAGAAAAGGGCGGTAGCGCCTTCGGATTTGACGATTTGGGTCCCGATGGAAATAAGTCCAACACGAGATGGTGGTGGTGCGATGTGGAGAGATATGTATCCATTTGGGGTGTTTAGAGCAGCAACTGTGGGACGATAGGCCTGTACTAGGGCAGGATTGGATTCGCCTTGAAGTTGCATTCGGACCTTGATCAGATCAAGAGGGTGAGTGGAAGCTCCAGCAATTATTGAAGCAATGCCTCCTTCAACGAAGCCTTTCAAACCCATTTGTAGTTTATGTTTGTTTTTTGATTTCTGTTATAGCAAGATGTCTGAATGAGAGTAGAGATCAGAGCAGTGAGGAATGAGAGTTTGAAGTGGTGAGTTGAGAAAGATCAAAAGGGAAAGCATATTTATAGCAAGTTAACAAGTTACGCGGTCTTCTCTGTGTTTCAGCGTTTCTTCGCCTTCGTTTGCGTGTTGTAGGACTCTGGCTAGTCTTGGCTGTTCGGTTTTGACTTGGACACAATTATTTTCAAATGAAGTAGGCCTATGTTGTCTATTCTGAAGTTATGTTGCTGAGTAATACACTTGTGGGCACAGGACTGGTTCTGATTGACCAGTTAGAGTGAGTCCACCCAAGACTAACTCTTTGTGAGCCTGAAGCTTCGCACTCTTCTCCCGTGTCAAAATCGAACTGAGGCCATGGCATGAAGCCACACAACTAAAGACTATTTCAGAAATTATAATATAATAATTACAATTATATATATATATATATGTGTGTGTGTGTATATATACACACACACATACTGATGTGGCTCCAAATAATAATCATTGGGTCACAGAAAAGTTAGTCCAACTCCAACCCTATCTACAACCAGTTAGCAAAAAGAAGGGAAAAAAGAAAAACAAAGAAAGAAAAAAGAAAACCTTATCTCTACAGCCACGAAATTCTATAAATGTTTTCTAATTGGAAGCAATGAAATCCAATTAAAATCAGCAAGATACGTTTCTGTAATTCTGTCCAATCGAAAGCAAATTTTGCTAGACATTTCGTAAATCTGATTATAATACGTGTTTAACGTGTCTTGGAGAAAAGTAGGGTGCTTCGCATGAGGTGAATTGATTGACCCCCACCACCACCGTATATATATGGAGTAATTCTTAGTAAAATAAGTAATACCCATTTAAATATACACTATTGTTAGTTTCTTTAAAATCTTCTTCCTTCTCCCCTTGTGTGTGTGTTAAAATACTTAGTATTCTTAAAAAAAAAAAAAAAAAAAAAACGAGGGGTTTATTAATTCAAGGTGTGATCCATTATTGATACATGAGAAATGAACATTATTTCGAGAGTAATATGGAGAAATGCTACATCACATTAATTTTACAATAAATATTAGATGGTAAATTGTTATTGTTGGGTCTAAAAATGATGTCAGTGATGGACCCAAATTAAAACTAATAACAATTTACCACATCAGATTTGTTGTGAAAATATTATAAATGCGCACAACATTTCTCCTTATATATTTGCATGATTGGTTCTTTTTCTTTTTCTTTTTTTTCCCCTCTAAATAAAGATTTATTAAACTAATAGTAGACAATAACAAGAGGAAGTGGCTCCTTATCCATCTCAATATATGCCAAATTGAACATGAACATAAAACAGGCAAGTTAAAGATGGGGGATATAAGATTGAACTTAAAATTGTAAATGAGCCAAGCCGAATATTAAAAGTTCAGACTTGTTCATTTAATTTCATTTACATATAAAAAATAATATTTCGTATAGTTAAATTGAGATAATGTTCAATAACTTGTGATACATAAAATTGGATATCAATGGTTTTGATATTTAGATGAATATTGAAAACCAGACGAAGCCAACGGTAAATCACTATTTGGGTATGCTTCAACTCCGCACTCAAGCCACCAACTATTGGACCCATAATTCGATGGAAGTAGTGGGGTGTCATGGTCATCTCTAGTCCTACCAAGTAAGAAGCGTGGGTCATATGATTCATATCTTACCACCACTAAGCCAAGTTGTAAGCCAGGACACCCTTACAGTAGTGTAAGGCATGTGAGAAGCAATGATCCCAAACCTTGTTGGGCTTTTGTGGAGCCTAGTTATGTTTGATCCGGTTCATGACCCGACCCGACCCGAATAATGTTGCGTGGTTTTTAATGAGAGATTTTCTGAGGCTTAGTCCATGGAGTGGAGGTTTAGTCCATGTAGCCCATTGTGAATCTTGTGCGCAGGATATAGAAACCGTTTTTGGTGATTAGGGTTTTGGTCTTGTTGTTGTTTTTGAGAGAGAGAAACATTGTAGCCGAACTTTGTATTTTTCCCTGATAATAGTGAAATCCCTGCAACTCTGTGGACATAAGCAAATTGCCAAACCACGTAAATATTGTCTTGTGCGTGTGATTGTTTTTTCTTTGGCGTGTGTTTTCTCTATTTTTGTTTCTCACAGGTTGGGAATTTCAGTTGAATTCCCTACAATTGGTATTAGAGCTTAGGGTTAGGTTTGAGTGGGAGCAATGGCAGAGGAAGCAGGAAAGGCGTCTGGAATAGAAAAGTTCGATGGCACAAACTTCACGTATTGGAGGATGCAGATTGAAGATTTTCTCTATGGGAGGAAATTGCATCTACCTCTTTTGGGGACAAAACCTGAGGCTATGAAGGCTGAAGAATGGGCTCTTCTTGACAAACAGGTACTAGGAGTTATCAGATTAACTCTGTCTGGGTCTGTTGCGCACAATGTTGTAAAGGAGAAGACCACAGCAGATCTGATGAAGGCTTTGTCTGGTATGTATGAAAAGCCGTCAGCAAACAACAATGTGCATCTGATGAAGAAACTGTTCAATTTGAAGATGGCAGAGAATGCATCAGTAGCATAATATCTGAACGAATTTAACACTATCACAAATCAATTGCCGTATGTAGAAATTGATTTTGATGATGAGATTCGTGCTCTGATCGTCTTGGCTTCTTTGCCAAACAGTTGGGAGGCAATGAGGATGGCAGTAAGCAATTCTACAGGAAAAGAAAAGCTGAAGTATAATGACATACAAGATTTAATTCTGGCTGAGGAGATTCGCAGAAGAGATGCAGGCGAAACCTCAGGATTTGGTTCTGCCCTAAATCTTGAGACAAGAGGTAGAGGTAATGACAGAAATTCAAATCAGGGCAGATCAAAATCCAGAAATTCTATTCGGAACAGAAGCAAATCTAGATCAGGCCAACAAGTATAATGTTGGAATTGTGAGAAAACAGGTCACTTTAGGAGGCAATGCAAAAGTTCTTAAGAAGAATGAAGATGACTCTACTAACGCTGTAACAGAAGAGGTAAAGGATGCATTACTTCTTGCAGTAGACAGTCCACTTGATGATTGGGTTTTGGACCCAGGAGCTTCGTTTCATACCACTCAACACCGAGAAATCATACAAAATTATGTTGCAGGTGATTTTAGTAAGGTGAATTTGGCTGATGGTTCAGCCTTGGATGTTGTGGGTATGGGAGACGTCCTGATATTGTTGCCCAATGGGTCTGTTTGGTTATTAGATAAGGTTCGACATATTCCTGACCTGAGGAGGAATATGATTTCTGTTGGACAACTTGATGATGAAGGACATGCAATACTATTTGTTGGTGGTACTTAGAAGGTTACAAAGGGAGCTAGGGTATTGGTTCGTGGAAAGAAGACTGGTACTCTATATATGACCTCAAGTCCAAGAGACACTATTGCAGTTGCTGATGCAAGTACTGATACAAGCCTATGGCACCGCAGACTTGGTCACATGAGTGAAAAAGGGATGAAGATGCTACTGTCAAAAGGAAAACTACCAGAATTGAAGTCCATTGATTTTGACATGTGTGAAAGCTACATCTTAGGAAAGTAGAAAAAGATGAGCTTCTTGAAAACTAGCAGGACACCGAAGGCTGAAAAATTGGAGTTAGTACACACTGATTTGTGGGGGGCCTTCTCCGGTTGCATCCTTTGGAGGTTCAAGGTACTACATCACTTTCATTGATGACTCAAGCAGAGAGGTATGGGTTTATTTTCTGAAAAATAAATCTAATGTATTTGAAACTTTTAAGAAGTGGAAGGTCATGGTTGAGACAGAAACAAGTTTGAAAGTAAAATGTTTGAGGTCAAATAATGGAGGAGAGTACATAGATGGAGGGTTCAGTGAGTATTGTGCTGCATAGGGAATTAGGATGGAGAAGACCTTTCTTGGGACACCACAGCAGAATGGTGTGGCTGAGCGCATGAACAGAACTCTCAATGAGCGTGCTAGGAGTATGAGGTTGCATGCTGGACTACCAAAAACTTTATGGGCTGATGCTGTTAGCACTGCAACTTACCCGATAAACTGAGGGCCATCAGTTCCCATGCAGTTCAGACTTCCTGAGGAGGTTTGGAGCGGTAAAGAGGTAAAGTTTTCACATTTAAAAGTTTTTGGTAGTGTTTCTTATGTTCATATTGATTCTGATGCTCATAGTAAACTTGATGCAAAGTCTAAAATATGTTTTTTCATTAGCTATGGTGATGAGAAATGTGATATTTAATGAACAGGTTATGTACAAGGACAGGTCAACTGTAGTGTCAGATGTTACAGAGATAGATCAAAAGAAATTTGAGTTTGTCAACTTAGATGAATTGACTGAAAGTACTGTCTAGAAAATGGGTGAAGAAGATAAGGAGAATATAGATTCACAGGTAGATCAGAGTACATCTGTAGTTGAAGTCTGTAGATCTTCCAAGACCATTAGACCTCCACACCGTTATTCACCCGCTCTAAATTATCTCCTGTTGACTGATGGTGGTGAGCCAGAGTGTTATGATGAAACTTGCAAGATGAGAATTCAAGCAAGTGGGAGTTAGCCATGAAGGATGAGATGAATTCCTTGTTGGGGAATCAGACATGGGAACTGACTGAATTGCCAGTAGGAAAGAAGGCTTTGTGTTAGGACATATGTAGTTCACTTGTTAAGGACATATGCCACTCTTTTATGTAATTGGTTAATCATTTGACAAAACGCACTTTACTTGTATTTGGGTAGATCTAGGATGTGTTGAAATACTTTAAGAAACTATGTTTCAAGATCAAGTGTGGAAGTCTTCAAGTCTGTCCAAGAAAACAAGTTGAAAGTGCAAGGTTACTAAAACTCGATAGCTAGCTCAACAGCTAGTATGTGTCAAGGTTTAGAAAGCTGTTCCAGCCCGTAAGTTCGACACCTTCTCGACAGCTTCTATCTATCGAGGTCTATAAAAATCAGAATTTCTGATCTGATTTCTTGGGATCCGTGAATGTGTATTTAGGCCTTCTTTTCTCCTAACTCTAGACATATAAAAGGATTGTTTTAAGGGCCGTCAACAAGGACACAAGTTGCACAAGCATTAAGAAAACTCTGTTGAAGCAAATTGTGACCGGAGACAAAGTTCTGCCCTTGTTCATCTCTTCTGGAGAAGTTGCTGTGTATGTGTACCTTTGGGTTTTGTGACCAAGCATCTTCTTGATCTTCATCGTGTAGGATGAATTGAATAACTTTGCAGCCAACCTCACTTTCTAGTTGGTGTTGAAGTCGCGTACTGGGATCCGCACAAATTGGTTAGTCACGTACTTGGGAGCCGTGCATCAAAAGGGGAAACTGTCACTACAGAACAAGTCCAATTGGGTATTGGGGTAAGGGTTCAACTGTAGGTTGGTAAGGTACTTGGGATTCGGGAGTGGTGACCTGAAAATCACCCGGTGGGGTTTTTGCCGTTAGGTTTTCCCCATTCGTAAACAAATCACCCGTGTCATTTAATTTCCGCTGCATAATTAGTTTATTGGTGATTTGTTTGTGCTACCACGCGTTTGCATGTTAATTAACTTAATTAATATACTTGGATAAATTAATTGGTTAATTAATCACAAGGGGTCATTCAGTTTGTGGCCTATCAAGTGGTATCAGAGCAGGCACACTCTGATTAGGTTTTAATCTTTGCTGTGTTTGATCCATTGACCCCTTGTTTGTCATGGATAGAGGACAGTCGTTAATTATACCTTCTTTATTTGATGGAACTAACTATGCATACTGGAAAGTACGCATGAGAGCTTTCTTGCAGTCTTTAGATGAGAAAGTGTGGCAAGCTGTAGAGATTGGCTGGACTAAGCCAAAAGAAGCACCAGCCAATTGGGATGATGCCAAGATCAAGGCGGCAAACTTCAACAGCAGGGCATTGAATGCGTTGTTCAGTGCGGTCACCAATGAAGAGTTTAAGAAGATATCCTCAACTGAAACTGCTAAAGAGGCTTGGACCATTCTCCAGACAACCTATGAGGGAACCAAGGCTGTCAAAGATTCAAAGCTTCAGAGGCTCACTACAAGTTTTGAAGAGATTAAGATGGAGGAGGATGAGTCGTTTGATGAGTTCTATGCCAAGCTGAAGGACATAATGAACTCTGCTTTCAATCTTGGGGAAACTATTCTTGAACCCAAGATTGTGAGGAAAGTGCTCAGATCTCTACCCGAGAGATTTCATGCCAAGATTACGGCGATTGAGGAATCAAAAGATATTGACAAGGTTCCTTTGACTGAGTTGGTTGGAAACTTGTAGACCTATGAGCTAGGGTTGACCAGAATTGGCAAGACGGGTAAAGGAAAGAGCATGGCACTGAAGGCCAAGAGCAGTGAAACAGATGAGTTTTTGGATGATGAAGATTCCAAGATGAAGTCCTACATCACCAGGCAGTTCAAGAAATTTATGAAGAATGCCAATGGAAAGGGCTTTGACAAGGATCGCAGACAATCCAGTTCTTCTCAGTTTAAGAGCCAAGACAAAGGGAAGAAGGATGCAAAGGAAGGTGGTCAGTACACTGTTCCCACAGGACCTAAGTGTTTTGGGTGTCATGGCTTCGGTCATATGAAACAGGAGTGCCCCACATATCTCAAAAGCATTGGGAAGAGTAAGGCACTTGCTGCTACCTTAAGTGACACTGAGCCTGAAGATGATTCCGATAGTGAGGATGACGGAATCTGAAATTCGTTCACTGCCACAGTCAATCCTACTGAAGGGATTGTTGATGAAGTGGAAGAAGAAGAAGAATTTGTGGATTCTAAGTGTGAGAAGATGGATGATCAAGATGATATCCATTCAGCCTATGAGAAACTATACAAACTGTCTAAGAAACACGAGAAACTATATAGGCTGACCACCAAGAAGCTCAGCGGTGTGGAACTTGACCGTGAAGAGTTGTCCACAAAGTTTGATGAGGCAAATCAGACTATTGGAGCGCTGAGATTCGAGAACAATTTCTTGGCTGAGAAGACCAAGAAGCTTGAGGCGGAGCTATTTCAAGTTAGAGCTCAGTTGGAGAGGATCTCGAGCGCAAAGCTTGATGAGATGCTCAGCATTCAGAAATCTACTTCAGATCGAACGGGTTTAGGGTATGGTCTTTCTTCCTCTAATATTGCTTCTACTAGTTCTACTATTTTTGTTCCACCTGCTAATAATATTAAAATTGAAAACAATGATGCTAAAACTAAATTAGCTAGTGAGAACTTAGACAAGGGTAAATCTATCTTAGGAGCACCTCCTAAGCAAGATAAGAAAGATGTTAAAAACCCTAGGGCTAAGAAGGCTATCTCTCAAAAGCCTAAACAGAAGAAGCAGCATCTCTGTCATCATTGTGGTGTTGTCGGTCATACTCGACCAAATTGCTATAAGTGGTTAACCACTCAACAGAGCAACGGCATGATAGCATCTAGAAGCCAAAATCAGCTTCAATCCTCTTTTGCTCCTCTTGGAGATCTTCTGAAAGCCCTCATGTTCCTTTCGAACTTGAACGGGTTCAATTTTTCCCCTTCACCGCCGGTTCAAGAATTCAATCAAAGGAAAGGTTCTTCCAAGGTGTGGAAGAAAAAGGACTCTAAGTGATTATATCACTTTCTTCTATTTTCTTGTTTTTGTTTGTTGCACTACTTGTGTGTTTTGCTTTTATTCTGAGTCAGTATAGTTTTATGCTTTGCTTTGATAACATGTTTTTGTTTGTTTATTTTTAGTTTTGTTTGTTTTTTTTTTTTTATATAAAAATTTAAAAAAAAATTGAAAAATCAGAAAATACAAAAACAATGTGTGTTTTGTGTACATTGGTACTTGTGTACCTTGGATGGCCATTGAAACAAAGTTTTCTAAACTTTGTATATTTTGTAGTTTAGATGAGCATCTCTATGCACAACTAAGCAAGTGAGCTTTGTGGCTCTTGTTTGTGATGAGTAAGATTAAGTTATCTCTTGAACTTAACACTCGTATCACTCTTTTTGACGGGTAGGACTAGAAAATCCTAAGAGAAAGGCATAAATAACAATCTCACCACTGTTACCCGTCAATCATAAAATGACACCTGTATGCTTCGGCATAGCAAAAGTGTAGTGTCAATGACATTTGTGTGTTTTGGCATAGCAAAATTGGAATGTCAAATATCAATGGGTATTTCTTTTCTCTCCCTTATATGTCCATGCATGATATGCTTAAAAAGAAAATATGCAAAGAAAATAAAAAGCAAAAAGATTAAAAATGCTTTAAATATGATTGCAAGCGTGTATTCTAGGAGATGTGAGAGTTATAGGATGTACCTCGAAGGTGATAGTCCCCATCAAACAGTTATGATTGTGTGTGAGTTAAAGTGATTTTCTCATATCTCAAATCGTCATAACATGTATACACTTATGCAATCTTGCGATGTTTTTCACACACAATACGCAATATTCTTTGCTACTCTTGATACATGTGCAAGTACAATGTGATTTGACCATCACTAGGTTTACATGTGCTTATGTATGCTCACTAAACTGTCTTGACTTGTTTTTGAAATAAAAATTGGTTAGACTTGTTTAGTGTGTGTGTGTGTGTGTGTTTTTGGGATCCATGTGCTTAAAATTTTTTTTAGAGTTGATTTTAAGAACCTATTATGTGGATTGGATCATTGTTGAGTTGCATGTTGGATTGCATTCATGTCTGTGTTTTTCACTTCTCGAAAAACTGTTTTTGAAAGGTGGCTCGACACCTCCTCGATACCTAGATATCTGTTGAGCTTCTCAAGCTTTTTCTTATCGCAATCTCGACACTTCCTCGACACTTGGTGGATCGATCGAGAAAGTTCTTGCCTCCTCGATAGCTTCTCGACACCTGGTCGATTGATCGAGCTTTTGTTCTTGGTTCTGGTGTTTATTCCTCGATACCTCCTCGACACCTATATCTGTCGATGACCATTTTCCTCGACACCTCTCTCGACAGATGTCTCGACACCCCTCGATACCTGTATCTATCGAGCTTTACTGAGGATCTATTTAAGCTCCTCGTGCGATCTAGTTCTCATTTACTTGATCTCTCTCGATCTGTTCGCACCTGTTCACCTCCCAAACTCTCTTTTCTCACTCAAAACCTTCAACCCACGTGATTTTCGGCTCTTCTTTGCTTCAAATCACTTGGTATGATCTCTTTTCCTTTCATTCTTCATGCATTTCATGTTTTTGAATCTTAGGTTTTGGGGTTTTTGAAAATTTTGGGGTTCTTCAAAATTAATGAATGTTTCTTGAAATTTTGGGATGGGTTTTCATTTAAAGGTGTTCAAAATCTCATGCATTGCATCACATTTTCATTATAATGGTATTTTCATGCATTTAGATGTGTGTAATATGTTTATATGCTGGTAGGATTGGATTGGGCTGAGCCAATGATGATATTTCTTTTGCATGTCACATGTTCATGCATTCCCCATGCATACATACTCTCTATTCAATATACTTGTTATATTTGAATTGCTTTAGGACTTTTCTGATTGTCTATTTCTCCCTCTCTCTCATTCTGTTTACATTAGTAGTGTTTATGGCACCTAAGCGTAAATCTACTTCGGCTCGGAACCCTCTTCGTTCTGGAGCTTCTTCATCTTCTGATTCTGCTCCTCTTACTCTTCGGTTCCGTGATGATGATGCCCACAAGGCATTCTCAGAGAACTTTTCTAGACGAGGTGTTCATTCGGAACGCCAAGTCATTTTGGCGGACTTCACCGACACTAACCTTTCTAATGTCATTCACAGTCGGGGATGGGAGACACTGTGTGACGTCCCGGTCACACGTCCTCTTGTGCTTATTCAAGAGTTTTACTCCAACATGCACGGGATTGATCGTTCAGTACCTCTTTTCTTCACTCGCATTTGAGGTATGCGCATTCCTGTCACACCGCAGCTTGTTGCGGATGTGCTTTGGGTTCCTGGGATAGAGTTTCCTGACTATCCTTCTTGTGAGCGTCTACGGACTGTGTCCAAGGATGAGCTTTGATGGGTTATTTAGACCCCTTAAACAACCAAATTGCGTAGCCTAGATTAATTAGCCAAGTTGTTACTTAGTCAAATTAAACAATTCTAGGTTAAAGCAATTCAACAATCATATCAAGAATAATAATGCAGCGGAAAATAAATAACACAAGATATGATCACCCAGGAAACCACACGGTAAAAACCTGGGGAGGATTTGACCCACCGATCCTCAAGGCATAACAGAATTCACTATGAAAGAATTGAAGTTCTTACAGAAGGACTACAAGCTCCCCGCTCGACTTCCTAATGCTACCCACCAGTACGAACTTCCTGACACGACCACGCGCAGGCTCCGAATCCACGGACTACTTCTTTCTTGAATTCTTCAATCAGCTACAAGCTCCCCGCTTGCTTTTCTTTTAAGTTCCAATGGTTGCAACTAAGTTGATCTTCAAGATGTTGAAATCATCTCTACCTTGAAAACCCTAAGCTTTGTGTAAAGGAAAGCTCCTCTAAGATCTCACAAGAGATTTACACAAAACAGAAAATATGAGCAACAATAACAATATGGACAACCTCAAAAACGTGGCTAGGGTTTTGTTTATATACCTAGGGTAAAAACATAAAACCCTAAACGTTTAATGAAGTAGGGCTGAGTTGGAAATTCTGCAGAAAATTCAACCTGTGCGATTTTCGATCGATCGAGTCTAATCTTCGATCGATCGAGCCAGGCCAAAAGTCCCAAGTACTTCTGCAGCCACTCGATTCCAACTGTACAATAATAAACCAACTTTGAGCAAGCCTAAACAAGACTAAATACAATGTTTTGATCATGGTTTGCCAACATTACAAATTAGAGTTCTAAATACATAACATCCTAAGACCTTAGAACCTAACAAACTCCCCCTTTGGCAATCCGTGACAAAACCATAATTAAAAGCTCAAAGTTTTACAAGTAAAAGCCCTTTACAAAAGTAATGCTCATAAAATCAAATTCAGCCTAACTACTATCCATCAGTTGCAAGTGTAGACAGCAGCTTTAGTTGAATCAACCTGTATATTCCTGAAATACTCAACAAACGCATAAACGCATGTGTGACAGAAAAGAGTAAAACAACAGGTATAACATTCTTGTAAGATTCACACAACACAAAATAAAGACATATATGAATGATCAACTCATAAATATAAATCAATAAGCAGTGAATCATAAAGCAACAAGAATCAATGAATATAACATGTATATCAATCAATGTTACTCCCCCTAACATGAATATCCCCAAAAATGATATACAAAGTGAAGCACCTAGATACAATCTAAAAAACTCCACAAGCTCCTCAAAACAAAAAGTCTCCCCCTGACTACAAAAACCCCTCTACAAGTCAAAATACCACTCCCCCTTTTTGTGACGGAATGCCAAAGAGCAATCACAAGTCGCCATCAAAAGGAGGTGGTGAGGGTGAATGAAGACGCGCCAAGTCAGCTCGTAGAGCACGAAACTCATCTAGCAAGTCCACCAAAATCTGTCCATGAGCCGCCTGAACGGTCATGACAGTCTCCAAAGTACGACGAACATCGAAGTCGGCCGAAGGAGGTGGAGGAACATCAGCAGCAGCAGCATCATCACCAACTGGATCAGTAACATCCTCACCAGCAAGACCTGCAGAAGAAGAAGGAGGAGGTGCGCTACTAGAGGGCTCAGACCTAGGGTGTTTAGAACCAGCTCGAAGATGAGCAGCCCTTTGTCTAAGAAAAGACGCACCTATAGGAGCAATAACATGAACGGGCTCAGAGTAAGGGAAGCCACCAAGATCAAGATGAAGGAGAATCCTATGAATGAAAATAGGATGTACAAGAGCATGAGCAGAAGATGAACTCCTATAAACATCGTTCAAAGAACGAAGAAAAAGATGGGGAAAACTAATAGGAGCATCAGTAACCAGAGCGTACAGAAATACACACCTCTCAAGAGGAATGGTGTGAACATGGGAAATGGGCCAGATAGAATGACACGCTATCCTAAAGAAAAGATAGTGTAACCCAGAGAGCTCAGCATAGGTGATCCGAGGATCAGAACCCCACTGGACAGTAGTCCCAGTGATGTAAGACAAGACATCACTAATCTCGGGAGACACATCATATGGATAGACAGGATGTCGAACCAATGGTACCCCTAGAGCATCAGCCACTACCGTAGGAGTAAGGGTGTACTCTACGCCTCGTATCCAACTCTTGACTAGAGTGTTGGAATCATAGATGCGGATAGAGATGTTCGAATAGAACTCTCTAATCAAGGCAGAAGGTGGAGGAGGATCAGAAACATCCACCAAGGGTAACCAGCCCCTACGCTCAAAGTTTGCCCTAATGGCAGGATCAAGTTCATCTAAGTGAACAGAACGCTCAGCCCAAATTTTTCTCCTAACATTCAGCTTCTCATAAATCTCTTGGTTTTTCTCACTAGAAAACTTCTCACGATCATAGGATGGAGGGGGTGAAGGAGAAGGTGAAGGAACATTCCTACGGGCTCTAGTTTTCCTAGGCATAGTGCTAAGGAAAGGACAGAGACACAAAGTGAAAAACCAAAAGAACAAGAGAAAACAGAACCAAGGGCAGACTGCAAATTAGCACAAAAAAAATATAGAACAAAAATCTATATGATGCATGAACATTAGTAATGTTGTGATGCATGATCTAATGCAGTAAACAAATAAGTTCAATTGAGATTGAATTTGACAAAATTGGCTTGAACATGGAATTTTTATCAAAAATCCCAAAAATTGAAAACCACTTGTTGAAATTTTATACCAAAAAGATGAATTGAGCATTACAAAACATATAACATAGATTATAATGCTTAATTACAACTACACAACAAGTCAATTTCATCAAAATCATCCCAATTTAACAAAAGCCCCAATTCGGATCAAGAACAAGCCCTAGATTTTTCAATTTTTCACCAAACTCAAATTTGATCAAATTAACAGGTAAGAATCATGTTAATGAAGTGTCCCCACAAAAACCCAATGATCAATTTCATAAATTAAGGCTTGAATCAACAGAAAATCCAAATTTTACAAATTCCGAAAATTACCCTCAAATGCATGAAAATATGCATGTAAACTTGAAAATAAATTCAAAAGGAAGGGTACAAGTGTCTTACCAACTTGAGGAGAGAGAGATTTTGCAAAAAGAACGGAGGAAAACGACAAAAATCTTCTGATTAGAGCTTGCCAACACGGAGAGAGAAAAAAAACTTTGAAAAGGTTTTGAAATAGGAACTTTGAAAAAGTCAGAAAAGTGCCTTTTAAAAAGCTTTTTCACGATGTTCGATCGATCGAAAATCAGATTCGATTGATCGAAACACACAGTCATTTTGAGACAAATGAAAGCACTTTTTCGATTGATCGAAAATCAGATTCGATCGATCGAAACACACAGTCATTTTGAGACAAATGAAAGCACTTTTTCGATTGATCGAAAATCAGGCTGGATCGATCGAAATGGGCAGAGGCTCACTAAATTTTGAGAAAAATCACAGTTTTGAAAGACAAACCAAATTTTGAAAAACAACTCCTCAAAGCATTAAATTACAGAAATAAAATGCATGAGTATGAGATGGAATGATTTTTCAAAAACCCAAAATTTTAAACCCCAATTTTCTCAAAAACAAGTTTCAATCATTCTTCCTTTGAATATTCTCAAACAACAAATATGTTGTACACAAATCTCAAGATAATTTCAAACTTGGTTGGTCAGACCAAAAACACACACACTAGCATGTACAGTGTTTAACAAAGAGTAACTTGTGTAGTGTGTGATACTAGCAAAAACTTGAGATACATGTGAGGTGATATGTGAATAGCAATCAAACACAAAGTCTACACAATTCATCACATAGAATTTAAAAGAGACTATCACCTAAAGAGTTACATCCTATAACTCCCACATCTCCTAGAACATAAGCTTGCAATCATGTAAGTTTCTTGAAATTTGCCCCATTAGTATGTGAAATATATTCTGTGAAATGGCATCAAGCCTAATAGTACACACCAGTTTGAATTAAGTGAATTTGGCATCAAGCCTAATAGTACACACCAGTTTTAATTTAATTGAGGCTACACCTTATGTTCTTTTTGTGCATGTGCTACACTTTCTCGAGCACAAAATCTTATGATATGCACTAAGGTGTTCATGATTGACTAGTGAACAGTGGTGAGATGGTTATTTATGCCTTTCTCAAAAGGATCAAGTCCGACAGTCAAATAACATGTGACTTCAAGTTCAAGACAAAGTGATTAATAACCACAAACATCTTTCCCACACAACATGCACTACAAAGCTTTAACTAGTTAAGTGCAATATTTAAGCTCATCAAAGTTAAACAAGGTACACAGAACATGACATGTGTCAAAAGATAGACCAACCTTGTTTTTCAAAAATCAAGAAAAATAGTGTCTAACATAATTTTTGCTTTCACTTTTCCCCTTTTTTTTTATTTTTTTATTTATTTTATTTTTAAAAGAGAAAACAAATAAATCCTAGAATGAAATGCATGAATGTAATGCAATGCAAGTCCTAGAACAAAAACAATAAAAAGACACAAACCAAAGAACAATGGTCACCAAAGAATAGAGCAATTAAGCACAAGGACCATGTCAGAAAGACTCAGTTAGTTCGAGTCTTTTGCATCCAAAACTTTTTAGATGCACCACGAGCATTGGAGTTCTTATTCATATTAGAGTGATTCCCAACTCCAGGATTGGAATAAAGGTTTAACACCTTTACCAATTCACCAATTAATGCCATAGGATCATGTGCTTGAGGCACAGGCACTTTTGGTTTAGTTGCTCTCTTATCAGCTTGAAGCTTGTAACAGTTAGGACGAATGTGTCCAGACTTACCACAATAATGACAAACCCAAGCAGGTTTACCATGCATCTTGTCCTTAGATTTGGTAGGCTCCTTAGGTTTAGATTCTCTTAAGTCTACCCTAATCTTCTTAGGTGGTGAAACTTCTACGGGTTTGACTATCTCACTCACAGGTGGTTTGACAGTTTCACTCACAACCTCACTCACAGAAGGTTCAGAAGAAGAGGAAGGAACAAAAGTAGTGGAATGTGGTCCAGAATCAAAAATGCTTTCAACATATCCTAACCCAGTTTTATCAGCAGGAGACTTTTGAACATTCAGCATGTGATCAAGTTTAGAACTAGCAGATCTAGCAACAGATAAATCATGTTCCAAAGTTCTAACTTTATCAAGCAAAAGCATGTTCTCAGATTTAACATTATTCAAAAGCTCATTAGCATCAAACAGTTTAACAAGCAAATTTCTCTTTTCAAGCTCAAGAGAATCAATTTTCTTTAGGCCAAGTTCAACTTTCATAGCATCCTTCGCAGCAATTTTGCAAAGTTTGTTATAGGCCTCTTGAAGATCTGCATCTTCAGAGAGTTCCCCATCAGAAGGGTTCTCCTCAGCAGATATGCTTTCATTGACTATAGCAGTAGCCGTGAAAGCAATGAAGTTTCCATCCTCGTCCCCACCGGACTCATCATCAGAAACCTCATTATCACTAAGGGTTACAGCCATAGCTTTACCCTTATTCCTCAAGAATGTAGGACATTCAGATTTCACATGACCATACCCTTGACAGCCAAAACACTGAGGACCCAAAGAGTTATTAGAAGATTGACCAAAATTTTCTCTAGGTTTTTCAAAATTGTTAACCTTAATGGGATCATTCTTCCTAAAATTTTTAGGTTCAGCAGTGTAAGTCCCTCTTGCCTTTCTATTTGTATTCCTCAGAAAGTTCTTAAAGTTTTTGGCAAGATAGGCAATCTCTGTAGCAGAGAGCTCATCATCAAATCCACCACCCTCAACATCATCAACTGACTTAAGAGCCATTGATTTGGATTTGTTTACTTTAGGTAGGTCAGACTCATAGGATTGAAGAGATCCTACAAGCTCATCAACAGGGATGGAGTTCACATCCTTGCTTTCAGTGATGGCAGTCACTTTGGGTCTAAAATCTTCAGTTAACGATCTAAGAATCTTCCTAACAATTTTAGGTTGATCATAGATTTCACCCAAATTAAAAGCAGAATTGACAATATCATTTAATTTAGCATAGAATTCATCAAAAGATTCATCATCAGACATTCTAATGCTTTCGAATCTAGAAGTCAATTGTTGCAATTTATTAATCTTAACTGCCTTTGTGCCTTTATGCACAGTTTGGAGGATTTTCCATGCAACATGAGCAACCTCAACATTAGAGATCCTCTTAAATTCCTCCATAGAAACAGCATTAAAGATAGCATTCATAGCTTTGCTATTGAAGCTTGCTGCTTCTTTTTCAGAAGTTTGCCACTCACTCACAGGAGTAGCGGGTTTCACCCATCCGTATTCAACGGAATTCCAAACCCTTTCATCAATGGATTTCAGGAATGCTTTCATCCTTACTTTCCAATAAGCATAGTTGTTCCCATCAAAATGAGGAGGAACAAACAAAGAGTGTCCATGCTCCATGACAACAGGGGTCAAGGATCAGCTCAGAGATTAAAAATCTCAAACACAAAGAGCTACCTGCTCTGATACCACTTGATGGGTTATTTAGACCCCTTAAACAACCAAATTGCGTAGCCTAGATTAATTAGCCAAGTTGTTACTTAGTCAAATTAAGCAATTCTAGGTTAAAGCAATTCAACAATCATATCAAGAATAATAATGCAGCGGAAAATAAATAACACAAGATATGATCACCCAGGAAACCACACGGTAAAAACCTGGGGAGGATTTGACCCACCGATCCTCAAGGCATAACAGAATTCACTATGAAAGAATTGAAGTTCTTACAGAAGGACTACAAGCTCCCCGCTCGACTTCCTAATGCTACCCACCAGTACGAACTTCCTGACACGACCACGCGCAGGCTCCGAATCCACGGACTACTTCTTTCTTGAATTCTTCAATCAGCTACAAGCTCCCCGCTTGCTTTTCTTTTAAGTTCCAATGGTTGCAACTAAGTTGATCTTCAAGATGTTGAAATCATCTCTACCTTGAAAACCCTAAGCTTTGTGTAAAGGAAAGCTCCTCTAAGATCTCACAAGAGATTTACACAAAACAGAAAATATGAGCAACAATAACAATATGGACAACCTCAAAAACGTGGCTAGGGTTTTGTTTATATACCTAGGGTAAAAACATAAAACCCTAAACGTTTAATGAAGTAGGGCTGAGTTGGAAATTCTGCAGAAAATTCAACCTGTGCGATTTTCGATCGATCGAGTCTAATCTTCGATCGATCGAGCCAGGCCAAAAGTCCCAAGTACTTCTGCAGCCACTCGATTCCAACTGTACAATAATAAACCAACTTTGAGCAAGCCTAAACAAGACTAAATACAATGTTTTGATCATGGTTTGCCAACATTACAAATTAGAGTTCTAAATACATAACATCCTAAGACCTTAGAACCTAACAAGCTTATATCTGCTTTTTGTGAGCGCCCTTCGGAGTGGGGTGGGCGTCAGTTTACATCATGTCGGCCTTTTGCTAAAGGTCCTAGATTCTTAAACATGGTGATGATTTTTGTACTTCATTCGCTTTCTCACTACAACTCCATCACAGAGCCTCATGCTCGATTTTTGTTATCTCTCCTTGAGCATCTTACCATAGATTTTCCTTCTCATTTCATTCTGTCTATTATAGATGTTCATTTGGATGCGGCGACTCGTAATAAGCTCATCTTTCCTTCTTCTATCACGAGGATTCTACGCCATTTTTCCGTCCTTTTTCCCGTGTCCGACCATTTCACATTCATGTGTGCCATAGATGCCGCTACCGTAAAACGTAGTGAGGCGCAGTTTAGGTCGAGACAGCCGGATTCCACTCCTCCCTCCCGTTCAGCTCCATCTCGATCTGCTCTATCTACATCCGCTCCTTTTTTCTCCATAAGCGATGTGTCCCTTGGAGACATCATGGCGCAGCTACAGCGCATGGATGCTCACCTTGATACACTCTCCACTGAGTTGTATTAGGTGAATGTTCGTGTTGGTCGTATTGCACGACGACAGGCGACCATGGGTGGTTTTGCTCTTGAGGCTACTCCTTCACCACCTCCTCCAGCGGCTTCTGACTCTGAGGATGATGATGGCAATGACGATGATGCTTCTAATGATGATGATGATAGAGATGCTAGCTCTACCGATGAGATGTCTACTTGACACTTTACCCTTTGTTACTCGTGACAAAAAAGGGGAGTAGTTTTGGATATGAAAGTAGTCATTCTTAGGGGGAGAGTTAGTATAGGACATTTTTGTTAGGGGGAGTGTTGTTATTGTTTTGAGGGATGTAGTGAGGATGTGATGTATATTTTCTTTTCTTTTTAGATACATTGTTCTTGTACATTGGATCTTGTGATCATTTTTACACATACATTGTACTTAGTTCTTTCTATATGTGGATGTATGTTCTTTCACCTACCTTTACATGTGTTGTTTCTTTTCTCTCTTTATACACATGCTTCTTTACTTGTATGCAATCTATTATTTCTGTTGCACACAAAATGCCTTGATGAGTTTTGTTTAAAGTGTTTTAGAAATACAGGTTGTCAAAGTCTACTTGCCATAAACTCTCTTCTTGCAAAGTTTTTCAAGAGTTTGTGTTAGGATAGATTTTATTGTATTCAACAAGTGAGTATGAGTTGAGTGATTTATGACTTCTCTCATATGTTCATTTGTTTGTTGTGGTTTTGTCACGGATTGCCAAAGGGGGAGATTGTTAGGACATATGTCACTTTTTTATGTAATTGGCTAATTCTTTGACAAAACGCACTTTACTTGTATTTGGGTAGATCTAGGATGTGTTGAAATACTTCAAGAAACTATGTTTCAAGATCAAGTGTGGAAGTCTTCAAGTCTGTCCAAGAAAACAAGCAGAAAGTGCAAGGTTACTAAAGCTCGACAGCTAGTATGTGTCGAGGTTTAGAAAGCTGTTCCAGCTCGTAAGCTCGACAGCTTCTATCTGTCGAGGTTTATAAAAATCAGAATTTTTGATCTGATTTCTTGGGATCCGTGAATGTGTATTTAGGCCTTCTTTTCTCCTAACCCTAGACATATAAAAGGATTGTTTTAAGGGCTGTCAACAAGGACACAAGTTGCACAAGCATTGAGAAAACTCTATTGAAGCAAATTGTGACCGGAGACAAAGTTCTGCCCTTGTTCATCTCTTCTGGAGAAGTTGCTGTGTATGTGTACCTTTGGGTTTTGTGACCAAGCATCTTCTTGATCTTCATCGTGTAGGATGAACTGAAGAACTTTGCAGCCAACCTCTCTTTCTAGTTGGTGTTGAAGTCGTGTACTGGATCCGCGCAAATTGGTTAGTCACGTACTTGGGAGCCTTGCATCAAAAGGGAAAACTGTCACTACAGAACAAGTCCAATTGGGTATTGGGGTAAGGGTTCAACTGTAGATTGGTAAGGTACTTGGGATTCCTTTACTTGTAACCGCTTGTTGTGATAATAGTGGAGTTTCGGGAGTGGTGACCTGAAAATCACCCGGTGGGGTTTTTGCCGTTAGGTTTTCTCCATTCGTAAACAAATCACCCATGTCATTTAATTTCCGTTGCATAATTAGTTTATTGGTGATTTGTTTGTGCTACCACGCGTTTGCATGTTAATTAACTTAATTAATATACTTGGATAAATTAATTGGTTAATTAATCACAAGGGGTCATTCAGTTTGTGGCCTATCACTTTGCACAACAAGTGGGTATACAGAATAAAGAATGAGCATGATGGTAGCAAACGTTATAAGGCCAGATTAGTTGTTAAAGGGTTCCAGCAGAAGGAGGGCATTGACTACACAAAGATATTTTCTCCAGTTGTGAAGATGTCAACAATTAGACTAGTGTTGGGAATGGTGGCTGCAGAAAACTTACATCTTGAGCAGTTAGATGTGAAGATGGCATTCCTTCATGGTGACTTGGAGGAAGACATTTACATGATTCAGCAAAAAGGGTTCATTGTTCAAGGACAAGAGAATCTAGTTTGCAAACTAAGAAAGAGTTTGTATGGCCTAAAACAAGCTCCAAGACAGTGGTACAAGAAATTTGACAGTTTTATACATAGAATTGGGTTCAAGAGATGTGAAGCTGATCACTGTTGTTATGTTAAGTCTTTTGATAATTCTTACATCATAAACAGTAATAGACCCTCCAAGCCTAATCTACCCAGGTACCTAAGTCCTCCAAGCTTCTTGCTCCAACGAGGTTGCTCCAAACCTTTTTCTTTTTTAGCTTACCGGATTTCGCTATAGCCCATAGCATCAACCAATAACCATTGGTCCCTTCCAAACTACTTCCCTTAGCACCAAAAGACCTTCTCACAGACGTGGGTGTGGTGAGAAAAGGATTTGGTCCAGAACTTCTCAAGGATGTAACAATGGAGAGGAAGAGAGTAGAGGAATTTGAAGAGTCTCTTAGTGAAGATTGGGGATGAGGCAATCTTGTTTTTCTCTAGGGTTTCTCTCTCAAAATTCTCTCTAGAAGCTCTCTACATTTCGTGGGTATAAGGGTCTATATATAGTGGTGTGTGTTTGGAATACGAAGAGACAGTTTTTCCCAAACAGGGTAAGTTGGCGGCTTGGCCTCGTGATTGGTCTAAGTCGCGAGTTCAAGCCGCGAGATAACGGCGTGGCCAGCCTGGGACTTTTGTCCTGTACTGCGACAGCTGGGGTGACCCTTCACCTCCCCGCATGCTTCTCACGTGTGCTGCAGTTGGCGGCTTGCAAGTCGCGAGTCCTAGCCGCGAGTACCTGCTTCTTTGCACAAACTTGAGCTTTTCTTCACACACTACCCTTACATGAATCCCACCTAAATGCAGGGTTACTAAATGCTAAATTACAAGCAAATTGGCACGGAATAAAGCCAACAAGATGGTTGATAAAATTCAACCTTATAATCTCCCCCTTTGGCTATTCTGTGACAAAACCCTATAACAAACTCTAGACTTAACGTGTGAGTTGGGAACAGTTGGAAAACTCACTCACACCTAATTCTAGAATCTGTGAAGCTCTTGAACCATAAGAACAAGTATCTCCTGAAACACAACAACACAATAAGTTCATTGTATGCAGAAAACTTGTAATGCATATGGAGCAAGCACAATGCGATCAAGCAAAATGGAATATAGCAATAGACCATGGCATGGCCTAAACAGGAAATCACTACATATTAGTGATCACAATGCTCATTCTCACAAGGAATGAACATCCGGACATGCAAGCAAATAAACTCAATTGCAGAGTATCATTTGCATGTCCAACACTCAACGAATGCATAAAACATATATGCATCTAGGAATAAGATCCTACAAGGGCACAAGAGTGATGTACTTAAAAGAAAAATGCATGACATTTAACAGCAATTACTAAAAACCTTAAGAGCTTACAAAAGCAACAGGTACAAACATAAACTAAGAACCTTAAAAACCTACAAAGGTAACAGGTACAGACAAAAAAAATGCTGAATAACTTCTGAAATAAATAAACCAGTGAACCACAAGTTTTCCAAAAGTATTAAACCCATATCTACACAGGTGTTTATAAAAACAAAACAAGTGTATATGTGAGAGTGTATAACAACTATAATAACTCCCCCTTTCAGTATGCACACTCCTTTTCATTCTTATGCTACTCTCCCCCTTACTGTGTGCTACTTTCCCCCTTTTTGGCACGAATAGCTAAAGGCTTTCTTCCAGCTTCTGTTGAACAACATCTAGTTGTATCTTAATGGTTGTGAGACGCATTTGATTTTGATTGTGAAAGGAGTGAAGGAGCCGTTCCAAATCAGAAATCCGATGAAGCACATTTTCAATGAAGTAACTTTGCTTGGGTGTTTGAAATCCAGGGGGAATAGATGGAGTGCCGGTTGATTGTACAGGTGTAACTGTAGCATGAGCTGATGGAGATGCATGTGTGGATGGCTCACTCTTAGGTTTCTAGGAGGAGTGACTCTTGCTTGCTTGGAGAGTGTATATGGATATTGGTCGAGGACGAGGCACAACTTTTCCATCTGATGGAGGATTAACACCTTCACGAAGGATGATCTTCATGATGAGACTACAGAACGGAAGATTTGTTTGTGCTGCTGATCGAGCCGCTGTTTTCCCAATGATCTGAAATATGTGTGCACAGATGTCAATTGGGACACCGGAAATGAGGTCACACAGGAATTTAGCCCTTCCAATACTGATGAAAGCAGTGTTTGACAATGGGTAGAGGTTGGAGAACATGATCAGCTTTAGAGTTGTCAGTTCAGGCGAAAACTGTACAATGCCTATAGATGATCCTGTGCTTCCCACTTCATGTTCATTCCCAAGAACTTGAAGAATGTCTTGTGCCTGAAGTACTCTGTCATCATACGGAGTTCGATCCACATTTTCTGGTCTGGTGATGCGAAGAACCTGAGCAATGTAGTCTGCATTGATGGAAAATTTTGTTCCTCGTACCCAGCATTTCAACTCTACCCCTGTGTATCCGGCATTAGAGTAGAATTCCTTAACCAATTCTTCAATTGGATTCTCAAAATTCCCAAAAAGGTCAGCCCAATCTCTTTCTTCAAAAATCTTAGGGATAAACGTTGTCCCTAGGGTATCAAAATTGACAATACGTTCCACAATGGGAGGAATGATGCAGAAATGGAGGATTTTCGAAGAAGTACACGGAGTGTTTGAAAGAGTGAAATGGGGAAGACAATGAACAGTCACAAAAGTACGAGGGAAAAATTGAAAAAGTTTTAAAAACTGACTTTAAAACGCAAAACACGCATTTTTCGCGACTGTATCAAGTCGCCAGTAAGTCGCCAGTTTAAGCCGCGAAACACTGTGACTTTTCGCCACTGGAAGGTCTACCCGCGAGAGAGTCGCGCGGTGAGCCGCGAAAATCTCTGAGTATCCCTCGCGACTGGACCCTCCACCCGCGAACAAGTCGCCACATTGAGCTACGAAAGTCACCAAAACTCAAATTTTGAAAAATTTTCTAAGTATTTTTCGCGACTGAGACCTTGACTCGCCAGTAAGCCGCGAAAAATCTCGGAGTGGGCTCGCGACTGGGGCATGCGACTGGGACAACCCGCGACTTAGTCGCCAAAATAGGGTAACACTGTTTTTGAAATTTTTGACATTTTTGTAAAAACAAAATACTTTCAAAAAACAAATAAAACACTCAAAAAAACTTTTTGTGTTTGATCAACAAAGATTGAGCATGTGAAAACTCATTTAATCAAGTACAATCACACAAATGAATATGGCATTCATTGAACATAGACTTGTGTGATGTGTGTGGGTATCAAAAATGAAATAGTCCATAGTCTAATGTGAAGTTTCAATGATCAATTCAATCAAGGCATACACAACTAGTACTAGATAATGTGATCCATCTCAATTATAGAAGTATGCATATATGACCTCCCACATAAACTTGAGTACATTTCTTTGAAGCTTTTCATTTGGCTCCATATACATCATATCATTTGATCATTTTGAATCAATACATCTCATTGTGAGATTGATGCCTGAAATTTTTAATATTTCACTTTGATGATTTAGCCTTTGGCTTTTTGGGCATCATACAATTTATTTTGGTCGCTTTCCCTTTTCTCTAGTCAAATACTAGTATGTGCGATAGGCTTTTGCAGCTCAATATCTCTTTTCAATTGGAGATTTACATTTTGTGAGCTCTTTGAGTAAAGCAATAAAATAAAAGTGAGAAGATATATAGGCACAAGTCTATGCATGTCTCAAGATCAACAAAACCATTCACTAATCATTCATGACAAGGAGGTTGAAGATCTATTTACAACAGTCACATAGATTTCATAATTTCTTCCACAATGATATGAGTGCATAAGAGACAAGCTAAGCTCGTAGATGCACAAGGCCATAAGTACAAAGGTACAAGGCAAAACATGCTTTGAGACAAAACTCAACAATGCCGATCAAACTTTTTAGGATTTTATACTTTTTATGTGTTTTTGGATTTTTGACATAAAAGCAGTAAAAGATTGATAAAAAACAACATAAATAACAATGTAAAAACATTTGAACCAAAAACAAACACACCAACAATATATCAACTCTAAAACTCACAAGAAGCACACAACCAAGCATATTCACAAACATGGGAAGTATTAATGCATGGACATGTTGTAATGCTTATGCATGAGTACCCTTCGTCACCTACACATCACGTGCATTTGGGGTGATATCCTTGACGGATTGGGTACGAGAGTTAGGACTTTCAAACCTTCTTGTGAAGCTTTCCAAGCAATTGGTGAAGGCACTGATCATCTTCATAATGTCCATCATTTCGGGATCACGGTTTTGAGTTCTGGGTTGCTCACCACCCCAAGACCTCTTGTCATTTCTTCTTCCTCGTGATCGAGGAGCGCTTGTATTGTTTAACTCTCTCAGCTTATGACAGTTGGGTCTAGTATGTCCTTGCACTCTGCAAAAGTGACAAAAATGATTCGTTCTAGAACCCTGTTGTGATCTTGGAAGTGATCTTCCTCTAGATCCAAATCTGGCTTCTAATTGATTACGGGACTTATTAAACACCCGTTGATCAGCCACTTTCTTCTTCTTCTCAGCCTTAACTTTCTCAGGGATAGGCTCTTCTACAACCGTCTCTTTGGCCTTCACAAACTTCACTTCTTTGGTGACATTAGCTGATGAGCTACTTCCTCCGGTATATCCCAACCCGAACTTGTCTGAGGAAGGTTTTTGAGATGAAATAACATCTTCTAACTTCTTGGATGAGACCCTCTCTATCTTTGCATGAGCTTGCACTACCTCTTGCTCAAGAAATCTCACTTTTGTGTAAGCTTCTGATAGCTCACCATTTAGTGTTTCAATCTCACAATTCGCCTCCTTGTATCGTGCCAGAAGACTTTTGTATTCTTCCTCAGCTTTCTTCATCTTCTTCACAGCCGCCTTTGCTACCCTTGCATACTCACCCAATTTCTCAAGGAGTAAGACGTAATTCTCTTGAAGACCAGATGTATCTTCATCCTCTTCAGCCTCCGATTCTTTAACAATCCCAATAGACTCCAAATTAGAATGCTCACCAAGCTCCTTCACAAGTGAACCCAAATCATCTGAGGATTCCACATGTGCAATGGTCATAAATGCGGAGTAATTTCCTTCTTCGTCACAGCTATCTTTAGAGTCAGAGTTTGATGAATCAGTGTCACTTAAAGTAGTAGCATAGACCTTTCCTTTTGACTTCAAATAGTTGGGACATTCCTTTTTGAAGTATCCATGTCCATTACACTCGAAGCATGTAATTCCTTAAGAAGATTGGGAATCTTTACCATCTTTTCTTCGGAATTCTTTCTTCTCCTTCCCGGGGCTCTGAAATTTTCCTTTGTCACCAAATTTCCCACCGTTCTTGAGTTTCAAGAATTTCCGGAAGTTCTTTACAAGGTATGCCACATCTTTATCTACTGCATCCTCTTCCGAAAAGTCATGAGGTACCACTCTCTCATCAATTGTTTTAAGAGGAAGAGATTTGCTCTTCTTCTGTGTGGGCAGTGACAATTCATACGTCTGCAATAAACCAACCAGCTCTTGAACTTTGATGTCGACAAGATCCTTGCTCTCTTCAATGGTTGATACTTTGGCACGGAAGCTTTCCGGCAGTGACCTAAGGATCTTCCTTACTATTTTAGAATCCTACGTCTTTTCCCCCAAATTGAATTTGCCGACAACCACCTCGTTCAGCTTACTATAGAAAGAGTCAAAAGACTCATCCTCGCTCATCTTGAGTTCCTCAAAATGAGTGGTCAACATTTGTAACTTGGTGTCTTTCACTTTCTTAGTTCCTTCATAAGTAGTCTCCAGAATCTCCCATGCTTCCTTAGCAATCGTGATATGTGAAATCTTGTGAAATTCTTCTGGAGAAACACCACAGAAAATAGCATTCAAGGCTTAACTATTAGCATTAGCCGCCGCAAGAGCTGCCTTATCCCAAGTGGATTTGGCAGCCTCCGGTCTAGTCCAACCAACTTCAACTGCATCCCACACAACATCATCAATAGAACACAAAAATGCTCTCATTCGAACTTTCCAAAAAGCATAATTATTACCATAAAAAAATGGTGGTACATTAAGAGATTGAGACCTATCCATCTCAATACGGGGTCAGGAATCGCACTAAGGTGTTTAAACCACAGCAAGTGCACCCACTTTGATACCAATTGAAAATTCTAATAGCGTTGAAAACACTATGAACGTTTAGACCCCCAATTACAAATTATCAATTCAAGCTTATTATCAAACAATTAATGTGCGGAACATGAACATAAGCCAAACACAGAATTGATAAACAATCTTAGCCAATTATAATCACATCCACAACAGAAAATAAAAGGCAAAGATAAAGGGAAGAGAGATGCAAACACAAGGACAACACGCGATGTGTTATCGAAGAGGAAATCGAAGCCCTCGGCGTAAAACTTCTCCGCCGCCCTCCAAGCGGTCAATAATCCACTAGAAAATGTAGTTGGGATACATGAACAGTAATAGACCCTCCAAGCCTAATCTACCCAGGTACCTAAGCCCTCCAAGCTTCTTGCTCCAACGAGGTTGCGCCGAACCTTTTTATTTTCTAGCTTACTGGATTCCGCTATAGCCCATAGCATCAACCAATAACCATTGGTCCCTTCCAAACTGCTTCCCTTAGCACCAAAAGACCTTCTCACAGACGTGGGTGTGGTGAGAAAAGGATTTGGTCAAGAACCTCTCAAGGATGTAACAATGGAGAGGAAGAGAGTATAGGAATTTGAAGAGTCTCTTAGTGAAGATTGGAGATGAGGCAATCTTGTTTTTCTCTAGGGTTTCTCTCTCAAAATTCTCTCTAGAAGCTCTCTACATTTCGTGGGTATAAGGGTCTATATATAGTGGTGTGTGTTTGGAATACGAAGAGACAGTTTTTCCCAAATAGGGTAAGTTGGCGGCTTGGCCTCGCGATTGGTCTAAGTCGCGAGTTCAAGCCGCGAGATAACGGCTTGGCCAGCCTGGGACTTTTGTCCTGTAGTGCGACAGCTGGCATGACCCTTCACCTCCCCGCATGCTTCTCACGTGTGCTGCAGTTGGCGGCTTGCAAGTCGCGAGTCAGCTGCGAGTCCTAGCCGCGAGTCCCTGCTTCTTTGCACAAACTTGAGCTTTTCTTCACACTCTCTCTCACACTACCCTTACATGAATCCCACCTAAATACAGGGTTACTAAATGCTAAATTACAAGCAAATTGGCACGGAATAAAGCCAACAAGATGGTTGATAAAATTCAACCTTACACATGTATCCCAACTACATTTTCTAGTGGATTATTGACCGCTTGGAGGGCGGCGGAGAGGTTTTACGCAGAGGGCTTTGGTTTCCTCTTCTATAACACATCGCGTGTTGTCCTTGTGTTTGCATCTCTCTTTCCTTTATCTTTGCCTTTTATTTTCTGTTATGGATGTGATTATAATTGGCTTAGATTGTTTATCAATTCTGTGTTTGGCTTATGTTCATGTTCCGCACATTAATTGTTTGATAATAAGCTTGAATTGATAATTTGTATTTGGGGGTCTAAATGTTCATAGTGTTTTCAACGCTATTTGAACTTTCACTCCTGAGGTAGTGGCCTCTGCTCTTGGTGTACCTTTGTTACAGCAGCCTGTGTATCCTTACACAGAGTCTTCTTCCCTTGATGACATCATATCTCTCATCACCGGTACTTCCATTAGTTGGGGTACTGATTCTCGTGTCACCTTTAATGAGCTTACTGAGCTCAATTATTTGTTTTTCTAGATTTCTTGTCATTGCATTTGGCTTATATCTCATCCTCATACTATCCCTATTGAGAGATGTGCGTTCTTGTACGCTCTCATCACTGATGCTCTTATGAGTTTTCCCACTCTTTTCATTTGCTCACTTTCCGGTCTTTATTCATAGGATTCTTTTGGACTTAGGATTAGAGGACTTCCCTACATCCGAGCTCGTACATATCATAGCTCCTATAGGTGCCACCTTCCTTAGGCAAAGAGCTGCTTAGTTGAAAGCAAGCTCTAAGCGCCATAGAGTCGAGTCTTCTACATGTGATGCACCTCGACCTCCTCCTTCTGGTGATCCTTCTACTGAGGCATATGTAGACCCCATAGCTGTTGTGGATCCTCCACCGTCTACATTGAGCGATTCTTCCTTGCGTGCTATGTTGGATAACATTTTGACCGTTTAGGCGGCGCATGGACAAATTATATTGGATGTGCTCAATGAGGTTGCGGCCTTACATGCAGATTTGGCGCATGTTAAAGGTTTTACTCCACAAGCTCCACCCTCTGATGAGTCGTGATTGCCCTTTGGCAATTCATCACAAAAAGGGGGAGCACGTACATATGGAGATAAGGGGAGATTCTAGATTGTATCTAGGAGTTTTTGATATGTATTCTATTTATTTTGGCTTTGATGTATTTCTTTTTATATGGGTTGTATATGTTAGGGGGAGACATTATGTTTATGTGTTTTTATGTTTTTTTATGTTCCTTGTTTCACATATGATACATTGATTATTGATTATATTATGAGGTTATTCATAGAATATGTTTTTTATTTTATGTTTTGTGAAATCCAGAAGTTTAATTTGTTTTACTTGTATTTTCCACACATGCGTTTATGTGTTTGTTATGTGTTTCAGGAATTTACAAGTTAATTCAATTGTGGCTGCTATCTACTTTAGCAACTGATAGATAGTGGTTTAGTTTGAATTGTAGTTAGAGCTTTTTAATTGAATGGGCTATTTTACTTTGAGCATTTTAATTTTTGTGATTTGTTTTGTCACAGATTGCCAAAGGGGGAGCTTGTTAGGTTCTAAGAGTTTAGGAACTAATGTATTAGAACTTCAATTTGTAATATGATGGCAAACCATGATCAAAACATAGAGTCTAGGTTTAGGCTTGCTCAAAGTGTGTTTAATTGTAAAATTGGAATCGAGTGATTGCAGAAGTTATTGGACAAAATTTGCAAGGCTCGATTGATCGAAAATTAGACTCGATCGATCGAAACTTGTGCAGATTTAGTTTTCTACATAATTTCCAATTCAGCCCAAGCCCATATGACGTGTAGGGTTAAGTGTTTTACTTTAAGTATAAAAGGAAAAACCCTAACTACATTTTAGAAGTCTTTGGAGAGTTGTGTGTTGAATCTTTTGTGAGATTTAGAGGTGTTTACCTTCACATACACACAAAGAGTTGTCAAGATCAAAATTCGCATCAAGAACTTGATGATCTCTTTGGTTGCTGCGTAAAGAACTTTAAAGAAGATCTAAAACCTTTGAGTGAAGTCTCTAAGTCACAAGTAGTCACAACTAGGAGAATTTGTGGTTGCTGCAGATCAAAGAAAGTAGTCTGTGGACTCGGAGTTGTCACGTGGTCATGATAATAACTTTTCTACTCGATGTAGCAATAGGATGTTAGTGGTCTAAGTTCTATTGTAAAAACTTCAATTCTTTCTTAGTGGATTTTTTTTACCTTGAGGATAGCTAGGTTAAATCCTCCCCAGGTTTTTTACCTGTTAGGCTTTCCTAGGTTATCATATCATTTCGATCTTTATATTTCCACACTATTTACATAATATGATTTTATTGTGTTAACCTAAAACTGAATAATTTATCTAAGTAATCACTTGGCTAAATAACTAGGTTAAACAACTTTTGTTAAGGGGTCTAAAAATGTACATCATCTATTACCTATGATCATTCTAAATATTTAAAGAAAAATCTATTCCCACTTTTGTTGCAATAAAATCCAATTGTCTGATTTAGTTAAATAAAGTATTTTGTTCAGTATTGTTATATATTGTTGCTTATGTGGCAAATTTACTCATTTTCTAATTTTTCAATTATTGTCTTTTATCATTAAGAGTCTTGTAGGAATCTCCTAGAATTTCTAATAGAGAGATCCAAATTTTAAATCTCTCCCTCCCCCATTGTAATTATTGAATTACTAAAAGAAAAAAAATCTTGCTTCTTATATCACCATGAAGATTTTTCTTAATATTATTATAAATAGTGGTTGTATCCCCCTATGCATTCAGACTTTTGATATTAGAAAAATCTAGATATATATATATACACACACTTTTTTTTCCCCTCTGGTGTATTCTAGTGTACTCCTTGTGAATTCAAGAAGATCTCTTGTGACGTCTTATATTTCTTGTAGACTTACTACATCAATTTTTTTAGAGTCTGGTCATTTTCCAAGCATTTATGTAAGAGTACTTCATTTATGTAAGAGAATTTAGGGTAATCCTGGTGTTAGAGTCAAAAGAAAATTGTTATGGAATTTAGCAGTATAGCTCGATAGATTATTAACATGATATGTATCATGAAATAATTACCGTGCATATTATTGACTTTATTTATATTTTGCTACAACTAGATAGGGTATTCATGAAATAATTTAACCTTGAATCATTGTATAATTTTCATTACTAAATTATGAAAATTGTTTGCTTATGCTCGGCTCGGACCCTCGAATAGATGAAATCATGCTGTCAAACTAGGAGGAATATTATAGTGAATAAAAAGATGAATCAGGATAAGGTTATGTGATACTGATAGTCTTCTTCTACTTTAGTTTATATGCATTGGTGAGATTGCTTGCAGATTAAAACTATTTAAACAGATCTATATATATATAAACAGTAAAAATATGAAATCTTCTACTTTTTCAAAATATCAAGCGAATAATAGATCTTTTGAATTTCCAAATTGGTTGACAGCCAATATGAGATTCTAGTGTTCAAATAACTGCAAATTTAAAGCAAATGGCATATAGCCACGTTTCTTTATTCAACCATACATCGGGTCAGATTGAGGATACAGTATTTTAATGAATATGGAATAATTACAATGTTAGGTTCTAAGAAATTAGGAACTAATGTATTAGAACTTCAATTTGTAATGTTGGCAAACTATGATAAAAACGTTTTAGTTTTGTTTAGACTTACTCAAAGTATAGGTTTCTATGTAAAGTTGGAATCGAGTTACTGCATGATTTACTGTGTAAATCTGCCTGGCTCGATCGATCGAGAATTAGACTCAACCGATCGAAAGTCGTGTAGATCATTTTCTGTAGAATTTTCTAACTCAGCCTAAACCCGTTTGACGTGTAGGGTTTTATGTTTTCCTCTAGGTATAAAAGGGTAAACCCTAGCCACGTTTTGAGGTTGCTCTTTATGCTATGTGTATGAATCTTTTATGAGATCTAGAGGTGTTTTCCTTTACACATACTTAGGGTTATCAAGAATTAATCAAGATTATGTCAAGAATCAAGACTATGTCAAGAACTTGGCGATCGATTCAGTTGCAGATTCAAGAGCTTTAAGATACACAAGCAGGAGTGCTTGTACTTGCTGGGAATCCAAGAAAGAAGTAGTCCGTGGACTCGGAGCTGTCGCGTGGTCATGGTAGTAAGTTTTCTACTCAAGGTAGCAATAGGATGTTAGTGGTCTAAGTCGCTATTGTGTAAACTTCAATTCTTTCATAGTGGATTCAGTTTACCTTGAGGATAGCTAGGTTAAATCCTCCCCAGGTTTTACCAGTTTGGTTTTCTTGGGTCATCATATCTTTGTGTTCTTTATTTTCTGCACTTTACATTGATATGATATATTTGTGTTAACCTAGATCTGATAATTTAACTAAGTAATCACTTGGCTAATTAACTAGGTTAATCTGGTTGTGTTTAAGGGGTCTAAAAACGTACATACAATATTGATGTGATGTCACATTAATATTGACAGTCCTTGTCTCCATTCATACGCATGAGTGAGATTACTTGTAGGTTAAATCCTTTTAAATAAATCTATAAACAGTATTACGATGAACGGTACACATATAACAAAAAAAATTAGAGTACCTAGTTATATGAAATGTGTTTAGGCTATCATTTTTCACTTTCTCATCTCTGGTATAATACATTAAACTATTGAATATCTTTCGAAATTAGTTACAAAATTTCATTGATATATAACCGTATGTAATATAAAGTCCTATCAAGATGCCAAGAGATTTGTAATTCAACTATTATTTTTTATTGTTTTTAACAGAGACGTTTATGGTTCAAATTGTCATTCCTTAATTATCGAATTATTAAAATAAAATAGAAACCTATCAAGATTTATAGTAGGAGAATACCATATGAGTTGACTATGCACTAGCTAAGCTGCTGGGCAGTGATAAAAAATTGCTTCTATCCGGAATGAGAGATGTATCCAGAAAGGGCAGAATACTATTTTTTATGTTTTGTGTTAAGGACATATTTTATGTAATTGGCTAATCCTTTGATAAAATGCACTTTACTTGTAATTGGGTAGATTTAGAATGAGTTTAATACTTCAAGAAATAAGAGTTCAAGTCAAGTGTTAAAGCCATGAAGATTCGACCAAGAAACAAGTGAAGAAAAGCTGTTTATTAAAGCTCGACAGATATATCGACAAAAACAGTATCTATCGAGCACCCTAGACATATATAAGGCTTATTTTAAAGGCCGTTATACATGAAGAACACATGCAGAAAGTGACCTAGTGCCTTATTCTCTCTGCAAGAAATTACTGCGTCTTTTGCACCTTAGGGTTTTGTAACCAAGTACTTCTTGATCTTCATTATCGATGAAGTGAAGAACTTTGCAGCCAACAACATCTTCAAGTTGCTGAATTAGTCATGTACTGGGATTCGTGCAAAAGGGTGGCGTTCATATATTGAAGAGTTTAGAGTATCTGATGCAGTAGAAGGCTTCTGTTGTAAGTTCATCTACGGGGATTGTAGAGTTTAGGGACAAAAGTTTTGTACTAGATCTGAAACTTCTCTTTAATTACTATAATGAATTGATTTTCGGAAAGGTTTCCCCTCAGGTTTTTTATTGTGAAACTAGTTTGTTTCATTGGTTTTCTTAGGTCATCATATCTTGTCTTATTTACTATTCCGCTGTGCATGATATTGACATGATATTGATGTGTGTTTGTTTTAATAAGGTTTATTCATAATAAATCTAATTAATAACTTGGATTCAAAACTTGTTAATTCTATCAACCGGGGTCTTAATTTTCCAACATTTTGTGGGTTCCTAGACTGACAAATTTGATTGTCCACACGCTTGGTAGATGGTCTCTTAATTCTAAAGTTTTTGACTCTGTTATCAGGGTGAAGCTGGTTGTTTCTTGTAGTTTCTTTTATTTTGAATAAAGTGATGCAATCAGCAGTTAGCCACTTAGCTGTAATTCTCGGACCAGAAAATTGCACCATGAAAGGGCCTGAAATGGCTTGGTGTTTAGGTATGTCCAGAAGTTGGTACGGTGTATGCCACTGAAACTTTTTTCAAATTATAAACGCTTTCAAACTCACCTTAGGAGTGAACTGGTGGGGGCTAAATATGGATTTTTCCTAAGCATGGGTTTATTTCATGGTTGGCTATGCAGAATAATTTTGCTAAAATGGATTGATAATTGAGCTGAGGTTATACTTTTCAGTAGTGGGTGTATGGAATCAAGGGATTTTGCTCACACTTTGTTCTCTATTACTAGAAGACTTGCAAGTTGAGATATTGAAATAACATCAACAGTATCAGTCAGTTATCTTATCTCAAAGGTAAAAGTTTATGTTTTTTTGTTTATTTTTTTCAATAATCAAGAATTTTTTTATTGAAAAACAAGCTGTCAAGCAGCTCGAAACAAAGATCGAACTCTCTACAACAACCAAAAACTACTAAACAGAACAAGCAGGACAGAAATCAATTTTAACCAACCAGGTGCACGAGAAAGCATCAAACAAAACTAGGACTCAGAGACAAAACAAAACTAGGTACAATTCGGCAACTTCCAAGACATATGGCAAATGCAGATTATACTGCAACAAAGTTTACAACTCATTAGAATCACCCTGCCTACTAGTCTCCCAATCAACTCTTTAGGCTTAAGAATATAGCCCACAGCATGCACAATGTGAAAATTATGTCATGTGTGATTGAGAGATATTATAAGTAAAGGGAATATAAACAAAATTCCAAAAAATTCCAAAAAAAAAAACAATATTTACGTGGTTCGGCAAAGAAAAAAACAATCACACAAAACAATATTTATGTGGTTCAGCAATTTTCCTATGTCTATAGAGTTGCAAAGATTTCACTATTCACAGGAAAAACCGTAGCACTTTTATATTGAATCAGGTCATAATCTGGATTAAACACAACTAGATTTCACCAAACCCAACAATAGGTAGCATGCATAAGGCTGAATTCAGAGATATGAAACCTTTTTCAATCTTATTTTAATTAGCATATCTAACTGATGGGTTTCATGTACGTTTGAGAATGAAATTCAAGCGCAATTTGAAAGAATCGGGTTCAAGAAGGTTATTGTCATGAATCAATAGTTATTTGAGATTTTTCTATTATTTAAATGTATAGATGAAATTTTATTAGATTCTTGAATCTATAGTTTGTGACTCAATAAACCCTTCACCGTCAAAGTGTTCGAGAAAATGTTCGAGTCTAATTGAAAAATGGCTTGAACTTGGATGCACTGTTTGGACTTGGAAACAATTGTTTCTTTTTGACTTGGTTTCAGCTAAGTGAATATTTTTTGTTTTTCAGAAATAATTTGATTATTAATTTGAGAATAGAATTTTTTGGATTTGTTAAATATAGTCTATATTGGATAGTTCTTGGACTAAATCTTGCCAAGCCATCAAAAGGAAAAAAAAAAAAAAAAAGGTTGATAATCACATTGTATCTAATCCGTCCCTAGGTTAAATGGAGTTTATTTTGATACTCCTCAAAGGTATAATTTTGTGGGAAAGATCCGCTCAAATTCAAATTCTTTTATCAACTAGTTTGTTTCATATTATTAATAACATGATTCTATGTTTGGTTTTCAACTTTGCATACTAAACTACCCTCAAACAAATTCTTAAATTCTCTAAAATACCCATATCTTTTAGTTAAATAATTTTAAATTAAAAAATACAATCTGGTTAAAAGAGTAATTTATTGTTTCTAAGTTTTAGACTTTTCTTTTATTTTCTCTATTTGACCTAAAACTTATGACACTATCTGTATCTCATTCTTTTAAAAAAAATACACACAGCCTTTTATATATCACTTTTAAACATTATAAGTAACACTAAACCCAAAAAATAAAAAATAAAAAATAAATCAAACATTTTTGCATGATGAGTCTAGTTTTTGTAAGCTTTAATCAAGTATACGATATAAGATAAGTATCATCTATTTTATTTTATGTGCTTTACATGGATTTGATGATTATTGCATTTTTTTTTTCCAATATCACGTGTTTTATATATGAATAAAAATAGAAGGAAATTGAAAATTTTAAACAAGGATGATCTCCTAAATTTGTTCACCGTAAATTGACATTGATATTTGATGTGTAAATATCTCTCTTGTCTACATTAATAATATTCATTCAAATGTTATAAATACATGTTAGCTTTAATTTAAAATCAAATATACAAAAGAGATGTGTGGGGGGGGGTGAAAAGCCCAACCTAACGTATTGGGCCCTAGGCCCTATTTGAAGACCACTGTTAGTCCGAAGAGATGAAAATACTCAATCTGAGGCTCATGTAAAAGGAGCATGTCTGGAGAGGAGCACGTGCAATATCCGAGGAGATGTTCATTTGTCCGAGGAGTCTAATATCCTCAGATCCGAAGAGGCTTGGCCCGACATGTGTATGGGAAGCTCAAGTGATCCTTCTGACAAATGTAAGGAGGGAAGTGAACCTCGGACACGCATGAGGATAACAGGAACAGAGAAATATCTAAGAGACAGGCTTCAACCACCGCATTAAATGCACTGCACCTACCTTCCTGGCCGCATTTATGTGGAGAAGACCCCTGAACAGTGCATTCTCAGCTACCGCCACTCACACAAGGCTAAAGGGGGAGTATGATGGGACATGCACTCAAGTGGGCGTCTAGATGATCAACAAGTGGACGGTGAAGATGTAGGAAGGGAGTACTATATAAGATAGGGATGCCTCTGATAGAGGGGGGATCGAAAATCAGAAGTAAAAAAGAGAGTACTTCATAATTGTAGCTCCAAGAATTGTAACCCAAGTTTATGAATGAAAAACACCTCTTCGGACGTTGCATTTACATCTGTCCGAGCACGTTTTAATACAAATTCGTCCACAAACATTGTTGTCTAATACTGTTTATTCATCTCTAGCCTAGCTCTTTCACCCACTCTCTACAAATTTATTGTCTGGGGATCAGTGGGCTCAAATCCATACCTTCTTGGGCTTAGGCTACAAAAATTGTCCCTACAATTGGCGCCGTCTGTGGGAAGAGCTTGTGCAAGGGTGAAAACAACAGTTGATGATGGCAGGACAAGGTGAACAACAAGCAGAATCCAGGGCATCCCAACACGTGGACCCTTTTGTTAATTTAGAGAGGAGACAAAATCGTGAGGGCAGTGTACACACTGTGCGCCTTAGCCAGAGCCAGTCACAGGGCGGAAGTCACATGTCCCATGCAGAGAAGAACCGTGACTTACAACTGGAGGTAGAAAAACTAAAAAGGGAGTTGCGCCATGCAAAGAGGAAACGGGCTTCCTCATATTCTGAGGAGGATCTTGATGACGAGCGGGATGTCACCTATCAGCATAAATCTAGGACACCAGCCAGCGAGTCCTACACCTATGAAGAGGAGTCCCATCATAAGAGGCAACGTAGAAGCCCATCACGTGAGGACATGGAGAACGATGCCATGAACAGGGCTCTGAATCAGATATCTAGGTCACCCTTCACGCGCAGGATTGAGGAGGCGAGACTTCCTCGGCGCTTTAACCAACCAACGTTCACCATCTACAACGGTAAAACTGACCCCGTGGAGCACGTGAGTCATTTTAACCAGAGGATGGCTGTCTACTCCAGAGACGAAGCTCTGATGTGCAAGGTTTTCCCTTCCAGTCTTAGGCCTGTTGCCATGAGGTGGTTTGACGGTTTGAAGGCAGGCTCCATCAACTCCTTCAAAGAGCTCACTCAGGCATTCGGCTCCCGTTTTGTCACATGCCGAAGAGTGGCCAGACCCTTCTCTTCACTGCTATCCTTGTCCATGCAGGAAGGCGAGTCCTTAAAGGCATATTCAGACAGATACTGGGAGATGTTCAACGATATGGAGGGCAACAATGATGCAATGGCCCTTAGCACGTTCAAGCTCGGCCTTCCCACTGACCACGGTTTGAGGACATCTTTATCTGGAAAACCGGTCATAAACGTGCGTCAACTAATGGACCGCATAGAAAAGTATAAGAGAGTTGAAGAAGATCAGCAGCAGGGCAAGGGAAAGGACAAGGTTATCCCCCAGGAAAGGAGGGATTTCAGGTCGGACCGTTACAACCATAGTAAACCGCGGAGGGATTATGCTGGGCAATCAGGACCGACGAATCCTCAAGCGGTCAACACCGTGTTCAAAGAACCAGTGCACCAGGTCTTGGAAAAGATCAAGAACGAATCATTCTTTAGGTGGCCGAACAAGATGGTAGGAAACCCCGAGAGGCGCAACCATAATCTCTACTGCCAGTACCATCAAGACCATGGGCATACCACGGAGGATTGTAGGAGCCTGTGGGATCACTTGGACCAACTGGTTCGCGATGGCAGACTGAAACACCTTTTGCACCCCTCTAGAGGCCGAGGAGGACAGACGGGCTCAGGGCCACGCAGAGATGACCCCTCAAAGCCGCCACTAGGGACTATAAACGTTGTCTTCGCCGCGGCGGGGAGAACGGGATCCTGGCCATTGAAAGTTATGTCGGTAGGCCGACCATCAGCGGGGGAGTCAAGCTGAGGTCCGAAGAGAGTGAAGTCTGATGCCCCGCTGGTTATGGGGTTCTCGGACGAAGACATGATTGGCACCATTCAACCCCATGATGATGCATTAGTCATCACCCTCAGAATAGGAGGGTACGATGTGAAGAGGGTGATGGTGGACCAGGGCAGTGCTGTGGAGATAATGTACCCAGACCTCTACAAGGGGCTAGGCCTAAAACCCCAGGACCTGACGCCATACAATTCCCCCCTCTTAAGCTTTGATGGAAGGCCTGTCATCCCGAAAGGTCGGATACGCTTACCTGTGCAGTCCGACTCCGAGGTGGTGGAGTTGGACTTTATAGTTGTGGACGCATATTCACCCTACACGACACTCGTAGGCAGACCTTGGATTCATGCACTTGGGGCTGTTCCCTCTACTTTGCACCAAAAGGTCAAATACCCATCAGAAGGGCGGATACATAAGATCCGAGGAGACCAGTCGGTTGCTCGACAGTGCCTGGTAGCTGCCATTCAACATAAAACCCAAGCCGAGCCCTCGGACATAGCCGAAAGGGATTTATAACAACTACAGTCTCGGGGATTGCCCGTCGAAGATCCAGATGAAGGCACTCGATGTGAGGATCTGACGAAAGTGGTTATTGGAGATGATCCTGATAGGTTCTTTCAAGTCGGATCTCAGCTGCCTCTTCGAGAGAGGGAAGAGCTATTAGAGTTCCTCAAGCGAAATCTCGATGTGTTTGCCTGGAGTGCTTACGAAGCCCCAGGGGTAGACCCGGAGTTTATATGCCATCACTTGAAGGTGAATCCACTGGTCACCCCCAAGAAACAGCCTATTCGGCGCCCGTCCAAGGAACATGCTGACGCAGTGAGAGAGGAGGTAGCGAAACTCAAACAAGCTGGGGCTATCAAAGAAGTTTTTTATCCTGAATGGCTGGCAAATACCGTGGTGGTAAAGAAGAAGAGTGGAAAATGGCGAGTGTGCGTAGACTTCACCGATTTGAATAGGGCTTGCCCCAAAGATTCATTCCCTATGCTGAAAATTGATCAGCTGGTGGATGCCACTGTCGGCCACCCTCGGATGAGCTTCCTAGACGCCTTCCAAGGCTACCACCAGATACCATTAGCCCCGGAGGACCAGAAGAAAACTGCTTTTGTCACCCCTATTGGTAACTACCACTATAAAGTGATGCCATTTGGCTTGAAGAACGCGGGTGCTACCTACCAGAGGATGATGACAAGGATGTTCGAGCCACAGCTTGGCAAAAATATTGAGGTCTACATAGATGACATGGTGGTGAAGAGCAAGGTTGTCGCCGAGCATGTGAAGGACCTTGAAAGTACCTTTGAGGTTCTAAGAAAGTACAAGCTGCGACTGAATGCTTCTAAATGCTCATTTGGAGTGGGGTCCGGCAAGTTTTTGGGATACATGGTGACCCACAGAGGGATTGAGGTTAACCCCGACCAGATAAAGGCCATCAACGATCTACGAGCTCCTCGGAATCCCAAGGAGGTTCAGAAACTAACCGGAATGACTGCTGCCCTCAATCGGTTCATCTCTAGATCAGCAGACAGGTGTCGGCCCTTTTTCTCTCTGCTCAACAAGTGGAAGGGATTCGAATGGACTGAAGAATGTGCCTTGGCATTCCAGCAACTCAAGGATTATCTAGCTCGGCCACCAATCATGTCCAGTCCTGAGCCAGATGAGGTACTGTTCGCCTACATCGCTGTAGCTCCCTATGCGGTGAGCCTGGTGTTGATACGATCAGACTGTGGTGTACAAAGACCAGTTTATTACGTAAGCAAGTCGCTGCATGAGGCTGAGATTCGTTACTTGCCTCTGGAGAAGGCTATCCTAGCAGTAGTGCTTGGCGCACGGAAGCTACCTCACTACTTCCAGGCCCACACGGTCATTGTTCTCACTCAACTCCCACTCAAAGCTATACTCCGAAGTGCTGATTACACTGGTCGAATTGCCAAGTGGGGTACAATCTTAGGGGCTTTCGATATAAGATATATGTCCCGCACATCGGTTAAGGGTCAGGTCCTCGCGGATTTGGTGGCTGAGTTCACGAAGCCCCAGTTAGAAGAAATAAAGCCCACGTCAGGCATGGATGAAAAATCAGTTGGCATGATCTCCCAGCAGAATCCCTCCCATTGGGAAGTATATGTTGATGGCGCGGCAAACCAAAGAGGTTCTGGAGTTGGGCTGGTATTGATATCCCCCGAGAAGATCATTATCGAGAAATCGTTAAGGCTGGACTTCTCGGCAACGAATAATGAGGCGGAGTATGAGGCCCTGCTGATGGGAATGGCTATGGTCCGTAGAATGGGTGGGAAGTCCGTGGAGTTGTTCTCGGATTCAAGATTGGTCGTAGGTCAAGTACAAGGCGAGTTTGAGGCGAAGGACGAAAGAATGCAAGGGTACTTAAGCCGTGTTAAATATCTGCAATCAGAGTTCGACTCTTTCAGTTTGCTGCACATCCCCAGAGGTGGTAACTCACATGCTGACTCCTTGGCCACGCTTGCTACCTCCTCGGCGCAAGACCTGCCGAGGATCATCCTTGTTGAGGACTTGCACAGGCCTACAGAGGGGAAAGCAGAGGCAGTCCAGGTTCACCAGGTCAGGGCCGGGCCCTGCTGGATGGATCATTTAATCAAATTCCTCAAAGAAGATATATTTCCTGAAGAGAAGGGAGAAGCTGATAAAGTTCGGAGGAAGGCGACCAAATTCTGGTTATCCGAGGACCAGAAATTATACAGACGCTCCTACTCGGGACCATACTTGTTATGCATGCATCCTAAAGCGACTGGGCTATTACTAGAAGAGCTGCACAAAGGAATCTGTGGGAGCCACACTGGAGGTAGATCCTTGGCTCACCGAGCCCTCACCCAAGGCTATTGGTGGCCTAACATGCAAAAGGAGGCCTACGAGTATGTCAAAAGGTGTGATCAATGTCAGCGCTTCGCTCCAAACATTCACCAGCCAGGGGGAACTCTTAATCCGCTATCTAGCCCATGGCCCTTCGCCCAATGGGGCTTGGATATCGTGGGACCTTTCCCTAAAGCTGCAGGAAACAAGATGTACCTTCTGGTCGGCACAGACTATTTCACCAAGTGGGTTGAAGCCGAGCCACTAGCCAATATCAGAGACGTTGATGTGCAAAAGTTTGTGTGGAAGAATATTGTCACTCGGTTCGGAGTTCCTCACACTCTCATCTCGGACAACGGCTTACAGTTCGATAGCAAGGCATTCAGGACTTATTGCAGCGAGCTGGGAATTATAAACAGATACTCCACTCCCGCCTATCCCCAGGGTAATGGACAAGCAGAAGCTGTCAACAAGGTCATACTGAATGGCTTAAAGAAGAGGCTGGATGATGCAAAGGGCAAATGGGTAGAAGAATTGCCACATGTACTTTGGGCTTACAGGACTACGCCTCGTAGGTCTACTGGAGAGACCCCCTTCTCAATGACCTATGGGGCTGAAGCTGTCATTCCCTTGGAAACCGGGTTCCCAACGTTAAAAACTAGCTTGTTCAGTCCGACTGACAACGATGAGCAACTACAGAAGAGTTTAGACTTGATTGAGGAAATGAGGGAAAATGCAATGGTTCGGCTGGCACATTACCAACAAAAACTCAGGCAAGGCTATGATGCTAACGTAAAGCTAAGGCCTCTAGAGCCTGGCGATCTAGTGCTGAGGAAAGTTGTGGGCACCGCAAAGAACCCAGCTTGGGGAAAACTAGGACCCAATTGGGAAGGGCCATATCGCATCACTTCAGGAGCGGGCATTGGGGCATATTTCTTGGAAGACCTAGATGGTCATGTAATACCACGTCCATGGAATGTAAATAACCTCAAGAGGTACTTTTATTAATCGAGTCTTTTCTTCAACCGATGTGCCAATTCACTGCGTAAAGTCTTCTCTCAAGTGTTTAAACTTAAATCCAGTCATGCCTGTAGTCCTCGGACCAGATGATTAGGGTTAGTTAACACTCATTCGCCACTAGCTCAAGTGTTTAAACTTAAATCCAATCATGCCTGTAGTCCTCGGACCAGATGATTAGGGTTAGTTAACACTCCGTTACAGTTCTATAGTGTTTAAACTTAAATCCAATCATGCCTGTAGTCCTCGGACCAGATGATTAGGGTTAGTTAACACTCCGTTACAGTTCTATAGTGTTTAAACTTAAATCCAATCATGCCTGTAGTCCTCGGACCAGATGATTAGGGTTAGTTAACACTCAGTTACAGTTCTATAGGTTTTAAACTTAAATCCAATCATGCCTGTAGTCCTCGGACCAGATGATTAGGGTTAGTTAACACTCAGTTACAGTTCTATAGTGTTTAAACTTAAATCCAATCATGCTTGTAGTCCTCGGACCAGATGATTAGGGTTAGTTAACACTCAGTTACAGTTCTATAGTGTTTAAACTTAAATCCAATCATGCCTGTAGTCCTCGGACCAGATGATTATGGTTAGTTAACACTCAGTTACAGTTCTATAGTGTTTAAACTTAAATCCAATCATGCCTGTAGTCCTCGGACCAGATGATTAGGGTTAGTTAACACTCAGTTACAGTTCTATAGTGTTTAAACTTAAATCCAATCATGCCTATAGTCCTCGGACCAGATGATTACGGTTAGTTAACACTCAGTTACAGTTCTATAGTGTTTAAACTTAAATCCAATCATGCCTGTAGTCCTCGGACCAGATGATTAGGGTTAGTTAACACTCCGTTACAGTTCTATAGTGTTTAAACTTAAATCCAATCATGCCTGTAGTCCTCGGACCAGTTGATTAGGGTTAGTTAACAGTCAGTTACAATTCTATAGTGTTTAAACTTAAATCCAATCATGCCTGTAGTCCTCGGACCAGATGATTAGGGTTAGTTAACACTCCGTTACAGTTCTATAGTGTTTAAACTTAAATCCAATCATGCCTGTAGTCCTCAGACCAGATGATTAGGGTTAGTTAACACTCAGTTACAGTTCTATAGTGTTTAAACTTAAATCCAATCATGCCTGTAGTCCTCGGACTAGATGATTAGGGTTAGTTAACACTCAGTTACAGTTCTATAGTGTTTAAACTTAAATCCAATCATGCATGTAGTCCTCGGACCAGATTGATAGGAATTTAGACCCCTTAAACAACCAGATTGCGTAGCCTAGATTAATTAGCCAAGTTGTTACTTACTCAAATTAAGCAATTCTAGGTTAAAACAATCAAATAATCATATCATGTATATAAAAAAATAAAGCAGCGGAAATAAAAAAGAACACAAGATATGATCACCCAGGAAACCACACGGTAAAAACCTGGGGAGGATTTGACCCACCGATCCTCAAGGCATAACAGAATTCACTATGAAAGAATTGAAGTTCTTACAGAAGGACTACAAGCTCCCCGCTCGACTTCCTAATGCTACCCACCAGTACGAACTTCCTGACACGACCACGCGCAGGCTCCAAATCCACGGACTACTTCTTTCTTGAATTCTTCAATCAGCTACAAGCTCCCTGCTTGCTTTTCTTTTAAGTTCCAATGGTTGCAACTATGTTGATCATCAAGATATTGACAACCCTAAGTTTATGTGAAGGGAAGCTCCTCGAAGATCTCACAAGAGATTCACACAAACAACAAATATGAGCAACAATACAATATGGACAACCTTCAAAAACGTGGCTAGGGTTTTGTTTATATACCTAGGGTAAAAACATAAAACCCTAAACGTTTAATGAAGTAGGGCTGAGTTGGAAATTCTGCAGAATAATCAACCTGTGCGATTTTCGATCGATCGAGTCTATTCTTCGATCGATCGAGCCAGGCCAAAAGTCCCAAGTACTTCTGCAGCCACTCGATTCCAACTGTACAATAATAAACCAACTTTGAGCAAGCCTAAACAAGACTAAATACAATGTTTTGATCATGGTTTGCCAACATTACAAATTAGAGTTCTAAATACATAAAATCCTAAGACCTTAGAACCTAACAAACTCCCTCTTTGGCAATCCGTGACAAAACCATAATTAAAAGCTCAAAGTTTTACAAGTAAAAGCCCTTTACAAAAGTAATGCTCATAAAATCAAATTCAGCCTAACTACTATCCATCAGTTGCAAGTGTAGACAGCAGCTTTAGTTGAATCAACCTGTATATTCTTGAAATACTCAACAAACGCATAAACGCATGTGTGACTGAAAAGAGTAAAACAACAGGTATAACATTCTTGTAAGATTTACACAACACAAAATAAAGACATATATGAATGATCAACTCATAAATATAAATCAATAAGCAGTGAATCATAAAGTAACAAGAATCAACAAAAATAACATGTATATCAATCAATGTTACTCCCCCTAACATGAATATTCCCAAAAATGATATACAAAGTGAAGCACCTAGATACAATCTAAAAACTCCACAAGCTCCTCAAAAACAAAAAGTTCTCCCCCTAACTACAAAAACTCCTCTACAAGTCAAAAATACCACTCCCCCTTGTTGTGACGGAATGCCAAAGGGCAATCACAGGTCGCCATCAAAAGGAGGTGGTGAGGGTGAATGAAGACGCGCCAAGTCAGCTCGTAGAGCACGAAACTCATCTAGCAAGTCCACCAAAATCTGACCATGAGCCGCCTGAACGGTCATGACAGTCTCCAAAGTATGACGAACATCGAAGTCGGCCGAAGGAGGTGGAGGAACATCAGCAGCAGCAGCATCATCACCAACTGGATCAGTAACATCCTCACCAGCAAGACTTGCAGAAGAAGAAGGAGGAGGTGCGCTACTAGAGGGCTCAGACCTAGGGTGTTTAGAACCAGCTCGAAGAGGAGCAGCCCTTTGTCTAAGAAAAGACGCACCTATAGGAGCAATAACATGAACGGGCTCAGAGGAAGGGAAGCCACCAAGATCAAGATGAAGGAGAATCCTATGAATGAAAATAGGATGTACAAGAGCATGAGCAGTAGATGAACTCCTATAAACATCGTTCAAAGAACGAAGAAAAAGATGGGGAAAACTAATAGGAGCATCAGTAACCAGAGCGTACAAAAATACACACCTCTCAAGAGGAATGGTGTGAACATGGGAAATGGGCCAGATAGAATGACACGCTATCCTAAAGAAAAGATAGTGTAACCCGGAGAGCTCAGCAGAGGTGATCCGAGGATCAGAACCCCACTGGACAGTAGTCCCAGTGATGTAAGACAAGACATCACTAATCTCGGGAGACACGTCATATGGATAAACAGGATGTCGAACCAATGGTACCCCTAGAGCATCAGCCACTACCTCAGGAGTAATGGAGTACTCTACGCCTCGTATCCAACTCTTGACTAGAGTGTTGGAATCATAGATGCGGATAGAGATGTTCGAATAGAACTCTCTAATCAAGGCAGAAGGTGGAGGAGGATCAGAAACATCCACCAAGGGTAACCAGCCCCTACGCTCAAAGTTTGCCCTAATGGCAGGATCAAGTTCATCTAAGTGAACAGAACGCTCAGCCCAAATCTTTCTCCTAACATTCAGCTTCTCATAAATCTCTTGGTTTTTCTCACTCGAAAACTTCTCACGGTCATAGGATGGAGGGGGTGAAGGAGAAGGTGAGGGAACATTCCTACGGGCTCTAGTTTTCCTAGGCATAGTGCTAAGGAAAGGACAGAGACACAAAGTGAAAAACCAAAAGAACAAGAGAAAACAGAACCAAGGGCAGACTGCAAATTAGCACAATAAAAAATATAGAACAAAAATCTATATGATGCATGAACATTAATAATGTTGTGATGCATGATCTAATGCAGTAAACAAATAAGTTCAATTGAGATTGAATTGACAAAATTGGCTTGAACATGGAATTTTTATCAAAAATCCCAAAAAAATTGAAAACCACTTGTTGAAATTTTTTACCAAAAAGATGAATTGAGCATTACAAAACACATTACATAGATTATAATGCTTAATTACAACTACACAACAAGTCAATTTCATCAAAGTCATCCCAATTTAACAAAAGCCCCAATTCGGATCAAGAACAAGCCCTAGATTTTTCAATTTTTCACCAAACTCAAATTTGATCAAATTAACAGGTAATAATCATGTTTATGAAGTGTCCCCACAAAAACCCAATGATCAATTTCATAAAATAAGGCTTGAATCAACAGAAAATCCCAATTATTCAAATTCTGAAAATTACCCTTAAATGAATGAATATATGCATGAAAACATGAAAATAAATTCAAAAGGAAGGGCACAAGTGTCTTACCGACTTGAGGAGAGAGAGATTTTGCAAAAAGAACGGAGGAAAACGACAAAAATCACAGATTTGAGCTTGCCAACGCGGAGAGAGGAAAAAGGTTTGAAAAGTTTTTGAAATAGGAACTTTGAAAAAGTCAGAAAAGTACCTTTTAAAAAGCTTTTTCACGATGTTCGATCGATCGAAAATCAGATTCGATTGATCGAAACACACAGTCATTTTGAGACAAATGAAAGCACTTTTTCGATTGATCGAAAATCAGGCTGGATCGATTGAAATGGGCAGAGGCTCACTAAATTTTGAGAAAAATCACAGTTTTGAAAGACAAACCAAATTTTGAAAAACAACTCCTCAAAACATTAAATTACAGAAATAAAATGCATGAGTATGAGATGGAATGCTTTTTCAAAAACCCAAAATTTTAAACCCCAATTTTCTCAAAAACAAGTTTCAATCATTCTACCTTTGAATATTCTCAAGCAACAAATATGTTGTACACAAATCTCAAGATAATTTCAAACTTGGTTGGTCAGACCAAAAACACACACTAGCATATACAGTGTTTAACAAAGAGTAACTTGTGTAGTGTGTGATACTAGCAAAAACTTGAGATACATGTGAGGTGATATGTGAATAGTAATCAAACACAAAGTCTACACAATTCATCACATAGAATTTAAAAGAGACTATCACCTAAAGAGTTACATCCTATAACTCCCACATCTCCTAGAACAAAAGCTTGCAATCATGTAAGTTTCTTGTATTTTTGCCCCATTATTTAGGTGAAATTTGGCATAAAGCCTAATAGTACACACCGGTTTGAATTAAGTGAATTGGCATCAAGCCTAATAGTACACACCAGTTTTAAGCATTAAGCATTTAAAGAGGCTACACCTTATGTTCTTTTTGTGCATGTGCTACACTTTCTCGAGCACAAAATCTTATGATATGCACTAAGGTGTTCATGATTGACTAGTGAACAGTTGTGAGATGGTTATTTATGCCTTTCTCAAAAGGATCAAGTCCGACAGTCAAATAACATGTGACTTCAAGATCAAGACAAAGTGATTAATAACCACAAACATCTTTCCCACACAACATGCACTACAAAGCTTTAACTAGTCAAGTGCAATATTTAAGCTCATCAAAGTTAAACAAGGTACACAGAACATGACATGTGTCAAAAGATAGACCAACCTTGTTTTTCAAAAATCAAGAAAAATAGTGTCTAACATAATTTTTGCTTTCTCCTTTTCCCTTTTTTTTTTTTTTTTTTTTTTTTATATATATATATATATATATATATTTTTTTAAAAGAGAAAACAAATAAATCATAGAATGAAATGCATGAATGTAATGCAATGCAAGTCCTAGAACAAAAACAATAAAAAGACACAAACCAAAGAACAATGGTCACCAAAGAATAGAGCAATTAAGCACAAGGACCATGTCAGAAAGACTCAGTTAGTTCGAGTCTTTTGCATCCAAAACTTTTTAGATGCACCACGAGCATTGGAGTTCTTATTCACATTCGAGTGATTCCCAACTCCAGGATTGGAATAAAGGTTTAACACCTTTACCAATTCACCAATTAGTGCCATAGGATCATGTGCTTGAGGCACAGGCACTTTTGGTTTAGTTGCTCTCTTATCAGCTTGAAACTTGTAACAGTTAGGACGAATGTGTCCAGACTTACCACAATAATGACAAACCCAAGCAAGTTTACCATGCATCTTGTCCTTAGATTTGGTAGGCTCCTTAGGTTTAGATTCTCTTAAATCTACCCTAATCTTCTTAGGTGGTGAAACTTCTACGGGTTTAACTATCTCACTCACAGGTGGTTTGACAGTTTCACTCACAACCTCACTCACAGAAGGTTCAGAAGAAGAGGAAGGAACAAAAGTAGTGGAATGTGGTCCAGAATCAAAAATGCTTTCAACATATCCTAACCCAGTTTTATCAGCAGGAGACTTTTGAACATTCAGCATGTGATCAAGTTTAGAACTAGCAGATCTAGCAACAGATAAATCATGTTCCAAAGTTCTAACTTTATCAAGCAAAAGCATGTTCTTAGATTTAACATTATTCAAAAGCTCATTAGCATAAAACAGTTTAACAAGCAAATTTCTCTTTTCAAGCTCAAGAGAATCAATTTTCTTTAGGCCAAGTTCAACTTTCATAGCATCCTTTGTAGCAACTTTGCAAAGTTTGTTATAGGCCTCTTGAAGATCTGCATCTTCAGAGAGTTCCCCATCAGAAGGGTTCTCCTCAGCAGATATGCTTTCATTGACTATAGCAGTAGCCGTGAAAGCAATGAAGTTTCCATCCTCGTCACCACCGGACTCATCATCAGAAATCTCATTATCACTAAGGGTTACAGCCATAACTTTACCCTTATTCCTCAAGAATGTAGGACATTCAGATTTCACATGACCATACCCTTGACAGCCAAAACACTGAGGACCCAAAGAGTTATTAGAAGATTGTCCAAAATTATCTCTAGGTTTTTCAAAATTGTTAACCTTAATGGGATCATTCTTCCTAAAATTTCTAGGTTCAGCAGTGTAAGTACCTCTTGCCTTTCTATTTGTATTCCTCAGAAAGTTCTTAAAGTTTTTGGCAAGATAGGCAATCTCTGTAGCAGAGAGCTCATCATCAAATCCACCACCCTCAACATCATCAACTGACTTAAGAGCCATTGATTTGGATTTGTTCACTTTAGGTAGGTCAGACTCATAGGATTGAAGAGATCCTACAAGCTCATCAACAGGGATGGAGTCCACATCCTTGCTTTCAGTGATGGCAGTCACTTTGGGTCTAAAATCTTCAGTTAAAGATCTAAGAATCTTCCTAACAATTTTAGGTTGATCATAGATTTCACCCAAATTAAAAGCAGAATTGACAATATCATTTAATTTAGCATAGAATTCATCAAAAGATTCATCATCAGACATTCTAATGCTTTCAAATCTAGAAGTCAATTGTTGCAATTTATTAATCTTAACTGCCTTTGTGCCTTCATGCACAGTTTGGAGGATTTTCCAGGCAATATGAGCAACCTCAACATTAGAGATCCTCTTAAATTCCTCCATAGAAACAGCATTAAAGATGGCATTTATAGCTTTGCTATTGAAGCTTGGTGCTTCTTTTTCAGAAGTTTGCCACTCACTCACAGGAGTAGCGGGTTTCACCCATCCGTATTCAACGGAATTCCAAACCCTTTCATCAATGGATTTCAGGAATGCTTTCATCCTTACTTTCCAATAAGCATAGTTGTTCCCATCAAAATGAGGAGGAACAAACAGAGAGTGTCCATGCTCCATGACAACAGGGGTCAAGGATTAGCTCAGAGATTAAAAATCTCAAACACAAAGAGCTACCCGCTCTGATACCACTTGATAGGAATTTAGACTCCTTAAACAACCAGATTACGTAGCCTAGATTAATTAGCCAAGTTGTTACTTACTCAAATTAAGCAATTCTAGGTTAAAACAATCAAATAATCATATCATGTATATAAAACAAATAAAGCAGCGGAAATAAAAAAGAACACAAGATATGATCACCCAGGAAACCACACGGTAAAAACCTGGGGAGGATTTGACCCACCGATCCTCAAGGCATAACAGAATTCACTATGAAAGAATTGAAGTTCTTACAGAAGGACTACAAGCTCCCCGCTCGACTTCCTAATGCTACCCACCAGTACGAACTTCCTGACACGACCACGAGCAGGCTCCGAATCCACGGACTACTTCTTTCTTGAATTCTTCAATCAGCTACAAGCTCCCCGCTTGCTTTTCTTTTAAGTTCCAATGGTTGCAACTATGTTGATCATCAAGATATTGACAACCCTAAGTTTATGTGAAGGAAAGCTCCTCGAAGATCTCACAAGAGATTCACACAAACAGCAAATATGAGCAACAATACAATATGGACAACCTTCAAAAACGTGGCTAGGGTTTTGTTCATATACCTAGGGTAAAAACATAAAACCCTAAACGTTTAATGAAGTAGGGCTGAGTTGGAAATTCTGCAGAATAATCAACCTGTGCGATTTTCGATCGATCGAGTCTATTCTTCGATCGATCGAGCCAGGCCAAAAGTCCCAAGTACTTCTGCAGCCACTCGATTCCAACTGTACAATAATAAACCAACTTTGAGCAAGCCTAAACAAGACTAAATACAATGTTTTGATCATGATTTGCCAACATTACAAATTAGAGTTCTAAATACATAAAATCCTAAGACCTTAGAACCTAACACAGATGATTAGGGTTAGTTAACACTCCGTTGCCGTTCTCTAAGTGTTTAAACTTAAATCCAATCATGCCTGTAGTCCTCGGACCAGATGATTAGGGTTAGTTAACACTCCGTTACAGTTCTATAGTGTTTAAACTTAAATCCAATCATGCCTGTAGTCCTCGGACCAGATGATTAGGGTTAGTTAACACTCCGTTACAGTTCTATAGTGTTTAAACTTAAATCCAATCATGCCTGTAGTACTCGGACCAGATGATTAGGGTTAGTTAACACTCAGTTACAGTTCTATAGTGTTTAAACTTAAATCCAATCATGCCTGTAGTCCTCGGACCAGATGATTAGGGTTAGTTAACACTCAGTTACAGTTCTATAGTGTTTAAACTTAAATCCAATCATGCCTGTAGTCCTCGGACCAGATGATTAGGGTTAGTTAACACTCCGTTGCCGTTCTCTAAGTGTTTAAACTTAAATCCAATCATGCCTGTAGTCCTCGGACCAGATGATTAGGGTTAGTTAACACTCGAATACGTTCGTCCCCCGCGGTCCTTGAATCAAATGATACAGGTTAGTCAATACCCCCACACAGCTATTGTCACTGGGGCTTAGTGCTAAAATTCCTGATTGCGTTTAAATTAATTTTCACTTATGACTGTCTTCCTTAGTTATACTTGATTTGAAGCCGTGTGAAACTTACACAACTACTCGCTGCAATCATTACTTATTAATAACTTCTATTCGGACTGTTCTTTTCAATATCAATCTCAATTACTCACACCATCAATATGATGTATCAATCAAGTCTGTTTGCATTATTTTGTTATAAGTGCAATGTGCAGTTACATGCAGCAGTAATAAGTAATAAGACATGTATTAAAAACATCAGAAGCAAAGGGGAAGCCATTCCATAAATAAGAGAAGAGTTTACAATTCCTTGGACAAAAACAAAAGAAAGTACAAGTGCAAAAACAAAAGCCCTATGTATCTACTCTTTTGCTGGAGGGAGCACAGGATCAGCAGCCTGGCCTGTCCGAGCAGATGCTTCAGGGGCTTGGTCCTTGGGCTCAGCAGGAGTTTTCTCTTTACCCGACCCTTGGCCTTTGTCTTTGACTGGTTCAGCTGGTTTATCCCTGTCACCTGGCTGACCAGCCTCTTTGGGTGCATCAAGGGTGGATGGAGGAGCTTGGCTGGCCAGTTTTGGCTCAGAAGCCCCAGGAAGCTGTGGGGCAGAAGGATCATCCACCGGGAGCTCTCGGATATCAGGATCATAGTACGTGCTCCCAGGTAACCTCAGGGGAGAGTCCGAGGGGACCCCAGCAGCGTCCAATGCCTTTTGCCAGGTTATGTCGCAGTACTCACGACTAACTGAGGCAAATTGCTCAGTAAGCTGCTGCCCGGTCACATCTACCCCCAACTGATACGCCGCCTTCCTCTCAGCTTCAACTGACTCCTTGGCCAGTTGAGCTTTTTGCTCAGCTGCTTTGGCGCTCTCTTTGGCCTTTTGGAGTTCAGCTCTGAGGCCCTTCACTAGCTCCCTTTCGGTCGCCAGGTTGATCTCTGACATGTTCAGCTGTTCAACATTCTTGATCCCAGCATCGAGGCTTCGCTTCTGAGTGGTCATCTCTTTAAGGTCCTCGGACAGACGGGCATATTCCTCCTTCAGCTGGCCGAGAGATGCCTCCACCTCAGACTGGGACTGGGCTGCTGCTTGGGCCTTGAGGTAGGACTCCTTGTTCCATTCCTCGGCCACGTAAATCTGCTGAGTAATCTGCATGACAACATTTTCAACATTGGGTTAAGAAAGGAAGCAAAGCCAATTAAGGATAAAACCTGAATTAAGGAATGGTTCACTTACCATGGCTATATCCCTCTTAAGGGACAAGAATAGCTCCTGCTGGTTGAAGCGCCTGAAGGAGCCCATGTCATGTGGGAGAAGGAGTGGCTGCTGCAGAGCCTCAGCAACGTACCCTGCCCTTCCCCCGTCATAATTCCTGAGGGATGTGTCCCAAGGAATGGGGGAGCCATCCAGCTCCAGCCTTGGAGACCAGTTGCGAGGTCCTCCTCCTCGGCGGACGTCGGCGACGACTTCGTCTCGGCTTTCAGTGGAAGAGGCCCTTTTGCTTCGATGGTCCCTTGCCACCTTTTGTTGTTTATTTGTCTTGGGTAGCACGACCACCTCCCTCTCTTCAGGCTCGTGGGGCCTCTTCTTCTGCAGGTTTGGTACGGGCTTCAAACCTGGGTCAGGGACCTGGGTAGGCACTGGGGGAAGGGTCACTACTGGTTTAGACGTCCCAGCATCTTTCTGCTCGGGCTTTTTGCCCCTGCCCTTCATTAAACTCCTCAGATCCATGTCGTCGTCCGAGGGGTCTTCAGAGTAAGCAGCTAACAAAACAGGATGAATGCCTGACTGCTTGTCGGTCTCTTCCTCGTCGTCCGAGACCTCTACTACTTGCTCTCCTCCTGAAGCCTCCTCTCCGAAGTTGAACTTGTCTATTTGCTCCTCAAGCGAAGAGGCGGAGGAGTCAACCCTTTCACCCTCAACCGCTTGCCCGAGGGGAACTTGCTGGAGCGGCTGGACGAGAGGAGGTACACCCTGAGGATTTGGATGGGGTACGGGTTCAAGCTCGTCTGGCGCCAAGAAACCCTTCCGACCGACGTCAATACGTGCAAGGCGATGATCTCCCTGGACAATCGCGTTGCCGACTGGTTGGAAACCCTTTGGCTTCCCTGTGTATCCCAGAATAAGGGGAGCCGATCGGAGTTGCCCGTCCTCGCTCACGAAAATCTCTGACCTTAATAGGTAATTAAGGGCGGCAGTATTTGTAAGGCTGAGCCGAGGAGAAACTTGTCTTTTATCTATTACAAATCACAGCAGAACATGGTTAGAAACTCAGAAATAGCAACACAAGAGGAATCAGAAACCATTAAAAGACGAGGACCCTAAGCCTATGGTTAGTGTGCCTAAATCTAACATGTCCCACCTGGCTTTCCATGCTTGGTTGGGCAATGATGGCCGTCATGCCATGCGCCCGAGACGATCACATAGTCGTCTTTCATCCCTTTGTTGGATTTGGGGAGGCAGGAAATGAGCCTGACAACGTCCGACCGGGATTTTAAGTAATATCCCGCATCTTGCTGGCTGTGGCATTCGTACATATGTACTACGTCGAGCCAGGTGAGTCCCAATCCTAGGTGAAGGTTAAGGTCCTCAATCGCTCCTAGGATCCTAAACATATTGGGCGCGCACTGCCAGGGAGTAAGCCTATGGTTCCGAAGGTAGCTAGTGGTGATGGGACCCATGGGGATTGTCATTCCCCCTTCTTTGAAGGCGATGAGAGGGATCACAACTTCGCCGGTTTTCCGATCAGTCAGTATTTTCTCTGGAGGACAATACCTCACCCCCACGTTCAGGGGTATGCGGTGTGTAGCCCTAAACTTCTCCAACTGGGCGGGGCTGTCTACCAAATACTCGAGTTTGCCCATCTTTCTTAAACGGAAAAGTGGAAACACGATGTAGAAGACAGCCGAAGAGAAAACAGAGAGCTTGAGATGATGAAAACTTACAAAAACGGAGCTAGGGACCGATCTGTGAACTCGCAGGAAGATTCTTGAAGGCTTGGGAAGGATTGAGGTCAGCGATTGAGAGAGCTCGGAGTGTTTGGATGCTTGTTCTTGTTGGATAGTCTGAGAATTGCAAGGTAAAGAAAAATAACTTCCTCTGAGGTTTTATACGGGGTCAAGCGAAGGGTCAGGGGCACTCCCGCCCAAATTCTGAAGAAAAAACCACAGCCGTTGGATCAATCATTCACCGTTGGATACGAAGGATAAAGCGCCACCTGGTGCAATTAATGCAGCGCCTTGGGAATATGGAAACGGCAGCGACATTAATGAAGCGTGTGTTCCTATGTCTACACACGTGCCAGTTCAAATTTGCCTGTTCTCAAGCTTTTGCTCCGTGGCAAGTCAAAATCCTACTTTTTCTCTTCGGGTGCGAGGGAAAAACTACAATTTTGAGGGGCTATTGTGGGGGGGTGAAAAGCCCAACCTAACGTATTGGGCCCAAGGCCCTATTTGAAGACCACTGTTAGTCCGAAGAGATGAAAATACTCAATCTGAGGCTCATGTAAAAGGAGCATGTCTGGAGAGGAGCACGTGCAATATCCGAGAAGATGTTCATTTGTCCGAGGAGTCTAATATCCTCGGATCCGAAGAAGCTTGGCCCGACATGTGTATGGGAAGCTCAAGTGATCCTTCTGACAAATGTAAGGAGGGAAGTGAACCTCGGACACGCATGAGGATAACAGGAACAGGGAAATATCTAAGAGACAGGCTTCAACCACCGCATTAAATGCACTGCACCTACCTTCCTAGCCGCATATATGTGGAGAAGACCCCTGAACAGTGCATTCTCAGCTACCGCCACTCACACAAGGCTAAAGGGGGAGTATGATGGGACATGCACTCAAGTGGGCGTCTAGATGATCAACAAGTGGACGGTGAAGATGTAGGAAGGGAGTACTATATAAGATAGGGATGCCTCTGATAGAAGGGAGATCGAAAGGGAGAAGTAAAAGAGAGTACTTCATAATTGTAGCTCCAAGAATTGTAACCCAAGTTTATGAATGAAAAACACCTCTTCGGACGTTGCATTTACATCTGTCCGAGCACGTTTTAATACAAATTCGTCCACAAACATTGTTGTCTAATACTGTTTATTCATCTCTAGCCTAGCTCTTTCACCCATTCTCTACAAATTTATTGTCTGGGGATCAGTGGGCTCAAATCCATACCTTCTTGGGCTTGGGCTACAAAAATTGTCCCTACAAGATGTAAGTAGAAAATCTGCAATAAAATTTTCTATACGTCAATTACACCCGATATCTATAAAATTATAAAGGTTTCTCTTTTCTCTTCTTTTTTTAATTGAATATTTTCATGCTAGTTCTTAGTATTTTACTTGAAGTATGATATTTATAATGATCAAACCTATGTGATTCACAGATGCAAGCAATCTAACAAATGCATACTTGGAAACTAAAATAGATTGGATTCCGGGGATGAAAAATATTCATCTTAAGGATATTCCAAGTTTTGTTAGAAGTTAGAACAACAGATGAGAATGACATTGTGCTCGACATCCTCATCCATGAAACCGACAGAGCTTCAAGAGCTTCAACTGTCATTTTGAACACATTCAACCCCTTTGAAGAGGACGTGTTGGATTCTTTATCCAACATGCTTCCTTGTATATACACCATTGGACCACTTGTGTTGCTTGTGGATCAAATTAAGGACAATAACTTGGAATCAATAGGTTCCAATCTATGGAAAGAAGAACTAGGGTGTGTAGAATGGCTAAATTCAAAAGAACCCAACTTTGTAGTGTATGTAAATTATGGTAGTATAACTATCATGACTCCTCAGCAACTCATTGAGTTTGCTTGGGGGTTATCAAACAGTGAAAAACTCTTCTTATGGATTATAAGGCTTGATCTTGTTGGAGGTGATTCAGCTGTTATTCCTTTTGAATTTGTTACCAAAACTAAAGATAGAGGCATGTTAGCAAGTTGGTGTCCTCAAGAAAAAATCCCAAAGCACCCATCAATTGGGGGTTTTTTAACGCATAGTGGGTGGAATTCAACACTTGAGAGTGTGTGTTGTGGAGTTCCAATGATCTCTTGGCCCTTCTTTGCTGATCAACAGACGAATTGTCAATATTGTTGTGTTGAGTGGGGCATTGCGATGGAGATAGATAATAATGTTCAAAGAGATGAAGTGGAGAAACTAATGAGAGAGTTAGCGGACGGTGAAAAAGGAAAAGAAATTAAGAAGAATGTAAAGGAGTGGAAGACAAAGGCAGAGGATTCCACCAAAACTTGGATAAGTTGATTGCTGAAGTTCTTTTAGCAAGAAATGTTTAAACCAAACAAGCAAGACTTTCTACTTTTCAATGCACTTGTACTCCCAATCTCATTTGCTAAATAAAATCATTTAAAATTAAATCCATTTTTATTGCAATAAATTCAAATTAATTGGGTGATTTGGTTAAATTAATGTTTTATTAAGTATTGCTGTGTATATAAATAAAGGACCTTTATATGTTTACAATGTACTTGTAATATAAATTTACATTGTTAATACACAAAAAGTGGCAAATGTTGTATACAATTGCAAAAATGTGTAGAATGTTTGTCACTTTTTATGTCTCTACAATTAATATAAATTTACATTGTACCGTAGAATGGAGAGAGAGAGAGAGAGAGAGAGAGACGTTTTTCAGTATGCGGCTTGACTTACTCTAAGGTGATTCAAGTATAAGTGTTCGTGTGTGTAAAATTGTGATTTTCACTAAATTTTTTCCATTGTATGTTTTTTTGTAGGCATTTGTATGTTTTATGCCTTGATTAAAAGAAAAATAATTTTAGTGTGAGTCATTCCAATTCCATATCAATTGTAGCATCTCAAAGGTTAGGACTAAGGGCATTATGGTACTTTTGCACACATGATGCCTCTGACATCGTAGCCTTACATGTTTACCATTCTTAAGGTTAGTTTTTTTTTTTAAGATTTAAGAGTGGATAAGACCAGATGACAAGGTTAGTCCAACCCATAACCATACATCAGAGGACTAAGACAAAACAGGCCTCTTAAGAAGCACCGCTTTCAAGGTGAGATGAGCATTAACAGGGCTCAAGTGTCATGCTAGCGCACCAAGGACAATATTATAGTACTCCCATTGGCTTATAAAAAGAGGGAGCTCGCCATTAAAAAACATGAAGGCAAGAACCTAAGTAGCAATAGCAGTAGATAAAGAAAGAGAATCACAAGGAAGCAATGGGGATTTCTGTGGTGTGAATATGTAAAACCTCTCTTTTCATCAACATTAAACATTCTTAGGAGCAAGGAATTCAAGGATTTTCACCCCATTTCAAAGTGGTTTTCTGAAGAGAAAAATCTAGAAGAAAATCTGAAGAGAAAAATCTAGAAGAAAATCTAAAGGAAAAGATCTTTTCATAAAATGAGTAACTGATTACATTGAGAGTCTCTAATCTGTTTATATGCTAACAAAGGAGAGAGAGAGTGACTCAGCACAAGATAAGGAAAATCTGTTATATCAGATTAACTACCAAACACGTGCTAAAACAGAAAATTAGAAACTAAATAGCAAACGATGCGTTTTGATCTTAGGCATTAAGTGATGTCAAAACGCTACGTCTTGAACTTGAGGACTAAATGACGCAGTGCGTTTTGGCCTCTAAATCATCTTCATCTGAATTATCTTCTTCATGAAACACTTGCTGCCTTACACACACCCCCCCACACCCACCCCCCCCCCCCCCCCCCCTCGGGCAAATGACCACATGAGTTTGGAACTCAACAGGTGAAAAAGTGGAGACCTTTAGTCAAGAGATCAGCCAACTAATCCTTGGAAGCAACAAATTTAACTTGAAGATCGTGTTCCCTAACAAAATGATAGTCAACTTCAATGTGCTTAGTACGAGCATGGAACACAGGATTTGAAGTGAAAGTTCAAATAGCGTTGATAACACTATGAACGTTTAGACCCCCAATTACAAAATATCAATTCAAGCTTATTATTAAACAATTAATGTGTGGAACATGAACATAAGCCAAACACAGAATTGATAAACAATCTTAACCAATTATAATCACATCCATAACAGAAAATAAAAGGCAAAGATAAAGGGAAGAGAGATGCAAACACAAGGACAACACGCGATGTGTTATCGAAGAGGAAACCGAAGCCCTCAGCATAAAACCTCTCTGCCGCCCTCCAAGCGGTCAAAATCCACTAGAAAATGTAGTTGGGATACATGAACAGCAATAGACCCTCCAAGCCTAATCTACCTAGGTACTTAAGCCCTCCAAGCTTCTTACTGCAACGAGGTTGCGCCGAACCTTTTTCTTTTCTAACTTATCGGATTCCGCTATAACCCATAGCATCAACCAATAACCATTGGTCCCTTCCAAACTGCTTCCCTTAGCATCAAAAGACCTTCTCACAGACGTGGGTGTGGTGAGAAAAGGATTTGGTCAATAACCTCTCAAGGATGTATCAATGGAGAGGAAGAGAGTAGAGGAATTTGAAGAGTCTCTTAGATGAAGATTGGGGATGAGGCAATCTTGTTTTTCTCTAGGGTTTCTCTCTCAAAATTCTCTCTGGAAGCTCTCTACATTTCGTGAGTATAAGGGTCTATATATAGTGATGTGTGTTTAGAATACAAAGAGTCAGTTTTTCCCAAACAGCGCTGATTGGCGGCTTGGCCTCACGACTGGTCTAAGTCGCGAGTTCAAGCTGCGAGATAATGGCCTAGCCAGCCTGGGACTTTTGTCCTGTAGTGCGACAGCTGGCGTGACCCTTCACCTCCCCGCATGCTTCTCACGTGTGCAGCATTTGGCGGCTTGCAAGTCGCGAGTCAGTCGCAAGTCCTAGTCGTGAATCCCTGCTTCCTTGCACATTGTTGAGCAATTCTTCACACTTTTTTCGCACACTACCCTTACATGAATCCCACCTAAATACAGGGTTACTAAGTGCTAAATTACAAGCAAATTGGCAAGGAATAAAGCCAACAAGATGGTTGATAAAACTCAACCTTACATGAAGCAATGGCTAGGGCAGACCCATTATGACACCATAGAATAGGAGCAGCACAAAGATAAACCCCCAAATCTTTGAGAAGCATTCTAATCTAGCAAAGCTCAGCAGCTGAAGCTAAAGCTCTAGATTCAGCATTAGTAAGGGAACGAGAGACCGTAGGCTGCTTCTTAGCAGACCATGTGTAAAGTTATTATTTACAACTATATGTTTTGTTAGCTTATATTCCGTGCCAAATTTGACTGTAATTATATTCAATCTGTTGTACCCTGTATTTATTGTGGGATTTCATTGTAAGGGTTGTGTGTTAGAGAGAGAGAGTGTGAACACTCAAGCATTTGAAGACTAAAGATTTCTCGCAGGTATCTCGTGACTTAGCTTCCCGTGAAGTGACACATGTGCCCTGCACATGCTGGAATGCGAAGAGTTAGGCCAGATGGAGACAGTTGTGTCTCGCGAGTATCTCGCGGATAAGTCCTTCCCGCGAGACACCCGTGAGGCATTTTGTTCTACCAGCCTGTCCAGTCTAATTACATTACCCACAATTAAAAGAAGAGCCTCTGAGAGAAAACCCTAGCCAAACACCTTGAGAGTTAGAGATTGTTATACACACAATCCTCTACACATTTGTTTTGGGAATTTCCTCATCTCCTAACTCTCCATTTCCATACTATTGAGAGATTGATAGCCCAAACGCTTATCACACCCTTTGAGAGTGTCAAGTGACGTTTTGGTGCTGCTGGGAAGCATTGGAAGAAGCCAAGGATGGCAGATGCAACATGGAGCTTGTTGCGGGATCCGGAGAACTAAGACAAGACATGGTTCTGAGAAGCCTTGTTGGAGTAGGAGCTTGGAAGGCTTAGGTATATCGGGTAAATTAGGCTTGGAGGGTCTCTTGCTAACCCATGTTGAAAGTTCAAATAGCGTTGAAAACACTATGAACGTTTAGACCCTTAATTACAAATTACCAATATAAGCTTATTATCAAACAATTAATGTGCGGAACATGAACATAAGCCAAACACAGAATTGATAAACAATCTAAGCCAATTATAATCACATCCATAATAGAAAATAAATGACAAAGATAAAGGAAGAGAGATGCAAACACAAGGACAACACGCGATGTGTTATCGAAGAGGAAACCGAAGCCCTCGGCGTAAAACCTCTCCGCCGCCCTCCAAGCAGTCAAAATCCACTAGAAAATGTAGTTGGGATATATGAACAGCAATAGACCCTCCAAGCCTAATCTACCCAGGTACCTAAGCCCTCCAAGCTTCCTGCTCCAACAAGGTTGTGCCGAACCTTTTTTTTTTCTAGCTTACCGGATTCCGCTATAACCTATAGCATCAACCAATAACCATTGGTCCCTTCCAAACTGCTTCCTTTAGCACCAAAAGACCTTTTCATAGACGTGGGTGTGGTGAGAAAAAGATTTGGTCAATAACCTTTCAAGGATGTATCAATGGAGAGGAAGAGAGTAGAGAAATTTGAAGAGTCTCTTAGTGAAGATTGGGGATGAGGCAATCTTGTTTTTCTCTAGGGTTTCTCTCTCAAAATTCTCTCTGGAAGCTCTCTAAATTTCGTGGGTATAAGGGTCTATATATAGTGGTGTGTGTTTGGAATACGAAGAGACAGTTTTTGCCAAACAGGGCAAGTTAGCGGCTTGGCCTTGCGACTGGTCTAAGTCGCGAGCTAACGGTCTAGCCAGCCTGGGATTTTTGTTCTGTAGTGCGACAGATGGCGTGACCCTTCACCTCCCCGCATGCTTCTCACATGTGCAGCAGTTGGCGGCTTGCAAGTCGCGAGTCAACCGCGAGTCCTAGCCGCAAGTCCCTGCTTCTTTGCACATTATTAAGCAATTCTTCACACTCTCTTCACACACTACCTTTACATGAATCCCACCTAAATACAGGGTTACTAAGTGCTAAATTACAAGCAAATTGGCACGGAATAAAGTCAACAAGATGGTTGATAAAACTCAACCTTACATGAAGCAATGGCTAGGGCAGACCCATTATGACACCATAGAATAGGAGCAGCACAAAGATAAACCCCCAGATCTTTGAGAAGCATTCTAATCTAGCAAAGCTTAGCAGCTGCAGAAGCTAAAGCTCTATATTCGGCATTAGTAGGGGAACGAGAGACCGTAGGCTGCTTCTTAGCAGACCATGTGTAAAGTTATTATTTACAACTATATGTTTTGTTGGCTTATATTCCGTGCCAAATTTGATTGTAATTATATTCAATCTATTGTACCCTGTATTTATTGTGGGATTTCATTGTAAGGGTTGTATGTTAGAGAGAGAGAGTGTGAACACTCAAGCATTTGAAGACTAAAGATTTCTCGCAGGTATCTCGCGACTTAGCTTCCCGCGAAGTGACACATGTGCCCTGCACATGCTGGAATGCGAAGAGTTAGGCTAGATGGAGACAGTTGTGTCTCGCGAGTATCTCGCGGATAAGTCCTTCCCGCGACACACCCGCGAGGCATTCTGTTCTACCAGCCTATCCAATCTGATTCACACTTTCTGTACCCACACTATTTATACCCACATTACCCACAATTAAAAGGAGAGCCTCTGAGAGAAAACCCTAGCCAAACACCTTGAGAGTTAGAGATTGTTATACACACAATCCTCTACACATTTGTTTTGGGAATTTCCTCATCTCCTACCTCTCCATTTCCATACTATTGAGAGATTGATAACCCAAACGCTTATCACACCCTTTGAGAGTGTCAAGTGACGTTTTGGTGCTGCTGGGAAGCATTGGAAGAAGCCAAGGATGGCAGATGCAACATGGAGCTTGTTGTGGGATCCGGAGAACTAAGATAAGACATGGTTCTGAGAAGCCTTGTTGGAGTAGGAGCTTGGAAGGCTTAGGTATATCGGGTAGATTAGGCTTAGAGGGTCTCTTGCTAACCCATGTTGAAAGTTCAAATAGCGTTGAAAACACTATGAACGTTTAGACCCCCAATTACAAATTACCAATATAAGCTTATTATCAAACAATTAATGTGCGGAACATGAACATAAGCCAAACACAGAATTGATAAACAATCTAAGCCAATTATAATCACATCCATAACAGAAAATAAATGGCAAAGATAAAGGAAGAGAGATGCAAACACAAGGACAACACGCGATGTGTTATCGAAAAGGAAATCGAAGCCCTCGGCGTAAAACCTCTCCGCCGCCCTCCAAGCAGTCAAAATCCACTAGAAAATGTAGTTGGGATATATGAACAGCAATAGACCCTCCAAGCCTAATCTACCCAGGTACCTAAGCCCTCCAAGCTTCCTGCTCCAACAAGGTTGCGCCGGACCTTTTTTTTTTCTAGCTTACCGGATTCCGCTATAACCCATAGCATCAACCAATAACCATTGGTCCCTTCCAAACTGCTTCCCTTAGCACCAAAAGACCTTTTCATAGACGTGGGTGTGGTGAGAAAAAAATTTGGTCAATAACCTTTTAAGGATGTATCAATGGAGAGGAAAAGAGTAGAGGAATTTGAAGAGTCTCTTAGTGAAGATTGGAGATGAGGCAATCTTGTTTTTCTCTAGGGTTTCTCTCTCAAAATTCTCCCTGGAAGCTCTCTACATTTCGTGGGTATAAGGGTCTATATATAGTGGTGTGTGTTTGGAATACGAAGAGACAGTTTTTGCCAAACAGCGCAAGTTGGCAGCTTGGCCTTGCGATTGGTCTAAGTCGCGAGTTCAAGTCGCGAGCTAACGGTCTGGCCAGCCTGGGATTTTTGTTCTGTAGTGCGACAGATGGCGTGACCCTTCACCTCCCCGCATGCTTCTCACGTATGCAGCAGTTGGCAGCTTGCAAGTCGCGAGTCAGCCACGAGTCCTAGCCGCAAGTCCCTGCTTCTTTGCACATTATTAAGCAATTCTTCACACTCTCTTCACACACTACCTTTACATGAATCCCACCTAAATACAGGGTTACTAAGTGCTAAATTACAAGTAAATTGGCACAGAATAAAGCGAACAAGATGGTTGATAAAATTCAACCTTACACATGTATTCCAACTGATTTTCTAGTGGATCGATTTCTGCTTGGAGGGCGGCGGAGAGGTTTTTTACCAAGTTCTTCGGTTTCCTCTTCCATAACACGTCTCGGTGTTATCTGTGTTTGCATCTCTCTTCCCTACTCTTGTTCATTTCATTTTTACTGCTGTGTTGCTTTAAATATGGATTGGAGTAGTTGTCTTGCTTATACGCTTGTGTTTACACTATTCCGCACTTAGTATTAAGTTAGTGTAAAATGAACCAAGCTGTAACTTTAATTTAGGGGTCTAAACTGCTCGTGTGTTTTTTTTGACACATTTCCGAGCTTTCAATTGGTATCAGAGCGGGTACACTCACTGTGGTTTAAATACCTGAGTGTGATCCTTGACCCTTTTTGAGATGGATAGGTCTCAATCCCTAAATGTTCCACCATTTTTTGATGGTAACAATTATGCTTTCTAGAAAGTCAGAATGAGGCCATTTTTATGTTCTATTGATGATACCGTTTGGGATGCGGTTGAAGTAGGTTGGACTAGGCTGGAGGCTGCAAAATCCACTTGGGATAAGGCAGCTCTTGCGGCAGCTAATGCTAATAGTAAAGCCTTGAATGCTATTTTCTGTGGTGTGTCTCCAGATGAATTCCACAGGATCTCTCACATGACAGTTGCCAAAGAAGCTTGGGAGATTTCGGAGACTACCTATGAAGGTACAAAGAAAGTTAAGGACACAAAGCTTCAGATGCTTTCCACCAAGTTCGAAGAGCTTAAGATGGGAGATGATGAATCCTTTGATTCGTTTTATGGGAAGCTCAATGAAATTGTGATTGCAAAGCTCAATCTTGGTGAGAAGATTGTAGATACTAAGGTGGTGAGAAAAATTTTGAGGTCCTTACCAGAGAGCTTTCGAGTAAAAGTCACAGCCATAGAGGAAAGCAAAGATTTGGATGGAATTAAGATCCAAGAGCTCATTGGGTCTCTTCAAACGTATGAGCTTGGACTGCCTTCTCATAAGACGAGTAAATCGCTTGCTCTCAAAACCATCACCGAAAGAATGGATGATTCCTCCGAAGAAGATGGAGTGGAGAAGGAAGTAGCATTTCTTGTGAAAAACTTCTGCAAATTTCTGAAGATGAAGAACAATGGGAAACCATTCAACAGAGGGAAGTTTTCATCTTCAAGAGGTGATAGGAAAGAGTTTAAGAGGAAAGAGGAGAAGGATTCTCAATCTCCTTCAGACATTGTGTGTTATGAATGCAATGGCCATGGACATCTCAAGAAGGAGTGTCCAAATTATCTAAGAGGAAAGGGTAAGGCGCATGCCATAACACTGAGTGATTCGGATTCTTCAAATTCTGATTCTGAAGAGAGCTGTGATGGAGAAGGAAACTACTCCGCATTTATGACCATTGCTCATGTGGATTCCTCAGATGATTTGGGTGCACTTGTGAAGGAGCTTGGTGAGCACTCTGATTTGAAATCAATTGGAATAGTTGAGGAATCTGAAGATGAGGTAGATGGAGAAGAAGTGGGTCTACAAGAGACTTATAATTCCCTCATTGAGAAGACCGGTGGATATGCAAAGGTGGCTAACGCAGCCATTAAAAAGATGAAGAGGGCTGAGGAAGATTACAAAAGTCTTCTGGTGCGATATAAAGAGGCGAAGTGTGAGATTGAAACACTAAATGGTGAGCTATCAGAAGCTTACACAAAAGTGAGATTTCTTGAGAAAGAGGTAGTGCAAGCACATGCCAAGATAGAAAGGGTCTCCTCCAAAAAGTTAGATGATGTTATCTCATCTCAAAAACCTTCCTCAGACAAGTCCGGGTTGGGATATACCGGAGGGAGCAACTCATCAGCCAATGTCACCAAAGAAGTGAAGTTCGTGAAGGCCAAAGATACAGTTGTAGAAGAGCCTACTCTTGAGAAAGTTAAGGCTGAAAAGAAGAAGAATATGGCTGATCAACGGGTGTTTAATAAGTCCCGTAATCAATTAGAAGCTAGATTTGGATCTAGAGGAAGATCACTTCCAAGATCACAACAGGGTCCTAGAATGAATCATTTGTGTCACTTTTGTGGATTACAAGGCCCAACTGTCATAAGCTGAGAGCATTGAACAATGCAAGCGCTCCTCGGTCACGAGGAAGGAGAAATGACGAGAGGTCTTGGGGTGGTGAGCAACCAAGAAGTCAAAACCGTGATCCAGGGATGATGGACGTGATGAAGATGATCGGTGCCTTCACCAATTGCTTGGAAAGCTTCACACGAAGGTTTGAAAGTCCCAACTCTCGTACCCAATCCGTCAAGGATATCACCCCAAACGCACGTGACGTGTGGGTGAAGAGGGGTACTCATGCATAAGTATTATAACACGTCCATGCACTAATTCTTCCAATGCTTAGGAACATTTGCTGTTGCATCTTATCATGCATTGCCTTCATTTTATAGTATGTTTCTTTTGCTTGTTTGGCTTGTGCTTGTTTTTGTTTTGTTGATCTTACTTTGTTTCGATTCGTTTTTGAGTGTGTTCAAAAAATTCAAAAACCCATAAAAATTGAAAAATCTTCAAAAAGTTTGATCGCTTGTTTTGTGCATATCTCATGTGAGTTTGGCCTAGTACCTTCGTACTAATGGTGTAGTGCATTTACGAGCTTAGCTTGTTATGTATGCACATTTATATTTGTGGAAGAAATCTTGAAAATTATGTGTGATTGTTGTAAATAGATCTTTAAAGATCTCTCTAAATGTAAATCTCCAAATGAAAAGAGATATCGAGCTGCAAAAACCTGTCGCACAGACTAGTATTTGACTAGGAAAAAGGGAAAGCGACTTTTGTTTTGAAATGTATGGTGCTCAAAAAGCCAAAGGCTAATCCTAAATGTTGATATATCAAAAATATCAAGCACCGATCTCAAAAAGGAGATGTATCATCAAAAATAGATCAAATGTAATCAGTTTATGATTTATGCAGAAGCCAAATGAAAAGCTTCTAAGCTATGTAATCAATTTGTGGGAGGTCATATATACTCATTTCTATAATTGAGATAGTCCACTTGATTTCGTATCAGTTGTGTATGACTTGATTGAATTGATCATTGAAGCTTCACTCTGGTCTAAGGACTATTTCACACTTGATACTCACCCACAACACACAAGACTTTGATTCAATGAATGCTTATCTCATTTGTGTGATTGTACATGTTCAAATGTGATGTGTTTGCTCAAATACTTGATGATCAAACTCAAAAAGATTTTTGAGTGTTCTATTTGTTTTTGAAAGTGATTTTATACTTTCGTGTTCTTTGTTTTTGTTCAAAATGCACTTTTGTGTTTTTCTTCAAAAACTGGTTCAGAGGTTTTCTCGCGAGAAGCTCGCGACTTAGAGCTTCCCGCAAAAAGGACTTGAGGGAAATAATTTTTTCATCATGTCACACAGAAACTCTCGCTACTATATCGCGACTACCTCGCAACCAAGAGCTTCTCGCGAAATGTTGTTTGGCCAAAATTGGATTTTTTCCAAAATCAGACAGAAGCTATCGCGACTACCTCGCAACCAAGAGCTCTCGCGAAATGTTGTGCATCAGATGTACTTCTCGCGACTATCTCGCGACTGTCCCGCTACTCTTTAACCTGCGAAAAACACGTGTTTTCAATTTATATGTAGCAGATGTGACAGTTTTTCGAATCACTCACATTTCCCTCGCTCAACCTCCCTTGAACCATTTTCAACCCAAAATCAATTTTACTTAAACCCCATCTTTCTCAAGCATATTTTCTGCATTTTCAACTTCAAGGTATGTTTTCAAAAACATTTGCTTCTTGTTTTACTTCATTTATGCAGAAATTTATGTTAGGGTTTCAAAAATTTGGGGATTTTCGAAAATGGGTTGGGTTTCTATTTTTCGTGCAATGTTTTCCAAAATTTTTGATTGGGCTGAGTCCCATTTGTTATTTGTGCATTTGTGTTGGCCCCATGAGGCATTTTAACATGTACTTAGGCAAGATTTCACCATGTTCATGCATTTTTCATGAGGTATGTGCTTTGTTGCATGTTAGGTGTTTGACAAAATGTCTGAGTGACATTTGTGTGTTGAATTGGACTAAACTTAGTTCCAATCATTGGTCTAGGTCTCTTTCGCCATGTTTATCATGTTTTAGTCAATGGCTATGTGTTTTACACACTTTGCCCATTTTGTGCCTCAATGCCATGCCATGCACACACTAGGCACACACCTAGGCACACCACATGCATCAGCACATGCACACAGACGCACACACATGCACAATAACTTGTTTTCATGCATTGTGTTTATGTTTTCTTGTTTGTATGTGTTTAGCATGTTGTTTAGAGTTAATTATGCTCTGTTTTAAGTTTTATTTCATTTGTTTTGGAACTAACTTGAATCTAATCAAGTTTTGTGTTCAGGTTTGTGTTTGTGCACTTGTTTTCTGTCTGTTCTGTGTTCATTTATGCAAATGTCTCCGTTTAAAAGATCCGTAGTGAAAGGAGGCAGCAGCAAAGGAAAAGAGCCAATCATTGATGTTGATGAACCGTCACCAAGGTCAAAAAGGCCTCGTTTCTCAACAGAATTTTATGACCCTGATCTGTTCAAATCTTATGCTGCTTTTCAGAACTACGGGAACTATTTTCGAGCCGCTCCTTTGCTAGTTGAAAGGGCCGTTGATCAGCCATCACTCCGTGACACAAATATACCCATTTGGTTTGCCACGAAAGATTGGAACTTTCTACTGTCAACTCTCGAGGATGCATACGAGAACATGGTTAAGGAATTCTAAGCCAATCCCATTGTTGTTGGAGAAGAGATAAAGTGTTGGGTTAGAGGAAAAAGTTTCTCTGTAACACCACTGTACTTGGCGAAAATTCTACACATTAACCAGCCAATACTCCCCATACTGCCAATATATGATGAGCTGAACCCAGATGAAGAGTTTCTTAAAAAGACTTTAGGAGCTAATTTGGAATTTTCCTCCAATAAGAAGTCAATCAATGTGGCATCCCTTTCTCCCAAATTAAGACTTCTCTCAATGATCATGTGTAGCAATCTCTATCCCTTGTCCAGCACCGGATATATGAATCTTGGTCGAGCATTATTCTTGAATGACCTGATCACTGACGAAGAGATTGATGTGTGCTCTCATATTTTTCACATCTTGGCAAAAACAGTTGACCGGACTGCTTCAAGGAATTGTATTCCTTTCTGTCGCCTTATTTCAAGGATTTTGAAGCTCAAAGGTGTCCGTCCCTTAGAAGATGAGCGTCCATACACAAGGCCAAGTCCAATTAACATTCGTACTCTCCATGCAAGTATGAGTCACACCAAGAAGACCACCAAGCAAGAAAGTCATGCACCGTCGGGAACCTCGAGCTCTACACCCCATACCTATGATGAACAGTTCGACAATATCTCCACTGCTCTTCAAGAGATTAGTACCAAGATGTCCGGGCTGGCATCTATCATGTACTCCCACCACAGTCGTTTTGATTCAAAGTTCACATCACTCTAAACTCAATTGGACGAAATTCAATGGAAGCTAGAAGAAAATGACTAGCTATTCCATGACAGAAAGGGGGAGATGATGTCATTGATAGGGGAAGTATGGTGACCTTTGATAGGGGGAGTATGGTAATAGGGGGAGAAGAAGCTAGAAGAAGAAGCTACTATTTCTTGTGTTTGATGTTTTATGTTTACAGTCTTTACTGCTATTGCTTTTGTTTAAAGCTTAAATACTCTATTTTAATCTCAGTTTTATTTCAATTTAGTTTGTGATTCTCTCAATGCTTTTGCAGCATTTTTTTTTTGTACTTTTAAGATATTGCTATTATGTCTTAAGTACCTCACTCTTGTGCCCTTGTAGGATTGTTCCTAGATGCATATATGTTTTTATGCATTGGTTGAGTGTTGGACATGCAAATGAAAGTTTGCAATTGAGCTTATTAGCTTGCATGTCCGGATGTTCATTCCTTGTATGAATGAGCATTGTGATCACTATTGTAGAGTGATTGCGTGTTTGGTCAAGCCATGGTCTATTGCTTTATTCCATTTTTCTTGATCGCATTGTGCTTGTTCCATTTTTCATTACAAGTTTTCTGCATAATAATGAACTTGTTGTGTTGTTGTGTTTCAGGAGATACTTGTCATTATGGTTCAAGAGCTTCACAGTTTCTAGATTAGGTGTGAGTGAGTTTTGCCAATGTTCTCAAACTCACGTTTAAGTCTAGAGTCTGTTTTAGGGGTTTTGTCACGGAATAGCCAAAGGGGGAGATTGTAAAGTTATTATTTACAACTATATGTTTTGTTGGCTTATATTCCGTGCCAAATTTGATTGTAATTATATTCAATCTGTTGTACCCTGTATTTATTGTGGGATTTCATTGTAAGGGTTGTGTGTTAGAGAGAGAGAGTGTGAAGACTCAAGCATTTGAAGACTGAAGATTTCTCGCGGGTATCTCGCGACTTAGCTTCCCGCGAAGTGACACATGTGCCCTGCACATGCTGGAATGCGAAGAGTCAGGCCAGATGGAGACAGCTATGTCTCGCGAGTATCTCGCGGGTAAGGCCTTCCCGCGAGACACCCGCAAGGCATTTTGTTCTGCCAGCCTGTCCAGTCTAATTCGCACTTTCTGTATCCACACTATTTATACCCACATTACCCACAATTGAAAGGAGAGCCTCTGAGAGAAAACCCTAGCCAAACACCTTGAGAGTTAGAGATTGTTATACCCACAATCCTCTACACATTTGTTTTGGGAATTTCCTCATCTCCTACCTCTCCATTTCTATACTATTGAGAGGTTGATAGCCCAAACACTTATCACACCCTTTGAGAGTGTCAATTGAAGTTTTGGTGCTGCTGGGAAGCATTGGAAGAAGTCAAGGATGGCAGATGCAACATGGAGCTTATTGCGGGATCCGGAGAATTAAGACAAGACACGGTTCCGAGAAGCCTTGTTGGAGTAGGAGCTTGGAGGGCTTAGGTACATCGGGTAGATTAGGCTTAAAGGGTCTCTTGCGAACCCATGTATCCCAACTGATTGCCTAGTGGATCGATTTTCGCTTGGAGGGTGGCAGAAAGGTTTTTTGCCGAGTTCTTCGGTTTCCTCTTCGATAACACGTCTCGGTGTTATCTGTGTTTGCATCTCTCTTCCCTACTCTTGTTCATTTCATTTTTACTGCTGTGTTGCTTTAAATATGGATTAGAGTAGTTGTCTTGCTTATACGCTTGTGTTTACACTATTCCGCACTTAGTATTAAGTTAGTGTAAAATCAACCAAGCCGTTACTTTAATTTGGGGGTCTAAACTACTCGTGTGTTTTTTTGACACATTTCCAAGCTTTCACCATGTAATGGGAGAATTGCCAAGAAACACTAAAATACCAGAGATGAATTTCCTGTCCAAAGGATCACCTGCCCAATCCACATCACTATAGGCAGAGAGAACAAAAGGACCTGGTGTAAAAGCCAAACCTTGATGAATAGTCCCTTGAAGATATCTCAAGATTTGCTTAGCATCTTGAAGGTGATTAGAAGTGGGATTAGTCATAAACTGACAAGCCTATTGAACAGTGAAGGATAAATCAAGCCTAGTGAAAGTGAGGTATTGCAAGGCTAGGATCAAGCAGTAAGGGACTATCATGAGGCACTAGATGAGTATTGGGAGAGAAGAGAGTCTTGCAAGGTTTACATTCTGACATGGAAAACTTGTGAAGAAGATCCAAAGTATACTTGGATTGATGAACAAACAAACTAGCAGAAGTATAATCTATTTGAAGCCCCAAGAAGTAGTGTAATCTGCCTAAGTCTTTAAGATCAAACTCTTGGCTCAAGGTCTGAATCAGAGATGAGATAAAAGAAGGATGATTACCAGTAACAATGATGTCATCTACATACAGCAGGAGGAAAACTAGTTGAGTATCATGACTATAAATAAAGAGATTACCATCAACACCTGAAGCCATAAACCCAACATGAAGTAATTGAGTATTAAACCACTCAAACTAGGCCCTAGGGGCTTATTTCAAGCCATATAAAGCCTTATGCAAAAGATAAACATGATTTGGACATGATGGATCCACATAACCTTGAGGTTGAGCCATATATACCTCCTCTTTAAGCAAACCATGAAGGAATTCATTGCTAACATCCAACTACTTAAGATCCAAACCATAGTTAACTGCCAAAGCAAGAAACAATCTCACAGTAGTGGATTTCACCACAGGGCTAAAGGTCTCCTCATAATCCAAGCCATACTGTTGGAGATAACCCCGAGCCACCAATCTAGCTTTATACCTTGCTATAGTCCTATCATTGTGCCTTTTCAGCTTAAAAACCCATTTACAAGTAACTATGTTATTGTTTGCAGGAGGTGGAACAAGGGACCATGTATTTTGTTTTAAGAGAGACTGAAATTCTAAGTCCATAGCAGCAACCTATTGAGGGTATTTAATAGCAGCATTGTAAGAAGGAGGTTCTTGGTAGGTGTAATCAGAACCAACTTTTAGAACCTTAGGCTTATGAATACCAAGTTTTGATCTTGTAAGCATAGGATGATGATTAACAATAGGTAAAGAAGTATGAGAAGTAGAAGCAGTAGGATCAGGTATAGTAGATAAGGTAGAAGAGGAGATAGGATTAGAAATTGTAGCACTAGGAATTAAAGGAGCAGAAGAGAAAGATGAACTAGGCATACATGGAGTAGGGTCAGAAGAGGGAAATGCTGATGTGAAAGGAATTAACTCATCAATGGGCTATTGTTGAGAAGAAGAAGATGCAGAAGTGGAATCAGTGTTTGTAGGTTTAAAAAGAAACCAAGCAGAATCAATTACAGAATTAGAAAAAAAAAATATGTGGATTAGTGAAACCAGACTTTTGTGCAAAAGGAAATACATTCTCATCAAATAAAGCATAGCAAGTGGTATACACAATATTAGTATTGGGATCCAAACACAAATACCCTTTTGAGAGAGGAGGATAACCAAGGAACACACACTCTACTGATCTAGGTTGAAGCTTATGCTTATTATAGGGTCTAAGATAGGGATAACAAGCACAACCAAATGTCTTAAGGGCTGAAAGTGGTGGAGAAACTGAATTTATCTTTTCCCAAGGAGAAATAAAGCCCAAAACAGAAGATGGTTGTCTATTTATAAGAAAAGATGCTATGGAAAAGGCATAGGACCAGTAGTTCAGAGGAAGATGGGACTGATACAGCAAGGTTAGACCAGTTTCTACAATGTGCCTATGCTTTTTTTTCAGAGACACCATTCTGTGGAGGAGTGTGTGGACAAGAAGTTTGATGAAGAATACCATGCTCAGAACAGAAATCTTGAAATTGAGAACTAACATATTCACCACCATTATTAGATCTTAGAACTTTAACTTTGGAGGAGTATTGAATCTCAACAAGATTCTTAAAGTGCTTGAACACAGCAAACAACTCACTCTTTTGTTTAAGAAGAAAGAACCATGTAAAACGTGTAAAATCATCAATGAAAACAGCATAGTAATTATAACCAAATAAGGAGGAGATAGGTGCTGGACCCCAAACATCAGAATGCACAATTTGAAGCATAGAAGTTGATTGCATTTCATGTTTGTTCAAAGGAAGTTTGTGTATCTTAGCACTTAGAGTCTGTTTGGATACCGCTTATTGCTGAAAACTGAAAGCATTATAGCAAAATAATTTTTAAATGTGTGAATAGTGTCGTGGGACCCAGTTTTAAAAAAAATTGCTGAAATTTGTACTTGCGGGTCCCATGAATAGTGCATGGGACCCACACAAAAAATGCAACGCCAGCACAAACGCAAACGTGTTGCTATCCAAACTAACAATTATACAGAATTTACAAGATGAACAACATACATCAACATTATTGAAAGTGAACTCAGGATTTTCAGAATGAATAGTAGAATGAAGAAGCTTTGCACTGGGATGTCCAAGTCTTTGGTGCCAAAGTATAATTTGAGTAGAACTTACAGTTGATAAACTAGAAGTCTATGATGATTTGGAAATCTGAAAGGTAGTGTAAGCAATAGGATTGAGAGAGGAGGGGGAAGATGATGGAATAGGGTAGACACCATCTTTACTCAATCCTTCGTAGAGGATCTTCCCCGAAGGTAAATCCTGAATGGAAAATCTATAAGCATCAAAATAACAAAAAGCATTGTTTTGCAAGCCAAGTTTATGAACAGAGAGTAAATTGGATGCAAGATCAAGAACTCTAAGTATACCATCAAGCCTAAAATTATGAGAGGAAGTACATAACTTACCACTACTAATGTGAGTAACAGGAAGCTCTTGACCATTTCCTATAGTGATAGTCTATGATCCAGAAGTAGGCTGCAATTGAAGTGAAAGATTGGCTAAATCAGGTGTCACATGATCACAACAACCAGTGTCTGTGAGCCAACCATTAGCCCTGTGGATCTGAGATGAATTAGCCACCATTGCTGCTAGTTTTGATGGAGCATGTCTACCTTGAAAGTAAAAATTCATCCTATGATAGCAGTCAAGAGCTATATGGCCATTCTTTCCACAAATTTGGCATTGTGGCCTTTGATTCTAACTTGGTTGCCCTTGAAAACCTAGAGGTCTAGCCTGATTAGATTGACTAAACTGCGAGACATTCCCACCATTGAAACCATTGAAATTGTTAGGACTAGTATTATGATTACCACCATTGAAACCTCTACCACCACGGCCTCTTTGATTATTATTTCTGCCTCTTCCTCTACCAAACCCTTGAGATTGAAAATTCGTAGCCATTGCCATAGTATTAACATCAACAAGACCAGATCCCTTCTTGATTGGTCTCTCTTCTGCATTAAGGAGAGTGTTAAACTCTTCCACTGAAAGAACATCACTCCTAGTCCTTATAGTAGAGCTAAAGTAGGCATATTCTAATGGCAAACCATCAAGTGCAACATGAAGAAGTTCCTCATCATCAAGTATGACTGACACAGTAGCCAATTTGTCTCGGATCTGCTTAATTCTCTGAAAATACACATAAATTGAATCTGTGCCTTTCTTCACAGTTTTCAAATCGTTTCTGAGGCTCATTACACTAGATCTAGACACAGAAGCAAAGCGTTTTTCCAAGACTTTCCTTACTCCTCTACCTGATTTCTGTCCAACAGTGAGAGTAAGAACAGAAGGAGAGAGTGTTGAGTTAAGAAATGTGAATAACGCTTGCTCACGATTCTTCCAACTCAGAAAAGCTAGATTGATCTCAGTGGTAACATTTCTAGAGGAATCTATCAAGAACTGATCTAGTGCCACAACAGTTTCATCAATTGCATCAATCATCGAATAGGTTTCTAGAATTACTTCAATCTGGTGTTTCTAGACGATATAGTTGGAGTAATCTAGCTTGATTGTCATCATTGAAGACATATTTGATAGTAGGAGCAGTGAGGGATTGATCTGTGTGAGTGAATTAGCCATTGTGATTGTGGTTGAGGTAGAAGATGAAGTTGAGCTAGTGGAATCCATGGAAGCACAGCTCTGATACCATGAAGAGAAAAATCTAGAAGAAAATCAAAAGGAAAAGATCTTTTCATAAAATGAGTAACTGATTACATTGAGAGTCTCTAATCTATTTATATGTTAACAGAGGAGAGAGAGAGTCTCAGTGCAAGATAAGGAAAATTTGTTATATCAGATTGACTACCAAACACACGTGCTAAAACAGAAAATTAGAAACTAAACAGCAAAACGATGCCTTTTGATCTTAGGCATTAAGTGATGTCAAAACGTTGCGTATTGAACTTGAGGACTAAATGACATGGTGCGTTTTGGCCTCTGAATCATCTTCATTTGAATTATCTTCTTCATTACATCTTCTACATATATTACTGTTCATTTTAAGTTCTAGTTTGCCTATTGTTTTGTTCTACTCACTCAATCATTACTAACTAAGATAATGTCAATCTATATGTACTAGAAGTGTGTAATAGGTGGATTATTTTACAAAACAGTTCCTGAAGCCAAACTTCCACGTACATCAATTATCGTGACATGGTTCCTTCCATGTACTACAACACTAGCAACGTGTTTAATATAGCTTATAAATGAGAAGTGAATTAAAAGGTCCAAGAATAATGTCTCCTTTTCCTAATAAGAAAAAAACAATAATCTTTCTTTCGTTAGAGACTATTCCTAATCATTCTTATACATGTACGTATACCAAAAAAAAAAAAAAGAATTAATAGAAGCACATTTAATGATATCTGCAATTGTCAAAAGCATAAGTTGCATAAAGAAACTTATAACAATATAAATATCAACTATCATTTGCTATGTTCAAGACCCATTCAATTGACGTATTCCTCAAATGAAACCCATTTGTCAATGGATCTGCAATCATAAGATGTGTGCGTATGCATTCTATTGATACTCGTTTTCTCTGAATTTTTTTTTGGGTAACTCATGATATTACTACTTAGGGAAAAAAACTAAGTAAAAGGGTAAGACCTAAGCCTCTCAAATTACACGTCAGAGAAATCATAAAACAATTACAAACTGATATTCAAAGGAGGAGAATCATAAATAACAAAATCTTGCTCTCACTTAGCTCCAGATTTGGCAAGCCGATCAACACAATGATGTAGCAATGCTTCATCTGCATCCTGAAAAATTTTAAAGGTGCCATGTACTTGGCACCATTACGGAAAAAAACTAAGGAAAATGGTAAGACCTAAGCCTCTCAAAGTACATGTCAGAGAAATCATAAAACAATTACAAACTGATATTCAAAGGAGGAGAATCATAAATAACAAAATCTTCCTCTCACTTAGCTCTAGATTTGGCAAGCTGATCAACACAATGATTGGCTTCCCTATAGCAATGTTTCATCTGCACCCTGAAAAATTTTAAAGGTGCCATGTACTTGGCACCATTAGAATAGTTAACGTTTTTTTTTTTTTTTTTTTTTTTTTTTTTTTCTGCACCCTGAAAAATTTTAAAGGTGCCATGTACTTGGCACCATTAGAATAGTTAACGTTTTTTTTTTTTTTTTTTTTTTAAGCTTCGGAGTTATTAAAATAAATTCGCAGTGGCCAAGAAATAGGGTAAAAAATTTGAAATCATAAGATAAAATTCTTTAACCACAATCCATGAACCGTGGCCTCGAAGCATAACACAAATTTAACTTCCATAGTAGATGAAGCAGTGATAGTTTGTTTTGTACTTTTCCATGATATTGCTCTTCCTGCTAATATGAACAAATAACCAAAGTTAACTTTCTACTATCAACAGCATCTAGCAAAATCTGATTTTGAGTAACCAATGACTTCTAGATTATCAAATCATTAAAGTGAGATTAAAGTGAGAATATGTAATTGTTTGCTCATTGCAATTATCTATTCTTGGATTGCTTTAGTATCATCTAAAGGGACATAATTGGGGATGTGTTGAGTTTAAAATTATTTATTTATTTTTGATAATCACATAAAATTAGAAATTAAGTAAAGAAGTTGAGACATGGTAAGTTTTTATTTGTAAATAAAAAATATAGGACAAAATATTTACAATTGAAATTAGAGGAAAAAAAAAACTTTGTACATGTTCACATGGGACCTGAAGAAACAAAATGACAATACATAATGGGCAAATGACACCTTTTTATGACCCTTATTGAAATAGAGAGCAGTAATAATAAAGACTCCAGGTTGGAATAGATGTTCACGTGGCTCCAAACACACAAAACAGATGAAGAAAATTGAAACAGAACAAAAACAAAAGAAACAGAAGCAGTAAAGGGCATCCGGTCTGGGCAGAAGAAAGGGAGGTGGTGATTTGCGAACTGGATATGGCCAAAACAACCCGGTATTTATACCAGAACAAAACCTGCTTGTTTATATACCGGATTAGATACTGACTTCCCTGGCATTTTCTCCGTCACTCTTCCTTTAAAGCGTTCATCTATAATTACTATACTAGTTTTGTTACATGTGCTTCGCGTGTGCAATGAGGTTTTTTTATTTTTTTTATTTTTATTTTATAGTGTCATAATATTACGTATTTAGAATTACTAATAAAATTAGGAGTGTCATGAGACTGGCTTCCAAAAATGAACAAATATTACACGTTTATTTTATAGCAAAAAAAAAAAAAAAAAAACTGTGTTTTTATTTCATGTATCTATATTACTATTTAAAGGGCTTCCCTGTTTGGACAAGATTTTTTTTTTTTCCAAAATACCCCTATTTTCCTAGGTTTAAGTAGAAACAAAACTAAAAGATAATTTGGTAAAATTACGTCTTTTAACTCCCACTAAAACTTTTTATTTATTTATTTTTATTTTTTTGAGAATACTACATTGCCAACAAAATAGGACTACTTTTTTTTTTTTTGGTTGATAATAGTACCACTCTCTTGGTTAAACGTTTAAATTTTTTTTTAATAGAATTTGCTTTCCTTATTCCATGATCTCATGCTTGTTTGTTTATTTTTTCTTTTCTTTTTTCAAATATCTTCTTATTTATTTTGAATTTAAAGGAAAAAAAAACACTCTGATTAAAAAACTAATAGCCTCTAAGCGTGCTCAGAGCAGTGGCGGCGCCACATGCAGCTCAGGGTGTTCCCAAGAACACCCTAACCTGAAAAAAACCTGAAAAAAAAAATTAAAATTTTTAATATTTGCTCTGTATTAGGAACACCCTCAAATTAAAAAAAAAAAAAAAAAAAAAGCCCAAAATAAAAAATTTGAACTAAAAAAAAAATAAAAATTGTAACAGAGCCAAGCCCACGGCAAGCCCAACAGATTACAAAGGTACCCACGGATTCTCAAAAAAAAAAAAAAAAAACCCAGTACAGAGCAAATCACTAAATCAGAAATCACTAAAGGCTTTATAAAAAAAAAAAACAAAAAATCACTAATGGCCTAAAGCAAACCTAAAGACAGCAACACAGCTTGAGCCTCAAGCCAACAAACGGAGATCAGATCAGTCCAGTCCAGATCGTCATCGGAGATCGATCAAATCTAGATCGTCGTCATTGTCGCTCGTCGCTCGCCCTCATCAGAGATCACTCGTCGCCTCGTCACTGCCTCAGTGGCCTCAACCTTCAGGCCTCCCTGCTCGGTTGCTCCGGTGCTCCCTCCCTCAAGGTATTTCATTTTACTAAGCTAACTTCTCTCTCTTTCTCTCTCTGACTCTCTCTCAGTCTCTCTCTCTCTACCTAAATGAAATGAAAATTATGAAATGAATGAAAATCTCTCTCTCTTTATTCTTTAATACGGCTAACTCTCTCTTTTGAACTGTGAGTCTCTGATTGGCCGAACTTTACCTTTATTAATATTTTGTTTGTTTTTTACTTTTTGAATTTGGCTTTATCAGTTTATCTTATCCGTTGGTGTTGGTGTGTTTGGTGTTGGTAAGATATTAATTATCTTTTAGACAAGTGTAATGTGTGATTGTGAAATTTTCTGATTAGCAGGGGGCATCACTCATCATGCATTAGGCGTGCTTGTCTATTGAATGGGATGGGGTTGGATGGGCACATGGCCATATGGGGCCAGGCTGCACACTGCTTTAATTATTGTGCTACACATGGGATGTGTAAATAATGTGCACATCAGTGGCTCTTTTAGTGTAATGTGCATATGGGGCTAAACAATATAACAAATTAAAGCAGTATAATTAATGACAAACAAATTAAAGCAATATAGTTTATTGTTAGGCTAAACAACAATAATCAAAGTAGTATAATAAACCAATACATTATAAACGACAAACAAATGAAATTATGTTGGGCTAAACAACAATTAATAATGTTGTCAATATATAAAATTTTCTTTTTATTAGATTGTGTAATTTATGCTTGTTGAGGAACACACTGGAAAAAATTCCTAGAGTCGCCACTAGCTCAGAGGCTCTTCTATTTTTTGGGTAAAGGTTAATAATTTGAATCCATTATAATTTGAGATTACTACATTTTTTAATCGTAAAATACCTAGAGGTGTGATGAAAAAAATATTTCATCCACAAACGCATAACAGTCATCACACCCCTAGATATTTTATGATTAGAAAATGTAATAATCCCAAATTATAATTGATTCAAATTATTAACCTTTACCCAAGAAAAAAGATTCCTCCTCTTCCATCCCTTAACAAAATTTCCAAAGAAGCTTGTTTCGCCAATTCCCTCTATTTCCTTATTTGTAGATAGGAAGGGACACAAAAATGCTTGATAGGTTATTCAGTACTTAACTACTTATTCTTCCATGCCTTTTCAAAATGCCTCAGCACCACCTTGTCTTGCCATCTTGGTCTTATATATTCCAAAGTTGAATTGGCTACCTCTTTGCTAGTTATCATCAATATAATACAATTCCTTCTCATGTCTAAAAGCAGGATAGAAAGAACCCTCAAAGATAGCAATATAGCAATAGTCTTCCTCTGAATCCTGAAATATTGCAACCTTTACAATTCCTACATTGAAATGAAACACCAAAACATTTACCTGTCTTAGACTTAGAAACTTCAATTAGGAACAAAGTTTGCCAAAAAATAGAAAAAAAAAAGTATCCTTTCTCTTTACAAATGCAGCTAATGGTTCTTTCTTCCTAATTCATATCCAAAATTACATCAAAATAACCTCTACCTCCACACAATAAGTCAATAACATACCAATGGAAAGGTCACGCTTATAAGAAACTGAATGATTAATAAATTTTCTTAGTTTTTGATACTTGATTGTGCCCATGTTTAGTGGTATATTGTTAAAATCTTTTACTTACAGATAAAAGTGTTGGGAAATTTAGACCCCGGTTGATAGAATTAACAAGTTTTAAACCCAAGTTGTTAATTAGATTTATTATGAATCAAACTTGTTAAAACAAACAAACATCAATATCATGTCAAAATCATGCAGCGGAAAAAATAAATAAGACAAGATATGATGACCCAGGAAAACCAATGAAACCAACCAGTTTCACAGTAAAAAACCTGAGGGGAAACCTTCCCCAAAAGCAATCCATTATAGTAAAGAGAAGTTTCAGATCTAGTACAAAACCTTTGTTCCTAGACTCTACAATCCCCGTAGATGAACTCACAGCAGAAACCTTCTACCGCTTCAGAACCTCTGAACTCTTCAATATATGAACGCCATCCTTTTTGTTGCACGGATCCCAGTACGTGACTAACTCCTTTGCACGAATCCTAGTACGTGACTCACTCACCAACTTAAGGAAGAAGAATGTTGGCTGCAAAGTTCTTCACTTCATCAACAATGAAGATCAAGAAGCACTTGGTTACAAAACCCAAAGGCGCAAAGACGCAGTAACTTCTTTTAGAGAGAATAAGGCATCGATCACCTTTTGCATATGTTCTCCTTGTATTCTCTTATGTGACGGCCTCTAAAATAAGCCTTATATAGGTCTAGGGTTGTGAGAAAATAAACCCTACACAAATACATAAGCCTGGCCCAAAAACAGAAATCTGAATTCCCGTAACCTCGACAGATAGCAGCTACCGAGGAGGTGTCGAGAAGGTGTCGAGATTTAATGAATCTTGACAGAGACCAGCTATCGAGAAGCTATCGAGATTGCGATAAGCATCAGCTGAAGATCTTGACAGATAGCCAGGTGTCAAGAAGGTGTCGAGAAGCTATCGAGATATCTATCCGCAGGTGTCGAGCTATCTGTCCAGCTTTATTGAACACCTTTTCTTCACTTGTTTCTTAGTCCAATCTTCATGGCTTTAATACTAGACTTGAACAACATGTTTCTTCAAGTATTAAACACAACTTAGATCTATCCAAATACAAGTAAAGTGCGTTTTGTCAAAGGATTAGCCAACTACATAAAATATGTCCTTAACAAAAAGAAGGAACTATTACCCAATTTTGAACTATACAATAGTGTTAATTCTGCAGCTATAATAAGCCCATGACCTAATAGCACAATATTAAACTCATCTTTGAATTAAGTAAGATCCACATTCTCTTTTGCTAATAATAATTTATAAGTTCAAACATTGAGTTTTAAGATGATCCATTCAAATTTTAAGGTGTAAATTCCATTTTAAAGAACAAACCACTCAAAAGATAAATATTCCCAAAAAAGAAAGGGGGAGAAGTTTAAATTGATTTTTTTTTTTTTTTGGTATAATCAGTGATCTTATTTCACTCCTATTAATTTCTCTATTTAAATTTTTCTATCATAGAGAAATTCCAAGTCAAAGTGAGATTATGAGAGTAAAGAAATCTGTCACAACATAACGATAGAGAAAGTCCCAAACCCATAAATATTGATGATTAATGTTTCTAAGCTTTAAAGTGAAGTCTAAAGGGAAAAAATAAGATCAAAATTGGCTTAATCCTATAAAATAAACTAAAAAAGACATAATCATGTCACTTCAAACAACATACAATTGTGTAATTCAAATATCACAAACAGATAAAAGAAGGAAATATATTTATTAAGAATGCCTATTTTAGGCTTGAAATTTATGAAGAAAAATCATTACTTTTTGATGGGAAGGATTCTTCTCTACTTTGAAGTGTTAAAGAAAGGTTTGCATGACCATGTCAGTGCTTCTTCTCTCTAACGTCATCGGCTACTAAGTCATTGGTGGAGTGGATGAAGACGCCAAGGCTCGGTCTACTGGTATGAAAATCCTGATACGATTTGTTGATTCCTGTTGAAAAAGCATGTGTTCTAAAAATTTTAAGTAAAAAATAGAGATAAAAATGAATAAATGTAAACAATGGGAGATGTTGATAAGGATTCACCATCAGCATCTTCTTTGTGTTTTTGGAAATGGTTTGAGGGAGGAGAAGTTTGTGTTGTTTTTATAGCAAGGAGAAGTGTTGGTGCTTGTTAGTTATGTAAATTATCTGAACATAAGTTAGTAAAAGGCGCGCATGAAGGAAACTGTTAAAAACTATTTAGTTTGTAGTTTATCACTTTGTTTTAAATTTGATTGTTATTGTTTGAGATTAAAAAAAACAAAAACAAAAATGTGCTTGATTTTTTTTTTTTTTTTTTTTTTAATAACAAAACGTGCTTGAGATTTATACAAAAAAAAAATATTTTACCCACAAATGCATAATTCTCATTATACTCTAGGTATTTTTGTGATTGGAAAATGTAGCAATTCAAAATTATGATGAATGTAAATCATTAACTTTTACTAAAAAAATAGAAGAGCCTATGAGCATGTGTCTAATCGCGTGCTCAAAGGCTGATATATGTGTAAATTATTTAGTCAATATGCATCTAAACCAATGTTATAAGAGAGAACAACAAGGATCCACCGTCCTTCCTTCTTCGGAAACATATGCACATGCACTCTAAGTTTCCTAATGAAAAACCAAAATTAAAAGGTAAATTTAATTAATCAGAAACATAATTATGTTCTACATAGATTTGGTTGAGACACATAAGGAAACTGCAAATAAACTTGCTACTGCAAACAAACTTACTACTACAAAGTGAGTCGATTAACCCAATTGAAACATTATAGGGATCAACTAAATGGCTTTCTGAATGTAACTCCAAAAATATAAGTGAAACCCAATCAATTGCAACTTAATCTTCTCTGTTGTAGGTAGACGTGGCAAAACGGGCGGGTCGGGTTGGGTCGGATTCAGGTTGGGTCAATTGGGTTTGTGAGTGAAAAGGGTCATTTTTAAACGGGTCAATCGAGTCGCGGGTCGAGTTGACCCATAATTTTCAAACAAAGTTTTTTTTTTTTTTTTTTGAAGTAGATGCAATCTGTCAATTGTTTATGAGTTCCTTACCAATTACCAATTACCACTAAACACTTGATACCCAAATTTGGTGCAACTGTTGTTCCAGCTTTCTAGAAGCTAATCGTGGTATAGTCTTCGATCTGTTTAAAGTAGGAAGAGAAAATGAAGGTGGCAAGTAAAGAATGAAAAACTATAATGGAGTACATAACATATTAAGTAAAGAAGAAAAAGTAAATATTTTATAAGAATTACACCTCAATATCAATCTACTCAACGTTGGTAGATGTGACAAAACGGGCGGGTCGGGTCAATCAGGTCGTAGGTCAAAATGGGTTATTTTTTAACGGGTCAATCAGGCCGGGTCAGAAAATTCTGACTCGTTTTGCCATGTCTAGTTGTAGGAGGTCACACTGGTAGGATTCTTCCAATTGTAAGTTTGATACCTGAAAATATAAAGTTAAAGAGAAGAATATATAACATTCTTAAATAAGGAAATTTTTAAGCAACTATACCAAAGCTCATATAGGGCACATGCTAAGTACATCACCCAATTTAATAAACTTTTCTTACATTATACTAAAGTGGTCAAATACTTCAGATCCTCTTGCCAAAACTGTTAATACAATCATATTACAAAAGAAGTTGGTTTTATATAGGGATGTAAGGGGCGGATCAGTGTTAATCTTTTAAACGATAACAATGCAGACTCCAAACTCAAATCAACCTTTGATTGAAGATAAAGTCTCTCCTTATCAAAAACTCATCTCTAACTCAAGATACAACTCAATTTCATATTTAGGACAAAGATAATTCCACTTGATGTATTTCAAATATTTAATTTCTAATTCTCCATGGTAAATAGTTTTTATTTATTTATTTATTTATTTTATAAACATATATCTATGCCTTTATATTAGATACAAAGAATGGAGATCTCAAAAAAAAAAAAAATAAATAAATAAATACAAAGAGATCTCAATTACTTGAACGTAGAGCAGATATTAATATTCTATTGACATTAGTTCCAATGATCTCTCAACTACTTATGGATGTAATTCACAAATCCATCGATCTGCTTGTGGATTCCCGTTTTAAGAAAAAAAGGGAGGAAAAAAAATTGTAATCTCTCTAACAATCAAATTAATGCAAAAAATTAAAAAAATTAATGCCAAAAACATATACAATGATGGTAAAAAAAAAAATAAATAATAATTCTTAAAAAGAAAAAAATACAAAGAAGAAAAAAAAAAGTGAGGAAGGAGAAGGAAATAGTAATTGAATTAAATAAAACAAAATAAAAAAAATAAAAAAAGACCAAAACCTTGGCATGCCGCTTCAAGTTGGAAAATGGATAAGAATGGATAGAAATTAAACTTGGAGTTGGGCCATTGGTAAGGGAGTATTGGGATGTAAGTTGGCAAATGGATAGGAATGAATGGGAACTTGAGTTGGGCAACTGATAAGGGAGTACTGGAATGTAAATTGTGGTAACTATTTTTATTTGAATTCAAATTAAAATGTGGGTGTGTGGATAACATTTAAACTACTGGTAACTATACATGTAAGGAGAAACTAATTGGAAATGTGAACGTGTTATAAATTTAGCTAAAATTTAGGAGTTTTTGAATTAACAATTTTACATGTCTAACGCTATTATTTAAGCTTTACAAACTAGTAAATTTAGGGTATTTTAGACATCAAAATTGAGAATCCCAAACGGGAGAAGCCCCTTAAATTGTAGTATAGATTAAGAAAAAAAAAAGTTATCTATTTCCTTTGATTGTCCAAAGATTAAAAATAAAAATTAAAAAATAAAATCCTTTGAAATATTTGAATCTCTTTATTAGTTGTTGAGCTTTTTATTTTGTGGAAGTTGCAATTCATTTGGGCTATCTCTCAATATTGTGAATATTGTCACTACTTGACAGCAATTTATTCCTTTGATTCATTGATCTAGTCTCTACATGCACTCTTGCTTGACCTTGATTTTACATTGAGAATTGATTACTCGAACTTTTTGGGAATCTCAACTGCATTCATAATTACAGTGGTGCATGCATCTACGGAGTGGTCGGATCATGTCAAACCTTGAACATCAATCAAATTCTGAGCCTAAGTCTTCCTTAGAGCAAACCATGTAGAGCCTAGCAAAAACAGTCCATGCTTTATTGCAAAGGGTAGAACGAGTTGAAGCATCTCAAAGAGAGACTAATAACCACGAAGGAAATAACATGTTTAGACAAAATCATCACGGTCACTTTAATAGAGCTCCAAACTTTGAACATGATCACTATAATCACAATGGCCCTAGGGATTAGGATGATAGGATGTCCAAGGAAAAGATAGAAGCACCCACCTTTGATGGTTGCCTAGATCCATGAGTTTTCACTGATTGGTTACGTCAGATGAAGAAATTCTTTAACTATTACCGTTGGGCTGAGGATAAGAAAGTGAGGTATGCCAGGATGAAGTTAATTGGAAGAGCCGACCTTTTCTAGGAGGACCTTAAGGATACCTTTAGGTGACGACATGAACCCCCTATTACTAATTGGCTTGAGATGAAGGATGCACTCTCGAGGAATTATCTTCCTCCAACTTATAAGAGCTCCCTCCTTGAGGAATGGGATCGCCTGAAGCAAGGCATTACTCCTGTGGTTGAATATATAGAGAAATTCAAGGAATTCAAGAGGCGAATTCAAATAGTCAAGGAAGAGGTTGTCACACTTGATAGGTTCAAGAAAGGTTTAAATGCTAACCTACTAGGCGAGATTATCACCTGAGGAGCCACTACCTTAAACCAAGCATATGACCTTGCTAGGAATTGTGAATTAGCATCCAAATCTATCTTTTGGCGACGTTCTAAGCTCCGGAGTACCCCTACCAACCCTCAACCTTTTGGTAGCAAATCTAGACTTGCCTTACCCCTTCCTAAGGTCAACCCTAATAGCACCCCAATAGGAAAAGAGGACAAGGGAAAAGGTGTGGTCAATGAGCCTTCAAGATTAGGTTCTTGCCTCCAATGTTTCAAATGCAATGGGGTTGGAAATATTGTAGCTAAATGTCCCCCTAGAACCCTTGTCATTCAAGAGGATGATGAAAAGGTAGAAGATGTTGAGGAGCTTGTGTATGACCCAAATGTTGAAGAAATCCAAGATGTTGAAGCAGAATAGGAAGATGATCCTAGCTACCTCGGTGCATTAGAGCCATCTCTCCCCAAGTTAATGATTTCAAGGACATCTTTGGTGTCCCCAGAGTGAATGTGGTAAGGTGTGCATTGGCAAAACAAAGAGACACTGATGATTGGCGAAGAAGTGTCATCTTCCAAACTTACACCAAGTGTGGGGACAAAACTTGCAAGGTTATTATAGATAGTGGGAGTTGTATTAATGCGGTGTCCTCTAACTTTTTTTTCCACCTAGGCTTGAAATTGATCACACACCCTAACCCATATATAAGTGTCTTGGGTAGATACCTCCTCCATAGCCATAAAAGAAAAATATGTCATCCCACTTCAATTCCTCACCTACAAGGCTGAAATATGGTGTGACGTGATTCCCATGGATGTAGGGCATATTATCTTAGGTATACCTTGGCTTTATGATTTGGATGTCACCCTTCATGGGCGATTCAATTCTTGTTCATTTGTGTTTGAAGGTAAGAAAATTGTGCTTAATCCTTTGAAACCCAAGCCTATTGACATGAGCAAGAAGAAAGAAATACCAAAGGCAAAAGGTTTGAACATCATAAGCTCAAAGGCATTTTAAGAATCAGTTGTGTTTGCCATAGTTGCCAGGGAACTTAATAGGGAGGCCCGTGAAAAGCAACCTAAAGAAGTGATGTCAGTGCTCTAGGAATTTAAAGATGTTTTCCCTAAGGAACTCCCAAATCATTTACCACCCATAATGACATACAACACACCATAGATTTTGTGCCTGGAGCGACTCTACCAAACTTGCCTTACTATAGGATGAACCCTACAGAGCATGCCCAATTGCAAAGGCAAGAAGAACTACTTGTAAAGGGATTTTTTTGTGAAAGTATAAGTCCTTGTGCAGTCCCTGCACTCTTGACTCCAAAGAATGATGGAACTTGGAGGATGTGTGTTGATAGTCGTACCATCAACAAGATCATTGTGAAATATATTTTCCCTATCCTTCGGTTGGATGACATGTTGGATATGATGGCTGGAGCAACAATCTTCTTAAAGATAGACTTGAAAAGTGGATATCATTAAATTAGGGTTTGTCCTGGCAATGAGTGGAAAACTAGCTTCAAAACGAAATATGGTTTATATAAGTGGATGGTTATGCCTTTTGGATTGTCCAATGCTCCTAGTATCTTTATGAGAGTGATGACTTAAGTGCTCAAACTTTTTATGGGAAAATTCTTGGTTATGTACTTTGATGACATCCTCGCCTATAAGAAATCTAGGGAGCAATGCTTAGACCACCTAACTTAAGTTTGTACTACCCTTAAGAAGGAGAGTTTATATGGCAACCTCAACAAGTGCTCTTTCTTTACCGATAAAGTCATTTTCCTAGGTTTCATAGTATACACAAAGAGAGTTTCTGCCAACCCCCAAAAGGTTCAAGCGATTGTGGATTGGCCCGAGCCCAAAAATATCCATGAAATTCAAAGCTTTCATGGGCTCACTTTCTTTTATCGCCAATTCATCAAAGGGTTTAGTACCATTATGTCCCCCGTCACTAACTGCATGAAACAAGGGAGTTTAATTGGATGAAAGCTGATGCTAAGGCTTTCAATGAAGTAAAACAAAAGATGACTGAGGCGCCTGTCATCCGTCTTCCTGATTTTACCAAACCTTTTGAAGTAGAATGTGATGCCTCAGGTCTTGGCATAGGTGGAGTACTTAGTCAAGAGTGCCTCCTAATTGGTTATTTCAGTGAGAAATTGAATGATGCCAAGCAAAAGTACTCCACATATTACAAAGAATTTTATGCCATTATTTCTCTTTGGCATTGGCGCCATTACTTGTTGTCTCCAGAATTTGTTATCTACTCTAATCATGAAGCCTTGCACTATCTCCATTCTCAGAAGAAGCTAAATTTTAGGCATGGTAGTTGGGTTGAATTTCTACAAGACTACTCCTTTGTGCTGAAGCATAGGGAAGGAGTTGAGAATAAGGCTGCTAATGCACTAAGTCGAATGGTATCTTTGCTATCAGTCATGAGTGTTAAGTTTACTGGGTTTGAACAAGGATGACTATAAGTCACGCCCAGATTTTGGAGAGATCTACACTAGCCTAAGTAATACCTCATGACCAATCCTGGATGATTATTCTCTTCGAGATGGTTACTTGTTCAAAGCCAACAAGTTATGTATCCCTTGGTCCTCAGTGAGAGATTTCCTAGTTTGGGAGACACACGTAGGAGGACTTGCAGGTCATTTTGGCCAAGACAAAACAATTGAGGAAGATGAACGTCAATTCTATTGGCTTGGCCTTAAGAGGGGTGTTGCCAAGATATTTGGCCAGTGTTGTACATGTCAATTGGCCAAACATCACAAGCAAAACACTGGCTTGTATACACCTCTACCTGTGCTAGATCGCCTGTGGTAGGATGTGAGTATGGACTTTGTGTTAGGGTTACCCCGCACCTTTTGGAAGCATGATTTGATTCTAGTAGTTGTTGATCGCTTCTCTAAGATGGCTCATTTTCTACCATGTTCTAAGACCTCTAATGCTTCAAAGATTGCAAAGCTCTACTTTGATGAGATTGTCAAACTTTATGGTCTTCCCAAAACCATAGTGTTTAATAGGGATGTTCGCTTCATGAGTTATTTTTGGAAGACTTTGTGTCATTTAGTAGGCACCAAATTGAAATTTTCCACGACATTTCATCCTCAAACTGATGGTCAAACTGAGGTGGTTAATTGCAGTCTAGGCAACCTCCTTCGGTGTCTAATGGGTGAAGCCAATCAGAATTGGGATTCAATTCTTCTTACAGCCCAACTTGCATACAATAGCTTTGCCAATAGGTTTATAGGCGCTAGTCCTTTTAAGGTTGTGCATGGGTATACACCTAGGAAGCCCTTAGATCTTTTGCCCATGTCCCCACATGTTAGAATTTCTAAGTCTACTGAGGCATTTGCATGACATATTCATGATTTGCATAATGAGATTAGCAAAAAAATTCAAGTAGTTCTCAATATAAAATTCATGCTGACACTCATCGACGTCATACAAAGTTTTAGGTAGGAGATTATGTCATGATTCTGATTCAACCTAAATTGTTTCCCTCTGGGATCGTTAAGAAATTGCAGGCTTGTAGTCCCAGACCATTCAAGGTATTGAAACGAATGGGCCCAAATGCATATGTCATTGACCTTCCTCATGATTATGGTATTAGCTCCTCCTTTAATATAGAGGATCTAGTTGCTTATAAAACCCCCACAGTTATTCCTGATACCCCTTTTAATGAGCCTTTACTTGATCCTATTGATGCCCCTATCCCTAGCCTTTTACCCTTAAATCTGCCCTATGCACATAAAGAATCTATTGATGCTATTTTAAAAGAATAGATTGTTTCAACCAGGGACGAAGGAGTTCATCATTTCCTAGTTCATTGGCGAGGGCGACCAGATTCTAATTGCACATAGATTACTTGAGATGAGCTACATCAACTGGATCCTGACTTGCTTGAGTATTATCAGAGCTTTTCAAATTTCCACCAAACCGGGTCGAGTTCTTCTCACCAATTATATGCATGTATGGGAGGAAGAGCAAAAAGAGGAGTGGCCTTATGGTTGGAGCCTACTAGTAATTAGGCTTGAAGATTAAGTAAACCCGAGCATTTAATAATTAGGATTTTTTTATGCATCTTGTGATTTGCTATTTAAACACTTTTTCTGATTATTGTAAGACAGCTTTGAGAATTATAATAAACATGTGTTTCTTTCACACTAGTGCCGACTCCAGTTCTGCTTGGTGTTGACCCCAAGCAACCCTTAAGTGCTGACTCCTAAGATTTATCCTTTGTTTTGTTGTTGATTAATTATCCCATTGAAATATTGTGATTGTCGTACGTCAATTCTAAGTTTGAAATTATTTGATATAAAACTTTTTTGTGCATAGCACGAGTTAGCTGCTAGTCTATATATATCTAAAAGCTGAAGTGTCGCATTTATTATTGCTACACTCTAGTTGAGCCACGTCAGCATCCACGTCATTATCATTTTTCTTTCCAATTTTCCTATAATTTTTTTTACGTTTACTTTTTTTTTTTTAATAATAATTACACTTTCTCCGACCGTTCTCCTTCCTTTGTCTTTTCATCTCCCCACTACCCTCAACTTTAATATCACTATTCATCTTTCCCTTTATCTTCCTTTATTTTGTCTCTTCATCTTTTCCTTCATCTTTCTCTCTCTTACCTTTTCATCTCACCACTACCCTCAACCTTAATATCACTATTCATCTTTCCCTTCATCTTCTTTTATTTTGTCTCTTCATATTCACCTCATCATACTATATATTTGTCATTCTCTCTTCCATTCTTTGCATAATTTTTCCTCACAAAAAGGTTCTCTCTCTCTCTCTCTCTCTCTCAATATTTTTTGGATTTTTTTTTTTTAATTTTCCTTGTATCTCTACTTTAAGGTGATAAATTATTTTGTTCGTTATAACTCTACTTTGGGTTGATGCGATTTAGTTCTGTGTTTTAATTTTTTTTTTCTCTTTGATTTTTAAATGTTTTCCTATTGCGTTATAAAAAAATTAAAGATAATATATATGAATATAATATATATTATTCTATTATATAACATGATTTGGGTAATTTGGTGTTTATTTTTTATTTTTTTACATTTTTTTCTTTTCATCTTATTTTATTCAATATTTAAACTCAGCCACATTCTTCATATAATTAAATTATTTATGTTTTCTTTTTAAAAAAATATACATATAATATTTTATTTAAATTCAAATAAATAAAATTGTACTCATTTTTTTAACTTTATACTTTCTCCAACATTTCTCATTCCCTTTATATTTTCATCTCTCCACTATCCTCTATCTTAATATCACTCTTCATCTTTCCCTTTATCTTCCTTATTATTGTACTCATTGTGTTTCTTCTTATTATCATTCTTTTAGTATAAATTTGACATTCTTTCTTCCATTATATGCATAATTTTTCCTCACAAAAAATATTATTTCTCTTTCTTTCTCTCTCAATTTTTTGGTGGTTTTTTTTTTTTTTTTTTCCCACTTTGATTGTTAAATTTTATCATATTTCATTATAAAGAATTAAAGACAATATGTAAGAATGTAATATAATTAAGTTACATAGCATGATTTGGATAATTTGGTATTTATTTAAAGATAATTAATTTGGTTTTTATTGTTATATATTGATAGGCCAAGAATGTATTGACTCCTTGTGATAAATTAACCAATTAATTTAGCCGAGTTAATTAGTTAATTCAATTTGCATGCAATATGTGTGGTAGCACAAACAAATCATCAAATAACTAAATGCAGCGGAAAATAAATTGATACGGTGATTTATTTACGAACGGAAAAAACCTACACGGCAAAAACCCCACCAGGTGATTTTAAGGTCACCACTCCTGAGAATCCACTATTATCAAAACAACCGGTTACAAGTAAAGAAATCTCAGTACCTTATACCAACCTACAGTTGAATCCTTACCCCAATACCCAATTGGACTCGTTCTGTAGTGACAATCTCTCATTTTCAATGCATGGCTCCCTATACGTGACTAACCAATAGATGCGCAAATCTCAGTACGTGACTTAATCACCAACTTGAGAAAGATGTTGGCTGCAAAGTTCTTTAGTTCATCACACAATGAAGATCATGAAGTTTCTTGGTCACAAAACCCTAAGGTGTACAAACACAGTAGCTTCTTCAAAAGAAATATGAACTAGGGCAAATTCTATCTCCGGTCACAATTTGCATGAACAAGACTTTACTCTACACTCGTGCAACTATGCTACCTTTGATGGCCCTTAAAATAATCCTTATATATGTTTAAGGTTGTGAGAAAAGAAAGCCTAAACACATACTCACAGATTGGATGCAAAACAAAGCTGAAAATCTGTTTTCCATAAATCTCGACAGATACCCTATCTATCGAGCTAGTTGTCGAGGGCTTCAGCAGCTTTTTAAATCTCGATAGATACTAGCTGTCGAGCTTTAAAAACTAGCAATTCTTCACTTGTTTCTTGGACAGACTTGCATGGCTTTAACACTTAATCTTGAAACCTTGTTTCATGAAGTATTAAACACATCCTATATCTACCCAATTATAAGTAAAGTGCATTTTGTCAAAAGATTAGCCCATTACATAAAATACTGACATATGCTCCAAACATGATTCACATATGTCCTAACATATATTTTATTTTTACTTTTTTTCTTCTCATATTATTTTATTCAACATATTGCATTATAAAAAATGATAAAATTAATTAGGCACTATCATTATGGAGTAGTAGTTTATGGTTTTACGTATATAAAGAAATGGAATATATAGAGTTTATATATGTAAACATTCACATTAAGAAAATAATATGTATATAAGGTTTAAGAAAAAGTATATGTATGGTTTTTATTAACTTAAAAGATATAAATAGTAACTAAAATAATAATATTATCACGCACAATGCGCAGGTTTGCGGCTGGTTCTTTTATCATAATGGAGGCAGGCATTTGTCACTTTTCCATTGCAAAGAATTTTCTTGCCATTGAAAGAGATAGAGTCTTGATAAAATAGGACAACATTCATTTGGTGCGCACTTGACTAGTTGAATTTATTATTGCAGTCGTAATAGTCTTGATAAAATAGGACAACATTCATTTGATTTTTATGGACTGATTTTTTATTTTATCTTTTTTATATATATATATCATATACTATATAATAAAAGTTGGGCCTTAGACGTTGTGGTTGCGCCAAGTGGCTTCACCATATTGTAGATTTTTTTTTTTTGATTTTTAGATTTAAAAAAAATATATATAATTTTTCTTCTCCTATAATTTCTAAGTTGATAAAAATCTTAATTTGATTACAATTCAAATTCTTCGTCTTATCCATATAATCCTTATTTTTTACGTGGGGTATTATAAAAAGGCTATATATTACTAGTAAAAGTCTAATCAATATTGCAGAATTTAAAAATGTTAGTTCAACTCACGTTGCTGTTTTTTTTTTTTTATCCAAAAAAAATTGTAGCTAATAGGTGTAGTAATATAACATAAATGAAAAAAAAAAAAAAAAAAAAAAGAAAAAAGAAAGAAAAGAAAAGAAGAAGATTAGATGAACATGAAGAGCTTGGATTGTAATCAAATTAAGAAGAAATAGATGAAGAAAAGGATTTGGATTGCAATTAAATTAAGATTTTTATCAACTTTCAGAAATTATAGGAGAAGAAGATAAGAAAAAAAAAAAGTATATCTATTTTTTTTTTACAATCCAAACTCCTCATCTTATCCATGTAATCCTTATTTTTTTACTTGTAGTGTATTATAAAGAAAATGCAACAATTTTCTTATTTTTTAATTACTACACTATACGAAAAAAGAAAAATTTTATATAAAAAAGTTATATATTACTAATAAAAGTCTAATCAATATTGCAGAATTTTGTTTTTTAGATTTAAAATGATAAGAAACGTTAAAAAAAAAAAAAATCTTAGAAGTATGGATAAGATAACTAATTACTTCGATTAGGATCGTGTAAGAAATTTTGTTATATGATAGAATAAAAAAAAAGTTTATATCACAAAATATTAAAAAGAAAAAGTAAAACTGTGTAAAAAAAAGAAAAGAAAAAAAGAAGAAGTTGATATTAACTAAGTTTTTGTGTTTATCCAAAAAAAAAAAAAAAACCGAAGGGAATTTATTGTTTTATTAAAACACTAAAAGTAGTTGAATAGAATTTTAAAATAGATCTTTAGAACAAAATTGTATACTATGTTGCTGTTTTTCACGTCACATATTTTTTTTATACGTGTCTTATCATTTTTTTATATACCTTAGAAACATGGATAAGATAACTAATTTACTTAGATTAGGATACTATAACCATTAGTATTTTATTTAAAATTTAAAATTATAGATAAAAAATAATTTTAGAAAACAATACAAGCTATTTTTTTTTTTTTTTTGGATAGAAACGTTTTTTAACAATATATAATTGATTAGAATTTCAAATAGGATATGTTTTTCTTTAATTCCAAACCATCTAATAATTTCTCTTATAATTTAACTTCAATATAATTTGAATTCTATGTCTAATAGAACTCCCCAAGTCCTAACTTCCAAGTTTTTTGGATAAATATGCATCCTAAGTGATGAGTTTTAGTGTTTTACGGTTTTTTTTTTTTAAGTTAATTGTGACAACTTTTTTAATACATATATATATATATATATATATTTCCTAATAATTCTATTTCTCTTATAATTCCTAAATTGATTAGAAATCTAACATCTTCACAATTGAAAATTCTCTATATATACGGTTTTTTTTTTAGTGTATTCTTATATATTTATATGCACAACTTCTTCATTTATGGCTTCTTTCTTTCTCTTTTTATTTATTTTTTAAAATTTTTTGGAGATAGAGACACTACTTATTGTTCTCATCAATTTTTTCTCTCCCCATTATTAATAATAAGTTTGTATCTCTCTTTTTGTTTGCAACAAACTATAATTTTCGTTATTTATTTAGCTAATATGTATTAACATTTAAGTAAACTTAATTTTTTTTTAAATCTAATTTAGATAATGTCAGGAAAAAAAAAAAAAGAAGGTTAAAGTAACCCAAAAAGAATATATTTTACATAATGAAATATTTTGCAGAAAAATAAATGACAAATTAAAATCCATGTAAATTTGAAGAAAAGCATACAAATTTTGTTTCATGATATTCACAAAAAATAATATACAAAAAAAAAAAAATTATCTTATGCATTCTAAAAAAAAAAAAAAAAAACACATATTTATTGCACTCTTTTAATAAGTTATTACTTATATATATATGTGTGCATGTGCGTGTCATAATACCTTAGTTTCACACAATATGAATTTATTATATAACTTAAAAGTAAAATATTTATTTATTTTTATTATCTAATTTTAAGTAAATTAACAAAAAAAAAAAAAAAAAAAAACTATTTAGATATGAATTTTGATTAAGTCATGAATCGCACGAGTATAATGCTAGTATATATCATATCATATTATATATAATAAAAGTTGGGCTTAGACACCGTGGTTGTACCACGTGACTTCACCAAATTGCAGAAATTTTAATAGATTTTTGAAAAATAAATATAATTTTTTTTATGTTCTTATCTTTTTCTCCCATAATTTCTAAGTTGATAAAAATTTTAATTTGAATTCACTTCTTTAGATAAAGTTTGATAGACACAAAAACTCAATAATTTAATATCAACTTAACTTCTCATCCATTAAGGGAAAAAAAAATTATTCTTAAGCTTCACACTTTCATAAATTTATATATATATATATATATATATATATATATTTTGTTCTTATCTTCTTAAATTGCAGGATTTTTTTTTTAGATTTAAAAAAAAAAGATATATATATATTTTTTGTTCTTATCTTCTTCTCCTATAATTTTTTTTTTTTTTTTTTTTTTTAAATTTCAGCTTCGCACTTTCATAAATTTTTACTACACGTAAAAAATTGAAGAATTTTGTTTAGATTTTAAAAATTGCAATATTTTGGATAAAATAGAAGTTTAGTTATTATTATCAACTTATACTCTAATACTTAATCAATTTTTAGGATGTACACAAAATCTTAATCAATCATTGAATGTTTATCAATTTTATTTAAATTACTATTCATTTGTAGCTTTGTACTTTAATTCATTAAAAAAACGTCTATCCTATTAGTACTTTCTTTCTTTATACTAATATGAAATTCTATCCATATTTATCCAATAAAAAATGATCGAAGGAGATTTAGTTTAAGTATAAATCATCTAAATTCAAACTTTATCGGATTAAGAAGTTACCTCCTTATAAAACAAAGATTTAAAATACTATCTCACTCTAAAATACTATACAGGTATTATTTTGCTTAGCCATGTTTGTCTCTTTACTTTTTGTTTTTTTTGGCCTGTCTGCATGTTTCATGAATACTTATTTCATCAAATTTTTTATGTTACCTACAACCTTGCAGGTAATTTTTTTTTCTTTCATCAAATTGAATAGATTTTGTGTATTTGTTGCCTTTTTATTATATATAATATGATTTTTATCAACAAGTTTTATAGATAGGCTGAAATTTTATGTTTGATCACACCTTTTAGTGTTTTTTTTAGAAGTCAATATAGCAAGCAATATATTTGTATTTTTAAATTTATTATTACATGATTATTTGTTGTTGACATCAATATTTTATAATGGATTTAATTTTTTATGGCTTTTGTTTGGTGCTTTGTTCCATGCAATCTATATTCTTTAATTAAAAGCAAAATTTGTTGTCAAACATGAAATTGGCTACGAGAAAATCCATCCGTCCAAATTTTTATGTAAGTCTATCTTTACTTAACTCCGGTTTTTTTTTAAAGCTAAAAAATTTGGATATTTTTTCATTAATGAATTGAGGTTTTGGCTTAATTTTGTTTTCAATCGTTTCAATTATTGAATTCATTATTTTTTCGTGTGTAATGTTCTTAAAGGCTAAAACACAATACAATTACAAACATTACTTTAAGTTAGGGTGTTATATTTATTTATTAGTAAGTTATAATGTTAAATTAAGTTAGAGTATTACATTTTTATTTATTATAAATTTAGTAGGTTACATATGGATACATATGCTGCTTTAGGGTTAATATAACTTATAACCATTTGCTTCTCAAAAAAAAAAAAAAAAAAAAAAAAAAAAAAAAAATTATAACCATTTGAATGAAATCAACACTAAAACAAATTAATTAAATATCAAAATAAGAAATAAAAATTAAATTTCTTTTAAGTGTACAAGTACAATTTATTTTTTAATCTTAAATTTTAAATTAATTCTTTTTTCATTTTATTTGTTATTAAATTTAATTATATTATCAAAATATTTTTTATTAAGCCGTGCATCACACGGACATAATATTAGTATATATATATATATATTTTTTTTTTGGACACATGGGTGATGAGGCTTTTTTCATTTTATTTGTTATTAAATTCAATTATATTATCAAAATATTTTTTATTAAACCGTACATCCCACGGATATAATACTAATATGTGTGTGTATATATATATATATATTTGGACACATGGGTGATGAGGATTAGTCCATTATGTTACCAATCTAGCGTGATCACTTACGTAATTATTACGTAAGTGATTGCGTTAGATCGGTAATATAAAAGACTAATCCTCGATATCATCATATGTCAACTATAGATTATCTGTTCCTTAGTTTATTATCATAATTATTACATGATGAACATGACTGGCATGAAAAAGAGTGTTCGTGGTCGGCAGTTTGTCTATTATAAAAAGGCCTAGTTCGACCCAAATTCTACAAAAAAAATAGTCCTGTCAGAGAGAGAGAGAGAGATGGATTCCATTAGCGCAGGAGTAAAACCTCATGTAGTTTGCGTCCCGATCCCACTTCAAGGTCACATAAACCCAATGCTCCAGTTAGCAAAACTCCTTCACCATAAAGGGTTTCACGTAACTTTTGTAAACACAGAGTACAACCACAAACGCTTACTCAGGTCTCGAGGCCCTAACTCTCTCGATGGCTTACCTGGCTTTCACTTCGAAACCATTCCTGATGGCCTTCCACCCTCAGACGCAGATGTCAGCCAAGACATTCCCTCTCTTGCTGAATCCCTCCCAAAGAATTGCCTAGTCCCACTTTGCAACCTCATTACCAAACTCAACGACACTTCGTATTCGAATGTGCCTCCTGTTACCTGTATTGTCGCAGATGGTTGCATGTCCTTCACTCTTGATGCTGCTGACAAGTTCGGAATTCCATGTGTAATTTTTTGGACAGCTAGCGCTTGTAGCTTAATGAGCATTATGCATTTTCGACATTTCGTGGAACGAGGTTTGGTACCCCTCAAAGGTATTATTTTGTTTAGAAAGATCCGCTCCCATTCAAATTCTTTTATTTTTTATAAGCTTTAATCAAGTATAACGTATAAGATAAATGTCATCTACTTTACTTTATGTGCTTTACAAGGATTTGATGATTATTGGATTTTTTTTCAATATCACGTGTGTTATATACGAATAAAAATATAAGGAAATTGCAAATTTTAAATAAGGATGACCTCCTAAATTTGTATCATCGTAAATTGACATTGGTATTTGATGTGTAAACATCTCTCTTGTTACATTACTAAAATCACATTCAAATGTTATACATGTTAGCTTTGATTTAAAATAAAAAATACAACAGACATGTACGCGGAAAATCTGCAATAAAATTTTTTATGTCTAATTACACCCAATATCTATAAAATTAAAAAGGTTTCTCTTTTCACTTCTTTTTTTAATTAAATATTTGTATGCTAGTTCTTAGTATTTTACTTGGAGTATGCTATTCACAATGATCAACACTATGTGTTTCACAGATGCGAGCTATCTAACAAATGGATACTTGGAAACTGTAATAGATTGGATTCCGGGGATGAAAAATATTCGTCTTAAGGATATTCCAAGTTTTGTTAGAATAACAGATGAGAATGACATCATGTTCAACTTCTTCATCCATGAAACCAAGAGAATTTCAAGAGCTTCAGCTGTCATTATGAACACATTCTACCCCTTTGAAGAGGAAGTGTTGGATGCTTTATCCAACATGCTTCCTTGTATATACTCCAGTGGACCACTTGTGTCGTTTGTGGACCAAATTAAGGATAATAACTTGGAATCAATAGGTTCCAATCTATGGAAAGAAGAACCAGGGTGTGTGGAATGGCTAAATTCAAAAGAACCCAACTCTGTAGTGTATGTAAATTATGGTAGTATAACTATCATGACACCTCAGCAACTCATTGAGTTTGCTTGGGGGTTAGCAAATAGTGAAAAACCCTTCTTATGGATTATAAGGCCTGATCTTGTTGGAGGTGATTCAGCTATTATTCCTTCTAAATTTGTTACTGAAACTAAAGATAGAGGCATGTTAGCAAGTTGGTGTCCTCAAGAACAAATCCTAAATCACCCATCAATTGGGGGTTTTTTAACACATAGTGGGTGGAATTCAACACTTGAGAGTGTGTGTTGTGGAGTTCCAATGATCTCTTGGCCCTTCTTTGCTGATCAACAGACGAATTGTCGATACTGTTGTGTTGAATGGGGCATTGCAATGGAGATAGATAATAATGTTCAAAGAGATGAAGTGGAGAAGCTAGTGAGAGAATTAATTGACGGTGAAAAAGGTAAAGAAATTAAGAAGAATGTAATGGAGTGGAAAACAAAAGCCGAGGATTCCACCAAACCTGGTGGTTCTTCATACCAAAACTTGGATAAGTTGATTGCTGAAGTTCTTTTAGCTAGAAATGTTTAAACCAAACAAGCAAGACTTTCTACTTTTCAATGCACGTGTACTCCAATCTCATTTGCTAAATAAAATCATTTTAAGTATTTATTTAAAATTTATTCCCATTTTTATTGCAATAAATTCAAATTAATTGTGTAGTTTGGTTAAATTAATGTTCTATTAAGTACTATTGTGTATATAAATAAAGGATCTTTATATGTTTACAATGTACTTGTAATATAAATTTACATTATTAACACACAAAAAGTGGCAAATGTTGTACACATTTGCAAAAATATGTACAACATTTGTCGCTTTTTATGTCTCTACAATTAATATAAATTTACATTGTACTGTAGAATGGGAAGAGAGAGAGAGAGAGAGAGAGAGAGAAGTTTTTGAGTATGTGGCTTCACTTACTACAACACTATAACAAAATGTATTTTTAGCGATGAAACTTAGTGAGGAAATATTTTTTTTGTCGCTAAAATTACAGATTTAGCGACGAAATATGGATTTCATCGCTAATAATGAAAAAAATTATAATATTTAGTGACAAAAAGTAATTTTCGTCGCTATTGTTGACTTGAAACAGGGACGCCAACGGGAAAAACTAGGCGCGAACTTAATAATCTATAGTGACGAAATATTTCAGTGCTAAAAGTTAAGATTTTTAGTGACAAAATATTTCGTTGTTATAGATGTTGCTTTGAATAGCGACGAAATGAGTTTCATTGCCAAAGGTAACCAATAGTGACGAAACTAAATCGTCGCCAAAAGTCCAATGCATATAAATCAGCAACTTTAGAGACAAAATCAAAATTTGTAACAAAAAAGTTAGAAATAGTGATAAAATAAATTTCGTCACTAAAGAATACAGACTAAATGGGTCAAAATTCAGTAAAAAAATTTTCCTTTCCCACATAAAATTTCATTTCTCCCACCCACTCACTTAAAAAATTTTCAACCCTCCCTCTCTCATTATCACTCACTCCCTAACACAAACACAAACACAAACTCAAATACAAAAACAAACACACACATCCCTCTATCTCTTTCTCTCTACCAAATCTCTCCTCCCTCTTGGTCTCTTGGTTAGCTTCTACTAGATTTTAGGTCATCAAACTCTTATCCATGGTTTGACTTCTCCTAACATGAATCTAAGGTAAAATCTCCATGACCCACCTTCTAATATCTTTGTGTTTTTATCCTATATTGTTAGGATTGCCTTTTATGTTGTGGGTTTTGTTTTTGAAGTAGTTTGTTGTGTTTGTTGGTACATTTAAATCTTATTGAAGGTTTCTAATTTAATGGAGTGAAATGGATTTTTTTTTGTGTGGCAACTATGTGAGTTGGGTTTCTTAAGAAATCATTTGGGTTTTTGATTTATTTGGGAGATTGGGTTAATTTTAGAAAAAGGGTTTCCTTGCATTTTGAAATATCTTTGGCATATGTGGATGTAATTGTGGTGTTGAATATAAATTTGTGTAAGTAATATGAGCACGTGTCTTTTGCTTACCAAGTGTTTGACAAATTGCCTATATGAGTTACGAAATGGATTTTGTTGTTTGGCAACCATTTGAGTTAGGTTTCTTGAGAAATCATTTGGGTTTTGATTTATATGGGAGATTGGGTTAATTTTAGAAAAAGGGTTTCCTTACATTTTGAAATGGCTTTGGCATATGTGGTTGTGATTGTGGTGTTAAATATAAATTTGTGCAAGTAATATGAGCACGTGTCTTTTGCTTACCAAGTGTTTGACAAATTGTCTATATGAGTTATGAATTGGATTTTGTTGTTTGGCAACCATGTGAGTTGGATTTCTTGAGAAATCATTTGGGATTTTGATTTATATGGGAGAATGGATTAATTTTGAAATGTCTTTGGCATATGTTGTTGTGATTGTGGTGTTAACTATAAATTTTTGCAAGTAATATAAGCATGTGTCTTTTGCTTACCAAGTGTTTGACAAATTGCCTTTATGAGTTATGAAATGGATTTTGTTGTTTGGCAACCATGTGAGTTGGGTTTCTTGAGAAATCATTTGGGTTTTTGATTTATATGAGAGATTGGGTTAATTTTAGAAAAAGGGTTTCCTAACATTTTGAAATGGCTTTGGCATATGTGGTTGTGATTGTGGTGTTAACTATAAATTTGTGCAAGTAATATGAGGATGTGTCTTTTGCTTACCAAGTGTTTGATAAATTGTCTATATGAGTTATGAAATTGAATTTCTTGACTTGTGTTGTGATGATTGTATATGGAGTTATGGGATATAATCCTAGTTGTTTATATGTACTAAGACATGTAGCTTTAAGGTTTAATCAAGTCTCAAAGCTTTTGGCATAGGGTTAAAATTATAGTATTTTTCTTTTGTGACTTTATACAAATTTGAATCAGATGCACTACATGATTTTTAATAAATTATAGAAAATGTATTTTGAACTGAATTTTCGATGGTACATACTAAACATATAAGGGCTTCTCCCAATTTAATTTCAAAGATTTTGGATGAAACTAAGTGGACCAAACGAATTTTTAAAAAGAGCTGACCTGTTGCAAATTTAATCAGAAAGTATGATTAGAATGTTGAGACTATAAGGAATTTACTACAAGCTTTTGTTGTGTGATCTATCTTGTAAGTTCATATGTGCTTTATTTGACAAGTGTTTTACTTTGGCTAATTTTATCATGTTTTGGTAATGACATGCTTTGTATTAAGTTGGCAAATGCAGATTGTTTGTGGTAGGGAAATAAAAGGTTTTGGTTGTGTTAAAGCCTATAAGTTTCTTGGATGCTTGCTTGGTTCCCGTTTGGGTAGAGGTATTCATCTTAGGATGGTAAAGTTAGGCTTTAGGGCCTTAGGTTTTGATTGAGTTATATTTGTTGATTACTTTTTTTTTTCCAATACTTCAAGCATTTGGAGGTTTTGGTGGTGTGGAGAGGTGAGTATATGATATTTTGATGTTTTGGGTGCTATGAACTTATTTTAAAACAAATGGGTAATAAAGTTTTAACCATGAAAGTTTAAGTGCTTTGAGGTTTTGCTTTTTGCATATAAAGTGTTTGATATATTACCTCAATGAGTTGATTGACCTTAAAACACAAGTTGATTAACCTAGATATTTAGCCAAGTGATTACTTAGGTAAATTATTCAAAACTAGGTTAACACAAGTATATCATATCATGTCAACAATGCAGAAAATAAAGAACACAACGATATGATAATCCAGGAAAACCAAACCGGTAAAAAACCTGAGGAGGATTTAACCTAACTATCCTCAAGGTAAAATAAATCCACTATGAAAGAATTGAAGTTTTACAATAACGACTTAGACCACTAACATCCTATTGCTACCTCAAGTAAAAAACTTACTACCACGACCATGTGACAGCTCCGAGTCCACGGACTGCTTCTTTCTTGGATTCATAGCAACAAGTACTCCCACTTGTGTTTTTCTTTAAGCTCTTTATGCAACAACTGAAGCGATCACCAAGCTCTCGACATCAATCTTGATCTTGATAACCCTAAGTATGTATCAAGGCAAACACCTCTATATCTCACAAGAGATTCATACACACAGTAAACAACAACAATAAAATGTGGCTAGGGTTTTTCCTTTTATACTTAAGGCAAAACATAAAACCCAACACATCATACGGGCTTGGGCTGAGTTGGAAAACTCTGCAGAAAAACATTCTGCACGAGCTTTGATCAATCGAGTCTAATTTTCGATCGATCGAGCCTTGCAGAAAGTAAACAGTGATTTTCTGCAATTACTCAATTCCAACTTTACAATAAACATACTTTGAGTAGCCTAAATCTAGACTCTAAGTTTTGATCATGGTTTGCCAACATTACATATTGAAGTTCTAAAACATTTAGATCTTAAATCCTTAGAACCTAACAGACTCCCCCTTTCGCAATCCGTGACAAAACAAATAATAAAACAAAATGCTCAAAGTTACAAAAACAGCCCATTACAATAAAATTTCCCAACCAAAAAGAATTCAACCTAACTACTATTTATCAATTGCAAGTGTAGACAGCAGCACGACTGAATCAACCTGTATATTCCTAAAACACTCAACAAACACATAAACGCATGTTTGGAAAATACAAGTAGAACAAAATAACTTCTTAATTTCACACAAACATAAAATAAAATACATATATCATGAATAACCTCATAATATAAATCAATAGCCAATGTAGCACAATGTGTAACGAGAAACAGAAATAAAAACATAATGTCTCCCCCTAACATATACAACACATAAAAAAAAATACATCAAGATAAATATATCATGAGCCAAAAAATAAATACATCATGAAGCACCTAGATACAATCTAAAGCTCCAAAGCTCCAAAAACTCAAAAATCTCCCCCTATCTCCATCCATATGTACTTCCCCTTTTTGTGACGAATTGCCAAAGCGCAATCAAGACTTATCATCAAAAGGAGGCGGTGGAGGTGTCCGCCTAATGCTCGCCAAATCCACACGTAGGGCCTGAAGCTCCATAAGCATGTCCACCAAAAGCTGACCATGAGCCGCCTGAAAAGTCATGACAGTGCCCAACATACTCCGAATGCTAGAATCACCCGAAGTAGAAGTTGGAGGATCAACAACGACCATCGGATCAACATACTCCTCAGTTGTGGGATCACCTGAAGAAGGAGGAGGAGGAGGAGGTGCAACACCCCAAGAAGACTCTACTCTAGGGCGTTTAGAGGTAGCTCTCATCTGAGCAGCTCTTTGCCTAAGGAAGGTGGCACCTATGGGATCTACAATATGTACGAGCTCAGATGCAGGAAACTCATCTAATCCTAGATGTAACAAAATCTGATGAATAAAAATAGGGAAGAAAAGAGCATGTGCAAAAGAACTACTCCAATGAACCTCAACCAAGGATTGAATGAAAAGAGTAGGAAAACGCATAGGAGCATCTGTCACAAGGGCATACAAAAATGCACATCTCTTAATAGGAATAGTGTGAATGTGAGAGATGGGCCAGATAGAATGACAATAAATCCGGAAAAACAAGGAATGAATCTCGGTCAACTTATGAGAGGTAATCTGAGGATCAGTACCCCACTGAATGGAAGTACCAGTGAGATATGACATAATGTCATCTAGAGGAGGGGTCTCATCATAAGGGTACATAAGATGATGTACCTTAGGCACTCCAAGAGTAGAGGCCACTACCAAAGGGGTAATGACATACTCTTCACCCCGTATCCAACTCTTCACAAACTGAGCGTTGGAATCATTGGAGTGGACAGAGAGGTTCGAGTAGAACTCTTTAATCAAGGTAGCCAAAGGAGGATGATCTATATCCAACAAAGGTAACCAGCCCCTACACTCAAAGTTCCTCCTAATCTCCGGATCTAACTCATCTAACACAACTTTTCTCTCAGCCCACAGAGACCTAAGGATGTTCAGCTTCTCACTTTGAAACCTCTCACTATCAAAAGCTGGAGTAGAGGTGGAGGTGGATGGCCTATGGGCTCTAGTCTTCCTAACCATGATGCTAAGGGTTGGAAAGGATAGACAGAAAAGAAATCAAAGAAAGAAAACAAAGAAAAACTAAGTGCAGATTGCATCAGACATGGTTAGAGCACAAACAATATAGAAAAGAACAATTTATATGATGCATGAACAGAATAAACAAATGATGCATGCTCTAATGCATTGAGAACAGTTCAATTACACTTTAAAAACACAAAATTGGCTTGAACATAGAGTTTTAGAACAAAAACCCAAACTTTGAAAAACCCTATTTCAAAAATCCCAAAAAATTGATCAATTTATCATTATACAAGTTAGATAACAGTATATAATGACATAATTAATCAATTACACAAGCCAATTTCATCAAATTAGTCTCAATGGAACAAAATCCCCAAATTCGTTGAGTTACAAGCCCTAGAATTTCAAATTCTTCCCAGCTCACCAAATTTATCAAAATAAATCATGAGAAACATTTTTAATTGATCAATTTTGAAAGAAATCATCTCAAACATCCAAAACCCCAAAAATTATTAGGTCCGAAAATTTCACTAAAATGCATGAAAAATGAGATTAAACTAAAAAAGAAAGGGTAGAATGGTCTTACTGGCACTAGAAGACAAAAACCTTGAGAAAAAAATTGAGGGAAAACGACAAAAATTTGACTTGAATCTGGATCGGTCGAAGAGAGAGAGAGAGAGAAAGAGAGAGAGAATAGCTTTTTGAAAAAATTTGAAACAGTGAAGAACACGTGAAAAGCTTATGCTTTTAAAAAACTCTTTGAACAATTTTTGATCGGTCGAAAATTAAATTTGATCGATCAAAAATCACATTCGATCGATCCAGCATCAATCAAGCAGCGATCGAGCCAGGCAGATTAAAACCAATTTTTTAATCGCAATTTCGATCGGTCGAGCAATAGGTTCGATCGATCGAAAATCTGGAAAAATCAAATTTTTGAAAAACAGAGCATTTTAATGCAAAAACTCCTTAAAGAACAATGTTTTATGAATGGAATGCATGAGTATAAGATGACAAGTTTTCCAAAAACCCTTGAATTTAACCCAGATCTTCCAAAAACAAGATTTTCAATCAATTTGTCCTGAAAGCTCAAATTTTATACACATTTTGCATTAGAATCAAGGAACTTTTAATCTTGGATGGCCACAACCAAATCACACACAATATAATGTACTAAGTTTAGCAAAGAGTAACCTATGTAGTGTGTGCAACTAGCAATAACTTGAGATACATGTGAGGTGATAAGTAAATAGTGATCAACCACAATTTCTACAAAATTCATCACATAAGTTTGAAAGAGACTATTACCTAAAGAGTTACATTATATAACTGTCACATCTCCTAGAAAACAAGCTTGTAATCATGTAAGTTTCTTAATTTGCCTCATAATGTACACACCAATTTTATTTGATTTAAAACTTATTGAGATAGCCAAGATAATGTACACACAAATTTTATTTCAATTTGAATCTTATTATAAGTCGAGGCTACACCTTATGTTCTTTTTGTGCATGTGCAACACATTCTCGAGCATAAAATCATATGATATGCACTAAGGTGTTCATGATTGGTTAGTAAATAGTGGTGAGATGGTTATTTATGCCTTTCTCTTATGATTTTTTAGTCCTTACAATCAAAAGCATGTGACTTCAAGATCAAGATCATGTGATCAAAAACTATAAACAACTCCCACACAACATGCACTACAAAACTCAAACTAGTAAAGTGCAATAAAATAAGCTCATCCAAGCTAAACAAGGTACATAAACATGTTATGTAAAGATTATATGGCCAACCTTGTTTTCAAATCCAAAAAAATAATGCAAAACACATTTGTCTCTTTCCTTTTCCCTTTTTTTTTTTTTTTTTTTTTTTGAAAATAATAACAAAAACAACCTAGTATGAAATGCATGAATGTTATGCAATGCAAATCCTAAGGGGGGGGGGGGGAAAGCAAAACAACAAAGAGGGATGGTCACAAAGAATAGAGAGATGAAGCACAAGGACCATGTCAGAAAGACTCAATTAGATCAAGCCTTTTGCATCTAAAACATTTTAGATGCAACTCTTGCATTGGAGTTATTATTCATATTAGAATGCTATACAACTTCAGGATTAGAATAAGGTTTAAAGCCTTTACCAATTCACCAATTCATATTAGATGAGGCACATGTACTTTTGGCTTATATGCTCGCTTAGCAGCTTGAAACTTGAAACAGTTTGGACGAATGTGCCTAGAATTTCCATAAAAATGACAAACCCATGTAGGTCTATCATGCAACTTGTCCTTAGGAGGGTTAGGAGTCTTAGGTTTAGACTATTTGAGATCAACACTAATCTTCTTAGGAGGTGTAACTTCTGCTGGTTTGACAATCTCACTCACGGGAGGCTCAGAAGAAGAAAAAAAGTTTGTGGAATGATTCTTAGGCATAGAGATGCTATCTTCAAAACCTAGACTAGTTTTGTCTAAGGGAGACTTTTGAATACTCAACATGTGTTCAAGTTTAGAACTAGCAGACTTATTTGTTTGTTCTCTAGCAACAGATAATTCAACTTCTAAATTCTTAACTTTATCAAGCAATAACATGTTCTCAGTCTTCACCTTATCAAGCAATTCATTAGCATCAAACAATTTAATGAGCAAATTCTTCTTATCAAGTTCAAGAGAAGCAATTTTTTGTAAACCTAAATCAACATTCATAGCATCATTTGCAGCAACCTTGCAAAACTTATTATAGGCTTCTTGCAAATCAGCATTCTCAGAGAGTTCCCCATCAGAAGGGTTCTCATCAACCACAACACTTTCATCAACTACAGCAGTAGCTGTGAAAGCAATAAAGTTTCCATCCTCATCACTATCAGACTCATGGTTAGAAACTTCATAGAATTATTAGAGGTTTGACCTACTTTTTCTTTAGGTTTTTCAATATTGTTCACTTTAGTGGGATCATTTCTCCTAAATTTCTAGGTTCAGTATTTTTTTTTTACCTCTTGCCCTTCTGTTATTGTTCCTAAGAAAATTTCTAAAGTTCTTGGCAAGGTAAGCAATCTCCGTAACAAAGAGTTCATTATCAAATCCATTCTCATCAACATCATCAACTGACTTAAGAGACATTGATTTGGATTTATTTATCTTGGGTAGGTCTAACTCACAGGACTGGAGAAATCCTACAAGTTCATCAACAGGGATGGAGTCCACATCCTTGCTTTCAGTTATGGTAGTCACTTTGGGTCTAAAGTCGTAAGTCAAAGATCTAAGTATCTTCCTAACAATCTTAGGTTGATCATAGATTTCACCCAAATTATAAGCAGAATTAACAATATCATTAAACTTAACATAGAATTCATCAAAACTTTCATCATTAGACATTCTAATACTTTTAAATATAGTTGTTAATTGCTGTAGTTTGTTAATCTTAACTGCCTTTGTTCCTTGATGCACAGTTTGAAGAATATTCCATGCAGTATGAGCAACCTCAACATTTGAGATCCTCTTGAATTTCTCCATAAAAACAGCATTATAAATAGCATTCATGACTTTGCTACTAAAAGCGACTGCTTCTTTCTGAGAAGTTTGCCACTCACTAACTGGAGTAGTGGCTTCTCCAATCCGTACTCAACGGAGTTCCAGACTCTCTCATCATTAGATTTCAGGAATGCATTCATCCTTACTTTCCAATAGGCATAGTTGTTCACATCTAAGTGAGGTGGGATCACAAGAGAGTGACCGTGTTCCATGATAATAGGGGTCAAGGATCAACTCTTAGATCAAAAGATCTAAATGATAGAGCTAACCTGCTCTTATACCACTTGTACGTTTTTAGACCCCTTAAAACACAAGTTGATTAACCTAGATATTTAGCCAAGTGATTACTTAGGTAAATTATTCAAAACTAGGTTGGCACAAGTATATCATATCATGTCAACAATACAGAAAATAAAGAATACAACGATATGATAACCCAGGAAAACAAAACCTGTAAAAAACCAGAGGAAGATTTAACCTAGCTATCCTCAAGGTAAAATAGAATCCACTATGAAAGAATTGAATTTTTATAATAGCGACTTAGACCATTAACATCCTATTGCTACCTCAAGTAGAAAACTTACTACCACGACCACGTGACAACTCCAAGTCCACATACTACTTCTTTCTTGGATTCACAGCAACCACAAGTACTCCCACTTGTGTTTTTCTTTAAGCTCTTTATGCAACAACTGAAGTGATCACCAAGCTCTCGACATCAATCTTGATTTTGATAACCCTAAGTATGTATGAAGGCAAACACCTCTAGATCTCCAATCCGTACTCAACGGAATTCCAGACTCTCTCATCAATAGATTTCAGGCATACTTTCCAATAGGCATAGTTGTTCACATCTAAGTGAGGTGGGATCACAAGAAAGTGACCGTGTTCCATGACAGTAGGGGTCAAGGATCAACTCTTAGATCAAAAAATCTAAATGATAGAGCTAACTTGCTCTGATACCAGTTGTACGTTTTTAGACCCCTTAAAACACAAGTTGATTAACCTAGATATTTAACCAAGTGATTACTTAGGTAAATTATTCAAAACTAGGTTGACACAAGTATATCATATCATGTCAACAATGCAGAAAATAAAGAACACAACGATATGATAATCCAGGAAAACCAAACGTGTAAAAAACCAGAGGAGGATTTAACCTAGCTATCCTCAAGGTAAAATAGATCCACTATGAAAGAATTGAAGTTTTATAATAGCGACTTAGACCATTAACATCCCATTGCTACCTCAAGTAGAAAACTTACTATCACGACCACGTGACAGCTCCAAGTCCACAGACTACTTCTTTCTTGGATTCACAGCAACCACAAGTACTCCCACTTGTGTTTTTCTTTAAGCTCTTTATGCAGCAACTGAAGTGATCACCAAGCTCTCGACATCAATCTTGATCTTGATAACCCTAAGTATGTATGAAGGCAAACACCTCTAGATCTCACAAGAGATTCATACACACAACATAAACAACAACAATAAAATGTGGCTAGGGTTTTTCCTTTTATACTTAAGGTAAAACATAAAACCCTACACGTCATACGGGCTTGGGCTGAGTTGGAAAACTCTGCAAAAAAAAACATTATGCACGAGCTTCGATCGATCGAGTCTAATTTTCTATCGATCGAGCCTTGCAGAAAGTAAACAGTAATTTTCTACAATTACTCGATTCCAACTTTACAATAAACATACTTTGAGCAGCCTAAATCTAGACTCTAAATTTTGATCATGGTTTGCCAACATTACATATTGAAGTTCTAAAACATTTAGATCTTAAATCCTTAGAACCTAACATGTATGTTTTTGATTATTTAATTTGAAATTGGACTATGTGATATATATATGTATGTATGTATGTATGTATGTATATGTATATAAAGTTTGTGAAATCTGAAATTTTGTTTAAATTATTTTGCTCTAGAGGTGAGTATGTGATATTTTGCTAGTTTGGGTGCTATGAACTTGTTTTAAAATATATGGGTTATGAAGTGTTAACCATGAAAGTTTATGTGTCTTGAGATTTTGCTTTTTACACATCAAGTGTTTGATATATTACCTCAATGAGTTATGAAGTTGAGTTTATTTGTTTGTTGTTGATTATTCAATTTGAAGTTGGAATATGTGATATATATATGTGTGTGTGTGTAAAATTGTGTATTTTCAATAATTTTTTTTTCCATTTGTATGTTTTTCATAGGCATTTGAGAAAAATAATTTTAATGTGAGTCATTCTGATTCCAAATCAATTATAACATCGCAAAGGTTAGGACTAAGGGCATTATGGTACTTTTGCACACATGATGCCTCTGGCATCGTAGCCTTACATGTTTACCATTCCTAAGGATAATTTTTCTAAGATTTAAGAGTGGATAAGACCAAATGACAAGATTGGTCCAACCCATAACCATACTAGAGGCACCATCCATTGGCGCCATTAGAGGACTAAGACAAAACGGGCCTCTTAAGAAGCACCACTTGCAGGGTGAGATGAGCATTAACAGGGCTCAAGTGTCATGCCAGCCCACCAAGGACAATGTTACAGTACTCTCATTGGCTAGCTGGCTGTCCATGCAGACCTAGTACAGTTATGTGAAAATTTTATTCTCAAATATTGTAAATTATCCATTAAGTTTGAGTTTAAGTTTAGGAAAAGAAACTAAATTTCTAGAAATTAAAGGAACATAAAATATTTGAACAAATCTAAATTATTATTTGTATCTAGAAAAAAATTATAGGTCCCAATGGTTACAATTGGTGCTTTGACTGATTTTCCATCAACCAAAAGTTCTCGTTTGTATTTATGGTCTTAATTGAAAGGAATTTGCGCATCATATTTGAAACATGATTTGAAGCCCTAGAGCCAAGCCACCAAGTATTAGAAGAAATTTTAGTTAGTTTGATTCAAAACATATAGAAAAAGAAAACCTTTAATTAATTATTTGGCTTTTTTTTTTTTTTTTTTTTGAACCATAGCTTACATTTTGGGCAATCTTTCTTATAGAGTCTCAACATTTTACAAAAGTGATTCTTGTCAGTTATCATTGTCATTTTCCTTCTTTTAAGCTTGACTAGTTGGGTTAGGTACTTACGTTTATTTGTCTTGTGTGATCCATGCATTAAGCTTTTTTTTTTTTTTCCTCCATTTTCTTTCAGCTTCTTGACTCATAAGATGAACTAAATATTGCTTAAGTAGCTTGAGCCTTACCTCTTCATAATTAAGCATATTGGCCAATTGATTTACACTCTACTTATCCTTCATAGTATTGTGATTAAATTGAAGTGGCCCATATTGAGAAGGCAAGGAATTTAAGAAAAATTGAACAAGAAAAAACTTCACATTCTTCTTTAGTCATCAATGTCCTCGCAAAGGACTTGTCAGCAGTTTTGAAACGTTCTTCCACATTGGCAAGAAATTTTTTTAGCATTATCTATTTTAGGAAGTGTTGTCTTGATGTTAATTTTTTGTAGTCATTCACATAAACATAATGTATAATCTATTTGACTTTTTCCATACCTTGCACATAGCATTTTCTTTCACACTACTTGTATTAATATGTGCAAGCGGTTTTGTATATATAATTTTAATTAGGTTGGATTCTCTCAGACGGAGGAGTTGAGTCCTCCCTACCTTTTTTTTGTAGTATTGTTAATTTATTATTGATGTTTCTTTTTCTCTTTTACAACTTCGGTTAATATAATTTTTGCATTTCATTAAAAAAAATTACTATCGTGTGTATGGTGAATTACATTGAGAGAGTGCAAGTGGTAAGAAATCGAATGTGGGTGCCTCCAAAACCGGGTGAGTACAAAATAAACTTTGACACAGCGATGTTTAATGAGTGAGAAGGCAGGGATTGGTGTTGTGGCGCGTGACTCATCAGGTTAAGTATTGGCTGCCTTGGCCAAAAAATTAGAAAAGCCTTCATGTAGAGATTTTGGAAATGTTAGCGGCGAGGCGTGCTGTGTGATCTTTGCCATGGAACTTGGCATCAAGGTTGGGAAACCCGGACCGGACCGTACGGTCCGATCGGATTAACCGAAAACCGTTCATCAATACGGGTTTTTAACTCTCAAGAACCGGTCTATACAAGAAAAGCAGTGAACCGTGCAAACCGCGGTCAAACCTCCCGGGTTTGAAAACCATTGACGGTTCTTGCGGTTCAGATCTGTATATTTTTTTTGGAACTTACCACCATTGTTGATGCTTCAAACTGCCATGTGATGCTGTTAGACCTTTAGATCGCATCGCCTCTCTTCTTCTTTTCTGTCTCACTCGCAATTTCCCTCTAATTTTTCTGCCTTTTTTTGCCTTTTTGCCGTTTCAGTTTCTGTGTCTAGACTGAGAATTCTGGAGTTGCTTTGCAAACGATGGAGATGGTGAAGTAATAATGCTTGGCTGTCATCTACTCAGTGACCAACCACTTTATTCTTGGGCTTTGTTTTGTATTAAGGCTATTATTTAATGAGTAGACTTCTAGCTTCTACTTTTTAAGTCCCTTATCTTTTTTGTTTTTCACTTTCAAATTTCATTGGATAGTTGACCGTTCAAATGGGCTTGGTTTAATTTGTGTCTAAGGTATGGGCTTAATTTGGACGTAGGTTTCATAAATATATATATATATATATAATTTATTTTTATAAAATTACGTTTTTGGTACCTAAATATTTTCTTATTTTAGTCAAATTTTTTATTATTTCTAATTTAAAATATTTATTTATTTATTAAATAATTATTAAATTAATTATGACGTCATCACGGTTCGACTTCAAAAACTTTGAACCTCTCCCTTTTATGGTTCAATGAATGGTCCGAGTCTGAAAACCTTGCTTGGCATACAACAATCTCATTTTAAAGGTGATTTAAAATCAGTAATCAAGACTTTACAGATGGGTACTATTTTTTCCTTATCTTTTGGTCACCTAGCTAGAGATACTTTAGCTTATGTTAGCTCCCTTAGGAGTTTCTCTTTCTCTCACACTGTTAGGCAAGGAAATGCTGTAACACATGTCTTAACCAAAGAGCAAAACTTTCTTTTCCGTTATTAGTTTGGATGGAGTCTATTCCACTAGACATTAATGCTTTTGTTTTGGATGATTTTTCAGTTTCTTAATAAAAATTTAGGTGTGGTATTTGTTTCTCAAAAAAAAAAAAAAATCACATAATAAACATATGGTTAGGAAATTTTTTTTTTTTCTAGACACACAAGATAAATAAATACAGTTAGAGTCTTTGTAGTCCAAGGAATCCAATTAAAGGTCGAACCAGTCTAATCGATGCTGAACAAGAACGTCCTTAACATAATGCCTTATGTTTCATTATTTCTTAAGAAGGAGATATTTTGTTGTCAACATTAATGAGTAACAATCACATGGCCTTATATTCTACGTCAACTAGGTTTGGTGCAACCTAAATTTTCTCCCACTCTACTGTCGAACTTCACTGAGATAAGGAAAATTAATAGGTTTTTTCAAAGCACACTGGTGTGGTGCTCTCTTCTTTTACATTTGGGTCTATTTGGATTAAGGGGGGGAGGGAAGGGGAGTGGAGAGGAAGAGTAGAGTTTGCTGAAAATAGGTTAATTTTTGGGCCAATTCTACACTACTCTACTCCTCCTCCCTTCCCTTCAATCCAAACGGACCATTACGATGGATCTCACAATGAATTTAATTAGTAAGATCAAACATTAATATAAGAAAAGTGAGTATCAATACGCTTCTTTAGTTAGAAACCATGTCATCTAACCCGCACTACAAGAAATCTGAGTTTAGGCGGCGGCTTTTTTTTTTTTTTGGCGACAATTCCAAAAACGTCGCTATAGGAGCTCTATTGCAGCAGTTCAACAAAATGCTGCTAAAGAATGGACATATGGTGACGTTTTCTAAAAACGTCACCATATCCCAAACATAGCGGCGTTTTTTGGAAACTCCACAAAATATAATATTTCTAGCGGCGTTTTTTGGAAACGCCACAAAATATAATATTTTTAGTGGCGCTTTTATGAACTATAGTGACGTTTTTTAAAACTGCCACAATATAAATTTTTTTTTTTTTAAATTGGCTTTTTTGGGTAAACTCTATAGCGACGTTTTAGAAACGTAGCAATAGCCCAAACTATAAAAATAACTTTAGGGACACTTGGAAACCGCTTCCATGGGGTTTAGTTTCAGCAAAAAAAATTTACCTTTCCCGCATAAAATTTCATTTCTCCCACCCACTCAATAAATTTCAGCCCTTCCTCTCTCATTATCACCCACTCCCTCACACAAAATTCAAAGCCCTTTCTCTCTCTCTCTCTCTCTCTCTCTCTCTCTCTCTCAAGCAGCTCTCTCTGTCATAGCCGCTGATGCCGCCAAGCCCAGCCACTGTCACCGCCCCTTCTTCCTCTGCCGCTGCCTCACTCCCGCCCTCACGATCTCCCATGCCTCCACCTCCACCGCTGGACTCCACTGCCGTTCTTCCTTCATCGTTGTCTCCTCCCATGTACTACCCCAATGGTTACCCCACAAAAAAAAAAAAAAAAAAAAAAAAATTGTAAAATCTTCTCCATGGTTTGATGTCTTTCAACATGAGTCTAAGGTAAAATCTCCATGACCCACCTTCTAATATCTTTGGGTTTTTATTCTATATTGATAGGATTGCTCTTTGATTTTGTGGGTTTTGTTTTAGGGGTTGTTATTTGTGTTTGTTGGGACATTTAAGACCTGATTGGAGGTTTTTAATTTAATGGGGTGAAATGGATTTATTGTTAGGCAACCATGTGAGTTGGGTTTCTTGAGAAATTGTTTGTTTTGAGACCCCTTAAAACACAACCACATTAACCTAGTTAATTAACCAAGTTATTACTTAGTCCAAATTCCAGATCTACGTTATCACAATCAAACAATCATATCATGTATAGCAGTGGAAAAATAAATAACACAAAAATATGATCACCTAGGAAAACCAAATCGGTAAAAAACCTGGGGAGGATTTAACCTAGCTATCCTCAAGGTAAACCTAAATCCACTATAGAAAGAATTGAAGTTTTACAATAGCAACTTAGACCACTAACATCCTATTGCTACCCACCAGTAGAAACTTACTGACACAATCACGTGCAAGCTTCGAGACCACGGACTCCTTCTTTCTTGGATTCTCCAGCAAATACAAGCACACCCGCTTGTGTATCTTTAAGTTCTCATGGCAGCAACTGAATGATCATCAAGTTCTTGAAGAAATCTCCTTCTTGATAATCCTAAGCTTGTGTAAAGGAAAGTTCCTCACAGATCTCACAAGAGATTTACACAAACCGCAATATGAGCAACCAAAGACTTAGAGAGGTTTGGGTACAAAACCCTAAATACAAAAGCGGCACACTCTTCTCTCTCTCTAAAACTCTCAAAAATGTGGCTTAGGGTTTCCTTTATATACTGGGAGAAGTAGATCTGAAACCCTAATCCTTCATGGGCTTAAATAGCTGTTTGGGCCGACTTAAAATTTTGCAGATACGACTCTCGATCGATCGACCCAGGCAGATTATGAAATCTTCTTCCTGCAGCTTGTATGTTCTTGAATCTTGACTTGAATCACCTTGAGCATTGTCTAATAATACCTATAGACTCTAAGATCTATATCTAGACAAGTTTGTGTTCATGATTTGCCAATTGTTCTAAACATTTAGAACCTAACAAACTCCCCCTTTGGCAATTCGTGACAAAACTTACATACAAAATGAAATGCTCAAATACAAGAACAACCCAATACAATAAATTGCCCAATTACACAATGTTGCCCAAATTACAACAAATTCAACCTAACTACTATCTATCAGTTGCAAGTGTAGACAGCAGCATGACTGAATCAACCTGTATATTTCCTGAAACACTAAACAAAACGCATAAATGCATGTGTGGAAGATACAAGTAAAACAGAATATAAAAAAAAAAAGTAAACTAACTCTCCCCCTAAGTTAGATACAACAAAAACAATTTCAACTCCCCCTAAACAAAACAAACAGGATTCTCACATATTCCCACATTTCATCTAAATCTCCCCCTTTTTGTCACGTATTGACAAAGACAACTCATACAAAGAGTAAACAGTTAACATATGAAACAAAGGAGAAGAGAAAATAGAGAATCAAGGGAACACAAAACAATACAGCTCTATAGAAAATAGAGACAACTCCCTCTATGAACAACACAGGTTAAAAACAAGCTTCTCCTCCTATAAAAAAAGGAAAAACAAAACATGTTTTGGGAAAAAGTGTTGGGGAAAATTTAGGAGGTGGGGATAAATAAAAAGACACAAACCAAAGATAAAAACAAAGGTGAGGATACACATGAAGAAAAATATTCTCTCTTTCAATAAATGCAAACATGACACTATGTGACCCATAAATAGTTACATGAGTAGAGAAAATATTTGCACATTGATTATCCATCATATCTCTTAAGAAAAATATTTTCTACAGTTCACAAATAAAAATAGCATATACTAAAATGTACAAATGACTCAAAAATTAATCAATCAATTTTTAAATCAAGTTGAGTACCCAATTTAGCAAAGTGTATGCATGTTATGTGTGAAAACAATGAGAGAGATGACTGCAAAACTGCAAGATGGATACAGAAATCAATGCAATGCATGTGAATCCTAAACACAAATGATACATGAAAAAATATGTCATGATGCATGCTCTAATGTAGTGGAACTAAGTTCAATATAAGTTCAAATTCACAAAATTGGCTTGATCATAGAGTTTCTAACAAAAACCCCAAAATTTGAAAAACCACATTTTTTTTAAATAAAAATTGACCAATTGATCATCATACAAGTTAGAATACAGATTATAGTGATCAATTACATCAATTTAACAAGATTTGAACAAAAATCCCCAATTCGGGTACATTCAAGCCCTAGAATTTCCAATTTCTCAAACTCTAAACATATTTTGCATTAAGATCAAGGAACTTTTAATCTTAGATGGCCACAACAAGATCACACACAATAAAATGTACCAAGTTTAGGAAAGAGTAACTTGTGTAGTGTGTGCAACTAGCAAAAGCTTGAGATACATGTGAGGTGATATGTGAATAGAAATCAACCACAAACTCTACAAAATTCATCACATAGAATTTGAAAAGGACTATCACTTAAAGATTTACATCATATAACTCTCACATCTCCTAGAATAAAAGCTTGCAATCATGTAAGTTTCTTGATTTGCCTCATAATGTACACACCAATTTTAAAATCAGAAAAAGCTTAGCACTTATATAACACATGCTATTCAAGTTTCTCCACAATGTCAAGCATGTTCCAAATCAAGAGAGAGATATCATAATTCATGTAATCCTCAAGAAAAATAAGACACAAAATAAAATATTTTGTCTTTTTGAAAATTTTCAATGTTTTTGGATTTTTTTTTAAATAAAAAAATAAAAAACAAAACAACCAAAAACAGAAACAAAACATGTCCACAAATAATTGAAAGAATTAAATTAGGGACAAGTCAGCAACACTCACCTTAAAGAATCTTTTCTCACCCATATAACACGAGTCTTCGGCTTTGTAGGTGAAAATCCATGTGAAGCAGAGTGTATTTGAGAGATTACACCAATCTTCTAATAAAGACTAAATCTTGCAATTTTCTTTCACAAGCCAACAAGCTCAAATTTTTCAAAAGAATGTGAAACAATTTATATGGACTTATGGTAGGAGAAATATCATCACATATCCTAGACTGATACACAGAATGCTTAAATTTCAATTTATGACAATTAGGACAAATGTGACCGGAGACACCACAAAAGTGACAAACAGGAACAAATTTAGGAACATCAGTATTCCTAACAACAATTCTAGTCTCAGATTTTGGTTTTTGCCTCAACAAAGAACAATTTGGTCTAATATGACCAACAACACTACAAAGGTGACAGACAAGCACAAAAACAAATTTATTTTGCTCTCTAACAGTAGGTTTAAACATAGGTTTAGAAACTTCAGCATCAACATCGAAACTTTTACCTTTGTCTAACCTAGCAAAATAAGCCTTTTTTTTTATTATTCCTCTTGAAATGAGGGATATAAACTTCCTTAGTTTTAGGCTTAAGAGAAACAGAAACACTTCTATTATCAACAGCAAACTTGATACTAGTCAAATTTTCAATTTTAGCTTTAGATTCAACTAACTCTTGTTCCAAGCTTTTCGTCTTCTCATCTTGAGAGGAAATTTGATTTCTCAAAAATTCATTCTTTTTATTAGATTCATCTAATCTAACAACCAATTCCTCTTTTTCAAGATTAGCCAATTTTAACTCTTCCTTGAATTTCTTAGTAATTTTCATAGATTTCAATAATTCCTTACGAAGAGTTTCACAGGCATCAATAAAATCAACAGAAGCATGAGCAGAAACATGATCAAAAAGAAACTTCAAATTATCCATGACAACAGGGGTCAAGGATCAGCTCTTAGATCAAAAGATCTAAAACAAAAGAGCTACCCGCTCTGATACCACTTGTTTGTTTTTAGACCCCTTAAAACACAACCACATTAACCTAGTTAATTAACCAAGTTATTACTTAGTCCAAATTTCAGATATAGGTTATCACAATCAAACAATCATATCATGTATAGCAGCGGAAAAATAAATAACACAAAGATATGATCACGAAAGAAAACCAAACCGGTAAAAAACCTGGGGAGGATTTAACCTAGCTATCCTCAAGGTAAACTTGAATCCACTATAGAAAGAATCGAAGTTTTACAATAGCGACTTAGACCACTAACATCCTATTACTACCCACCAGTAAAAACTTACTGACACGACCACGTGCAAGCTCCGAGACCACGGACTCCTTTTTTCTTGGATTCTCCAGCAAATACAAGCACACCCGCTTGTGTATCTTTAAGTTCTCATGGCAGCAACTGAATGATCATCAAGTTCTTGAAGAAATCTCCTTCTTGATAATCCTAAGCTTGTGTAAAGGAAAGCTCCTCATAGATCTCACAAGAGATTTACACAAACCGCAGTATGAGCAACCAAAGACTTAGAGAGGTTTGGGTACAAAACCCTAGATACAAAAGAGGCACACTCTTCTCTCTCTCTAAAACTCTAAAAACCGTGGCTTAGGGTTTCCTTTATATACTGGGAGAAGTAAATCTGAAACCTTAATCCTTCATGGGCTTAAATAGCTGTTTGGGCCGACTTAAAATTCTGCAGATACAACTCTCGATCGATCGAGCCTGTTCTTTGATAGATCGAACCAGGCAGATTATGAAATCTTCTTCCTGCAGCTTGTATGTTCTTGAATCTTGACCTGAATCACCTTGAGCATTGTCTAATAATAGCTATAGACTCTAAGATCTATATCTAGACAAGTTTGTGTTCACGATTTGCCAATTGTTCTAAACATTTAGAACCTAACAGAAATCATTTGGGTTTTTGATTTATATGGGAGATTGGGTTTAATTTTTGAAAGAGGGTTTCCTTACATTTTGAAATGCCTTTGGCATATGTGGTTGTGATTATGGTATAAACTATAAATTTGTGCAAGTAATGTGAGCATGTGTCTTTTGCTTACCAAGTTTTTGATAAATTGCCCATTATGAGTTATGGGATTGAATTTCTTGACTTGTGTTGTGATGATTATTATATGAGGTTATGGGTTGTAATCCTAGTTGTTTATATGTGCTAACACATGTAGTTTTAAGGTTTAATCAAGTCTCTAAGCTTTTGGCATGGTGTTAAAATTATAGGTTTTTTTTTTTTTACTTTAAATTTGTCAGGGATAGATTTGAGTTAGATGCACTATGTGATTTTTAATAAATTATAGAAAAATTATTTGACCTGAATTTTTTGTGGTACATACTAAACATATAAGGGCTTCTTCATATTTAATTTTAAGCTTTTTGGATAACACTAAGTGAACCAAACAAAATTTTAAAAAGAGCTGATCTGTTGCAAATTTAATCGGAAATTATGATTAGAATTTTGAGACTTTAAGAAATTTACTGCAAGCTTTTGTTGTGTGATTTATCATGTAAGTTCATATGTGCTTTCTTTGACAAGTGTTTTACTTAGGCTAATTTTATCATGGTTTGATAATGACATGCTTTGTATTAAATCGGTAAATGCACATTGTTTGTGGTAGGGAAATAAAAGCTTTTGGTTGTGTTGTAACCTATGAGTTTCTTATATTCTTGCTTGGTTCCCGTTTAGGTAGGGGTACTCGTCTTAGGATGGTAAAGCTAGGCTTTAGGGCCTTAATTAGGTTTGGTTGAGTTATATTTGTTGATTACTTTTTATTTTCAATATTTGTAAGCATTCTTAAACATTCTATATTATGATGTTGATAATTGTGTTGGGGTGGATTGTTGAATTGGAGCAAGTGGGTGGCTTGCATGGTGTTATAAGGTGGTTTCAATTGTTATTGGGAGTGTTTATTGATTTTTGAAAATTTGGATATATATTGTTGAGTTATATTTGTTTGATTATTTCATTTCTTTCATATGTTGAACATGCAAAGTAAATGAGAATTTTCAAGAGATATTGGCTAATTACCATGGTTTTTGCTTATTTCTTAAGAGCTTCAAGACTTAGTCCATTCAAGTGAATGAAGAAATTGATAGACTTGATATGGTTTGTTTATTATATTTAGGGTTGTGTCATCTTATTTGTATTTTTATGAAACTAAGTGGTTATGAAGTTGTTGTGTCTTAAATCCTTAAGTTTATGTGTAATCCTATTTACATGATTTTTGCTTATTTCTTAAGAGTTTCAAGACTTAGTTTATTTGTGTGAATGGAGATATGGATAGACTTGATATGGTTTGTTTATTATATTTAAGAGTTATGTATAATCTTATTTGCATGTTTATGAAACTAGGTGGTTATGAAGTTGTTGTGTATTGTATTTTAGTTTATGTGTAATCCTATTTCCATGGTTTTTGCTTATTTCAGAGTTTCAAGACTTAGTCGTGTGAATGAAGATATGGATAGGCATGATATGGGTTGTTTTTTATATTTAGGAGTTATGTGAATCTTATTTGCATGTTTATGAAACTAGGTGGTTATGAAGTTGTTGTGTATTATATTTAAGTTTATGTGTAATCCTATTTCTATGGTTTTTACTTATTTCTTAAGAGTTTCAAGACTTAGTGCTATAAGACGGTTTACATTCATATTAGGGGTGTTTATTATTTTATGAAAATTTGGATGGATATGGTTGAGTTAAATTTTTTGATTACTTTTTAGACTTCAATACTTGTAAACATACTATATTTGTGATTATGATAATTATGTTGGGGTGGATTGTTGAGTTGAAGCAAACGGGTGGCTTGCATGGTGCTATAAGGTGGTTTACATTCATATTGGAAGTGTTTATTATTTTTTGAAAATTTGGATGGATATTTTTGAGTTATATTTGTTGATTACTTTTTGGACTTCAATACTTGTAAACATTTTATATTTGTGATTATGATAATTGCGTTGGGGTGGATTGTTGAGTTGAAGCAAGCGGGTGGTTTGCATTGATAATTGTTTTGTGGTGGATTGTTGTTTGATTATTTCATTTCTTTCACATGTTGAACATGCAAACTAAATGACAATTATTAAGAGATATTGATTAGTTACCAAATGTATTAATAAATTACTTATGAATTTAGACTCCTTATGCCTACACTTAGGACATTGGTGTGACTTGTAAGTCATTTTCTCAAATTTGGAAATTTTGTCTTGTTTTCTTAGAAGCATAGGTTTGTTTTTTTAGAGTAATTGAAATATGGACTAACGGTTGGTTTATGCTTTCATGATATCATGCTATTCATTGTGTAAATTTGTTCTATAGCTATGGACAAGAGTTGGATGGACATTAAAGATAGGACATCTGTGGAATATAGAAATGGAGTTGCACAATGAGGATATTGATAGACTTGATATGATTTGTTTAGTATATTTAAGATTATGTGTAATCCTATTTGCATGTATATAAAATTATGTGATTTTGATTATGTTGTGTACTATATTTAAGTGTATGCGTAATTTTACTTCCATGGTTTTTGCTTAGTTTGTTGAGATTCAAGACTTAGTCCATTTGATATGGTTTGTTTATTATATTTAAGATTATGTGTAGTCCTATTTGCATGTTTATGAAACTATGTGGTTTTGGATATGTTGTGTACTATATTTAAGTGTATGTGTAATTCTACTTCCATGATTTTTGTTTAAGTTTGTAGAGCTTTAGTCCATTTGTGTGAATGAGGATATAGATAGACTTGATATGGTTTGTTTATTATATTTAAGATTATGTGCAATCTTATTTGCATGTTTATGAAACTAATTGGTTTTGAATTTGTTGTGTGAATGAAGATATGGATAGAAATGGATATAAATCTTCTTTATTTATTTTAGTTCTTGAATGTATAAATGAAAATGAGAGGTTTAGTTATACCTGATGTTTTGGGTATTAAATTTTAATATTTTAAAAATGTATTTGGTGTTTAAATTTTTTAAGTATAGCAACTATTATTTTGTTACTCAAAATGATTTCTTTATGAACTTATCAGATACTCTTAATTTGTATTTAGGATTGTTTCGGTTTAGATCATCAATCTTCAACTCCTCATAGATCGTAGGCTTCATCTCATCAAGAAATTAACATATAGTGGTAAATGCAGTGTTTTAAGGACTCTATGGGTTATTACATAATTTTTTTGAACAACCACATTTATTCTGGAAGTATTGTACTTTGTGTTATAATATTGTCATAGTTTGGGTGTTTTTTTTTTTTTTTGGAGGTAGGTAGACAAGTATTTTGTTACAACCACATTTATTTTGGAAGTATTGTACTTTGTTTATAATATTGTCATAGTTTTGGTGGTTGATTTTTTTGTGTAGGTAGAAAAATGTTTTGTTCAATTCAAGATGATACATGTCTTGGTATTAACTATAAATGTTCAAATAGCGTTGAAAACACTATGAAGGTTTAGACCCCCAAATACAAATTACCAATTCAAGCTTATTATCAAACAATAAATGTGTGGAACATGAATATAAGCTAAACACAGAATTGATAAACAATCTAAACCAAATAAAATCACATCTACAGCAGAAATTAAATGGCAAAGATTAAGGGAAGAGAGATGCAAACACAAGGACAACACAACGATGTGTTATCGAAGAGGAAACCAAAGCCCTCGGCGTAAAACCTCTCTGCCGCCCTTCAAGCGGTAAATAATCCACTAAAAAATGTAGTTGGGATACATGAACGGCAGAAGACCCTCCAAGCCTAATCTACCCAATGTACCTAAGCCCTCCAAGCTTCTTGCTCCAACGAGATTGCACTGAACCTATTTCTTCTTTAGCTTACCGGATTCTGCTATAGCCCATAGTATCAACCAATAGTCATTGGTCCCTTCCTAACTACTTCCCAAAGCACCAAATAGTCTTCTCACAGATATGGGTATGGTGAGAAAAGGATTTGGGTAAGAACCTCTCAAGGAATTTGAAGAGTCTCTATGTGAAGATTGTGGATGAATCAATCTTGTTTTTCTCTAAGGTTTCTCTCTCAAAATTCTCTTTGGAAGCTCTCTAGATTTCGTGGGTATAAGGGGTATTTATACTAGGGTGATAATGGAATGCGAAGAGTCAGGTTTTTGAAAACAGAGCTGGTTGGCGGCTTGGCCTTGCGACTTGACTGAGTCGCGAGTTCAAGCCTCGAGATAATAGAATGATCAGGCTGGACTTTTTGTCCTGTAGTGCTCCAGCTGGCGCGACTATTCATCTTCTCGCACGCTTCACTCGTGTGCTGCAGTTGGCGGCTTGCCAGTCGCGAGTCACCCACGAGTCCCAGCCGCGAGTTTCTGCATCCTTGCACAATCTTGAGAATTTTTTCACACTCTCTCACTCACTACCCTTACATGATTCCCACCTAAAGACAAGGTTACTAATTGCTAAATTACAAGCAAATTTGGCATGGAATAAAGCCAACAAGATGGTTGATTAAATTCAACCTTACAATCTCCCCCTTTGGCTATTCCGTGACAAAACCCTACAACGAACTCTAGACTTAGCGCGTGAGTTGGGAACAGTTGATCAAAACTCACTCACACCTAACTCTAGAATCTGTGAAGCTCTTGAACCATAAGAACAAGTATCTCCTGAAACACAACAACACAGTATGATCATTGTATGCAGAAAACTTGTAATGCAAATGGAGCAAGCATAATGCGATCAAGCAAAATGGAAATAAGACATAGACCATGGCTTGACCAAACAGGAACAATCACTTATACAAAGTGATCACAATGCTCATACACAAGGAATGAACATCCGAACATGCAAGCTAATAAGCTCAATTTCAAAGTATCATTTGCATATCCAACACTCAACCAATGCAACAACTCAAGGTAATTGCATTAAGGATAAAAATCCAACAAAGGGTACAAGAGTGATGTACTTAAATAAAATGCATGACATTTAACATCAAGTACTTAAGCTACAAAGCAAGGGTACATAAACCTTAAAAGCTTACAAAAGCAACAGGTACAAACCCTTAACACATACAAAATAAAATATAACTACTGAAATATGCTAATATGAAACAAACACAATTAAACATAGGCCTGCATGCAGAGATCTCCCCCTTTGATTCAACTGTTTCTCCCCCTATCATTGTACTCCCCTTATCAACATCATCTCCCCCTTTTTGTCATGGAATAGCTAGTCCTCATCTTCTTCTAGTTTTATGTAAAGTTGTTATTTACAACTATATGTTTTGTTGGCTTATATTCTTTGCCAAATTTGATTGTAATTATATTCAATCTGTTGTACACTGTATTTATTGTGGGATTTCATTGTAAGGGTTGTGTGTTAGAGAGAGAGAGTGTGAAGACTCAAGCATTTGAAGACTAAAGTTTTCTCGCGGGTATCTCGCAACTTAGCTTCCCGCGAAGTGACTCATATGCCCTGCACATGCTGCAATGCGAAGAGTCAGGCCAGATGGAGACAGCTGTGTCTCATGAGTATCTCGCGGGTAAGGCCTTCCCACGAGACACCCGCGAGGCATTCTGTTCTGCCAGCTTGTCCAGTTTGATACATACTTTCTGTACCCACACTATTTATACCCACATTACCCACAAATGTAAAGGAGAGCTTCTGAGAGAAAACCCTAGCCAAACACCTTGAGAGTTAGAGATTGTTATACCCACAATCCTCTACACATTTGTTTTGGGAATTTCCTCATCTTCTACCTCTCCATTTCCATACCATTGAGAGGTTGATAGCCCAAACACTTATCACACCCTTTCAGAGTGTTAAGTGAAGTTTTGGTGCTGCTGGGAAGTATTGGAAGAAGCCAAGGATGGCAAATGTAACATGGAGCTTGTTGCAGGATCCGGAGAGCTAGACAAGACACGGTTCCGACAAGCCTTGTTAGAGTAGGAGCTTGGAGGGCTTAGGTACATCGGGTAGATTAGGCTTGGAGGGTCTCTTGCTAACCCATGTATCTTAACTGATTTTCTAGTGGATCGATTTCCACTTGGAGGGCGGCGGAAAGGTTTTTCACCAAGTTCTTCGGTTTCCTCTTCGATAACACGTCTCGGTGTTATCTGTGTTTGCATCTCTCTTCCCTACTCTTGGTCATTTCATTTTTACTGCTGTGTTGCTTTAAATATGGATTAGAGTAGTTCTCTTGCTTATACGCTTGTGTTTGCACTATTCCGCACTTAATATTAAGTTAGTGTAAAATCAACCAAGCCGTAACTTTAATTTGGGGGTCTAAACAGCTCTTGTGTTTATTGACACATTTTCGAGCTTTCAATTGGTATCAGAGTGGGTACACTCGCTGTGGTTTAAATACCTGAGTGTGTTCCTTGACCCCGTTTGAGATGGACCAGTCTCAATCTCTAAATGTTCCACCATTTTTTTATGGTAATAATTATGCATTTTGGAAAGTCCAAATGAGGGCATTTTTGTGTTCTATTGATGATGCTGTGTGGGATGCAGTTGAAGTAGGTTGGACCAGGCTGGAGGCCGCAAAATCCACTTGGGATAAAGCAGCTCTTACGGCGGCCAATGCTAATAGTAAAGCTTTGAATGCTATTTTCTGTGGTGTCTCCAGAAGAATTTCATAGGGTCCCTCACATGACAGTAGCCAAGGAAGCTTGGGAGATATTAGAGACCACCTATGAAGGAACAAAGAAAGTAAAGGATACAAAGCTTCAGATGCTTACCACCAAGTTCGAAGAGCTGAAGATGGGAGATGATGAGTCCTTTGATTCGTTTTATGGAAAGCTCAATGAAATTGTGATTGCAAAGCTCAATCTTAATGAGAAGATTGAAGATGCTAAGGTGGTTAGAAAAATTTTGAGGTCCTTATCGGAGAGCTTTCGAGCAAAAGTCACAACCATAGAGGAAAGCAAAGATTTGGATGAAATCAAGATCCAAAAGCTCATTGGGTCTCTTCAAACGTATGAGCTTAGACTGCCTTCTCATAAGACAAGTAAATCTCTTGCTCTTAAAACCATCACCGAAAGAATGGATGATTCCTCTAAAGAAGATGGAGTGGAAAAAGATGTAGCATTCCTTGCAAAGAACTTTCAGAAATTTCTGAAGATGAAGAACAGTGGGAAACCGTTCAGCAGAGGGAAATTCTCATCCTCCAAAGGTAATAGGAAAGAGTTTAAGAAGAAAGATGGAAATGATTCCCAGTCTTCTCAAGGCATTGTGTGTTATGAATGCAATGACCATGGACATCTCAAGAAGGAGTGTCCCAATTATCTGAGAGGAAAAGGCAAGGCTTATGCCACAATGCTCAGTGATACAGATTCTTCCAATTCTGATTCGGAAGAGAGCTGTGACGGAGAAGGAAATTACTCCGCCTTTATGGCCATTGAACATGTTGAGTCCTCGGAAGATTTGAGTCAACTTGTACAAGAACTTGGAGAGCACAGTGACGAAGAATCCATGGGGATTGTGGAAGAATCAGATGCCAAAGAGGATGAGAACACAGCTGGTCTGCAAGAGAATTACACCTTACTCCTTGAGAGGTCGGGAGAGTATGCAAGGTTGGCGAAGGCGACTGTGAGGAAAATGAAGAAAGCAGAGGAAGATTACCGAAGTCTCTTGGTCAGACATAAGAAGGCCAAATGTGAAATAGAAACGCTGAATGGTGAGCTGTCAGAAGCTTACTTAAAGATCAGATTCTTGGAGCTTGAGGTGGTTCAAGCTAACGGCAAGGTAGAGAGGGTCTCCACCAAGAAGCTGGATGATGTAATTTCCTCTCAAAAGCAATTCTCAGATAAATCTGGACTAGGATACACTGGAGAAAGCAGTGTAGCTGCTGTGAATATTTCCAAAGAAGTAAAGTTTGTGAAGGCCAAAGAGCTGGTTGTAGTTGCTCCCACTGTGGAGAAAACAAAGGTTGAAAAGAAGAAGACTGTGGTTGACCCAAGGGTGGTGAATAAGCCTCAAAACCAACCTGTGGTCAGGAATGAAGCAAGAGGGAGATCTCTTCCACGGTCACAACGAGGTCCTAGAACGAACCACTTTTGTCATCATTGTGGTGTTCAAGGACACACTCGACCCAATTGTCATAAGCTGAGAGCATTAAAGAATGCAACTGATCAAAGGTCAAGAAGACCAAGAAATGACAAGGGAACTTGGGCTGGTGATCAGTCAAGAGGTCAAAATGGTGACTCCAGCGTGATGGACGTGATGAAAATGATCGGGGCCTTCACCACTTGCCTGGAGAACTTCACTAGACGGTTTGAAAGTCCTATCTCTCATACCCAATCCTTTAAGGATATCACCCCAAATGCACGTGCCGTGTGGGTGAGAAGGGATACTCATGCATAAACATTTTGATATGTCCATGCATTAATTCTTTCAATGTTTAGGGACATTTGCTCATGCATATTTACATGCTTGATTTGACTGGTCTCATTTGCTTCTGGTTTTAGCATGTTTCTTTTACAAGCCTTTGCTTTGTTCTTGTTTTTGTTTTTTTTTTGGTGTGTTCAAAAATTCAAAAACCCATAAAAAGTTGAAAAATCTCCAAAAAGTTTGATCGCTTGTTTTGTGCATATCTCATGTGAGTTTGGCCTAGTACCTTCATACTAATGGCATAGTGCATTTACGAGCTTAGCTTGTTTTTATATGCACATTTATCTGTGTGGGAGAAATCTTGAAAACTATGTGTGATTGTTGTAAATAGATCTTCAAGTTTGTCATGAATGATTGGTCAATAGTCTTGATGATCTTGATACTTGCATAGACTTGTGCCTATATATCTTCCCACTTTATTTTTATGTTTTTGCAAAAGAGCTCACCAAATGTAAATCTCCAAATGAAAAGAGATATTGAGCTGCAAAAGCCTGTCACACATACTAGTATTTGACTAGGAAAAAGGGAAAGCAACTTTTGTTTTGAAATGTATGGTGCTCAAAAAGGCCAAAGGCTAATTCTCAATGTTGAAATATAAAAAATTTCAAGCACCGATCTCAAAGAGAGATTTATTATCCAAAAAGGATCAAATGTTATGATTTATGCTGAAGCCAAATGAAAAGCTTCTAAGTTGTGTAATCAATTTGTGGGAGGTCATATATGTTCATTTCTATTATTGAGAAAGACCACTTGACCTAGTATCAGTTGTGTATGATTTGATTGAATTGATCATTGAAGCTTCACTCTAGTCTAAGGACTATTTCACACTCGATACTCACCCACAACACACAAGACTTTGATTCAATGAATGCTTATCTCATTTGTGTGATTGTACATGTTCAAATGTGATGTGTATGCTCAAATACTTGATGATCAAACCCAAAAAGATTTTTTAGTGTTTTATAAGTTTTTGAAAGTGATTTTATACTTTCGTGTCTTTAGTTTTTGTTCAAAATGCATTTTTTGTGTTTTTCTTCAAAAACTGGTTCAGAGGTTTTCTCGCGAGAAGCTCGCGACTTAGAGCTTCCCGCGAAAAGGGCTTGAGGGAAATAAATTTTTCATCATGTCACACAGAATCTCTTGCGACTGTATCACGACTACCTCGCGACCAACAGCTTCTCGCGAAATGCTGTTTGGCTAAAAATTGGATTTTTTTTTAAAATCAGACAGAAGCTATCGCGACTGTCTCGCGACTATCTCGCAACCTAGAGCTTCTCGCGAAAGCTCATGTGCTTCAGTGGCCATTCTCGCGACTGTCTCGCTACTCACTAACCCGTGAAAAACGCGTGTTTTCAGTTTTTATGTAGCAAATGTGACAGTTTTTCAAAACATACTCATTTCCCTCGCTAAGCCTCTCTCGAACCTCTCTCAACCCAAAATCAAATTTCTCTCAAACCCCATCATTCTCAAGCATATTTTCTGCATTTTCAACTTCAAGGTATGTTTTCTAAAACATTTGCTTCTTGTTTTTCTTCTTTTATGTAGAAATTTATGTTAGGGTTTAAAAATTTGGGGATTTTTCGAAAATGGGTTGGGTTTCTATTTTTCGTGCAATTTTTTCCAACATTTTTGATTGGGTTGAGTCCCATTTGCTGGTTGTGCATCTGTGTTGGCCCCATGATGCATTTTAACATGTATTGTGGCTAACTTTCATCATGTTCATGCATTTTTCATGTTTTATTTGCTTTGTTGCATGTTAGGTGTTTGACAAAATGTCTAAGTGACATTTGTATGTTGAATTGGACTAAACTGAGTTCCAATCATTGGTCTAGGTTTTATTTGTCATGTTTATCATGCTTCAGTCAATGGCTATGTGTTTTACACACTTTTTCCATTTTGTGCCTCAATGTCATGCCATGCACACACTAGGCATACACCTAGGCACCTTCTAGGCACACCTCATGCACCTCATGCTGCACACATATGCACACACATGCACACCTACTTATCTTCATGCATTGTGCCTTTGTGTTCTTGGTTTGATTGTTTTAGCATACTGTTTTGAGTTGGTTATGCTCTGTTTTTAGGCTATTTTACCTCTGTTTTGAACTAACTTGAATCTAATCAAGTTTTTGTGTTCTGTTTTGTGTTTTTGCACATGTTTTCTGTCTGCTCTGTGTTCATTTGTGTAGATGTCTCCTTTTAAAAGCTCCGCAGTGAAAGGAGGCAGCAGCAAAGGGAAAGAGCCAATCATTGGTGTTGATGAACCGTCACCAAGGTCAAAAAGGCCTCGTTTCTCAACAGAAGTCTATGACCCTGATCTGTTCAGATCTTATGCTGCATTTCAGAACTATAGGAATTTTTTTCGAGATGCTCCTTTGCTAGTTGAAAGGGTCGTTGATCAGCCATCACTTCGTGACACAAATATGCCCATATGGTTTGCCACGAAAGATTGGAACTTTCTGCTCTCAACTCTCGAGGATGCATACGAGAACATGGTTAAGGAGTTCTATGCCAATGCCATTGTTGACGGAGAAGAGATAAAATGTTGGGTTAGAGAAAAAAGTTTCTCTGTAACACCAGTGTACTTGGCGGAAATTCGACACATTAACCAGCCAATACTCCCCATACCACCAGTATACGATGAGCTGAATCCAGATGAAGAGTTTCTTATAAAGACTTTAGGAACCAATTTGTAATTCTCCTCCAATAAGAAGTCAATCAATGTGGCATCACTTTCTCCCGAATTAAGACTTCTCTCAATGATCATGTGTAGCAACCTCTATCCTTTGTCAAGCACTGGATATATGAATCTTGGTCGAGCACTATTCTTGAATGATCTGATCACTGGCGAAGAGATTGATGTGTGCTCTCATATTTTCCACATCTTGGCAAAAACGGTTGATCGGACTACTTCAAGGAATTGTATTCCTTTCTGTCAACTCATCTCACGGATTTTGAAACTCAAAGGTGTGCACCCTTCGGAAGATGAGCGCCCATACCCAAGACCAAGTCCAATTACCATTCGTACTCTCCATGCAAGTATGAGTCATACCAAGAAGAATGTCAAGCAAGAAAGCCATGCAACTCCGGGGAGCTCGAGCTTTACACCCCATGCCTATGATGAACAGTTTGACAACATTACCACTGCTCTTCAAGAGATCAATACCAAGATATCTGGACTAGCATCTATCATGTACTCTCTCCACAGTCATTTTGATTCAAAGATCACATCTCTCCAAACTCAACTGGACGAAATTCAACGGAAGCTAGAAGAAAATGACTAGCTATTCCATGACAAAAAGGGGGAGATGGTATCATTGATAGGGGGAGTATGGTGACCATTGATAGTTGGAGTATGGTGATAGGGGGAGTAGAAGCTAGAAGAAGAAGTTCATTTTTTATTTTGTTTACAGTATTTACTGTTACTGCTTTTGTTTAAAGCTTAAATACTCTGTTTCTATTTCAGTTTAAATTTCAATTTTTTGTGTTTATCTCTATGCTTTGTAGCATTTCTTTTTTACTTTTAAGATATTGCCATTATGTCTTAAGTACTTCACTCTTGTGCCCAAGTAGGATTTTTTATCCTAGATGCAAGTACTTCATGTATCCTACATTGGTTGAGTGTTGGACAATTGATCCTAGGGATTGTTCTTAATTGCATTGCGTGTCCGGATGAACATCTACTTGCTAAATGTTCATTGTAGTCATTCTTTAATGACTGTTTTTGTTTGATCAAGATATGCTTACATGTTTTGTTGTGCTTACAAACTTGCTCATGTACGTACCTTGTGTCTAACTTGTCATAAGCTTAATGAAAGTTTTGTTTGTGTGCAAGTGTTTCAGGTAACAGGTATATACTTGCAAGTGCTTCACAACTTCTAGATTAGGTGTGAGTGAGTTTTGCCATTGTTCCCAAACTCACGTTTAAGTCTAAAGTCTGTTTTAGGGGTTTTGTCACAGGATAGCCAAAGGGGGAGATTGTAAAGTTGTTATTTACAACTATATGTTTTGTTGGCTTATATTCCGTGTCAAATTTGATTGTAATTATATTCAATCTGTTGTACCCTGTATTTATTATGGGATTTCATTGTAAGGGTTGTGTGTTAGAGATAGAGAGAGTGTGAAGACTCAAGCATTTGAAGACTGAAGTTTTCTCGCGGGTATCTCGCAACTTAACTTCCCGCGAAGTGACTTATGTGCCCTGCACATGCTGGAATGCGAAGAGTCAAGCCAGATGGAGATAACTGTGTCTCACGAGTATCTCGAGAGTAAGGCCTTCCCGCGAGACACCCGCAAGGCATTCTGTTCTGCCAGCCTGTCCAGTTTGATACACACTTTCTGTACCCACACTATTTATACCCACATTACCCAAAAATGTAAAAGAGAGCTTCTGAGAGAAAACCCTAGCCAAACACCTTGAGAGTTAGAGATTGTTATACCCACAATCCTCTACACATTTGTTTTGGGAATTTCCTCATCTCCTACCTCTCCATTTCCATACCATTGAGAGGTTGATAGCCCAAACACTTACCACACCCTTTCAGAGTGTTAAGTGAAGTTTTGGTACTGTTGGGAAGCATTGGAAGAAGCTAAGGATGGCAGATGCAACATGGAGCTTGTTGCAGGATCCGGAGAGCTAGACAAGACACAGTTCTGAGAAGCCTTGTTGGAGTAGGAGCTTGGAGGGTTTAGGTACATTGGGTAGATTAGGCTTGGAGGGTCTCTTGGTAACCCATGTATCCCAACTGATTGTCTAGTGGATCGATTTCCGCTTGGAGGGCGGTGGAGAGGTTTTTCACCGAGTTCTTCGGTTTCCTCTTCGATAACACGTCTCGGTGTTATCTGTGTTTGCATCTCTCTTCCCTACTCTTGCTCATTTCATTTTTACTGCTGTGTTGCTTTAAATATGGATTAGAGTAGTTGTCTTGCTTATACGCTTGTGTTTGCACTATTCCGCACTTAATATTAAGTTAGTGTAAAATCAACCAAGCCGTAACTTTAATTTGGGGGTCTAAACAGCTCTTGTGTTTATCGACACATTTTCGAGCTTTCACTTTCTTTGAATTTGATCCAATTGAGTTTGGATAGAAGTGAACTTCATATCCCACTGAATGTTGAGATGGCGCAAGATAGATGTAAATCCGGACATTTTGGTGCTCAACTCGTGGACAGATGCCACAATGTTGTCTAGTTTCTCATCAAATGACGATGAGCTAGAGTGCAAGCCATTGTGAGATGCAGAAGTTTCTGATTTGATTCCCTTCCGACTATGACCAATGCTAGCGTTGAACGTACGCATATTGATTGGAGCCAGTTTTGTGCACGGAGTATCATCAGTTGATGAATGAATTCCTTTGAGCTTCAATATCCTAGAAATAAGGCAGCAAAACAGAATGCATATCCTTGATTCAGTTAGAAGAACCATTTTGCGCAGAACATGAAATATATGTGCACAAATGTCAATCTCTACATCAGAGATCAGATCGTGCGTCCGAGGTTCATATACCCAGTACTAGATAATGGGTACAAGTTATGAAACATTATGATTGTAAGCACCCTCAATTTCGGAGGAAGAGAGGAAACACTGACTGAGTTTCCATTTGACGAAAATTCCAAGTCTTTTCCAAGAGCCTCCCGGAGTAGGTCCTCATCTGGACACGGATGATCATAAACTGGTGAGTTTTTAAACATTAGCCAGTTGATGTGAAGAATCTCTGCAAGATATGCGGGAGAGACTGAAAAGCTCTTTCCTCTAACCCAGCATTTGAGTTCTCCGCCTTCAACAATTGCATTGGCATAAAATTCTTTTACCAAACTCTCATATGCTTCATCAAGATCAGAAAGAAGATAATTCCAATCTTTGTAAGCAAATCATTTAGGAATGTCAGTGTCAAAAAGAGAGGGTTGATCAACAACCCTTTCGACTAACAGTGTAGCATCTCTTAAGTAATTCTCATGAGTCTGAAAAGCAGCAAAAGATCTGAACTTGTTGGGATCGAACACTCTTGATGGTGAGCGGGTCCTCTTTGCTCTAGGTGAGAGTTCATCAACATCAATGACAGGCTCTTTCCCTTTACTACTGCCCCCTTTAACAGCTGCTCTCTTGAATGGAGACATTTTCACCCTGCATCATGTTTTATCAAAGACAAGAGAAGCCACACAAGACACCAAACACTATTAGCATTGAGTTAGATCCAGAACATGGATAAAGAAGAAAACCCTAAAACTTTGAGCTTTAGGTCCCAATCATGAAAATGGGTGTGTGTGTGCCACTAACACCACAATGTTTGTTCAAGAGAGAGTAGATCAGTACATAACCACCAACAAATACACAACAATTTCAGCATGAAATCAGATACTCATATGCAATTGAGAGATATACAAATATCAACAAAACTCACAGACCAAGAAATATATGCAGTAAATGTGAAATGTACTGTGTGAGAAACAAAAACCATACCTTTCCTTGAAGAGTGAATCAGAAATGAAGGATAGTAATGGTGGTTTATGTGAGAAAGACGATGAGTTTGAGAAAGGCTCAAATGGGGAAGACAATGAATAGTCACAAAAGATCGAGGGAAAAACTGAAAAATTTTAAAAACTGCTCTTAAAACGCAAAACAAGCGTTTTTCGCGACTGAATCAAGTCGCCAGGGTAAGCCATGAAACACTTTGAAAACAAGATTCGTGAAAAATTGTCTAAGTGTTTTTCGCAATTGGAAGGTCTACTCGCGAGAGAGTCGCGAGGTGAGCCATGAAAATCTCTGTGTACCCATCGTGACTGGACCTTCCACCCACGAATAAGTCGCCACACTGAGTCGTGAGAATCATAAAAACTCATATTTTGAAAAATATTCTAAGTATTTTTTGTGACTAGGGCATTTACCCGCCAGTGAGTCGCCAATGAGTTGCGAAAACCTTCTGAGTAAAGTTCACGACAGGGGCATGCGGCTGGACCAACCCACGACTGAGTCGCCAGAACAGGGCAACACTGTTTTTGAAATTTTGACAACTTTTGTAAAAGCAAATTACTTTCCAAAAACAAACTAAAACACTCAAAAATCTTTTTGTGTTTGATCAACAAAGATTGAGCATGTGAAAGCACATTTAAACAAGTACAATCACACAAATGAATATGGCATTCATTGAACATAGACTTGTGTGTTGTGTGTGAATATCAAAAATGAGATAGTCCTTAGTCTAATGTGAAGCTTTAATGATCAATTCAATCAAGGCATACACAACTAGCACTAGATAATGTGACCCATCTCAATTATAGAAATATGCATATATGACCTCCCACATAAACTTAAGTGCAATAACTTTGAAGCTTTTCATTTGGCCCCATGTTCAACATAGCAATTGATCTTTATGAATCAACACATCTCATTGTGAGATTGATGCCTGAAATTTTTGATATTTCAATTTGACGAGTTAGCCTTTGGCTTTTTGGGCATCTTACAATTTATTTTTGGTCGCTTTCCCTTTTTCATAGTCAAATACTAGTATGTGCGACAGGCTTTTGCAGCTCAATATCTCTTTTCATTTGGAGATTTACATTTGGTGAGCTCTTTGAGTAAAGTAATAAAATAAAAGTGGGAAGATATATAGGCACAAGTCAATACATGTCTCAAGATTAACAAAACCATTCACTAATCATTCATGACAAGGTTGAAGATCTATTTACAATAGTCACATAGATTTCAAGATTTCCTCCACAATGATAGAAATGCATAGGGAACAAGCTAAGCTCGTAGATGCACAAAGCCATTAGTACAAAGGTACAAGGCAAAACATGTTTTGAGACAAAACTCAACAAAGTCGATCAAACTTTTTGGATTTTCTACTTTTTATGTATTTTTGGATTTTTGACATAAAAGCAAGAAAAGATTGATCACAAACATCAATGTAAAAAAATTTTAGTTAAAGAAATGCAAAAACACATAACATATATGACAAAAAATGCATAAATAAGCACAAAAAGAACACATGGAAGATAGAGTTCAAGGAATGATACTGACACCAATGGTCTTACGCAAAGATTCAAACCTCGAACCATCAAGAGGCTTAGTGAATATGTCTGCCTTTTGATTGTCAGTGTTGATGAACTCTAGACACACAATCTTGTCCTCCACCAAGTCCCGAATGAAGTGATACCGGATCTCGATATGTTTGGATTTCGAGTGCTGAACTGGATTCTTTGACAGATTTATGGCACTAGTGTTATCACAGAAAACACACATAGTGTCTTGAGAGATTCCATAGTCATGTAGTAGCTTTCTCATCCATAGTAGTTGTGCACAACAACTTCCTACTACTATATATTCAGCTTCAGCCGTTGAAAGAGAGACTGAATTCTGCTTTTTGCTCATCCATGAAACCAAGTTATTCCCTAGATAGAAGCAACCACCGGAAGTGCTTTTCCTATCATCAATGCACCCGGCCCAGTCAGCATCTAAATATCCAGCCAAGCACTCATTTGAATCTTTTGAATACCAAAAATCATAGTTAGATGTGCCATTGATATAGTGAACAATTCGCTTGACTGCTGTCAAGTAGGACTCTTTTGGCGCTGCTTGAAAACGTGCACACACCCCGACACTAAAAGCAATGTCTGGCCTACTTGCAATTAGGTAGAGAAGACTACCAATCATGCTACGATAAAGTGTTGGATCTACGTCGACACTGGCTACATCTACGCTTAGTTTTGTCGAGGAACTCATGGGAGTGGAGGTGTGTTTTTTAGAGTCTAGACCAAATCTTTTGACAAGATTTTTGATGTATTTCTCTTGAGAGATAAATATTCCATCTTTTCGTTGTTTCACTTGAAGCCCTAGGAAGTAGTTCAACTCTCCCACCATGCTCATCTCAAATTCCCTTTTCATTTCTTCCGAAAATTCATGAGCTAGTTGATCAATTGTGGATCCAAAAACAATATCATCCACATACACCTGAGCAACAAGAAGAGATTTCCCATCTCTTTTGACAAATAATGTTTGATCGGCTTGACCTCTTTTGAAACCACGATCCAACAGGTATGTGGTAAGGCGATCATACCAAGCTCTTGGTGCTTGCTTCAACCCGTACAATGCTTTCTTCAACCTCAACACGTGATCCGAAAACTAAGGGTCTTGGAAGCCCTTTGGTTGTTCAACAAACACTTCTTCATTTAGAAAACCATTCAAGAAGGTACTCTTCACGTCCATTTGGTACAGCTTGAAATCCATAATGCATGTTATGGAGAGAAGAATTCGGATTGACTCTAGTCGTGCTACTGGTACAAATGATTCATCGAAATCTATGCCTTCAACTTGAGTATATCCTTAAGCCACCAATCTAGACTTGTTCTGGACAACTTCACCATCTTCATTTGTTTTGTTCTTAAAAATCCACTTGGTGTCGATTACATGTGTATCCTTAGGCCTTGGAACCAACTCCCATACATCATTTCTAACAAATTGATGTAACTCTTGGTGCATAGACTCTATCCAATTCTCGTCTTTGAGAGCTTCCTCTACCTTCTTGGGTTCAAATTGAGCAAGATAACAATTGTACTTAACATGATTCGCACTATATCTTGGTCCTTTTCTTAACCGCAGTCCTTCATTCACATCACCAATGATATTGCTTGGTGGGTGGTTGAGAATAACTCTTGACGATGGTTTCTTGGAAGTTGAAGGTTCCTCATCACGAGAAATTGGAGGTTGAACTTCTGGAGGTGTGAGTGGACTTGAAACACCTTGTGTTGATCTAGTCTCTCTTCTTGATATAGGAGGTGTAGACTCCTTTTCAGGTGATTCTTTTTCAGCATCATCACTTAGAGACATATCATCATTATCATCATTCTTCATAAGATTCAGCCCCTTGCCATCATCATCTATGTTCTTTTCTGAGATGGTGTCATCTATGACCACATTTATTGATTCCATCACCGTCTTAGCGTGCTTGTTGTACACTTTATATGCTCGGCTATTTGTGGAGTATCCTAGGAATATTCCTTCATCACTTTTAGCATCAAATTTTCCAGGATTTTCCCTATCATTTAGAATGTAGCACTTATTTCCAAATATTCTGAAATATTTCACCTTCGGTTTCTTTTCTCTCCAAATTTCATATGATGACTTCTTTGTCCCTGCTCGGAAATAAATTTTGTTCCTAATGTGACATGATGTATTCACAGCTTCAGCCCAAAATTTTTGAGGAATGTTCTTGTTGAGCAACATGACCCTTGCCATCTCTTGAATCACCCGGTTCTTTCTTTCAACTACCCCATTTTATTGTGGAGTATTTGGAGCTGAAAATTCCTTCTTGATGCCATGCTCATTGCAAAGGCTTCAAATTTAGCGTTTTCAAATTCTTTCCCATGATCGCTTCTGATTTTGACTATGGGAACCCCTTTTTCATTCCGTAGCCTCTTGCATAACCTTTCCATTTTATCACATACTTCTAACTTCTCTCTAAGGAATTCCACCTAAGAGTACCTTGAAAAATCATCAACTACCACCATAATATAGCGTTTTCCGCCCATGCTTTCAATTCTTGTTGGACCCATTAAATCCACATGAAGTAGCTCCAAAGGTCTTGAAGTCGCAACTACATTCACCTTAGGATGAGCTGATTTTGTTTGTTTTCCCATTTGACATGGACCACAAACACTTTTCTCAATTTTCCCAAACTTTGGCAAACCAACTACTGCTTCTAGCTTTGAGACTTTAGCCACTTGCTTGTAATTAGCATGCCAAAGTCGTTGATGCCATAGCTCCAAGAGATTCACTCGAGCACTTCGACATGCTATGCTTGGTTTGGGAATGATACCATAGCAATTGTCTGTGGTCCTAAAACCCTTCAGCACTTAAACACCCTCTTCAGTTAGGATTAGACACCCTTTCTTCAAGAATTGGACTAAGAAGTCCTCATCACATATTTGAGTGATGCTCAACAAATTCACTTTCAGTCCTTTGATGTACAGCACATCAGTCAACAGGGGAAATCCCAGAATCTTAACGGTTCCATTTTCGAGAACCTGTGAGTGACTGCCATCTCCAAATGTCACATAACCATCTTCCTTCTCTTTGAGAGTTTTGAATAAGGACTTATCTCCAGTCATATGCCTTGAACACCCACTATCAAGATACCACAAACATGAATTAAAAACTTTCAATGCGGTGTGAACAAAAAGACAAGCATGTGATAGGCATTCTTGACCATCAAAGTATGACTCATCTTGATTTTCTGCATTCACAGAAGAATATAGCTTTCTTTTCAGACTATCAAGCTCATCACATAATCGTCTATTCCTTCTCTTATATTTTTCAACCAAGGAAATAAACTTACACAAGCTATTATGAACATTATGATTTCGATGAACTAATGATTTCAGCATGTGTATAAAAATTCTAGCGTGTTTCTTTGACTTAAACAACTCTAAAACTTTATCACTGGGACAATCTCCAAACATGCTCATAGAATCATTATCACAAACACCTCTAATCCACTTCATATTGGCCTTTGCCATAGCACTTTCCATAACAAGCCAAGGGGTTTAGGATCACACTCAGGTAATAAAACCACAGTGAGTGTACCCGCTCTGATACCAATTGAATGTTCAAATAGCGTTGAAAACACTATGAACGTTTAGACCCCCAAATACAAATGACCAATTCAAGCTTATTATCAAACAATAAATGTGCGGAACATGAATATAAGCTAAACACAGAATTGATAAACAATCTAAACCAAATGAAATCACATCCACAGTAGAAATTAAATGGCAAAGATTAAGGGAAGAGAGATGCAAACATAAGGACAACACAACGATGTGTTATTGAAGAGGAAACCGAAGCCCTCGGTGTAAAACCTCTCCGCCGCCCTCCAAGCGGTAAACAATCCACTAAAGAATGTAGTTGGGATACGTGAACAGCAAAAGACCCTCTAAGCCTTATCTACCCAATGTACCTAAGCCCTCCAAGCTTCTTGCTCCAACAAGGTTGTGCCGAACCTATTTCTTCTTTAGCTTATCGAATTCCGCTATAGCCCATAGCATCAACCAATAGTCATTGGTCCCTTCCTAACTGCTTCTTAAAGCATCAAATTGCCTTCTCGCAGATATGGGTATGGTGAGAAAAGGATTTGGGTAAGAACCTCTCAAAGAATTTGAAGAGTCTCTATGTGAAGAGTCTCTACATTTCGTGGGTATAAGGGGTATTTATACTAGGGTGAGAATGGAATGCAAAGAGTCAGGTTTTTCAAAACAGAGCTAGTTGGCGGCTTGGCCTCGCAACTTGACTGAGTCACAAGTTCATGTCGCGAGATAACAGAACGGCCAGGCTGGACTTTTTGTCCTGTAGTGCTCCAGCTAGCGCGACTGCTCATCTTCTCGTACGCTTCACTCATGTGCTGTAGTTGGCGGTTGGCCAGTCGCGAGTCACCCGCGAGTCCCAGTCGCGAATTTCTGCATCCTTGCACAATCTTGAGCATTTCTTCACACTCTCTCACTCACTACCCTTACATGATTCCCACCTAAATGCAGGGTTACTAATTGCTAAATTACAAGCAAATTTGGCACGGAATAAAGCCAACATGGTTGATTAAATTCAACCTTACAAATTATATATATATATATATATATATCTATTTGAAACTATGGTTAATGTGTTAGTGTGTTAGTTTGAACATTTTTTATTGTGGAATATTGATGGTCAACAAGTATATTTGATCTATTACAAGCTTATGTTAGTTATTTTTGAATTTTGAGTAGGTTTATATAACATTTTTAATATTAAAAAAGAAAAAGAAAATAATGAGCAGGTTTTGGCGACGTTTTAAAAATGTCGCTATAAAGTAAGAAGAAATCCTTTTTAGTGACGCTTTAAAACATTGCAAATAATCAGTCCTATAGGATTTATTATTTGCAACATTTTAAAAACGTCGCTAAATATATTTTCCAAAAATTTTATATTATTTAGTGACATTTTCAGGTCACTAAAAGTTTTTGAACGCCATAAAAGTGTCACATATGGTGATAATTTACAAATTACACTAAAATTCTGGGTACACGGCCTACCGTCCATAACACGACTGCAAATGCTCCCCTAACTACCAACTTATTATCAATAAGGAGGGCAAAACGGGTAGTACCCCAACTTGAATTTAAGGTCCGTTTGTTTTGTGCGTCTCACATCCACGTTTTACGCATCTTGTGTTTCAGTTTTTTTTTTTTTTTTTTTTTTTTTTTTTTTTTTTTTCAGCTCAACGCCTCTTGCACTGTTCATGGGACCATGAATAGTGCAATCAAGCATATGAATAGTAATTTTAAAAGTGAAGAGTCTCTATGTGAAGATTGTGGATGAATCAATCTTTTTTTTCTCTAGGGTTTCTCTCTCAAAATTCTCTCTGGAAGCTCTCTACATTTCGCGGGTATAAGGGGTATTTATACTAGGGTGAGAATGGAATGCGAAGAGTCAGGTTTTTCAAAACAGAGCTGGTTGGCGGCTTGGCCTCGCGACTTGACTGAGTCACAAGTTCATGTCGCGAGATAAAAGAACGGCCAGACTGGACTTTTTGTCCTGTAGTGCTCCAGCTAGAGCGACTGCTCATCTTCTCGTACGCTTCACTCGTGTGCTGTAGTTGGCGGTTTGCCAGTCGCGAGTCACCCGCGAGTCCCAATCGCGAATTTCTGCATTCTTGCACAATTTTGAGCATTTCTTCACACTCTCTCACTCACTACCCTTACATGATTCCCACCTAAATACAGGGTTACTAATTGCTAAATTACAAGCAAATTTGGCACGGAATAAAGCCAACATGGTTGATTAAATTCAACCTTACAAATTATATATATATATATATTTGAAACTATGGTTAATGTGTTAGTGTGTTAGTTTGAACATTTTTTATTGTGGAATATTGATGGTCAACAGGTATATTTGATCTATTACAAGCTTATGTTAGTTATTTTTGAATTTTGAGTAGGTTTATATAACATTTTTAATATTAAAAAAGAAAAAGAAAATAATGAGCAGGTTTTGGCGACGTTTTAAAAATGTCGCTATAAAGTAAGAAGAAATCCTTTTTAGTGACGCTTTAAAACATTGCAAATAATCAGTCCTATAGGATTTATTATTTGCAACATTTTAAAAACGTCGCTAAATATATTTTCCAAAAATTTTATATTATTTAGTGACATTTTCAGGTCACTAAAAGTTTTTGAACGCCATAAAAGTGTCACATATGGTGATAATTTTAAAAACATCGCAATAGACCTATAGCGACTACTCTATTGTGATGTTTTTGAACGTTGCCAAAAAAAGTTGTTGTAGACCATTTGTGTCTATAGTGACGTTTTTTGGGGTTTTAGCGACGTTTTACAAATGTCACCTAAATTCAAATTTCTTGTAGTGCCGGCGTAAAACTGAAGCTTTTATTGAGGGCTGATTAACCAATTTTGAGCCATAAAGAGAAAAGTTTTAAGTTGGATATTTTCTTATATTTAAATATTAATTAAATAAGAAATTTAGTTTTTTATATTTTTATTTAATATATATATATATATATATATGTATATATATTTCTTGATTCTTGAGATGCATAGTTAATAAAAAAAAAAAAAAATTGTATTCAAGTTCTGCTAACATTTTATTTTCAATTAACAATATAGCTAATCCACTTAATCTTTTTTATGGCATAGTCAATCTTAAATAGGATTTTTAATAATTTTAATTAAAAAAAAAAACTCTTTCTACAAACACAACTATAACAATTATTGTTACCCAAAATATACAAATTAAATAAGACACTTTGAATAAAAAAGATTTGTTTTGTCTTATTATTTTTTTAAAGACCACAGCAAATGGGAAAAGTTATAACTAACTAAATTATTGTTTAAAATATATTGATTAAATTTTAAATAAAAAAAAATTGTAACAAAGTAGCAAAAGTGGATTGATGTATCATATCAACCTAAGTTATAATAGGTACAGAGAAGGAGTAAACCAATAAATGCGTTTGGAGAAGGTAATAAGTTTTGTTTAAAATGATATGCTGTAAATCATTTTAGGTAATCGCATGTGAATACTTTAAAAAATACATAAACAAAAAAGTAGATGTAAAAAATAAATAAATAAATAAATTGGGATGCATTGGGCCTTAAACTTCTCTTTTCAGGTTTTATTAAAAAAATGTTTTTGTGTTTTGGATATATACCTAAAGGCATTTTTAATAGAGACTGCAGTCTATTAGCCAATAAAGGAGCCTTGATTTTTTTATTTTTTTTAACCTCGGTGAAGCATAAAAAAATATTAAGAGAAATAAATATAATATATAATATTAGTTAATAAATGGAGTCTTCCTTTATTTGGTAGCGTTACGAAATGATCTTAGTTGCCTATATAGTTGAGTTTGGGCCTGACTTCTCTTTAGATTTAAGCTGTGTTTGGATATCGTTTATTTTGCTAAAAATTGAAAACACTGTATCAAAATAATTTTTAAATGTGTGAATAGTACCGTGTGACTCATTTTTAATGAAAGTTTTGTTGAAAAAAGAGATTTGTGGGTCCAATGAATAGTGCACGGGACCCACTGGAAAAGCCACCACAACCACACAGAAACGTGCTTCACAAAAAAAAAAAAAAAAAAAAATTAATCACTATCCAAACGGTCACTTAATCTTAATTATAAGTGGATCTATTAACCTGCCCAAACCCAAATGAAAAAATTGGGTATTGATAAGAGGAATATTAACCCGTTTTAGTTCAATAAGCTTCTGATTCATACCCTGATTTGACTCATTTTTAATGTATGTTTATACACTAAAATTCTGGGTACACGGCCTACCGTCCATAACACGACTGCAAATGCTCCCCTAACCACCAACTTATTATCAATAAGGAGGGCAAAACGGGTAGTACCCCAACTTGAATTTAAGGTCCGTTTGTTTTGTGCGTCTCACATCCACGTTTTACGCATCTTGTGTTTCAGTTTTTTTTTTGTTTTTTTTTCAGCTCAACACCTCTTGCACTGTTCATGGGACATGAACAGTGCAATCAAGCATATGAATAGTAATTTTAAAAGTGAACAGTAATCAAAAAATGATTTTTTATCGATTTCAGTTTTCAGCAAAATAAGTGTGGTAACCAAACGCACACTTAGTTTAGGGGTTTTAATTTACCTAGCTTAGGTTGTTTGGAGTAGTCTTGGAATTTTATTTTTTAATTGAGGGTATTTCATACTTTTGACAATCCTGTTTTCCTCCTTATTTCATATTGTGCTTTATGCAATGACTACGGAGTGCTCCCATTAACTACCCAGGAGAGAGCACAGCAGTAATATAGAAGCATAAACAATGATAAAATAGATGATAAAGAAGAAAATAGCAAAACAGATATATTCAAAATAAGTTAAAACAGAGTATGGAATATGAAAACTGAAACTGATAAAATCTTACTTGAAAATACTTCTGTCTTTGATTAAACTTGAAAACAAACTGTCTTTGATACAAGCTTGAAAATAAAATACTGTCTGAAAGGTTACAAGATTACAAAGTAAAACTGTCTTTGAAACTAAAAGGTTACAAGGTTATCTGTCTGAAAGGGAAGGGTTACAAGATTACAAAAGGAAAAGATTACAAAAGTCTTTCTGAGAAAGGGAGAGCTATCTTGGACCTAAGCTTTCAACTGAGAATTGAACCTTAATTCTGAACCTCAAAGTTGGACCTGAGAAATGGACCTGACTTCTGTCTTCGGAGTCTGTCTTTTTATAGATGAAATGAACCATGGTAAGTCTTCAAAAGTAACTTGAGTTAAATAAAGTGAACTCAAGTTAATCTGTCGGCAGGATCTTGAACAGTAAAAGTAAATCTTGAACAGTAGTGATCTGTCTGAGAATCTGTCAGTAGACGCGTGCCAGTGAATAGTAATCTTTCAAAAGGGACTTCTGTCTGTGGAACTCATCTGTCAAGGTAAATAATATTTTATCAAAAATATCTTTCTAGATTTTTCTGTCATTTTGTTATTTTGCCTTTGCCTTATCTGTCACATATCATAGGGATCTTGAGAATCTTGGAATGCTTCTGGGTGAGTCCTGTAGTTTGGAGATGAGGATTCCATTACTGTGTCATCTTCATCATCTGAGATTTGTGATGCGGCTTCAAGCAACTGCTTTTTGAGCTGTCTTCTGTCTGAGACGGAGGCAAGCTGGCATTGAACTTGACTCTTTTCTAAGAGGAAATTAGGACTTTCTGTCTGGGAGGAAGAGGCTTTTTTCTGTAATTCATTGCAAATATGATCAAAATTAAACTTATTCCACCATTTTAATTTAAACTTTCTAGTAAGCATAGGAAAAGGGTATTGAGGATGCTTCTCTATCTTGTATTCCCATCTAATGATCCATGGGAGATCAGGAAATCTATAAAAGAACTGCAAAAGGTGTGGGAAATCCTTGAGATGTGGTAAATCTGGTTCTTTCTTGAAAGTCTCAAAAGCTTTTAAGAGATCAGGAGGGAGAATCATAGCTTCAGGACCATAAGAATTCCACCAGTCAATGAACCATCTTGGGATCATCATGTCTGTCTTTCTGTACATATCAAACAGGAAAAACCACGTATGCCTGTAAATGTTATTTTGGAATAGAAGGAATCTATCCCAAGCTTCCATATAGTCATAATAATTATAAAATGATGGTTGAAAAAGTATGGAAAAATTCCTAATGACCCAGGGTTGAGCCCTCCACTGGGAAGGGGTGAGAATCTGTTTTATGACCACTTTAGAGTAGCCAAATCTGTTTGGTTCTTGGGAACAGGGCATATGTGTTACTAATATTGAGTCTGTGTCTACTAAAATAAGCTCATAAAATGTCTGGGTCTTTAATGTTTCTGTCTTAGGATGTTCCCATCCTGGGGGTATGAGCTGTCTGACTAGGGAGAGGGTGTCTTTTATGTGCTGGTATTCTGGTTCAACCCATAAAATAAAATTCCAGGAATCCTTTGGGAGTTCAATACTGTGATCTTCTTTTGGGGTTGGGGCTTCCTGTGAGGTAGAGGCTCTATAGTTTGGTTGGGTGGAGGGAGAGGTTAAAGGGGGAAAAGAGGATGCGACTACGTTAAATGGTTTCTTTAAGGGAGGGGTTGAGGTAGTTGAGGGTAAGGCATAAGACTGTTTGGACGTTGGAGTGGGGCTTGGGGAGAGAGGTTGGAAGGGGTTTGGGCTACAAGGTATTGGGGGTCTTTCATGGGGTCTATTCGAAGAAAAAGTGGGTGAGGTGAAAGAGGGACAAGGGAGAAATCTACTAGGGGGAGGAATTGGAGGAGCAGCATAAGACTGTCTGGATCTGGCTCCTTTAATATATTCGATATCAAAATCAAAAACACTTAAAATAGCCTGCCATCTAGCAAAACTTTGTTTAGAAACAAGATTTTGAACATCTTTTTGTAAAACTTCTTTAGCACTTTTACAATCAACCCGGATTAAAAACTTTTGATTAAAAAGATCATTTTGAAATTTTGAAATACACAATATAATGGATAAAATTTCTTTTTTAATAGTGCTGTAATTCTGTTGAGTAGTCGACCAAGAGCCAGAATGGAATCTAACAATTTGTTCTTTTGCATTGTCTTTTGCTATCTGTTTTAAAATTCCACCATAGCCTATATCAGAAGCATCTGTCTCAACAATTTTAAAAGCATGGGGTGATGGAATAACAATGCAAGGGAGTTGTTTAACATATTTTTTAATCTGTCGAACTATCATAGTATGTTTATCTGTCCATGCAGGAAGATTCTTTTCTAACCTTCTATATAGGGGTCTACATATTTTTCTTAATCCCTGAAAATAGTCTGAAACATAATTTAGGCTGCCAAGAAATCTTTGTAACTGATTTTTATCTTTTATTTCATCTGGAAATTTATCTGCAAATTGAATGGCCCTGTCAATAGGACTTAAGGTTCCCTTATAAATATTATGTCCTAAGAATCGGATTTTATCTTGGAATAAATTTATCTTAGTGGCTGAGACAACTAATCCATTGTGTTTAATTACTTTGACAAATATATCTAAATGTTTCCAATGGTCATTAATCGATTTAGAGAAAATTAAAACATCATCTATATAGACAATTGAAAATTCTATAAAAGGTGTAAATATATCATTCATTATATTTTGAAACTCACTAGGTGCATTTTTTAGTTCAAAAGGCATAACATTTCATTCATAATGACCAAAAGGAACTGTAAAAGCAGTTTTATATCTATCTTTTTCATCAATTTGAATTTGCCAAAATCCACTATTCATATCGAATTTAGAGAATATGGTTGCTTCATGAAGTCTATCAAGTAAGTCTTTCTTATTAGGGATGGGATATCTTATCCATTGTAATGTTGTATTTAAAGGTTTATAATTTATAACTAATCTTGGAACTCCTCGCTCCAATTTTGCCTGTTTATTAACATAAAAAGCAGCACAACTCCAAGGAGACTTGCTTTTTCTAATCAATCCTTTATTTAAAAGGTCTTCAATCTCTTTCTTACAATGTTCTAATAGTTCATTATTCATTTGTATTGGTCTAGCTTTAGTAGGTATCTGTCTTTCATTAAAGTCTTTTTCATAGGGTAGTTGTACTATGTGTCAGTGCCTGTGCCAAAAAGCAATGGGGAGATTAGAACAAATTTCTGCCTCAATCTATTGTTTGAATGATTTTATTTTATGATGCAATATGGGGTCTGTTAATTGATCAGCAATTCTTTTGTATATTATTTCTAATTTTAAAGATTCTAAGTGTATATTCTTTCTGTCAATTCTTTCTCTATCAATTTCCTTTATTATGGAGATGTTTCAAGGGAATAGATTTCTTTCGGGATAGGTGGCAAGATGAATTTAAAAAGTATGTCTTTTCCTAACACATTAGTTTTAATTCCTTCTTTTGTCATTAAAAAGGGGTAAAGTAAAGCCATAAAGGGATTTCCTTGAATAATTTTAGAAGAAAGGTCTTTAATTAAAACAAAAACTGTTTCAAAGCATACTCCGTCATTACATATGTGGACACTAGGTATCTTATAATTAATTATCAGCTTTTCTCCATTAGCTTGAGTTAATCTTTCAGATGATTTTTCATAATACTTTAAAGGTATTAATCCTTCTTGTATACAATTCATGTCAACACCTGAGTCTATTAAGGCAATATCTGTCAAAGAAAACTCTTTATTAATCACTAAAGTGATTTCTGTATGCCATTTTTGAAAAATTACTCTGTCAATTAGACTAAAGAAATTCTGTTTATCACCTTTTGCTAATAAGGGTGAGTCTATCATGGGTTCAGAATTTAAATTTATTATTTCTACAATATTTTGTTCATTTATGTCTATGGAATTATCTTCTTTAATTTCTTTAATTTCTTGTTTTGCTATTTTTGCTTCTGTCATTAAGTCTTGTAAAGTTACTGATTTTATTTCTACGTTATCTTCTTTCTTTTTTATCTTTTCTTGCTTTTCTTTTTCTTTTTTGGCTTTTTCTTGTTTTCTACATTCTGTAACATGGTGTCCATATTTCTTACATCTAATACAAGTAATAGGTATATCTATGGAATCTTTCAATTTTAGTAAATAGTCTTTTTTGTCTTGATTAGGTAGATTATCTATCAATTTCATTATTATGTCTTTTTGTTTTCTTTTTCTTTTATTAACTTTAAGTGGGTTGGTTGATTTTAGTTCTTCCTTTTTCTTTACTCGATCTATCTCTTTTTGACTAATATTAAATATTTCCATTAATTCATTTATTGTATCTTTTTCAAATTCTAATTTACTAATTTGTTTAGCAATTTTATTCTGTCTAGCACATTGTTTTTTAGTATGTCCTTCTTCTTTACATTTATGACAAATAGTATGTTTAACTTGTCTGTCAGTATTCTCATTATCTGATACTTCTGTAGTATTTAAAACTGCTATTTCTTTTTCCTTATCTGTATCTAAAGGTGAATTTAAAATTTCCATCTTTCTTTTTAATTCTGCGAAACTATTATCTATCATTGATTTCTCAATTAATTTTAGTCTTTCATCAATTACCTCTTTTAAACTACCAGTATTATCAATTTTCTTTCTATTGTTGACTTTCTCTTTACCTTTTGTTCTTTCTTCTTCTACTTCTATCTTCCTACGTAGATAATTTTTAAGAGGACTATTCTCTTTTAGTATGTCCTTAACTTTTCCTACTTCTTCTTTCTTGTCTGTCCTTCTACTATTTTGTCTTTCAATCTTTTCTAGTATTTCTTTTACTATGCCTTTCCTTATCATACCTCTTTCTTTGTCTTCATTTATTATATTTGTAGCACTTCTTTCTTTATCTTCTATACGTGTTGATATTTCCTTAATTGGGTTAGTTTTCCTGTCAACTTTTCTGTCAGTTGCTTTTAGAGTCTGTGAGTCTATTTCTTTATCTTCAACTGCTATAGGTATAGCTCTGTCAGTTGCTTTTGCAATTAAGAAGTTACTAGGAACTTTTATTACTGCATAGCCACTACTTGCTCCTTGATAGCGTTGGTCAGCCTTACACTCGTTGGCAAATCATAGTTTCGCGTTGGTCAGCCCGTTTTGTTAGCCGACGGACAGGCGTTGTTTGGGTGGTCCCGCAATGGAGTTTCCCGAGGAGGTGGTCCCGATAGCAAGGATACCAGTGGTTAGTAATTAGTTCCGCCAGTAATTATTAATTGCTTAGAAAGAGAACAAATACATTTATCAGCTCATAATCTGTTTGCTTGTTCACACTTAGGCTAGGCACACACTAATTTGAAACATGGACTATGATGATATAGATTATGATGAAGGTTATAGCATGAGAGATATAGACAATAATTGGTCAAACAGTAATATGGATTATGAAACAGATTCTGATTCTGACAGTGATTTTGATGATTATAATTATAATAATAATGCAAAAAATTGGAGTATATTAACAGAAGATAAAATCAACCGACAGACTAATAGACACAGCCTCTTAGACATAATTAATAAAAAATTAGAATCTATAGAAAATGATGAAAGATCTAAGACATATACTAAAGTAGAGAGAAAAAATGATAGTTTTTTGGACCTCCATGAAAAAATGAAAGCTTTAAATTCACCTTTAGAAAAAGAAAGAGAATTTGAACCTCATCAAAGATCACCTTTAATTAATACTGTGACAGATAATTGGCATAATAGTCAAGACCATAATTCAAAAAGTATCGACAAGTTAGTAAATATGATAGACAGTAGAAAAGTTAGCTTTTTAGAAAATTCAAAAGCAACTGACAGAGCTATACCTATAGCATTTGAAGATAAAGAAATAGACTCACAGACTCTAAAAGCAACTGACAGAAAAGTTGACAGGAAAACCAACCCAAGTAAGGAAACTGCAACACGTATAGAAGATAAAGAAGTGTTGAAAAAAGGAATGGTAAAAGAAATAATAAAAGCAATAGAAAGACAAAATGAGCAAAAGATGGCAGTTATACATAGGAAACTAGATATAAAGGATGAGATAGGAAAAGTCAACAATTGTTGGAAAACTAATAATAATAATAATAGTCCAAAAGAAGTGGTGGAAAGGCAAAAAGCTAGTTCAGTACAAGTTATACGTACAAAGCTAGAGCAAAAAGAAGAAAAAGGAAGAGAAATAGTCAACAAAGGAAGGAAAACTAAAAATAATGAAAAGGAAAATAGTGATGGTGTAGTAAAAGCAAAAGAAGTCAACAATAGAGGAAAAGTTGACAATAATAGTTTAAAAGAAAAAATTAGTGAAAGACTAAAATTAATTGAGAAATCTATGACAGATAATAGTTTCACAGAATTAAAAAGAAAGATGGAAATTTTAAATTCACCTCTAGATATAGACAAGGAAAAAGAAATAGCAGTTTTAAACACAACTAAGGTATCAGATAATGAGAAAACTGACAGACATGATAAACATAATATTTGTCATAAATGTAAAGAATATGGACACACTAAAAAACAATGTGCTAGACAGAATAAAATTGCTAAACAAATTAGTAAATTAGAATTTGAAAAAGATACACTAAATGAATTAATGGAAATATTTAATATTAATCAAAAAGAGATAGATCGAGTAAAGAAAAAGGAAGAACTAAAATCAACCAACCCACTTAAAGTTAATAAAAGAAAAAGAAAACAAAAAGACATAATAATAAAATTGATAGATAATTTACCTAATCAAGACAAAAAAGACTATTTACTAAAATTGAAAGATTCCATAGATATACCTATAGCTTGTATTAGATGTAAGAAATATGGACACCATGTTACAGAGTGTAGAAAAGAAGAAAGAGCAAAAAAAGAAAAAGAAAAGCAAGAAAAGATAAAAAAGAAAGAAGATAACGTAGAAATAAAATCAGTAACTTTACAAGACTTAATGACAGAAGCAAAAATAGCAAAACAAGAAATTAAAGAAATTAAAGAAGATAATTCCATAGACATAAATGAACAAAATATTGTAGAAATAATAAATTTAAATTCTGAACCCATGATAGACTCACCCTTATTAGCAAAAGGTGATAAACAGAATTTCTTTAGTCTAATTGACAGAGTAATTTTTCAAAAATGGCATACAGAAATTACTTTGGTAATTAATAAAGAATTTTCTTTGACAGAAATTGCTTTAATAGATTCAGGCGCTGACATGAACTGTATACAAGAAGGATTAATACCTTTAAGGTATTATGAAAAATCATCTGAAAGATTAACTCAAGCTAATGGGGAAAAGTTAATAATTAATTACAAAATACCTAGTGCCCACATATGTAATAACGAAGTATGCTTTGAAACAGTTTTTGTTTTAATTAAAAACCTTTCTTCTAAGATTATTCTAGGAAACCCCTTTATGACTTTACTTTACCCGTTTTTAACTACAGAAGAAGGAATTAAAACCAATGTGTTAGGGAAAGATATACTTTTTAAATTCATCTTGCCACCTATCCCGAAAGAAATTTATTCCCTTGATAACATTGCCATAATAAAAGAAATTGATAGAGAAAGAATTGACAGAAAGATTAGACATTTAGAATCTTTAAAATCAGAAATAATATACAAAAAAATTACTGATCAATTAATAGACCCTATATTACAGCATAAAATAAAATCATTCAAACAACAGATTGAGACAGAAATTTGTTCTAATCTCCCCACTGCTTTTTGGCACAGGCACCGTCACATAGTACAACTACCTTATGAAAAGGACTTTAATGAAAGACGGATACCTACTAAAGCTAGACCAATACAAATGAATAATGAACTATTAGAACACTGTAAAAAAGAAATTAAAGATCTTTTAAATAAGGGTTTAATCAGAAAAAGCAAGTCTCCTTGGAGCTGTGCTGCTTTTTATGTTAACAAACAGGCAGAATTGGAACGAGGAGTTCCAAGATTAGTTATAAATTATAAACCTTTAAATACAGCATTACAATGGATAAGATATCCTATTCCTAATAAGAAAGATTTACTTGACAGACTTCATGAAGCAACCATATTTTCTAAATTTGATATGAAAAGTGGATTTTGGCAGATACAGATAGATGAGAAAGACAGATACAAAACTGCTTTTACAGTTCCTTTTGGTCATTATGAATGGAATGTTATGCCTTTTGGATTAAAAAATGCACCAAGTGAATTTCAAAATATAATGAATGATATATTTACACCTTTCACAGAGTTTTCAATTGTCTATATAGATGATGTGTTAATTTTCTCTAAATCAATTGATGACCATTGGAAACATTTAAATATATTTGTAAAAGTAATTAAACACAATAGATTAGTTGTCTCAGCCACTAAGATAAATTTATTCCAAGATAAAATCCGATTCTTAGGACATAATATTTATAAGGGAACCTTAAGTCCTATTGATAGGGCCATTCAATTTGCAGATAAATTTCCAGATGAAATAAAAGATAAAAATCAGTTACAGAGATTTCTTGGTAGCCTAAATTATGTTTCAGACTATTTTCAGGGATTAAGAAAAATATGCAGACCCCTATATAGAAGGTTAGAAAAGAATCCTCCTGCATGGACAGATAAACATACTATGATAGTTCGACAGATTAAAAAATATTTTAAACAACTCCCTTGCATTGTTATTCCATCACCCCATGCTTTTAAAATTGTTGAGACAGATGCTTCTGATATAGGATATGGTGGAATTTTAAAACAGATAGCAAAAGACAATGCAAAAGAACAAATTGTTAGATTCCATTCTGGCTCTTGGTCGACTACTCAACAGAATTACAGCACTATTAAAAAAGAAATTTTATCCATTATATTGTGTATTTCAAAATTTCAAAATGATCTTTTTAATCAAAAGTTTTTAATCCGGGTTGATTCTAAAAGTGCTAAAGAAGTTTTACAAAAAGATGTTCAAAATCTTGTTTCTAAACCAAGTTTTGCTAGATGGCAGGCTACTTTAAGTGTTTTTGATTTTGATATCGAATATATTAAAGGAGCCAGATCCAGACAGTCTTATGCTGCTCCTCCAATTCCTCCCCCTAGTAGATTTCTCCCTTGTCCCTCTTTCACCTCACCCACTTTTTCTTCGAATAGACCCCATGAAAGACCCCCAATACCTTGTAGCCCAAACCCCTTCCAACCTCTCTCCCCAAGCCCCACTCCAACGTCCAAACAGTCTTATGCCTTACCCTCAACTACCTCAACCCCTCCCTTAAAGAAACCATTTAACGTAGTCGCATCCTCTTTTCCCCCTTTAACCTCTCCCTCCACCCAACCAAACTATAGAGCCTCTACCTCACAGGAAACCCCAACCCCAAAAGAAGATCACAGTATTGAACTCCCAAAGGATTCCTGGAATTTTATTTTATGGGTTGAACCAGAATACCAGCACATAAAAGACACCCTCTCCCTAGTCAGACAGCTCATACCCCCAGGTTGGGAACATCCTAAGACAAAAACATTAAAGACCCAGACATTTTATGAGCTTATTTTAGTAGACACAGACTCAATATTAGTAACACATATGCCCTGTTCCCAAGAACCAAACAGATTTGGCTACTCTAAAGTGGTCATAAAACAGATTCTCACCCCTTCCCAGTGGAGGGCTCAACCCTGGGTCACTAGGAACTTTTCCATACTTTTTCAACCATCATTTTATAATTATTATGACTATATGGAAGCTTGGGATAGATTCCTTCTATTCCAAAATAACATTTACAGGCATACGTGGTTTTTCCGGTTTGATATGTACAGAAAGACAGACATGATGATCCCAAGATGGTTCATTGACTGGTGGAATTCTTATGGTCCTGAAGCTATGATTCTCCCTCCTGATCTCTTAAAAGCTTATGTGACTTTCAAGAAAGAACCAGATTTACCACATCTCAAGGATTTCCCACAGCTTTTACAGTTCTTTTATAGATTTCCTGATCTCCCATGGATCATTAGATGGGAGTACAAGATAGAGAAGCATCCTCAATACCCTTTTCCTATGCTTACTAGAAAGTTTAAATTAAAATGGTGGAATAAGTTTAATTTTGATCATATTTGCAATGAATTACAGAAAAAAGCCTCTTCCTCCCAAACAGAAAGTCCTAATTTCCTCTTAGAAAAGAGTCAAGTTCAATGCCAGCTTGCCTCCGTCTCAGACAGAAGACAGCTCAAAAAGCAGTTGCTTGAAGCTGCATCACAAATCTCAGATGATGAAGATGACACAGTAATGGAATCCTCCTCTCCAAACTACAGGACTCACCCAGAAGCATTCCAAGATTCACAAGATCCCTATGATATGTGACAGATAAGGCAAAAGCAAAATAACAAAATGACAGAAAAATCTAGAAAGAAATTTTGATAAAATATTATTTACCTTGACAGATGAGTTCCACAGACAGAAGTCCCTTTTGAAAGATTACTATTCACTGGCACGCGTCTACTGACAGATTCTCAGACAGATCACTACTGTTCAAGATTTACTTTTACTATTCAAGATCCTGCCGACAGATTAACTTGAGTTCACTTTATTTAACTCAGGTTACTTTTGAAGACTTACCATGGTTCATTTCATCTATAAAAAGACAGACTCCGAAGACAGAAGACAGGTCCAATTCTGAGGTCCAACTTTGAGGTCCAACTTTGAGGTCCAATTCTCAAGTCCAATTCTCAGTTGAAAGCTTAGGTCCAAGATAGCTCTCCCTTTCTCAGAAAGACTTTTGTAATCTTTTCTTTCTGTAATCTTGTAACCCTTCCCTTTCAGACAGATAACCTTGTAACCTTTTAGTTTCAAAGACAGTTTTACTTTGTAATCTTGTAACCTTTCAGACAGTACTTTATTTTCAAAGCTTGTATCAAAGACAGTTTGTTTTCAAGTTTAATCAAAGACAGAAGTATTTTCAAGTAAGGTTTTATAGTTTCAGTTTTCTATATTCCATACTCTGTTTTAATCTTATTTTGAATATATCTGTTTTGCTATTTTCTTCTTTGTCATCTATTTTATCATTGTTTATGCTTCTATATTACTGCTGTGCTCTCTCCTGGGTAGTTAATGGTATATTGACTTGTAAGCATAGTTCTACCTTCTGTCTCTATGTCCTTATCTGTCAACTGGTGAACAAGTGATATTTCTGTCTCTAAAAATGACAAACTTCTTTTAGTTTCTTTATTAGTATACTGTAAGCTGGTGACCTTATGGGGGAAACTAATTTCTTTTGGAATAAAAGGTAGAATGGAAGTAAAAGGTACGTTAGTTACATTAGGTTTAATTTGCTTTCCTGTTTTCATAAAATGATTTAAATTGACTTTGGAAGAAAGATCACATATCTCATTAGGTAATTTATGATTAATTAATCTAGTAGCCGCCTGGATTAATCTTTCCTGTATACAATTCATGTCAGTACCTGAGTCTATTAAGGCAATTTCTGTCAAAGAAAATTCTTTATTAATTACTAAAGTGATTTCCGTATGCCATTTTTGAAAAATTACTCTGTCAGTTAAACTAAAGAAATTCGCTTCACAAAAAAAAAAAAAAAAAAAAATTAATCACTATCCAAACGGTCACTTAATCTTAATTATAAGTGGATCTATTAACCTGCCCAAACCCAAATGAAAAAATTGGGTATTGATAAGAGGAATATTAACCCGTTTTAGTTCAATAAGCTTCTGATTCATACCCTGATTTGACTCATTTTTAATGTATGTTTATACACTAAAATTCTGGGTACACGGCCTACCGTCCATAACACGACTGCAAATGCTCCCCTAACCACCAACTTATTATCAATAAGGAGGGCAAAACGGGTAGTACCCCAACTTGAATTTAAGGTCCGTTTGTTTTGTGCGTCTCACATCCACGTTTTACGCATCTTGTGTTTCAGTTTTTTTTTTTTTTTTTTTTTTTTTTTTTTTTTCAGCTCAATGCCTCTTGCACTATTCATGGGACATGAACAGTGCAATCAAGCATATGAATAGTAATTTTAAAAGTGAACAGTAATCAAAAAATGATTTTTTATTGTTTCCAGTTTTCAGCAAAATAAGTGTGGTATCCAAACGCACACTTAGTTTAGGGGTTTTAATTTACCTAGCTTAGGTTATTTGGAGTAGTCTTGGAATTTTATTTTTTAATTGAGTGTATTTCATACTTTTGACAATGGAATAATACTCCAGGAATGATGTTAGATTTAATTGAGGGAATAACAAAATGAGGAAATTTTCTCATTTTTGAAACATAGAAGGAAACAGGACTTAATTCCAAATATTAAGGTGTTGGTGGTTGATGGATGGGTGGAGGGATGTGAACTGCCTCAAATATAGAAGTGATAAAATGGTTTTTTGGAGTCAAATACTGAATTGTAGGCCATTTCAATTTGTTCAAGAAAATAAAATATTTTGATACTGATCAATATCAGTGTACTGTTTTAAAATTCTCTCTCTCTCTCTCTCTCTCTCTCTCTCTCTCTCTCTATATATATATATATATATATATATAATATTTATAAATTATTTATTTATATGTTAATCAATCAAAGTTTATTTATAATTTAATCAATCAATGGCCATATAATTTGTTAAGAATATTTAAAAGCATAAGTCTATACTAAACATCAATATACTTAAAAATAATTATGATTATTATAATACCCTTTTCTTAAAAAAATCAATATCAGGTATCATATTCATCGTTGAGTTTATAGTTTTTTTTATTAAAAAAAATTAAAAATTCTTTAAAAAAAAGCATACTTACTAGGTTTTTTTAAAGGATCCTGAAAATGAATGTTCTTAAAGTATTTGTTAATGAACCGTTTTAGAAAAATTTTAATACAACTTTTATGAAAAATATAAAAAATTGTAAAAAAAATCAGTTGTTTTTTTTCCTATAAAAATTTCTTAAAATATTTCCTAAACCAACTCTTAGGGTCCATTTAGTTGGAGGGATGGAAAAGTGGGAGGATAGAAAATGGTGGAAGGATAGAAAAGATTTTAATTTCCCTCATTTTTGTTTGGTTGGGAGTGAAAAAGTGGAGGGATTGAAAAAAGTGAGTTTGTATAAATTTACTCATGTACCATTGTTAAAAATGATGTCCAATTAAAACAAAAAAAAACAAAAAAAAAAAAAAAAAAAAAAAAACAAAAAAAAAAACAAAAGAAAGCAAAAGAAAAAAAAATAAAAAAGAATGTGAGCAACGTACACTTAAATAAAATAAAATAAAAAAGGAAAGAAGAGGCAACAAGGGAAGGAAAAAAGAAGAAGAAGAAGAAGAAGAGGTGGCAACATCTAGGAGGAAGAAGGTAAAAAATTTAAAAAAAAAAAAAAAAAAAAAAAAAAAAAAAAAAAAAAAAAAAAAAAAAAAGGAGGCAATGTATAGGAGGAAAAAAAAAAGGGGGGATAATTACACTAAACCCACCTGTGGTTTGGGCAAAAATCACTTTGCCTAACCGTGGTTTGAAAAGTATCACTTAACCTACCTGAGGTATGTTCCGTTTGTTTTCCGTAGCCCACCTCTGTTAAAATCGGGGGTAAATAAGTATTTTTGCTCAAATTTTATATCTCTCTCCTCCCAAAACAAAAAATAGCACAAAATGTAAGCGAAACAAGATCAAAAGTGGTATGAGTCTCTCTCTCAATTCACATAAATCTTGAACATGAAGAACATACCAAAAATAAAAAATAAAACCCAGATCAACCTACACAAATAACCGAACAATACAATATCGAAACCAACGGTGGTGATATTCTATTCATTCATCCCTTTCCCTGAGTCTCTGTCTTCCTATTCTCGCTTTCTTTGATTCGGATTAGAAGAAGATAAATAAATAAATAAAAAAAAAAAAAATGAAGAACACGACTTTAGTCAGTGAAAAAAAAAAATTTGAATGAAACCCAACAACAAACGATTACCGACGACTGACCATCAATAAAATCCACAAACCCATAACCACTGTCCACAGACCACTGACCACGGAGCATCAACAAAAGCCACAAACCCATCAACAAAACAACGGCATCGACATCAGTACACAAACCCAGAACTTTGTAACCATTCGCCACCAATAAACCCAGAATCAGTGATTCAAACCAAAACCCCTAGTGATTCAAACCAAAACCTAGAATCAATGATTCAAACCAAAACCTAAAACCAGTGATTCAAGCCAAAACCAAACCCAGAACTAGTGATTCAAAACAAAACCCATAGAACCAAAACCCATAAACCTCCAAAGCCGACCCACAACAAAACCGAAATCCTCTAACACCGATCCTAACTAAAACCCACAAACCACTGCGAACCCACCACTGTAAAGGCGAAGAGAGGAGAAATCTGCATCATCGACGTCGCTTGAGGGAGGAAGAGAAAGGAAAGTGGGGGTAGTTGGAGGAGCGATGGTAATGGACTTTCCGTTGGATGACAGTGGTGCAACGTCGTTTTCGTCCTCTTCTTCTTCTTCGCCCAAATTGCCTCACAGGCTTCGCCGGAGACTCTCTGAGTCTAAGTCCCCGCAGAACTGTACTATCGAAGATATCGAAGCAAAGCTTCGCCACGCCGATCTTCGCCGCCACGCCTCTCTCTCTCTCTCTTTTTGGGGTGGTTCTTGAATATGAAGACTCTCTCTCAACTTTACTCTTCTCAGCTGTTGATGTTGTTGTTGTTGTTTTTTTTTTTTTTTTTTTTTTAGTTCGTTTAATTAATTACTATTATCACTAACAAAAAAAGGTTCGTGTTTGTTTACTGACAAAATTAACGGAGAAAGATTGAGAATTTTGAACCTTTCTTTTTTGGTCTGGTTCTTGAAATTGAAGACTCAACTCTACTATTCTTGAAAATGAGGATTTCGGTTTTGTTTTGGTCCCTCCTTTTTGATCTTGTTTCCCTTCCATTTTTGTGCTATTTTTTGTTTTGAGAGGAGAGAAACATAAAATTTGAGCAAAAATACCTATTTTCCCCCGATTTTAACTCAGGTGGGCTACGGAAAACAAACGGAATGTACCTCAGGTAGGTTAAGTGATACTTTTCAAACCACGGGTAGGTAAAGTGATTTTCGCCTAAACCACAGGTGAGTTTAGTGTAATTATCCCAAAAAAAATAAAGAGGTGAAGAAGAGCAAGGTACAGACAAAGCCCATGTGCAAATGCACAAAGGTATTTTTGTCCATTAAGTAGCCTCATTTTCTCCCTTCAGTTTTCTCTCCATTTTGGAAAGAAAACTTTTTAGTAGGCCCGAAAAGAAAATACTTGAACCCCACAATTTATTTTCCTTTTTCCTCACTCAACCAAACACACTCCAAAAAAAATTTCTTTTCATTTTCTCTCCAAAGTTTTCCATTCACCTTATTTCATCTCCAAATAAACACACCCTTAGGCTATTCAGTAACTTTTTTTTTTTTGTTTTTTTATCATATTAAAAGATAGAAACTTAATATTTTTATTTATAAAAAGAACCCCTTTAACTATATGTTCACGTGGGACTATCAAACAGTAACACACAAAACATAATTGGCAAATGAAATATACCTTTTCTATTAAAAATAAAAAGTAATAATAAAGATTCGAGGTTGGAATTGATGTTCACGTGGCTCTAAACACACACACACACAAATGCTAAATAAAGAAAAGTAAAATTGAAAAAGAATGAAGGGGAAACTTTCAACGACCTCCCATATGAAAAAGAAACAGAAGCAATACTAAAGGGCATCAGGTCTGGGCAGGGCGAACGCGAATGGAAGGGGCGGTGGAGACTGTCAAACCCGGGGGTTACTACCTATAATGTGGTGGAAACGTGGTGGCAACAATGGTGTCAAAGTAAGCGTCGACAGGGCCTGTAAGTTAATGAGAATTAATTTCTCGGGCGAAATCCGGCAAGTTCCTGGTATGGCCGAACAAAACATTCTTGCTTCTGTATCGGATTAGGTATTGACTCTCTGGCTTTTTTCCTCAAAATTCTTCCTTGAATGTGGTGGAGGTAGGTATACCTTATATGTCACATTCCTATTGTTAAGATGTTGCCTTCCCATCGAAGAAGGATACGAATACGATATGGATATGGTTTTAATAAAATAGGACAACATTCAATTTCGGCTTCTATGCATGCGTGCTTGGTTTATTTGTTGCAAATATACCAAAACATGTAGCATATAGCTGAAATTTGTTGTTGCAGCTTTGATTGATTTTGATTTTATCAATTATTTTTCCATTTTTTAATTATATTTTGGACACCTGGTGATGGTGGATTAGCACGTTATTTTACCAATCTAACGCATCCCTTGCATGATGTAATATCCCAATATCTAATGCATTAGATTTTTACCATTATTTTAATGATGTAATAATGTAATATCACAATATCTAATGCATTAGATTGTTGCCATTATTTTAATGGGAAGTTGAACATATATGTATTAGTCTAGTTAGAAATTATCCTCCCTTCAATTTTTTTATTTTTTATTTTTGGCTTGAAATATTTCTTGAATCCTTATTGCACTTTTGGACAAAACTCTCAAAGTTCCATTATTCAATGGGATTAGGCCAACATACATCTCAAAACAGTGCATTCATTGTCCAGCAATTAATTTTTGAATTAGATTTGCTATACTCTTGTATCAACTATAGATTGACTTATTCCTTTGTTTATCTTCGTATTCAATAGCCACATGACTCACGAGAAAAACTATGTTCGGCAGTTTGTTTATAAAAAGCCCTGTATCGACCCTTCCTACAAAAATAGACCTACCCCAGAGAGAGAGAGAGAGAGAGAGAGAGAGAGAGAGAGAGAGAGAGAGAGAGAGAGAGAGAGAGAGAGAGAGAGAGAGATGGGTTCCGTTGCAACAGCTACTAGACCTCATCTAGTTTGCGTCCCAGCTCCACTTCAAGGCCATATAATTCCAATGCTCAAGCTAGCCAAACTCCTCCACCATAAAGAATTTCACGTAACTTTTGAAAATACAGAGTATTCAAAAACGTTTACTCTGGTCTAGAGGTCCCAACTCCCTTGATGGCTTGCATGACTTTCACTTCAAAACCATTACCGATGGACTCCCACCAGTAGACGCTGTTGTCAGCCAAGACATCATCGCTCTTGCTGAATCCACCACAAAGGCTTGTCTAGTCCCACTTTGCAACCTCATTACCAAACTCAACGACAATTCGTCTTCGAACGTGCCTCCTGTTACCTGTATTGTCGCAGATGGGGGTATGTCTTTCACTCTTGATGCTGCTGACAAGTTCGGAATTCCATGTGTGCTTTTCTGGACACCTAGCGCTTGCGGCTTCTTGAGCTATATGCATTTCCGCCATCTAGTTGAACGAGGTTTAATACCTCTCAAAGGTATAATTTAAATCTTCAAATTCCTTCTATTTTTTAAGATGATTCGATTTTTTTTTTCAATATCATGAACCTCATATTTGAAAGAAAAAGAAAAAAGAAAGGAAATTAAAAGATTGGATTAGGGATCATTTCCCTTGTTCTGTATCATCATATATTGACAGTCTTAGCTTGTAATTAGGAATTAGTAGACAAATAACATATTTTGATTTATGGAGCATAGAGTGGAATAGAGGAAGTGAGATAGAAGATCTTAATTTTGATTTACACCTCTCTCATATGCATTACTAATATCACCTCCATTTTTTTTGGGGTAATAATATCAAGTCCAATTATCATACATGTTAACTTCAATTTAAAACCAAACATGCAAATGAAAAGTCTAAGTATTATATATAAGAGATGTGCATGGGAGATGCAATAATATTTTCTGTATGTTAATTACACTTATAATAGCCATCAAATTATCAAGTTTTTTTCTTTCCTTTTCTATATTTACTTTTATTTTTTGAAAAATTGATGCTTCTTTTTAATATTACATTGGAGTAGGCTATTCACAAAGGTCAAACCTATTTTTGTGTGATTTACAAATGCAAACTATCTAACAAATGGGTACTTGGAAACTACAATCGATTGGATTCCTGATATGAAAAATATCCATCTCAAGGATCATCCGACTTTTGTTAGAACTACAGATGAGAACGACGTCATGCTCAACTTTAAAATCCGTGAAACTAAGAGAGCTTCAACTATCATTTTGAACACATTTGACCTCTTTGAACATGACGTGCTGGATGCTCTATCTTCCATGCTTCCTCATATATACACCATTGGACCACTTGTGTTGCTTGCTGATCAAGTTAAGGACAATAACTTGATATCAATAGGTTCCAATCTATGGAAGAAGAATCAGGGTGTGTGGAATGGTTAAATACAAAAGAACCTAACTCAGTAGTGTAGGTAAATTATGGTTGTATAACTGTCATGGCGCCTCACCAACTCATTGAGTTTGCATGGGGATTAGCAAACAATGAAAAACCCTTCTTGTAGATTATAAGGCCTGATCTTATGGGAGGCAATTCAACAATTTGTTGCCAAAACTAAAGATAGAGGCATGTTAGCAAGCTGGTGTCATCAAGAAAAATCTTAAAACACCCATCAATAGGGTGTTTTTTAACACATAGCGGGTGGAATCCAACACTTGAAAGTGTGTGTTATGGAGTTCCAATGATCTCTTGGCCTTTCTTTTCTTATCAACAGACGAATTGTCAATACTGTTGTGTCGAGTGGGGCATTGGGGTGGAGATAGATAATAATGTTTAAAGACACAAAGTGGAGAAACTTGTTAGAGAGTTAATGGACGGTGAGAAACTTGTTCTCTTAACTAGAAATGTTTGAACCAAACATAGAAGGCTTTCTAGTTTTTAATGAACTAGTACTCCGAGTGTCATTAATATGCTAAATAAAATCATTTTAAATATTTATATAGAATTCATTCCTATTTTTGTTGCAATAATTTCAAAATAATTTTGTGATTTGGTTAAATTAATGGTCAATTATTAAGTACCGCTATGTATATAAATGAATATATATATATATATATATATATATTTGTGTGTGTAAAATTGTTTTTTTTTTTTTCTATAAATTGTTTTGGGTAAAATACTATTTTGGTCCCCAAACTTTATCAAAAATTTATTTTTTGTCCATAATTTTAAAAAGTTCATTTTTTGTCCCTAAACTTTTGAAACGACCATTTTTCGTCCCTAATCTATAGAAAGGGTTTTACTTTCCGTCTTTAAAATCTTTTTTTATACATAAATTATTGGAAAAAGAATTTTTTTCCCTATTTTTAAATTTATAAATAAAAAAAAATAAAAAAATAAAAAACTCCATACAAGGTTTAAGGATGAAAACATAACATTTTAAATTTTGAGGAAAAAAACCAAACTTTTGGCAATGTTTAGGGCCTGTTCGGTAAGAGAGTTCAAACAACAATTTTCAATGTTTAAACACTGAAAAATGTGAGCCAAAAAAAAAAACAATTTTGTTATGAGATTTCTTTTAGGAGTATTTGAGTTATGTTTCTCATTTTAAGGTGTTTGAACATTGAATTTAGAAAACTCCTCCTATTAGTTTTCATTTTCAAATAACATTGCTCTATGACACTTTTGTAAATATGTTAAAAACTGTAGGTCCCACCTAATTAGAACACATGAGGGAACTTTCTCTCTCTTCAAAAAAAAAAAAATAAAAAAAAAAAAAAAAAAAAACACATACACATACCAAACAGACAATTATATTTTTTCACAATTTAAAATATAAACATGGCACCAAACACATTTTTTGCATTATGAATACATTAAACACGTATTTTCACAACACTTTTTAAACCATAGTTTTCACATCATTTTGAATAACAATACTTGAAATTTGCTACCAAACATGCTCTTAGAGACCTAATAGTATATTACCAATTTTTTTTTTCCACTTTTATGTTTCATGTTTTGTTTATTAAAAGAAAAATGATTTTCAGTGACAAAAATCATGGTGACAGGAGCATGAAGCCCTCACAAAAATATGTTCTCGAGAGAGAGAAAGACCACCCTCACAAATATTGTATGACACGGCGAAACATTTGTAACAGAAATAAATAAATAAATAAATAAATGCATAGATATCATACCCAAAGTTGAGCCAAATATCAAAACCATTCAATGAAAATGCAACAAATCACCTCACATCCTCAAATCCAAAAAAAAATTACCTACACCTTGAAGAAAAAGACCAAAATGAGAGGGAAGACCTTTGAAACTAGAAAAATGGAGTTATTGGGTGATTTTTCTATGAATTCAAACGTGGCTCATGGTATTCATTATCCACTTTGAAAGTAGCTCATTATAAGCATGAACTACTTTGAACGCTTTCGTGCCTACCATATGCAGGGCCCGCAAAAAATAATTTGAGGTCTAAGGCGAAAATTTAAAGAAGTCTTTTTATATCTAAATATCACTTAAATGATATTTATTTTATTTTTTATATTATATATTTATTTTATTTCAAATCTATTATTAATTCTTACTAATTAATAAGACTAATTCACCCAAAGTGAGATAGAAATACTTATATTATATTGTTTAAGTAGCACCAATCATATTTCTACCACATGTAAGTTTTTTTTCATAAAATTTGTATTAATTTTTGCATTTTTATTCACTTAATAGTGAATTGGTGATTGTGTTGTATTTCTATTAATTCATAATTTTTTTTTTTTTGTGGAGAAGATGTTAAAGAATTACAAATTTTACTATAAAAAACTTACAAACTGATGTGACATTTCAATAAAAGAATAAATTAATATTGAATTACTTATTGTGATCGGACATATCAATTTATAAAATCTATGTGATAAAAAAAATGTGCAAGTTACACACTCTTTTTTTAATTAGAGAAAAAAAAATTACTGCCCCCATTTTAATTCGGGGCCTTTCTATGCTAGGGGCCTTAGGCCATGGCCTAAATAGCCTAGGCCTAGGGCCGGCCCTGACCATATGCACCACTTTAAGAGCTTTTTGCAAGTTGTAAATTCATATTTTCTTCTTATTTTGGACAGATTAACAAAACCTGAAGAATTTCATTTTTCGAAGACTCTGATTGAACTATGAAAGGCCTTGGAAACCTTGGTTCAAGAAAGCTAGCCTTGTCATAACCCCATTTTTCATGATTTGAGGCGATCCATGATTTAAGTTCAAAGCAACAAAATTTTATTCACAAAAATTACGGCCAGCAAAATATTGCAGCTTGTTCTCTCTCTCTCTCTGTGGAAACCAAAACAGAGAAAAAACACAAAAAACAAGAACCCTAATTCCACCTGAAATGCAAACCAGCGCCACAAAACCCACTAAAACCTCCATACTAGGCTAAATTTAACAAAATCGGGTGAAATTGGTTAATTTTGGAGCAAATTTGAAGTTTGAACAAGTGTAATTAACCAAGTTTCCAATGACTTTGATCACATCATTCATGAACTTCTACTGATGTCAATATTTTTCCACACCCTTTCATTCCTAGCTATAGTGGGTTCTTGAACTGGACATTACCCAAGTGTTGCTTGCAAAGAACACACTTCGCGCTCATAATAGACACGGTTAATCATCTAAATTTTGGCTACCCCGATCTCATGATCTGACATTCTATCTCCACATATGTACAATCTTCCACTAATTTCAATATTTCACCACATTATTTAAATCCAACGGTGTGCTTCCCAATAAGATACAGTTGTTTGGATTCTTCTAAAAAAAGAAGATACAATTATTTGGTATAACCTCAATTTTCTTCCGCTCTAGTCCACTAAGGAAGGGAAAATTATTAGGTGCTCTCGAAACAGGGTGATGTGGTGCTCCCTCATTTTATATTTATGGTGGATCTGTTAGGACATATGTGTTTTTCACTTGTTAAGAACATATGTCACTTTTTATGTAAATTGGCTAATCCTTATGACAAAACGCACTCTACTTGTAATTGGGTAGTTCTAGGTGTTTTTAATACTTCAAGAAACATTGTTTCAAGATCAAGTGTTGAAGTCATCAAGTCTGTCCAAGAAAAAGCAAGCTGAAGTGCAATTTCATTAACTCTCGACACCTGCTCGATAGCTACCTCGATACCTGCTATCTGTCGAGAATTACGAAAATCAGTTTTCTGATTTGATTTTCTTGGGATCCGTGAATATGGTTTTGGGCTTTCTTTTCTTCTAACCCTAAACATATAAAAGGATTGTTTTAAGAGCCGTCAAACATGACACAAGTTGCAAAAGCATTGAGCAATCCTTGTTCAAGCAAATTGTGATCAAAAGACGAAGTTCTTAACCTAGTTCATCTTCTCTCTTGAAGTTGCTGTGTATTTGCACCATAGGGTTTTGTAACCAAGCATCTTCCTGATCTTCATCGTGTATGATGAACTGAAGAACTTTGCAGCCAACCTCTCCTTCTAAAGTTGGTGTTTGAAGACGCGTACTGGGATCCGCGCATTGGTTAGTCACGTACTTGGGAGCCGTGCATCAAAGGTGGAAATTGTCACTACAGATCAAGTCCAATTGGGTATTGGGGTAAGGGTTCAACTGTAGGTTGGTAAGGTACTTGGGATTCCTTTACTTGTAACCGCTTGATTTGATAATAGTGGAGTTTCGGGAGTGGTGACCTGAAAATCACCCGGTGGGGTTTTTGCCGTTAGGGTTTTCCCCATTCGTAAACAAATCACCGTGTTATTTAATTTCCGCTGCATATTTAGTTTTTGGTGATTTGTTTGTGCTTCCACGAAATTGCATGATTAAATTGATTAATTAACAACTTGGCTAATTAATTAATTAGGTTTAATCACAAGGGGTCATTCAGATTGTGGCCTATCAGGATCCTTGCATAAATTTAATTAGTAGGATTTATAATTAATCAGAGGTAATGGAGCATTATGTCATTGTGCTTCAGAAGTACTTAATAATTACTCATAACAAAGAATAATTACAATCCAATTACTTAGTTAGAAACCATATTGTAATATATATATATATATATATGTGGTATGATTAAGAGGAATTGAGACATATTTTGGTCTCATATCTGCCACAATAGCTCAGCCTCATCGAGATAAGACCAGTTTTGGCTTGTGAATAGTGCAATTTTCACACGCAATTTAGGGGTGACAAAATGCGGAATTACGTTCTTTATCCAACACCTTTCATTGTAATCAAGATGTCAAATAAAGAAGAGGCATCTATAGATATCGTATTTTGTCTACCCTCAATTTACGTGCTAGACCCTTAAAAATCTAAAAATATTAACTTTTCACTAGGGGACCTTGGGAACATCTAGATTGACATGGTCCTACCCGTTCGGGTATCGAAACACTTGAAGTGCCTTTTCAGGTTAAAACGACCAAAATGCCCCTGGTCAACTAGGGATTAACCAAAAAGTCAAAGTTGGTTAAAATCACCCCAATACCACTGTTTACATGTTTTTATATCAGACCTGAGATATTCAGAGATCTTTGTCAACATTGACCAATTTCGACCAAGTTTGACCTGAGGTTGACTCTCGAGGGCACTAGAAACCCTAATTTTGATTTGACTATCAAAACAGGTTGAAATTAACGTCATTGTGAAGATTATTGAATTTCCTTTCTAACGACTATTCATGGGCCAAAATCAGACTTAAAACGGTTGAGATATTCACGTGGGACAAGTAGACACAAAATGACAAAACATGATGGGCAAATGACACCTTTTTATGACCCTTATTATAATAAAGAGTAGTAATAATAAAGACTCCAGGTTGGAATTGATGTTCACGTGGCTCCAAACACACAAAACAAAAGAAGAAAAATTGAAAAAGAAACAGAAGCAGTAAAGGGCATCCAGTCTAGGCAGAAGAAAAGGGGGGTGGTGATTTGCGAACTGGGCATGGCCAAAATTAGGGTCGCCCTTAGGCTTAGGCCAATTAGGCCATTACCTAGGGTCCCCTTACTAGAGAAGGCCCCAAATTTGGGGGCAATTTTTTTTTTTTTTATTTATAAATATATTTGGGAGATATTAAAAAATTTTAGTTTACATTTTTTTTTTTCACTATTAAGAAGGCTCAAAGAATTAAGTAAAGTTAAAGATAGATGTGCGCACCCGGAGTGAGCTTAAAGGACCAGCTCACTCTTGGGCTCACAATATATTTATAATGTGGGTTTTGGATTTCCTACTTTGGGTGATTCTAGCCAAGAGACCCAACGATTTCTCTCAAGCCTCTGTATCGTTTCCCCCTCACTCGTATGACTCTATTACTCTCAGCTCTCAACTTTCTCTAGAGCCCTCTCCAACAACCCCTTTCCCTTCCTTAGCTTCTCATATTTATAGCCAAGCGTGAGTGGAGGGATTATGATTGCTTTCAAAATTAGTACAATAGGAGGTCCAATGTTGTTAATCGTAGGTGAGTGTTTAGGTGGGAGTGGCTTTGGAACTCGTTTCCACTCCAGTGAATATGCTCGGCAGCGATATTCCCCAAGGCACTGCTGTACATACGAGGGATAATGTATTTGAACACCTTTCCTCTTGCTCGGAGTGGTTCACCGAGCAAGGACCAGGTGGTGAAATAAGGTGTGAGCTAATGTGGGTTGCTTACTTAGGCTTTTGAGCAATACGAGGCTAGGGCCCGTGGCCTTTGTGGGTTTGGGCTAGAGTCTTGGGTGGAAAGAGGTTGGGCCCATGGGCCACACTGTTGAGTTATAATCCAAGGCCCAAATGGGTTAGGCACCGTAGTGCCGTACATTAGCCCTCCCTTGATTCATGCCCGGCTCTCGAGAAGAATCAAGGAACCCAAAAGGCACTTGCTATCCGAGAAGCTCAATGGGTACAGTTGGGCAGTTCCAGAAACTCATAAATGCGCTCTCAAAAGGCGTGTTATATCTGGCCGTTCGGTTCGGTCGCCATTATTACCTGACGGTTCGTGAACCGAGGCGGCACGCGTGTCAGTTGGCATTGGTATCTGTAAGGTTTGTTTCATTATTGCTAATTAATATTTATTATTGCTGACTAATCGTAATTCACTACCCTTTGGCTCCTATAAATAGCCCATCCCAAATCATTCCTTCACTTTTTCACTCTCCATTCTCTGATTTTTCTCTCTGCCATGCATTCATCTGCGCATTTGTCCTCCAGCCTAGAATCTCTTTCTTTCCTAGAGCCCAAAGTAAGTTTTCTACCCCTTTCCTTTATTTCAATCTCTTCCTTTAGTCTTTAGCGTTTAAGATGGGGTTCGCTTTCCTTCTAAACACTGAGGCGTCCTTAGCCACTTTCAGGCAAAGTTTTAACATCCCTAATGATGTGGATGTGGCGTACTGCCACGAGAGTGAAATTACTCTCCACAGAGGGGCTAATACCACTTTTTTCCATTTAATGGCAATTTTGGAGGGTGGGGTTAGATTTCCTGTGGACCCTCTCTTACTTAATACCCTTAGGTATTATGGGCTGAGTCCCGACCAACTTCCCCCTAACTTTTACCAAGTAGTTAGTTATGTCAGTAGATTGAATCAAATGTTCGGTTTGCAATTAGACCATCACAATATAAACCACATGTATAGTTTGTGTGGGAATAAGAAAACCAACTATTACTTGAAAGTTAGAGATATGAGGGTACGATTGATCTCCTGCCTACCCGATTCCAATAGAAATTCTGCCGAGGAGTTCGTCTGGGTGTGCGGTAATTGGTTTGCTGGCGATATCCCTCCCCCCCTCTCACGGCGCGAAGTGGGTTTGTACTGATCACTAACTTGCTTTTCCTTTTTTGGTCATAATTGTTTCGTTTATTCGGATACTAACTCACTATATTCTTCGTTGTAGACAGTAGAGTGTTCACCCATTCGATTGTTGGCATTGATCTCGTGTATTCTACTTGGCAAGCCTTCAGCCAAGCTTTATTAGTTGACAGTCCTCTCTTATCCTACATCGACGTACGGTATCCAAACTTCCTTCCTCCGAAATTCACTGTAGGCGAGGCTCGTGACATTGGTCTGCGGTACATTTGTTCTGATGAACTTGAACTGGTGCGGGACGAGTCAGCCGAGCAAGTGTCTAGACGCCGCCGAGAATAGGCGCACGATCCCGTTCAGTTGAAAGCCCCCGTTCAACTTAAAGCTCTCATTGAACCCAAGGCTTCCGTCGAACCCGAAGCTCCCATTCAGGAAGCCAAGGAAGCAACTGCCGAACCTATCAGCCCCTTTGAAACCGAACCCGATTAAGGCGAAGACATGGTGACACGAAGGACGATGACGATTAGTCATTTCGTGCTCGGCGCCAGGCCAGCCGCGCAGCAACAACCGCCCCAGGGTCACGGTCAAACTCCCCCTCCTCCGCCTCTTACTCCCAACCGATTGCGGAAGAGGCAACGTACTGCCGAGAAGACCCCCAATGGTCTAGGTGATGCACCCACTAGGACCCCTCCCCAGCCATTAAGAGGCATCGTCGTCCAGAGCCTACGGTTTAAACTAGAACGCACATGGCGTCCTCCTCCCGAGTTGCGTCAGAGTGGCAGCCCACATTCCAGTTAGATGGCAAGCCTTTTCCTGCTAATGCGAGTGTACGAGTGTGGGATAAAGGAGAGGGGGGTCGCTTTAACCAAACTTTGGTGCGCGGCCTCCTTTTACCCGAGGACGTGGACGCTTTTGAGGAAGGAACAGACGAGTCCATGGGGAACAGATTACAATGGCATACTATTGCGGTAATCTTTTGTCTTTTTGTTTTTTTTTTTTTTTTTTTTGTAGTTTACCATTGACTTCTACGCTCATTCTTCCTATTTTTATACTTATCATTGTTACTTCATCAGGCCACTGCAACTGTGGAGAAAACCAAGGCTACTGCAACTGCGGAGAAGAAGGCCGTCGCAGCTGAGAAGTCCAAGGTGGCTGCGGAAAAGAGATGTTCAAAGCTGGAGGTCAAGCTGGGGGAGACCGAGCTAAAGCTAGCGGAGGCTGTGAGTTTGAACATTGCATGGGCCAAGGAATTAGGTGACTTAAGGGCGGCTCTGGAGGCATGCGAGAATAAATGGTATAATGAGGGATTCGCTGATGCGAAGAACTCTATAGAGCCTGTCATACGGGAAGCCCGGAGGCTAGGTTTCGAGGAAGGTTGGCTGGCTGCTCTGCAAGTCTTGGAAGTCCCCGAGGACTCCCCCCTGAAGGATCCTAGCCAGATCCCCTTCCTGAATCCTACTCCAGCCGTGCAGAATTCTCTGGGGCCCACCGATGAAGAAGAGACGACAAGTATGAGGGAGCTGGTGGAGCAGATTGACTTTCACGTAGAGTTAGATTATATGGAAGCCATCAGTAACCCCTGCCCAGGTGACCAACTCGGACTTTCACGTAGAGTTAGATTATATGGAAGCCATCAGTAACCCCCGCGTAGGTGACCAGCTCGGCGAGGACATTCTACAGCCCCTAACAAACCAGCAACCGACCGAGATCGTCGCCCAGACGCAGCCTGTAGACCTTATGACCTAGCTGCCGAACTCGATCCCTACCGTTTACTTTGACTTTTCTTTTACTGAAGTAAATTTTTTTTTTTTTTTTTTTTTTTACTTTGCCTATGCCACCTGGTTGTGGTGACTGAACAATTATTTCTTTGCCGAGTTTGGTTTTTCTGTGGTCACGGTTTTGGTGACAAAACATTGGTTTAGTTTTAATATGATGACTTTAATTTCACTTGTGAATGTTCGTCATTGTATTTCTTACTGTGCTCTTTGACTATTTTATGCATGCGTTCTAGATGGCCTAGTAATCTAACCCCGATTCGTCATAAGATGGGAGATTGGATTACTCTAGACAGGGTCATCTGTATCTAGAAGGAATTGGCTCCTCGGCGATAATAACAAAACTTGATATGTGTTGATCCCGAAAGAATTTAAGACTTCTTCCTGCTCGGTAATAAAAATTGAGCTGGGAGCAGATTTCAGCCCCTAGAGTTATTGTAAGGTTTCCACCTACTCGGTGATAATAATCGAACCGAGAAGCAGATTTCTGTCCTTAGGGTTATTGTAAGGTTTCCACCTGCTTGATTATAATAATCGAACCGAGAAACAGGTTTCTGTCCTTAGAGTTATTGTAAGGTTTCCACCTGCTTGGTGATAATAATCGAATCGAGAAGCAAGTTTCTGTTCTTAGAGTTATTGTAAGGTTTCCACTTGCTCGGTGATAATAATCGAACCGAGAAGCAGGCTTCTATCCTTAGAAAATTTTTAGTGTAAGGTTTCCACCCGTTCAGTGACAATGATCAGACCGAGGAGCAGGCTTCTATCCTTAGCATGAAATACGTTGCCTTGGTCTTCATGTTCCCCCCTCCCCCCCTTTTTTTGTATTTTTTTACCGGTGCTAACAAATCAATAATAGAATTAAATGCACTTGCACGGCTAAATATCACCATATTCATTAGTAAAACATGTACACGCGGTTACATTCAATTTACAACTTAGCGTACAGCCGATCAGTGATAAAACTTCTTAAGATTATGGACATTCTGTGGCCGAGGTAGTGGTCTCTCGTCTAGGTCCTCCAAATAGTACGCTCCCGCGCCTGCGGTGCCAGTAACTCTGTAAGGCCCTTCCCAAGTCTGGGCTAACTACCTAGCATTTGTATCTCACATATTCCCCATGACTTTTCTCAGTACTAGATCTCCAACACCAAATTCCCTCATCTTTACATCTTGGTTATAGCGCCGGGCAAGTTTTGCTGATACTCTGCCAGCCGTATAGTCACTGCCTCTCGACACTCTTCCAACCAATTCAAATGTTCCACCATCAGTTCATCATTTTGGGCGAGGTCAAATCCTACAACTCGTGCACTGTATAGGTTCACCTCGGCTGGTATCACGGCTTCTGCCCCATACGTTAAAGAAAATGGAGTCTCCCCTGTGGATCTCTTGGGGGTTGTTTAGTATGCCCACAAAATATTAGGTAGCTCCTCAGCTCACCTACCTTTTGCACCGTCCAATCTTTTCTTCAACCCGTTCAGGATTGCCTTGTTGGTGGCTTCAACTTGACCATTGCTCTGTGGATACGCTGGAGTAGAATACCTGTTTCTGACGCCGAGATCACTACAAAACGCAAGAAAAGCCTTACTATCAAATTGCAGCCCATTATCGAATACTAGAGAGTCCGGCACCCCAAATCTTGTGACTATGCTCTTCCACACAAACTTCTTAACATCCACATCCCGGATATTAGCTAAAGCCTCGGCCTCCACCCATTTGGTGAAATAATCAATAGCTATTAACACGAACCTGCGATTGCTTGTTGCCTGGGGAAAAGGGCCGAGAATATCCAGCCCCCATTGTGCGAAGGGCCATGGGCTGTTGATGGGATTTAGATGACCTGCTAGCTGATGGATTAAGGGGGCATGCTTTTGGCATTGTTCACACTTACGCACATATTCGGCGGCATCCTTCTGCATCTGTGGCCACCAAAATCCTTGAGTCATCGCTCGATGTGCTAATGAGCATCCCCCCTACTGCTACACACTCTGTCACGCAGCTCACCCAAAAGCTCACGCACTTTATCGGGGTGCAGGCACAAAAGGTATGGCCCCCCGAAAGACCTACGGTATAACTTGCGATCTGTCGACAACCAATACCGAGCAGCCACCAGACGGATCCTATTAGCCTCCTTGTCATCACTTGGAGCTCGATCTTCGGCTAATAAGTCAATGATCGGGTCCATCCAACATGGCCTGGTCAGTGAAATCACGACAACACTAACCCCAGCAATACCAACGATATCCACCGCATTAATGCTCAGCTCCGCTATAAGCTCCACTTTGATTGGCCGAGGCACCTCATCGATCATTGATGACGCTAATGTAGCTAGGGAGTCAACGTCTCTATTCTGCGCCCGGCCCACTTGGGCCACCTTCACCGTACCAAATTGGTTTATGATTTGCCTTACCACTTGCAAAGTATGCTTTCATTCGGGAATCTTGTGCTTTAAAGTTGCCCTAGACTTGGTTAACAACTAGCCAAGAATCTGAGTATATCTCCACATCTCGGGCTCCCATTCCCAAGACAGCTCTTAGTCCGGCAAGTAAGGCCTCGTACTTGGCCTCATTATTAAAGGCTCTAAACCTCAGTCTAAAAGAATGCTCCAACCGTATTCCTTCAGGGGTAATAATGACGATTCCGACACCATCCCCCAGGGCACTTGACGCTTCGTCCACAAACACCTTCAATGGGCGACACCCCACTTGACAAACCATCCCCCCTTCATTCTTCGGAGAAAACTCCGCAACAAAATCAGCAAGAATCTGGCCCTTCACCGAATTCCTTGGCCTATACCTTATATCAAAAGGCCCTAGCCAAGTTGCCTACTTCGCTATCCGGCCCATAAAGTCAGATCTCTTCAATAATGACTGTAAAGGATACTCGGTCAGAACATAGATAGAATGGGCTTGAAAGTAGTGAGGCAGTTTTCTCGTTGCATGCACTAGGGCCAACACCAACTTCTCCAGGGGTAAGTACCTTGTCTCAGCGTCGACCACGGTCTTACTAACATAGTAGACGGGCTACTACATCCCCTGATCCCTTAAAAGCATGGCGCTTATAGCATGCTCAGACACCAAGAGGTACATAAACAGGTCCTCCCCAAGATCCGGGGCTGCTAACATAGGCGCCCGCATTAGATATTCTTTCAAATCCTAGAAAGCCCTTTCGCGCTCCTCATCCCATTAAAACCCCCTCTATTTCTTCAAAACCTGGTAGAATGGATGGCAGCAATCTGCAAACTTAGAAATAAACCAGTTAAGGGCAGCTAACATTCCAGTTAAGATCTGTACCTCCTTTGGATTGCTCGATGGCTTCAGGTGCTGCACGACATCAATCTGATCAAGGTTGACCTCTATCCAACGGCTAGTGATCAGATAGCCTAGGAACTTGCCAGCCCCACCCTGAAGGCACACTTGTCCATGTTTAGGCATAGCTTGTGTTGCCGAAGCACCTCAAACACCCCTCGAAGATCCTCTAGATGTCGTGCCTCCTATTTAACTTTCACCACCATGTTGTCGATGTACACCTCAACCGTTCGCCTGATCTTGTCCCGAAACATTCTGATCATCATTCGTTGATAGGTTGCCCTGGCATTCTTCAACCCAAAGGGCATCACGGTGTAATGATAATTTGCGTCTGGCGAGATGAATGTTGTCTTCTCCTGGTCCTCGACAGCTAAGGCGATCTGATGATAACCCTGAAAGGCATCCAAAAAACTCATCCTCGAGTGCCCATAGGTAGCGTCTACCAATTGATCTATCTTTGGCATAGGGAAAGGGTCCTTTAGGCATGCTCGGTTCAAATCCGTGAAATCTACATAAACTCTCCATTTTCCACTCTTCTTTTTAACCACCACGGTATTCGCCAGCCACTCAGGGAAGAAGATTTCCCTTATCTCCCCAGCCTCCTTTAACTTCCTGACCTTTTGCCTCACTACCTCCACGTGTTCCTTAGCCAACCTTCTCGGCTTCTACTTCTTCGGTGGAAATGACGGGTCTATGTTAAGCTTGTGAATGATGAACTCGGGATCAACTCCGGGCACCTCATATAGGCTCCATGCGAACACATCTACATTCTGTATCAAAAATAGAAACATTTCTACCTTGTCCTCGTCCCCCATGCTCACCCATACCTGAAAATACCAGACAAAGTCTGGCAGTATCTTTACTCTAATTAATTCCTCGGCACAACTAGCCCCTATTCCCTCCCGAGGATCCTGTAATTGCTATGAAGCGGCTTCCTTGGCAGTTTCTTTTTGCTTATATTGCTTATTCTTCTAGCTAACCGCGGCCACTAAGCATTGCCTAGCCACTTGCTAGCTTCCCCTCACTACAGCAACACCTTGCTCGGTGGGGAATTTAACCTTCACATGCAAGGTAGACGGAACAGCCCCCATTGCGTGAATCCATGGCCTACCCAAAATCACCATGCATGGAGAAAACGAATTGACTACTATGAATGCCACCATCACCTCCTTACCTTCCATGTTCACGAGAAGGGAAATTTGTCCCTCAGGAATCACCACCCTACCATCAAATCCAACCAACGGCGTATCGTACTTTGACAGATCCTGGTTCTTTAACCCGAGCCCTTTGAATAGGTTTGGATACATCACGTCAGCCCCGCTCCCCTAGTCTACCATCACCCTTTTTACCAAGAAGCAGCTTACACGGGCCGTGACTACCAACGCGTCGTCGTGCGGATGAATTGTTCCTTCTAAGCCATCTTCATTGAAAGCAAGAGTCTCCTGAGCAAGCTTCGCTTTCTTTTCTGGGGGTTTCTTGTCTAGGGGTTCTTCTATAGGCACAATAGTCAATACCCCCCTTTTGGTCATAGCCGTACTCCTTAGGGCGGCATGGATCACTTCAATCACTCCCAATGATGGTGGGAGAAGGTTTCCTCTCTGCTGAGCACATGCCCGGTGCCCCGGTCACCGGGATCCACCACGAACTCCTTCAAATGTCTTGCTTTCACCAACTACCCTAAATGGTCTTTCAACACCCAGCACTGCTCAGTGGTATGCCCCTTATCTTTGTGATAGGTGCAGTACAGATTCTGGTTTCTCCAAGAGGGATCACCCCCCATCTTGTTCGGCCACCTGAAGTACGGTTCGTTCTTGATTCAGTCTATAATCTTGTGCACTGGTTCCTTAAATGTCGCGTTCACCTCCCCCAGCTGCCATTCCGGCTCCTGCATCCTTAAATCCTTCCGAGGCCTCAGTTGAATACTTCTCTGCCGAGGACGATTTACCAACGGGGCCTTACCCTTACTCTGCAACCTATCATCCTCTAGGCACTTGTACTCCTCAATACGTCTCATGAGCTGCCTCATATCCTCGGGAGGCTTCTTCATTAATGACTCCAGTAGCTCGGAGTCCTCGGGCAGCCCCATCCTGAAAGTGCTCGCTACAATCTTCTTGTTGCCCCCACCGATCTCATTATAAAGTTCCCAATACCTATCGGCATAATTGTGAAGAGTTTCCCTAACCCCCCATCTTCATAGATAGTAAAGTGTCCACTGGCTATGGCACCCAACTACAAGTCACAAAACGGACATCGAATTCTTGGATCAACTCAGCGAAATTGTGGATGGAACCCTTCTGCAACCCATTAAACCATCTTAGAGCAATGGGGCCGAGGCTTGAGGGAAATACCTTGCACATCAGTGCATCATTGTGAGAGTGCAGAGACATCATATGGATATAATGACTGACGTGCTCTATCGGGTCCATTTTCCCATCGTAGGTATTGAATGGTGGGTGCATAAATCTACTCGACATTGGGACTCGTTCAATGTCTTCCGAGAATGGTGACCAAGTAGCCCTGCGTAAGGCACGGCTCATCGCGTCCATGGCGGCATTATGGGGTCGCCGCTCCTCTGGGGAATTCGAACCCCGGTCTGCATATTCCCGTGAACGTGAACGGTCCCGGCGTTGACGAGATTCCCATGAATGTGGACGGTCTTGGCGTCTATGGGACTCTCGTGAATGTGAGCGGTCTCAGCGTTGACGGGAACCTGATTGGTTGGACCCCGTCCCGAATTGATCTCCCCCGATATCGGATCTCCATTCTCGGTCATCATGGTCCCTTCTCTAGTGCCTACCCCTTACTTCCAACTCCAAATCTCCCATCAGTCTACATTTGCCTGTGCCTCAAGGCACCCAATATTGTCCGTTGTGTTTGGTACGACCCTTCTGCAAGGCCAAAATGCTCTTCCTCTTGTTCGTGGTCCTTATCTTCACGCCTTTTTGCCTTCGTTCTAGCCAGGTGGATCCCCGAGAAGATCCCACCGAACCACTCTCGGTGTAACTCCCGGAACGTCTTTCAAACATTTTCTCGCGTGAGTCCTGGCTGAACCACAGCTTTGTAGGAGATTCCCACAGACGACGCCAATTGTGCACACCTAGAGCGGGCTTAAAGGACCAGCTCACTCTTGGGCTCACAATATATTTATAATGTAGGTTTTGGATTTCCCACTTTAGGCGATTCTAGTCAAGAGACCCAACGATTTCACTTAAGCCTCTATATCATTTCCCCCTCACTCGTATGACTCTATTACTCTCAGCTCTCAACTTTCTCTAGAGCCCTCTCTAACCACCCCTTTCCCTTCCTTAGCTTCTCATATTTATAGCCAAGCGTGAGTGGAGGGATTATGATTGCTTTCAAAATTAGTGCAATAGGAGGTCCAATGTCGTTAATCGTAGGTGGGTGTTTAGGTGGGAGTGGCTTTGGAACTTGTTCCCACTCTAGTGAATATGCTCAGCAGCGATATTCCCCAGGGCACTGCCGTACATACGAGGGATAGTGTATCCGAACACCTTTCCTCTTGCTCGGAGTGGTTCACCGAGCAAGGACCAGGTGGTGAAATAAGGTGTGTGCTAATGTGGGTAGCCTACTCAGGCTTTTGAGCAATACAAGGCTTGGGCTTGTGGCGTTTGTGGGTTCGGGCTGGAGTCTTGGGTGGAAAAAGGTTGGGCCCATTGGCCACACTGTTGAGTTAGAATCCAAGGCCCAAATGGGTTGGGCACCGTAATGCCGTACAATAGAGATAAGACAAATTTAAATAAATAGGTCTTACATATAGACGTGTTACTAATTACAAGTAATTCAAATAGGAAAATGTTAAAAACACTATAAATTTTACTATATAACTTTTATTTAATTATTTTTATACAAGATAAAAATTTTACTATAGTCTAATCTAAGTGTATATGTGTGCGAAACTCTCTTCTAGAGACTTAAATCTCGGCCATTGCCCCCCACACCCCACAAGAACTTATACTTGTGAAGTGATCACTACACCAAGGGTGTGTGGTGGTCTCTATAACTTTTATAATTTGATGTGACAATGAATATGATAGGTGGATTTCAACAAACTATTGAATGCATTTTTGAATGAATATTTGTAATTTGTGATATATCTTTGTAATTCTCATGTTCTAAAGTTTTTAATATTTCTAATATTTTTGTAAGCCTCATGTCATTGATCACATTCATTACAACACCGGTTTATAGTAAAATTTATTATGACTTTAGCATTTTCTCAAAAAAAAAAAAAATCATATTAAAAAGTAAAAAGAATGGATTTTAAAAAAATATTATATAAAACTAGTTAATAAATATTATTTAAGTGATAACATAAAAGCCCATTTGAAGATTTCGCCTTAGGCCTCCGAGATGCTTGGGCTGGCCCTGGCCAAAATGACCCGGTATTTATATCAGAACAAAACCTACTTGTTTATGTACTGAATTAGATTAGTGCCGGCTCTAGGAATTGTTTTTAGGTGGATACTAAAATACTTAAATTATACAAAATTTAATAAGGAGACAATTTGAATATATCAACGTCACAAAAAATAAAAAATAAAACACGTAAATACATTGACAGGTTATTTAGACCCCTAAAACAACCAAATTGCGTAGCCTAGATTAATTAGCCAAGTTGTTACTTAGTCAAATTAAGCAATTCTAGGTTAAAGCAATTTAACAATCATATCAAGAATAATAATGCAGCGGAAAATAAATAACACAAGATATGATCACCCAGGAAACCACACGGTAAAAACCTGGGGAGGATTTGACCCACCGATCCTCAAGGCATAACAGAATTCACTATGAAAGAATTGAAGTTCTTACAAAAGGACTACAAGCTCCCCGCTCGACTTCCTAATGCTACCCACCAGTACGAACTTCCTGACACGACCACGCGCAGGCTCCGAATCCACGGACTACTTCTTTCTTGAATTCTTCAATCAGCTATAAGCTCCCCGCTTGCTTTTCTTTTAAGTTCCAATGGTTGCAACTATGTTGATCATCAAGATATTGACAACCCTAAGTTTATGTGAAGGAAAGCTCCTCAAAGATCTCACAAGAGATTCACACAAACAGCAAATATGAGCAACAAAGACTTAGAGAGGTTTGGGTACAAAACCCTAAAAATAAAAGGAGGCACAAGAGGCACTCTAATCTCTCTCTCAAAAGTCCCAAAAACGTTCTAGGGTTTTCCTTATATATAGGAGTGTTTTACTTGAACCCTAAGACATTTAAATAGAGTTTGGGCTGAGCTGGAACTCTGCAGAAAACGCATCTGACCCGAGATTCGATCGATCGAGTCTATCCTTCGATCGATCGATCCAGGCCGAAATGTTCCAATACATCTGCAGCCTCTCGATTCCAACTTTACAATAATTAATCAACTTTGAGCAAGCCTAAACAAGACTAAACATATTGTTTTGATTATGGTTTGCCAATATTACACATTAGAGTTCTAAATACATAAAATCCTAAATCTTTAGAACCTAACATACATGAAATATTACAATTTTTGTACTAACAAATAGAATAAGAAAGAAAGAAAAAAAAAACAGACTAATAAAAGATAAAGTACAAATTTAAAATGATGATATTGACATGTTTTACCTACCAATAACAGGCTAACAACTTGTTGCATAAGATTTGTTATGAACTTGTTATGGTCACTTTATTATTCTTATATCATCATTTTCAATTTGTCTATGTTAGGTTCTAAAGATTTAGGAATTTATGTATTTAGAACTCTAATTTGTATTGTTGGCAAACCATGATCAAAACAGGTTGTTTAGTCTTGTTTAGGCTTGCTCAAAGTTGTGTCTTTCATGTAAAGTTGGAATCGAGAGGCTGCAGATGCATTGGTGCATTTCGGCCTGGCTCGATCGATCGAAAGAAAGACTCGATCGATCGAATCTCGGGCAGAATGTTTTTCTGCAGATTTTTCCAACTCAGCCCTACCTCATTAAACGTTTAGGGTTTTATGTTTTTGCCCTAGGTATATAAGGCAAAACCCTAGCCACATTTTAGTGAGTTGCTCTGAGTGTATTGTTGCTCATACTTTGCTGTTTGTGTGAATCTCTTGTGAGATCATTGAGGAGCTTTCCTTCACATAAACTTAGGGTTTTCAAGGTAGAGATTATTTCAACATCTTGATGATCAACTCAGTTGCTGCCATTGGAGCTTAAAGAAACACAAGCGGGGGTGCTTGTATCTTGTGGAGAATCCAAGAAAGAAGGAGTCCGTGGATTCGGAGCTTGCACGTGGTCGTGTCAGTAAGTTCTACTGGTGGGTAGCATTAGGAAGTCAAGCGGGGAGCTTGTAAGTCCTTTTGTATGAACTTCGATTCTTTCGTATAGTGGATTCAAGTTTACCTTGAGGATAGCTAGGTCAAATCCTCCCCAGGTTTTTACCGTGTGGTTTCCTGGGTCATCATATCATTGTGTTATTTATATTTCCGCTGCTTTATATTCTTGATATGATTGTTTGATTGTGATAACCTAGATTTGCATAATTTGACTAAGTTAATCACTTGGCTAATTAACTAGGTTAATCTGGTTGGGTTAAGAGGTCTAAAACCTAACAAGTGGTATCAGAGCGGGTAGCTCTTCTGTTTTAGATCTTTTGATCTAAGAGCTGATCCTTGACCCCTGTTGTCATGGATAATTTGAAGTGTCTTTCTGCTCATGTTTGTGATGTTTTGAATAAAAAGGACACTATTGTTTCTGTTGATTTTTTTGATGCTTTTGAAACTCTTTATAAGGAATTATCTAAATCTTTGAAATTTTCTAAGAAATTCAAGGAAGATTAGGGTTGATTTGAAAGAGTCTAAACCTAAGGAGTCTACCAAACCTAAGGAGTCTACCCTTTCTAAGGACAAGATGCATGGTAAACCTGCTTGGATTTGCCATTTTTGTGGAAAGTCTGGACACATTCGTCCTAACTGTTACAAGCTTCAAGCTGCTAAGAGAGCAAACAAACCAAAAGTGTCTGTGCCTCAAGCACAAGATCCTATGGCACTCATTGGTGAATTGGTGAAGGCTTTAAACCTTTATTCCAATCCTGGAGTTGGAAATCACTCGAACGTGAATAGGAACTCCAATGCTCGTGGTGCATCTAATAGGTTTTGGATGCAAAAGACTCGATCTAATTGAGTCTTTCTGACATGGTCCTTGTGCTTCATTGCTCTTTCTTTTGTGACCATTGTTCTTTGGTTTTTGTGTTTTTTGTTCTAGGACTTGCATTGCATAACATTCATGCATTTCATTCTAGGATTTATTTGTGTTTTTCTCTTTTAAATAAAAAAAAAAAAAAAAAAAAAAAAAAAAAAAAAAAAAAGGGAAAGCAAATTGTGTTTCGCACTATTTTTCTTGGTTTTTGAAAACAAGGTTGGTCAATTTATTTACACAGAACATGTCTTTGTACCCTGTTTAGCTTTGATGAGCTTATTTATTGCACTTGACTAGTTGAAACTTTGTAGTGCATGTTGTGTGGGAAAGATGTTTATGGTGTTTATCACTTTGTCTTAATCTTGAAGTCACATGTTATTTGACTGTCGGACTTGATCCTTTTGAGAAAGGCATAAATAACCATCTCACCACTGTTCACTAGCCAATCATGAACACCTTAGTGCATATCTTAAGATTCTGTGCTCGAGAAAGTGTAGCACATGCACAAAAAGAACATAAGGTGAAGCCTCGGTTTAAATGCTTAATGCTTAAAATTGGTGTGTACTATTAGGCTTGATGCCAAATCACTTAAACTAAAATTAATGTGTATATTATGAGGCAAAAATTCAAGAAACTTACTTGATTGCAAGCTTATGATCTAGGAGATGTAGGAGTTATATGATGTAACTCTTTAGGTGATAGTCTCTTTTAAATTCTGTGTGATGAATTTTGTAGACTTTGTGGTTGATTTCTATTCACATATCACCTCACATGTATCTCAAGTTTTTGCTAGTTGCACACACTACACAAGTTACTCTTTGCTAAACACTGTACATGATATTGTGTGTATTTTTGGTCTGACCAACCAAGTTTGAAAATACCTTGAGTATTATGCAAAACATTTTTTTTGCTTGAGAATTTAAAGGGAGAATGGCTGAAATTTTCTTTGGAGAAACTGGGATTAAAACTTGGGCTTTTGAAAAAAAGCATTCCATCTCATACTTATGCATTTTGTTCATCAATTTTAATGCTTTGAGGAGTTGTGCCAAAAATGTGGTTTGTGTTTTTCAAAACTGTAATTTTTCTCAAAATGTTGTGAGCCGCTGCCTGTTTCGATCGATCCAATCTGTTTTTCGATCGATCAAAAATTACTTAAAATTCTTTTAGAAATCTCGGATTGATTCGATCGATCGAATGTAATTTTCGATCAATCGAATATCGTGAATCAGGTTTTTTAAAACACTGTTCTTGACTTTTTCAAAGCACTTATCAAAAAGTTTCAAATTTTTTTCTTCTCTCTCCGACTCGGCAAGGCTCCACAACGATTTTTTTTGTCGTTTTCTTCCAAATTTTTAGCAAGGTTTCTCTCTCCTTAAGCCAGTATGTCCATTTTACCCTTCTTTTTGCTTTTATTTTCATATTTCATGCATTTTTCATGCATTTTAATTTGGGGATTTCGAACCTATGCATTTTGGGGTTTTTGATGATTCAAGCAATTTTTTCTGAAATTGATCTTTGGGTTTTGTTCCTATGATGTTATTACATTGATCTTTGTTGGTTAATTTGATCAATTTTGAGATTTGTGAAAAATTGAAAATTCTAGGGTTTGAGATTGATCTGATTTAAGGATTTTGTTCGATTGGGTTAAATTGATAAAATTGGCTTGTTGTTTTGATGAAATTGGTCATTCTAATCTGTTTTCATCCCTGTGTGATGATCAATTCATCAATTTTTTTCACAACATTCAAGTGGTTTTTCAATTTTTTGGGGTTTTTGGTAGAAACTCTATGCTCAAGCCAATTTTGTGAAATTGAACTTCAATTGAACTTGTTTTAACTGCATTAGAACATGCATCATGTTATTAAAATTGGTCATGCATCATATAGACTTTTGTTCTATTTTGTTTCTGTGCTAACTTGCAGTCTGCCCTTGGGTTTTGTTTTTGTTCTTTTGGTTCTTTCTCTGTGTTCTCTGTCCTTTCCTTAGCATCATGCCTAGGAAAACTAGAGCTCGTAGGTCTGTTCCCTCACCTACTCCTTCCCCACCTTCTTTTGACCAAGAGAAGTTTCCGAGTGAGAAAAACCAAGAGATTTATGATAAGCTGAACCTTAGGAGAAAGATTTGGTCTGAGTGAACTGTAGTTTTAGATGAGCTTGATCCTGCCATTAAGGCAAACTTTGAGAGTCGGGGCTGGTTACCCTTGGTGGATATTTTTGATCCTCCTCCACTTGCTACCTTGATTAGAGAGTTCTTTTCGAACATCTCTATCCGCGTCTATGATTCCAACACTTTGGTAAAGAGTTGGATACGAGGCGTAGAGTACACCATTACTCCTACGGTAGTGGTTGATGCTCTAGGGGTACCCTTGGTCCAGCACCCAGTCTACCCTTATGATGAGCCTCCTTTGTTGAGTGATGTCATGTCTTACATCACTAGATTTTCTATCCAGTGGGGTTCTGATCCTAGGATCATCTCTTCTGAGCTATCTGAGTTGCACTATCTCTTCTTTAGGATAGCATGTCATTCTATTTGGCCCATTTCTCATCTTCACACCATTCCTCTCGAGCGGTGTGTCTTTTTGTATGCTCTTGTCATTGATGCTCCTATCAATTTTCCTTATTTGTTTCTTCGATCCTTGAATGAAGTTTATAGGAGTTCATCTTCTTCTCATGCTCTTGTTCATCCTATCTTTATTCATAGGATTTTGCTTTATCTAGGTCTAGATGATTTCCTTTCCTCTGAGCCCGTTCATGTGATTGCTTCCATAGGTGCGTCTTTTCTTAGACAGAGGGCTGCTCACCTTCGAGTTGGCTCTAAACACCCTAGGTCTGAGCCTTCTGGTACCGCACCTCCTCCCTCTTCTTCTACAGGTCCTGCTGGTGAGGATGTTCCTGATCCTGTTGGTGATGCTGCTGCTGCTGATGTTCCTCCACCTCCATCGGATGACTTTGATGTACGTCGTACCTTGGAGACTGTCATGACCGTTCAGGCGGCTCATAGTCAGATTTTGGTGGACTTGCTTGATGAGATACGTGCTCTGCGAGCCGACTTGGCGCATCTTCATTCACCCTCACCACCTCCTTTTGATGATGGCTTGTGATTGCCCTTTGGCATTCCGTCACAAAAAGGGGGAGTAGAGTTTTGACACTTGTAGAGGAGTTTTTGTAGTTAGGGGGAGATTTTTTTTGTTTTGAGGAGCTAGTGGAGTTTTTAGATTGTATCTAGGTGCTTCACTTTGTATATCATTTTTGGGGCTATTCATGTTAGGGGGAGATACATTTATTTTGATATGTGTGATTCTTGTTTCTTGTGATTCACTGCTTATTGATTTATATTTATGAGATTATTCATTGATATATGTCTTTATTATGTGTTGTGTGAATCTTTACAAGAATGTTTTATTTTTGTTGTATCTAACTTAAGGGGAAAGTTAGTTTACATATCTGTTGATTTACTGTTTTCTGTCACACATGCGTTTATGCGTTTGTTGAGTGTTTCAGGAATATACAGGTTGATTCAATTGAGCTGCTGTCTACACTTGCAACTGATGGATAGTAGTTAGGATTGAATTTTTTGTGTTTATGAGCATTATTTATGTAAAGGGCTTTTACTTGTAAATTTTGAGCTTTGTGTTTGTGTTTTGTCACGGATTGCCAAAGGGGGAGTTTGTTAGGTTCTAAAGATTTTGAGCTTTGTGTTTGTATTGTTGGCAAACCATGATCAAAACAGGTTGTTTAGTCTTGTTTAGGCTTGCTCAAAGTTGTGTCTTTCATGTAAAGTTGGAATCGAGAGGCTGCAGATGCATTGGTGCATTTCGGCCTGGCTCGATCGATCGAAAGAAAGACTCGATTGATCGAAAGTCGGCCAGAATGTTTTTCTGCAGAATTTTCCAACTCAGCCCTACCTCATTAAACGTTTAGGGTTTTATGTTTTTGCCCTAGGTATATAAGGCAAAACCCTAGCCACGTTTTTGTGAGTTGCTCTGAGTGTATTGTTGCTCATACTTTGCTGTTTGTGTGAATCTCTTGTGAGATCATTGAGGAGCTTTCCTTCACATAAACTTAGGGTTTTCAAGGTAGAGATTATTTCAACATCTTGATGATCAACTCAGTTGCTGCCATTGGAGCTTAAAGAAACACAAGCGGGGGTGCTTGTATCTTGATTGGAGAATCCAAGAAAGAAGGAGTCCGTGGATTCAGAGCTTGCACGTGGTCATGTTAGTAAGTTCTACTGGTGGGTAGCATTAGGAAGTCAAGCGGGGAGCTTGTAAGTCCTTTTGTATGAACTTCGATTCTTTCGTATAGTGGATTCAGGTTTACCTTGAGGATAGCTAGGTCAAATCCTCCCCAGGTTTTTACCGTGTGGTTTCCTGGGTCATCATATCATTGTGTTATTTATTTTTTCGCTGCTTTATATTCTTGATATGATTGTTTGATTGTGATAACCTAGATTGACATAATTTGACTAAGTTAATCACTTGGCTAATTAACTAGGCTAATCTGTTTGGGTTAAAGGGTCTAAAACCTAACAGTCTATTTTTTTTCCTATTCTCTTTGTTAGTACAAAAAATTGTAATATTTCATATATTTGTGTGTAATTCTTGTAGAGAATTAACACGAAATTCCCAACCTATGAGAAACAAAAATAGAGAAAACACGCGCCAAAGAAAAACAATCACACGCACAAGACAATATTTACATGGTTCGGCAATTTGTCTACAACAACAACAAAACCCTAATCACCAAAGTTGTGTTTTCTATATCTTACACACAAGATTCACAATGGGCTACAAAACGGGCCAAAAAGCCCAACAAATCCAATGAGCGCTACGGCTTGGGCCGAGGGCCCAAGCCTCCACTCCATGGACTAAGCCTCAGAAAATCTCCCATTAAAAACCATACAACATTATTCGGGTTGGGTCAGGTCGTTAACTGAATCAAACATAACTAGGCTCCACAAAACCCAACAAATCTCCCACTTGGAGACTAGTTCAATCACCAACATCAACTGCAATCCTCCAAAAACAATCTCTCATCCTCCTGTCCTCAAGCTAGAAGACCAACTGAAGCTGCACACAGCTTTAGCTTCTCAATAGTGACACCCTTAGTCAACATGTCTGCTAGGTTCTTAGATCCACAAATCTTCTCAAGTATTACTAGCTTATCTTCAACAAGGTAACGGATAAAATGGTATTTTGTTTGTATATGCTTCGACTTTGAATGAAAAGCCGAATTTTTGGCAAGAAAAATTGCACTTTGACTGTCACTGTGTAAAATGCCCATCTCCTGCTTCTTACCCAATTCATCTAAGAAGCCATGGACTAAGTCTTAGAAAATCTCTCATTAAAAATCATGCAACATTATTCAGGTCGGATCGGGTCGTCAACCGGATCAAACATAATTAGGCTCCACAAAAGGCCAATAATTCTAATTCATGTTCAATATATATTGAACCCGAATTAAAATTAGTAATAACTTACCACATAAGATTTATTGTGAAATTATTATGAAAATGTTGTGGATGTAGTATTACTTTTATATTTATTGAACTCAAATTCTTATGATTCTTAAGTAAAGGTGTTCAACATTTTTATTAGGGTCAAAATAGATTAATTTAGTATATAATATATGTTTTAAAAGTATATATATATATATATACACAATTTTTTTCAAGTCAAATCATAATACATATTAGTTTAAAATGATTATTTATATAATTTTTTTTTTCATGTATAAATTTTTTTTTAACAAGTGAGGGTGGTCCACCCTCATATACAAGTAGAGCCGCCAGTGACCAAATGAATGTTCAACGGCAAGAAAATTCTTTGTAATAAGAAAGTCACATATGCCTACCTCCATTATTATAAAAGAACAAAAGCTTTTAAGAAAGAGTAATGGAGAAAAAGCCAAGGAAGTCAATAATGGAGGCAGGCATATGTGACTTCCTTGGCTTTTTCTCCATTACTCTTTCTTAAAAGCCTTTGTTCTTTTATAATAATGGAGGGAGGCATATGTGACTTTCTTATTACAAAGAATTTTCTTGCCGTTGAACATTCATTTGGTGCGTACTTGATCGGTTGGTGCGTACTTAACATATTGATACAGCTGATATTAAAAAACTTAAATTATACCAAATTTAATAAAGAGAAAATTAGAATATATCAACCTCACCAAAAAAAAAAAAAAAAAACAAATACATGAAATGTTATAATTTTTTGTATAGAGAGGAGAAAAAAAAAAAACTAATAAAAGATAAAGTACAAATTAAAAATGCTGATATGAGAATAATAAAATAACCACAATAATTTCATAACAAATCTTATGCAACAAGTTGTTAGCCTATTATTGGTGGGTAAAACATGTCAATATTGAACCTAAATTAAAATTAGTAATAACTTACCACATAAGATTTATTGTGAAATTATTATAAAAATGTTGTGGATATAGTATTACTATTATATTTATTGAACTCAAATTCTTATAATTCTCAAGTAAAGGTGCTCAACATTTTTATTAGGGCGGTCAAAATAGATTAATTTAGTATATAATATATTTTTTACAAGTATATATATATACAATTTTTTTCAAGTCGGGTCATAATACTGACCCTCAAAAAAAAAAAAAGTCAAGTCATATTACATATTAATTTAAAATGATTATTTATATATATATATATATATATATATTTTGCATATATAAATTTTTTTTTTGTGGACAAGTGATGGTGGTCCTAAGACCACCCTCATGTACAAGTAGAGCTGCCAGTGCATTTGGTGCGTACTTGACCGGTTGGTGCGTACTTAACATATTGATACAGCTGAAATTTGTTATCGCAGTTGTAGAGTCTTAGACTGATTTTGATGGATAAAAGAAAAAATCAAAATCAGTCCATTATTTTGATTTTTTGGAAACGTGGGTGATGGAGGATAAGTCCATTTTGGCCCTTTTTATAATAGACAAACTGCCGACGAACACTATTTTTCATGAGAGTCGTGTTCATCATGCGACTTTTGAATACGAAAATAAACTAAGGGGCAGATAATCTATAGTTGATACGATGCGATGGAGGATTAGTCCATTATTTTAGCAATGTAACGCAATCACTCACTAATGTCACAACACGCAAAAGTCACATGATGAAAAATCTAATAATGCATTACTTGTTGTGACATTACATTACGTAAGTGATTGCGTTACATTGCTAAAATAATGGACTAATCCTCCATCGCATCGTATCAACTATAGATTATCTGCTCCTTAGTTTATTTTCGTATTCAAAAGTCACATGATGAACACGACTCTCATGAAAAATAGTGTTCGTCGGCAGTTTGTCTATTGTAAAAAGGGTCAAAATGGGCATTTGTCCCTTTCGCCAAAACTTTCCAATAAAATGTCCTATGTCTAAAACTATTTAGGAAAATGCTCTTATTTTGAAACTCGATTTTTGGATAATCAAGTTATAGCGAACTGAAACTTAAAAAAAAAAAAAAAAATTGTGGAAGTCGAATTCATGGAACTCGAGTTCCTTAAAAATATTCAAGTGGAACTCAAGAACTCTGAGTTCTAGAACAAAAAAAATTAAAAAAATTAAAAAAAATAAAAGTTCAATTTTGCTATAACTCGATTGTCCAAAAATCGAGTTTTATAATTTGAAACTCGATTTTCTAAAACTCGAGTTTCAAAATAGAGGTATATCCCTAAATAGTTTTAGACAGGAAGCATTTTACTAGAAAGTTTGTAAAAAAGAGATAAAACCTCATTTTGGCCTTATAAAAATGTCTTGTTCTTCCCAAATTCTACAAAAATAGTCCTACCAGAGAGAGAGAGAGAGAGAGAGATGGATTCCGTTAGCGCAGGTGTAAAACCTCATGTAGTTTGCTTCCCAGTCCCACTTCAAGGTCACGTAAACCCAATGCTCCAGTTAGCAAAACTCCTCCACCATAAAGGGTTTCATGTAACTTTTGTAAACACAGAGTACAACCACAAACGCTTACTCAGGTCTCGAGGCCCCAACTCCCTTGATGGCTTGCCTGGCTTTCACTTCGAAACCATTCCTGATGGCCTTCCACCCTCTGACGCAGATGTCAGCCAAGACATTCCCTCTCTTGCTGAATCCCTCCCAAAGACTTGCCTAGTCCCACTTTGCAACCTCATTACCAAACTCAACGACACTTCGTCTTCGAATGTGCCTCCTGTTACCTGTATTGTCGCAGATGGTTGCATGTCCTTCACTCTTGATGCTGCTGACAAGTTCGGAATTCCATGTGTAATGTTTTGGACACCTAGCGCTTGTGGCTTCATGAGCGTTATGCATTTTCGACATTTCGTTGAACGAGGTTTGGTACCCCTCAAAGGTATTATTTTGTTTAGAAAGATCCACTCCCATTCAAATTCTTTTATTTTTTATAAGCTTTAATCAAGTATAAGATATAAGATAAATGTCATCTATTTTACTTTGTGCTTTACAAGGATTTGATGATTTCCTAATTTAAAATTATTTTTTCTTTTTTTTTTCAATATCACGTGTGTTATATATGAATAAAAATATAAGGAAATTGCAAATTTTAAACAAGGATGATCTCCTAAATTTGTATCATCGTAAATGGGGTAAACATCTCTCTTGTCTACATTACTAAAATCACATTCGAATGTTATACATGTTAGCTTTGATTTAAAATCAAACATACAACAGAGATGTACATGGAAAATCTGCAATAAAATTTTCTATATGTCTAATTACACACATTATCTATAAAATTATAATGGTTTCTCTTTTCACTTCTTTTTTTGATTGAATATTTGTATGCTAGTTCTTAGTATTTTATTTGGAGTAGGCTATTCACAATGATCAACACTATGTGATTCACAGATGCGAGCTATCTAACAAATGGATACTTGGAAACTGTAATTGATTGGATTCCAGGGATGAAAAATATTCGTCTTAAGGATATTCCAAGTTTTGTTAGAACAACAGATGAGAATGACATCATGTTCAACTTTTTCATCCATGAAACTGAGAGAGTTTCAAGAGCTTCAGCTGTCATTTTGAACACGTTCGACCTCTTTGAAAAGGACGTGTTGGATGCTTTATCCAACATGCTTCCCTGTTTATACACCATTGGACCACTCATGTCATTTTTGGACCAAATTAAGGACAATAACTTGGAACCAATAGGTTCCAATCTATGGAAAGAAGAACCAGGGTGTGTGGAATGGCTAAATTCAAAAGAACCCAACTCTGTAGTGTATGTAAATTATGGTAGTATAACTATCATGACACCTCAGCAACTCATTGAGTTTGCTTGGGGGTTAGCAGATAGTGAAAAACACTTCTTATGGATTATAAGGCCTGATCTTGTTAGAGGTGATTCAGCTATTATTCCTCCTGAATTTGTAACCGAAACTAAAGATAGAGGCATGTTAGCAAGTTGGTGCCCACAAGAACAAATCCTAAAGCACCCGTCAATTGGGGGTTTCTTAACACATAGTGGGTGGAATTCAACACTTGAGAGTGTGTGTTGTGGAGTTCCAATGATCTCTTGGCCCTTCTTTGGTGATCAACAGACGAATTGTCGATATTGTTGTGTTGAATGGGGCATTGCGATGGAGGTAGATAATAATGTTCAAAGAGATGAAGTGGAGAAGTTAGTGAGAGAGTTAATTGATGGTGAAAAAGGTAAAGAAATTAAGAAGAATGTAATGGAGTGGAAAACAAAAGCAAAGGATTCCACCAAGCCTGGTGGTTCTTCATACCAAAACTTGGATAAGTTGATTGCTGAAGTTCTTTTAGCTAGAAATGTTTAAACCAAACAAGCAAGACTTTCTACTTTTCTATGCACTTGTACTCCCAATATAAATAAAATCATTTTAATATTTATTCAAAATTTATTCCCATTTTGTTGCAATAAATTCTAATTAATTTTGTGATTTGGTTAAATTAATGTTCTATTAAGTATTGTTGTGTATATAAATAAAGGACCTTTATATGTTTACAATGTACTTGCAATATAAATTTACATATTATTAACACACAAAAAGTGGAAAATGTTGTACACATCAACATTTTCCACTTTTTATGTCTCTACAATTGATATAAATTTATGTTGTACTGTAGAGTGGAGAGAGAGAGAGAGAGAGAGAGGGAGAGACTTTTTGAGTATGCGGCTTGACTTACTCCAAAGTGATACAAGTATATGTGCGTGTAAAATTTTGTATTTTCAATAAATTTTTTTTTTTTTCCATTTGTATGTTTTTTTATGGGCATTTGTATGTTTTATGTCTTGATTAAAAGAAAAATAATTTTAATGTGAGTCATTCCGATTCCATATCAATTGTAACATCACAAAGATTAGGACTAAGGGCATTATGGTAATTTTGCACCCATGATGCCTCAGACATCGTAGCCTTACATGTGTGAAGAGTGGATAAGACCAGATGACAAGGTTGGTCCAACCCATAACCATACATCAGAGGACTAAGATAAAACGGGCCTCTGAAGGAGCACCGCTTGCAGGGTGAGATGAGCATTAACAGGGCTCAAGTGTCATGCCAGCCCACCAAGGACAATATTACAGTACTCTCATTGGCTAGCTGGCTGTCCATGCAGACCTAGTACAGTAATGTGAAAATTTTATTCTCAAATATTGTAAATTATCCTTTTAAGTTTAACTTTAGGCAAAGAAACTAAATTTCTAGAAATTAAAGGAACATAAAATATTTGAACAAATCTAAATTATAATTTGTATCTAGAAAAAAATTGTAGGTCCCAATGGTTACAATGGGTGCTTTGATTTGATTTCCCATCAACCAAAAGTTCTCATTTGTATTTATGGTCTTTTTTTCTTTTCTTTTCTTTTTTCTTTTTTTGCTAAATTGTATTTATGGTCTTAATTGAAAGGAATTTGTGCATCATATTTGAAACATGATTAGCAGCCCTAGAGCCAAGCCACCAAGTATTAGAAGAAATTTGAGTTAGGGTCCGTTTGGATGCAGCTGAAAGCTGAAAACTGAAAACTGAAAAGTGAAAACTGAAAACACTGTAGCAAAATAATTTTTAAATGTGTGAATAGTATCGTGGGACCCATTTTTAATGAAAAAGTTGCTGAAAAGTGAAAATTGTGGGTCCGTGAACAGTGCACAGATGCACTGTTCATTGACAAAAGTCAACAAGTGCGGCTACTGTTCATTGAACAGTAGCCGCACAGTAACCGTGAACAGTGCATTCACGGTTGAAAAATCTTTTTATACGACTGAAAGCAAAAAAAAAAAAAAAAAAAAAAAAAAAAAAACGCAAACGCATATCGTAAACGGGCTGCCCAAACGATCTCTTAGTTTGATTCAAAACATATATAAAAAGAAAACCTTTAATTAATGATTTACCTTTTTGTTTTTTGAACCATTGCTTATATTTTGGGCAATCTTTCTTATAGTGTCTCAAATTTTTACAAAGTGATACTTATCAGTTATTATTGTCATTTTTCTTCTTTTAAGCTTGATCAGTTAGGTTAGGTACTTGGGTTTATTTGTCTTGTGTGATCCATGCTTTAAGCCTTTTTTTTTTTTTTTTTTGGTTTTTTCCATTTTAATATTGCTTTAGTAGCTTGAGCCTTACCTATTCTTAATTAAGCATATTGGCCAATTGATTTACACTCTACTTATCCTTTATAGTATTGTAATTAAATTGAAGTGGCCCATATTGAGGAGGCAAGGAATTTAAAAAAAAATTGTACAAGAAAAAACTTCATTCATCTTTATAGTCAGCAGCCAAAGTTTCATTTTAAGACATGATTTTGTATTTTATGCAAACTATCAAATTTCACGATGGTAAGTTTAGTATCAGTGTCCCTACAAAGGATTTGTCAGCAGTTTTAAAACGTTCTTCTATGTTGGCAAGAAAGTTTTTTAGCATCATCAATTTTAGGAAGTTTTGTCTTGATGTTATTTTTTTATAGTCATTCACATAAACATAATGTGTAGTCTATTTGACATTTCCCATACTTTGCCCATAGCCTTTTTTTCCGCACAACTTGTATTAGAAGAGCAAGAAGTTTGTAAATATAATATTAAGTTGGGTTCTCTCAGACGGAGGATGAGTCGTCCCTGCCTTTTGTTTGTAGTATTGTTATTGTTGTTTCTTTTTCTCTTTTACCACTTGGGTATTTACGTTTCATTAAAAAATAAAATTACAATAGTGTGTGTATGGTGAATTATATTGAGAGAGTGCAAGTGGTAAGCATTAAAAGAAAACAATATCACATAATAAACATATAGTTAAGAAAATATTAAAATAAAAAAAAAAATCTAGAAATTAAAGATGAATAAATATGCCCTTCTAACAATTTTTTTTTTTTTTTTTTTAAATATATAAGAATTCGGAGTCTTTGTAGTTCGAGGAATCCCATTTAAGGTCGAACCAGTCTAATCGATATGCTGAACAAGAATGTCCTCAACATAATGCCTTACATTTCATTATATCTTATGAAAGAGACGTTTTGTTGGTAACATTAATGAGTAACAATCACATGGCCTTTGATTTAATATGAATTAGCTCAACTAGTAAAGTTTCTAATAGTTGAATAAGTGATCAAGGGTTCAAAAAACAATAGTTTCTCTGTCGCTAAGAAAGGAGGTTCTCCCCTTCTCTTAGGCAGTAGAATTGTCGTACCTTCTTGTAAGGTTTCTTCTCCCCTCTCGTGATAGAGTCACTTGTAGGGCTAGTGGTTTGTTCTTTTTCCGGGGTTTTGGGAAACAGTACTCTTGTTCTTTCTCTTTCTCTACTCTTGGCCGGTTCTCAGGTTTCATTTTTCTTCTCTTTTTCCTCTTCCTCTAGGCTGTGTTCCTATGGAGGATCTCACAAGGCATTGGAATTGTTTATCTCTGTCCGAAAGGGAAGGTGACGACTTATGTGTCAAAAAGGATAGGTGTTCCAAAGAATTTATCATAGCAGACCACTTCCTCACCAAGCGTGCACTGAATATGGAGGCGGTAGCAAAGACCTTCAAACCGCTTTGGAGGGCAGATAATGGATTTACGGTTAGCAAGGAAGGACCGCATAAGGTTCTTTTTGTTTTTGATAATAAAGAGGATGTTGATTGTATTATCTCTGGTGAACCCTGGAGTTTCGACAAACACTTGGTGGTTCTTGAGAGGTATGAAAGACAAATTCCCATTGATGACTTAAAATTTGACAAGGTGACCTTTTGGGTTCAAGTACACAACATCCCAATTGGTTATAGGAATAAATCAGTCGCTGAAGACATATGTGAGGCGATTAGTCGGGTGGATAGATCAATGAGGGTCTCTGACAGCGAAGGAGGCAGTTATATTCAAGTAAGAGTAACTATGGATGTTTATCAATCACTCTGCCATGGAAGGATAGTCACTTTTGAAGAAGGAGGAAAAACATGGGTAAGTTTCAGGTATGAGCGCTTACCTAACATTTGTTATTGGTGTGGCTGTTTTGATCATGGTGACAGGGATTGTGACATCTGGATCCAAAGTAAGGGCACTCTCAGAGTAGAAAATCAGCAATTCTATTCTTGGATTAGAGCCAGCCAAACAGGTCCGGTAAAGAAAGGTGTAGTACGGGTTTCTGGGTTCTATGAGGATAGGGTGGAAAATATGTCTACTCGGCGGTGAAGGGAGACAAACTCGAGTCCGGTGACAGAACCGGTACCGAAGTCAAAATCAGTGCCCCAACCCGATAAGGAAACACCCGATATGGAAGCGGATTTTGAGGTTTCCCAGAATTCCATAAAACAAAAGTCCACGCCCATGTATGGAAATACAAACCCAATCCCCCAGGATCACGGTAATAAGGGAGAGTATTTCGCGCAACAAATAAGGGAGATAGATAAGGAGCTTGGAATTCACGAGGATCCCACACTTTCTGGTATTGCCGAGAATGTTGCACCCCAAAAAGAAAACTTCCAGATTTTTGATATGGAAAAGTTAAGGTCCGAGCTGGCTCCCACTCAGAATACGTCACAGACCCCACCACGGTTTAACCAACCTCTCAGATCGCATGCAAATACTCTCCATGACGTGAAAAATCTTCCCAACTTTCCCATGCATGCAAATAACCCATCCCAGACTAAATGGAAACGTCTTGTACGTGAATTTAGTGGTTCTACATCCACCAAAGAAGACACCGTGGGCCCGAAGCGTCCTATTGACATGGTTGTTGATCTAAGTGAGTTACCATGCAAGAAAATTCTGGTTTCACACGAGGATAAAGAAAACCTTTAGATAATGGCAGAGGCTGTGTCACAGCCCCGCCAAACGCAATGAGTTGCATCGTTTAGAACTGCAGGGGGCTTGGGAACCAACTAGCAGTTCAAGAGCTTGCGGATGTGGTGCAGGCGAAAGCTCCCGCTGTCGTGTTCTTAGCCGAAACACTGGCAGACGAAGCAAGGCTAGATTACGTGAAGGATCAGATTCGTTTTGACAAGAAATTTTTTGTTCAGGGAATAAATAGAGGTGGAGGCTTAGTGGTTTACTGGAAGAATGATATTGTAGTGGATGTAGTCTCCTCTTCTTTGAACCATATTGATATGGTCATCAATAAACACTCAGACGCTGCATGGCGGTTTACCGGCTTCTACGGTGAGCCAGAGACACACAAACGACATGAGTCTTGGGACCTTCTTCGCCGTTTACACCAACAAAACTCGTTACCTTAGCTGTGCACCGGGGACTTCAACGAGATTGTTAAGAATTCAGAGAAGCTTGGAGGAAGGGTAAGACCGAATGGACAGATGCAATTGTTCCGTGATGTGCTGGACGAATGCGGTTTTATGGACATTGGTTTTAAGGGCTCTCCCTTTACCTGGAGTAAGCATTATAGTAATGGGGTTTCAATATGGGAAAGGCTTGACAGAGCGGTCGTCTCCTACGAATGGTTTGCAAAATATCCTGGTACTCGAGTTCATCACGTGGACAGCACAACCTCCGATCACAAGTTTCTGTGGATTGAACAGTCGGTTTTGGATTGTCTACCGAAGAAAAGAGTGTTCAGATTTGAAGAAATGTGGTTAGGCGATAAGGGTTGTGGAGAAACAGTGGAGGGTGTTTGGCTGGCCAGTTTTGAAGAGGAAGGGAACACGAGGGTAATTCGGAAAGTTGAAAATTGTGGAAAAGCTCTAACAAGTTGGAGCCAAAACTGTTTTGGCAACGTACGGAGAGAGTTGGAGAAAAAAAGAAAGGAGCTTCTACGGGTGGAGAACTTGGCACGTCAAGGAGGAAGTTCAGTCAGACTTGTTGAACTAAAAAAGGAGATAAATTCCCTCATGGACAAAGAAGAAAGAATGTGGCGCTAGAGGTCTCGTACTATGTATCTAAAAGACGGAGACCGAAACACCCGCTTTTTTCATTGTCGAGCAACACAGAGGAGGCGTAGAAATCTCATTACTGGGATTAAAGATCAAGCAAATGTTTGGTGTACCAAGCCAGATCAAATTTCGGCCATTTTCCTTGATTATTACCAACAATTATTTTCATCCTCCAACACGATAGCTTCGGGGTCAGATTTGGATTCCATTCCACGGATTGTCACAGAGGATATGAATGAATGTTTGACCGGTGAATTTCCTGCTTGGGAAGTTGAATTGGCCTTGAAACAGATGGCGCCACTTAAAGCACCGGGACCGGACGGGATGCCTCCACTGTTTTATCAGAATTTTTGGGAGTTGGTAAGAGGTGATGTAATTCATGATACTTTGTGTTTTTTAAATTCGGGTTCCCTGTCAAAGTCTCTAAACCATACATTCATTACTTTGATTCCTAAGACAAAAAATCCAGAAAGTGTTTCTGAGTTCAGGCCCATTAGTCTCTGTAATGTATTGTATAAAATATTTTCAAAAGTTCTGGCAAACAGGTTGAAGAGAGTGCTTCCCAAAATTATCTCTGAACATCAAAGTGCCTTCCTGAAAGGTCGTCTTATTACAGATAATATCTTAGTTGCTTTTGAAACTTTACACTATATGAAGAATCACAATTCAGGTAATTCGGGGTTCATGGCTCTCAAACTCGATATGAGTAAGGCATATGATCGAGTGGAGTGGTCTTTCTTGAAAGCGCTGATGATTCAGATGGGCTTTAATGACCGGTGGGTGGCTTTAATCATGGAGTGTATTACCTCAGTTACTTATTCCCTATTGATCAATGGGAAACCGTTTGGAGAAATAAAACCGAGTCGTGGTATACGTCAGGGTAATCCTCTGTCACCTTACCTATTCCTACTATGCTCGGAGGGCCTACATCGGATGATTCAAAAAGCAGCTGAGAGAGGTGACATTCAGGGAGTTTCTATTTGTCGCAATGGTCCTAAACTAACCCATCTATTTTTTGCAGATGATAGCCTCTTGTTCTGCAGGGCTACCATTCATGATTGTCAGAAGGTGATGGATATCCTATCTTCTTATGAGAAGGTGTCAGGGCAGAAGTTGAATAGAGATAAAACATCTCTCTTTTTTAGCAAATCTACCTCGGGCGACATGCAAAGACAGATTATGGACGCCCTTGGAGTAACTGAGCTGAAGCAATACGAAGAATATTTGGGTTTGCCGGCCATGGTGGGTAGAAATAAAAGAGCAAGCTTTGACAAACTGAAGCAAAAGGTTTGGAAAAGGCTACAGGGTTGGGAAGGAAAGCTCTTGTCTCAAGCCGGAAGGGAAGTCTTAATCAAATCAGTTATACAGGCAATACCCACTTACACAATGAGTTGTTTCAAACTTCCCATCACTCTATGTCATGAAATTGAGACCCTCATAAGGAAATTCTGGTGGGGACAAAGAGGAGATAGGAGGAAAGTACACTGGGTGAAGTGGGAGGACATGTGTTAACACAAAGAAAAGGGAAGAATGGGTTTTAAAGACCTAACTATGTTTAACGAGGCGATGCTTGCTAAGTTAGCATGGAGACTACTCCACGATGACAACTCTTTGTTTTACAGAGTGTTTAAGGCCAGATTCTTTCCTAGGGGTACCATTCTTGATGCTAAGGACTCATCCTCGGCTTCTTACGCATGGAAAAGCATTCTAAAAGGCCGGGAAGTCATTTTAAGGGGGGCACTTTGGAGGGTGGGAGATGGAAAGCAGATAAAAATATGGGGTGATAGATGGTTGCCAGCCAAATCATCAGGAAAAATTTCAACTCCAGTTTTGTTTGGTCAGGAAAATTCTTGTGTGGAAGTCCTAATAAATTCAGCGACAAGAAGTTGGAGGTCTGAAGTCATTGATCATGTGTTCACTGTACAGGAAGCAGAGTTTATCAAGAACATTCCTCTTAGTTCTACAAATCAATCGGACAAGTTGATTTGGCCTTTCACTCCCTCAGGCAACTACTCCGTAAAATCGGGCTATCAATTTTTACACGAGAGTGCAGATCAATCTCAGAGTTCAGATTAAGATTCAGCCTTCTGGAAGAAAGTGTGGGCCATGGAGGTCCCTAGCAAGATCAAAAATTTTGTATGGAGAGCTAGCAGAGAAGCACTACCGGTCAAGAAGAATCTGTGTCGCAGGAAGATAGCACAAGATGGGCTATGTGAAACCTGCAAAGCGAACGAAGAAGATTGCTCACATGCTCTTTTCTTTTGTTCTGATATGCAGGTTATGTGGAATATGGAGCTCCAATGGCGATGGCTCACGGAGATGAAAGGATGCGGAATCAAGGAGATTTTCAAGCGAGCGTTTACAGAGAAATTCGATGCGGCTCTTTTGGCTTTTACGAGCTGGACTGTGTGGAATCGTCGAAACAAGATTCGCTTCAAGGAACCAGCTTGCACTTTGGATTAGGTACATACTCTGTCCAAAGACCGAAAAACAGAGTTCCAGCTCATTCATCCCGCCGTAGAAAAGCCGCAGCACAGGAATCACACCAGATGGAAGCCACCAGACCGTGGGACCTACAAAGTAAATTATGATGGTGCTATCTTCTCGCAGTTAGAGAAGGCCGAAGTTGGCATCATTATTAGAAACAATGAAGGAGCAGTAATGGCGTCATTGTCGCAGCAACTGCCACTCCCAACAACGGTGGCTCAGGTCGAGGCGCTAGCAGCTAGGAGGGCCATGGAATTTGCATTAGAAGTTGGACTCACCAATGTCGTCGTTGAGGGTGATTCAGAAACCATTTGCAATGAGCTCCGAGACCCAAGTCCTTCCTTGGCCTTACATGGTCACTTGCTACAGGACGTTAAGTTTTTAACTAATTCTTTTCAACAGGTCAGCTTTTCTCTTGTACGCCGTGAAGGGAATACAGTGGCTCATGCACTGGCCAGACAGGCTATTAATACGCCTAGTTTAAATGTCTGGATGGAAGATGTACCACCAGACATATGCCATCTTGTTCAGGCTGATTCAGCCTTTTGTGATGAATAAAATAAGCATGCTTCATTCTAAAAAAAAAAGTGATCAAGGGTTCAATCTCCTCCTACACCAAAAAATGATTAGTGACTTGGTTTGATAATAAAGAGCTATTATCATAAGCGGATGCCATAGGTTGAAACTCTCTTCCAAAAAAAAAAAAAAAAACCTTTACTAAGATAGGGAAAATTATTAGGTTTTTTCAAAGCACACTAACGTGATGCTCTCTTCTTTTACATTTACAATGGATCGCTCTCTTCTTTTACATTTACAATGGATCCCACAATGAATTTAATTAGGAAAATCCACCATTAATATAAGAGTAGTGTGTGCCATCAATACACTTCCTTAGATAGAAACCATGTCGTCCAACTCGGTGTAAAACTGAAGCTTCTCTTAGGCCTGGCTCAACCAATTTTGAGTCATTTAAAACATATTTTTTCTACAGATGCAACTATAACAATTACTGTTACTCAAAATATACAAATTAAATAACATGCAATTTTTAGCTATTTTCAAGTAATTAAGTCAAACCTCAAGGGAGTTTCTCGATGAGTGAAAATTAGATAAGGACTGTGAACATTAGATATAGAGTAATGGAACCTTACAGCCGAAAGACCAAGAGTATGGGCCATGGTTACGTGCTGCTCCATTGCCCACACACAAAAACTCTATGATCGTAGTCCCAGGATACTATGAAGCGAAAACGAAGGAGCTTGAGGTGGAGAGAAGGAAGCAGGAGAGCTTTGGCTCGATAGCAACGGTAGCGGCTGCGTAGGGTGGGACTCAGGGAGGTGGAATTAAGGAGTTTCAGATGCTAAGTACGGGTGTTACTGAAATTAATAAGGAAACAGATGCTAGCCTGGACCTGCAGTCAATTGGGGTTAAAGCCGGGAATCAAGGGGAGTATTTCACGGAGAAGATAAATGAAATTGGTCAGGGGTTAAGGAAATTTGATTTGGAAAAGGATACTCTTTACGGAGAAATCGTAACTGCTGAAGCACTAAAGAGCTCGGGGTGTAGGATTAATGAGGTGGCGCTAGAAGTAGCGAAAGAGCAACCTGCTTGGGAATCACGTGACCTGTTAAATGAGCAAACCCATCATGTGCTCTAACCAAACAAAAACACTAAGGGTACGTTTGGTACACTAAATGGAGATTACGACATGAAATGTAATTTTTATTACTAGTAATAAAGTGTGTTGTAATGTAATAACTAAACCTATTCATTAGTTTGGTTGTGAGTTATAACATTAGAATGAAACTTAACATTTATTTTAGGAAATATTTTACTCATACAATTATATCTCCTTAAAAATTGTTATTTTAAATTTAAGAGAGATATGTGTTATTTTTTATGATTTTTTATTTTTATAAATGTTAGATGTATATGGAAAGTTTGTTTATTTGGAAATATATTAAGTTTTGAAATTATTGCACTTACTAAGGAATAGCTAATACAACCTTTTAAAGAGGAAGCCAACGGGGGCTTGGCTGAGTGGGTAAGGTTCGTTCGCTTCGTGCACCACACCTAGGTTCGAATCCCGCTGCCCACAAGAGTCCGTTGGTGGGCATCTTTAGTGGGGTAACTCCCCGCACAGTGGTACAGAAGGGCCCCCGAGATCGGGCTACCCCGACCGAGGCCACTGGCGCCCTATCCGGGGGTGTAATATAACCATAAAGGCCCCCATTTTTCGGATTCTCAAAAAAAAAAAAAAAAAAAAAAAAAAAAACCTTTTAAAGAGGAATAGTTATTCCTCATTTTGAAGAATAGCTATTCATAAGGAATGACTATTCCTTGTAATAAAAACATAACCAAACTAAAGAATAACTAAACCATAGGAATAACTATTACATTACAGCTCCTATTACAGTCTACCAAACATGCCCTAAGCTAGCTGAGTCGCACATGCCACTTACACAAACCAACCCTAATTCAGATGCTACAATGGGTATCACGGTCCTCAATCCAACGTGGAAAAGAATTCCCCAGGAAAAAAAGGTAGAAACCCATGAAAGACTATCACCAACAACATTGAAGCAATTTGGTTAGAAGAAGAAAACAACTTCACATGATGATCGGAAAAATCCTATCTTATTGGCAGAGACTGATGTTCAGCCCTGCCAGCAAAGATGAATATCCTATGTTGGAACTGTCGTAGGCTTGGGAACCCACAGATAGAGCAAGAGTTTAGCGATTTGATCCGGGCACAAGATCCTCAGTCGTGTTCCTAGCCAAAACATGGCTCGATAAAGCTAGGCTAGAAACTTTCAAGGTCCAGTATAAATTTGGTGGAATGATTGAAGTGTCAAGAGTCAACAAAGGAGGGGGTGTGACTGTTTTTTGGAAGGCAGAGTGCAATTCTGAAGTTGAAACATACTCCCTTAATCATATAGATGCTATTGTGAATAAGGGAAAGGAAAACAATTGGAGATTTACAGGATTCTATGGCGAGCCAGACACAAACCTTCGCAATGAATCATGGGAAAAGCTACAAAGATTGAAGAACAAATATTCGATTTTGTGGGTGTGTGCAGGGGATTTCAATGAAATTGCCAAGGCACATGAGAAATTGGGAGGTAGGCTAAGGCCGATCAGACAAATGGAAGCGTTTAGAGATGTGATGGATGAATGTGGTTTCAAAGACTTGAGTTTTATAGGGGGTAAATATACTTGGTGCAGAAACTATGGAGAGAATAATATAATTTGGGAAATGTTGGATAGAGCAATGGCCACTATGGATTGGATTGAGCTTTTTCCAGCTACAAAGGTTGTTCATTTAGAGTGTGGTTCGTCAGACCACAAACCTATCATAATCATGCCAAAAGGTATTCAAAAGAAACGAAGAAAGCCGTGGAGATTTAAAAAAATGTGGCTAGAGGATCCGGGGTGTAAAGACATTGTTGAATCAACTTAAGGCAGAATTATGGTAGGGGGTCTGATGGAGTAAGTGGAGGGAAAGATTCAAGAGTGCCAAGCAAAACTCACTCAATGGAGCTGGTAGAGTTTTGGAAACATTACCCAGTTGTTAAAAGAAAAAAAGAGCAGCTAAGGAAAGCCGAAGAATTAGCAATAAAGGGTGGATCAGTGGGGAGGGTGAGCTAATTGAAATGGGAGACAAATGGTTTACTGATCAAAGAAGAAAAAATGTGGAGACAAAGGTCAAGGACTTTATGGCTGCATGAGGGGGACCAAAATACATGCTTTTTCCATAACCAAGCATCACACAGGTATAGGAGGAATCGAATTGAGGAGCTGCAAAATTCTAGATGAGAGATGTGCCAGGATGAAGAAGATATTGCTCAAATTTTAATTACCCACTACCAGGAGCTATTCCATTCTTCCAACCCAGAAAATATTGAGCATGTTCTTTCAGCAATTCCTACAATGGTCACACCAGAGCTAAACGACATATTAAGTGCGGAATTTGTGAAGGAGAAGGTTGATGAAGCTTTGAAGCAAATGGATCCTCTAAAAGCACCCAGACTAGATGGACTTCCTCCACTCTTCTTTCAAAAGTTTTGGCTGACTATTGGGAGGAAGTATCACAAGCGGTCCTCACTTGTGTTAATTCAGGTTCCATCCCATCCACTATAAATCATACTTTTATAACTCTTATTCCAAAAGTTAAAAACCCATCTAGAGTTTCAGATTTTCGTCCTATTTCTCTTTGTAATATTATTTACAAATTGATTTCTAAGGTTGTTGCAAATAGACCTAAAAAAGTATTACCTTTCATTATTTCTAAATCACAAAGTGCGTTTCAGTCAAATAAAGCTATTTCAGATAATATCTTGGTGGCTTTTGAGTTGCTACATCAGATGAAGACTCAAAAATAAAAAAAGGCAGACTTTATGACCTTAAAGCTGGATATTAGCAAGGCATATGACAGAGTTGAATGGAGGTTTTTGACGGAAATTATGAAAAATATGAGTTTTTGTGACTCATGGATAGCCATTATCTATGAATGTGTTAGCACAGTCTATTAGGTTCTAAGACTTTAGGAACTAAATGTATTAGAACTTTAATGTGTAATGTGTTGGCAAACCATGATCAAAACTTAAAGTCTAGATTTAGGCTGCTCAAAGTGTGTTTATGTGTAAAGTTGGAATCGAGTGATTGCAGAATTTACTGGACTAAATCTGCAAGGCTTAATCGATCGAAAATTAGACTTGATCAATTGAACCTCATGCAGATTGTTTTTTCTGCAAAATTTCCAACTCAGCCCAAGCCCATATGACGTATAGGGTTTTATGTTTTGTTTCAAGTATAAAAGGAAAAAACCTAGCTACGTTTTAGAAGTGGTTGATATGCTATGTGTGTGAATCTTCTGTGAGATCTAGAAGTGTTTACCTTCATACACACTTAGGGTTATCAAGATCAAGATTGATGTCAAGAACTTGGTGATCTCTTCAGTTGCTGTTTCAAGAGCTTAAAGAAAAACACAAGTAGGGGAACTTGTGGTCGCTGTGGATCAAGGAAAGAAGTAGTCTGTGGATTCGGAGCTATCACGTAGTCGTGTTAGTAAGGTAGCAATAGGATGTTAATGGTCTAAGTTTTATTGTAAAAACTTCAATTCTTTCATAGTGGATCTATTTTACCTTAAGAATAGTTAGGTTAAATCTTTCCCAGGTTTTTTACCGGTTTGGTTTTTTTGGGTTATCATATCGTTGTGTTATTTACTTTTCCGCATTGTTTATATGATATGATTTGTTTATGTTAACCTAGATCTGAATAATTTATCTAAGTAATCACTTGGCTAAATAACTAGATTAAACAACTTATGTTTTAAGGGGTCTAAAAACATACACAGTCTCCTATTCTATTCTTGTTAATGGAGAACCAAAAGGGAATATCTATCCTACAAAGGGAATCAGACAAGGGGATCCTCTCTCCCCATATCTCTTTCTTTCGTGCTCCAAAGGACTTAAAAGATTGCTTCAATAGGCAGCAAGAAATATTTCCCATCAGGTTCAATTTTTTATGCAAATTTGGCCAAGGGCTCATATGCTTGGCAAAGTATTCTCAAGGCAAGACAGGTGGTGGAGAAATGAATGATATGGAGAATTGGAGATGGAAAAAAAACCCCGATTTTTTATGATAACTGGATTCCTGGAGTTTTCCCACTGAAGGCAGCAGCTAGAAGTTAGGAATTCTTAGATGATAACATGGTCTCTAGCCTCATTGATGGGAGTGGAACGGGCAGATGATTGATCAGCTCATTTCTCCTTTTCTGGTGCAAAGAATAAAGGCCATACCTCTGCGCAAGACAAGTCAGGAGGATTGTATAGTATGGCCACGAAGTAGTGATGGAAATTATACGGTGAAATCTGGGTATCAGCTACTCAGCAAAATGGAAACTAGAGAAGCAGCTTCGGGTTCAGATCAGTCCGCATAGAGAAGCTTCTAGAATGGCATTTGGAAGCACAACATTCCAAAGAAAATACAAATCTTTTGCTGGCGAGCTTGCACTTTGGCACTTCCGACAGTAGAGAATCTATACAAGAGGAAAATTGTGGACTCACCTTTATGCTCTTCATGTGGCAAGGCAAACGAGATAGCATTCCGTGCCTTATGGGAGTGCGATAAAATTCACACAGTGTGGGGCCCTGATTTCAACAGCCTACAGAAACTACCCTATCAACCCTTGACAGTGATGGACTTGATGCAGACTTGGACAAGAGGGAAGGAACGTGGAGTTATTCACGGTGATGGCTTGGTTCATTTAGTGTAGAAGAAATAAATGTCACTTTAATGAGCCTAGCATACCAGTGGACAAGCTACCTGAGGCTGCCTTAAGTCCTTATCAGAGTTTGAGAGCAAGCAGCCCGCTGGTACTACACACCAGAAACCAGCAGCTCCGAAATGGCAACGACCACCAAAGGATACTTACAAAATAAATTATGACGGCGCGGTATTTTCAAAATCAGAGGAAGCGGGTATTGGTGTTGTGATCAGAAATGAAAGGGGTGAGGTGATGGCATCATTGGCTGAGAAGGTGAACAAGCCATCGGGACGGGTGGAAGCTATAAAAGCCATGGCAGCTAGAAGGGCAATTTTCCTGGCAGCAGAGCTGGGTTTTTAGCGGTGTGTTGTTGAAGGAGATTCAGAAATTGTGTTTAAAGCTTTATCAAGAGAAGGTTCTGATCGATCAAGTTTTTGTCATATTATAAAAGACTGTATGTCTATAATGGGTTTACTAAAAACCGTTTTTTTCTCTCATGTTAAAAGAAAGGGTAATGGGGTTGTCCATGCCTTAGCTAGGAGAGCAAAGAAATCTTGTCATCTTTTAATGTGGATGGAATATGTTCCGTCAGACATTTCTTTTTTAGTTCACATTGATGTAATCCCTTAAGTTTGTGTTTTAATAAAATCACATGGATTTACCTTTTCTCAAAAAAAAATAAAATAAAATAACATGCTTAAAATAAAAAGGACATGTTTTATCTTATTATTACGATTTTTTTTTTCAAAAAAGACCAGTACAAATAGGAAAAGTTAAATCTAACTAAATTATTTAAAAAAAAAAAACTAATGATCAAATTAAAAAAATTGTAACAAAGTAGCTAACGTGGATTGATGTATCACATCAACCTATGTTATAATAAATACAGAGAAGGAGTAAACCAGTAAATGCGTATGGGGAAGGTAATAAGTTCTGTTCAAAATGTGATGTGTTGTAAATCATTTAGGTAAACATGTCTGAAGACTTCAAAAAATTATAAACAAAAAAATAGATGTAAAAAAAAAAAAAAAGGGATTCATTGGGCCTTAAACTTCTCTTTTCACGTTTTATTAAAAAAAATGTCTTTGTTTTTTTTTTAAGAAGATGTTCTTTGGTTACCCAGATCATGAGCACAAATGTGTCTTATTAACACTGATGTCTAGGCCTAAAAATTAAAAAAGTGTGGGATTTTTTGGCCAACCTTAGTTTTGGAATAGATTATGTTATTTTGTTTTGTTTTGGCAAGACTCATTACCAGAGTTTTTTTTTTTTTTTTTTAAAGATATTTGTTTGCATTTTTAGACAATATTTATTTTGTTGAGAATAAATATTTGATGAGTGAATTGCTTTACAACATAGAAATATACATAACTTGTTTTTTAGCTACAATAAAATTTTCTTTTTTCCTTAAACTAGAATTATTTTATTTTTATATCAGGAAATTGATATGTTAATAGTTCTATCACCTTTGGTCTTAGCGTGATGCAATCTATTCACCTTGAAAAACTATATTGTAATTCAATAATCTAACACAGACCCAATTGTGGCTAACTAGTTTCACATCATCCACTAAATACTAAACATTTCAAAGCAATTATAAGTTCCCACTGATTATTTTTTATGTTCTTTAAAATAAGGGGTATAATAGTAATGTTATTATAAAATGATTCCATTCCATTCCAATGTCACTTCCAAATGGTGTTACTTACTTTCCATTCCATTCCTTTATTTTATAACACCCAAACAAGATTTTTAAATTCCATTCCTTTCCCTACTAAATCCATTCCATTCCATTCCTTTAATGATCATTCCATTCTATTCCTTTATAAACTCCCAAGCGAAGCCTAAAGGAATTTTTAAAAGAGACTGCATTCTATTGGCCAATAGAGTGGACCTTGATATATTTATATATGTTTTAACCTAGGTGAAGCATAAAAAAATCGTTAAGATGAATGTCAAGGTGGTGGGGGTGGGAGAGTGAGGAATTGAATTGCCCAAAATATAAAAGTGATGAAGTGCTTTTTTCACTGGAGTCAATATTGTAGCCATTTTAGTTTGGTCAAGAAAATGAAATACTTTAATACTGGTCAATATCAGTGTATTATTTTAAAATTGCTGATATAAATATATAAATATCTATATTATTTATTTATTTATTTATTTATTTATAAGTTAATCAATCAATGGCTGGCCATTTGTTAAAAATATTTAAAAGCATAATTCTATAAAAAACATTAATATACTTAAATTATTATTATTATTGTTGTTGTTGTTGTTGTAAGGGTGGCCTTTGACCCTTAGGTCCAAGGGATGAATGGATTAAGGTCCAAAGAGCCCGATATAATAAATTTGTAGAGAGTGGCTAAAAAGCTAGATTTCAAGGAAAATACAATGGCCTTAGTGGGCCAAGGAGGATTAGAGAGCAAGGAAGAACAATGGGTAGTCAAAGGTAGTACACAGAAATTCCTCCTCGGCAATATCCGAGGAGAGTAGTTCTTGAATATATTTCTCCTAGATCTGATTATAGTTTGCTGTTCTTAATGCTACAATGTTTTCTCTACAGATTTTCAATCTCCTCCCCTTGGAAGGTCTCTCACATTATATATCTCCCTTCAAACAATCTCAGCCCTCCATTTGTTGATTGTGCAGTACACCACTTGAGTGTTTGTCCCATCAGGCACCCTCTCAATCCCCTTGTGAGTTGCGGCAGCCAAGGTAGCACTGTTCAAGGGTCTTCTTCACATAAATGCAGACAGGTGATTTGGTGGGATGCATTAAATGTGGAGGCTGCCACCACCCCTTTAGTCATGTCAGGGCTAACCTCTCTTCGAAACTTTTTCTCAGCAGTAGGACCTCCTTTGGCAATGTGCCACTGATGTGGCCTTACTGTATGAGCGTGTGGCCTCCTCGGCTTGGCAATGGACTCCTCGGCCATGGATACGACATGTGGCACAGGTGCATTATTTAAATTCTTGTACCCCACAATTATTATTATTATTATTATACTTTTTTTTTTTTTTTGGTTATACAAGTAGCACAAAGCAGTGGTATGTGGTATCATATTCATACTTGAGTTTATAATGTTTTTAATTAAATAAACATATTTTTTAATTCATTCTTAATAATTTTTTTTTAACGATCCTATTAACAAACCTTAGGACATTTATTAATAAACTATTTTAGAAAACTTTTAATACAACTTTTAGGAGAAATATAAAAAGTTATGAAAAAATTGAGTTTTTTTTTTTTTTTTTTTAATTAAAAGATAGAAGCTTAATATTTTTATTAATTAAAAAAAAAAAAAAAAAAAAACCTTGAACTAGATGTTCACCTGGGACTATCAGACACACAAAACATAATTGGCAAATAAAATTTACTTTTTTTTATTAAGAACATAATAAAGATTCGAGGTTGGAATTGATGTTTACATGGCTCCAAACACACAAAACAAAAAATAAATAAATAAACTTAAAAAAGAAGGAAAGGGAAACCATAACGAGTGAACAAGAAATACAAATACTCTGTATTATTTTTTGTGTTTTACTTTATGTTCTACCAATCATAACTTGCTATGTATGTTTAACTTTCTTTATAAAATAGCCAAAGTTTAAAAAAGAAAAAATAAACACATCATCAAATTGTGATCAATGAAACATAAAATTGAATAAAAAATATGTTACAGAGGATTTGTATTCCTCAACTACCTCCCATAAGAAAAAGAAACAGAAGCAGTACAGGGTATCAGGTCTGGGTAGGGTGAAGGCGAATGGAAGGGGAGGTCGAGACTTTCAAACCTAAGGGTTACTACTGGTTATGTGGCAGAAACATGGTGGCAACAACTGTGGCTAATTAAGTGACAGAGCTTGTACTTAAGTTAGAGAGAGAGAGAGTTAGATCTAAAACATTCTTGTTTCCGTACCAGATTAGGTATTGACTCCCTAGCTTTTTAATCCATAATTCTTCCTTGAATGTGTTCAAGGTAGGTATACATTATATGTCACATTCCTGTTAAGATGTTTTCTCATTGAAGAAGGATACAATACAATACAGTTTTAATAAAATAGGACAACATTCATTTCATGGTTCTATGTGTGCTTGCTTGACATACTATTTATTTGTTGTAAATATACCAAAACCTGTAGTACATAGTTAGAAATTTGTTGTTTGTGGCTGTAATAGTCTTAGATTGATTTTGATTTTATCTTTAATTTTTCCATTTTTTAAAATTATATTTTGGACACCTAATGATGCTGGATTTGCACATTATTTTACCAATCTAACGCATCCCTTACATAATGTAATATCACAATATCTAATGCATTAGATTGTTGTCATTATTTTAATGGGAACTTGAACATAAATGTAATATTTTAGTTAAAAATCATCGTCCCTTCAAAGAATCTGGTACACACTGACTTGCTGGATAACAAAGGTAACCCCTTATCCCTTACCTTTGTGTATGGGCACCCTGAACAATCCAAAAGAGAGGAAGTGTAGCAGCAACTCAGTAACCTTAGTTCTCTTGCTCACCCCAATTGGCTGTGTATTGGAGACTTCAACCAAATATTGTCAATAGATGAGAAATTCTCTTTCAGTCAGGGTGCAATTGTGGGTGCTGCTCGATTCCAATAGGTAATTTCTGAATTAGAACTTTGTGAATTAGCTGCCATTAGACAGAAGTTTACTTGGATGAACAATAAGAGAGGAAAGTGATTTTGTCATGGAGAGACCGGATAGAGCATTTGCTAGTGTGGAATGGGTAAATACATACCCAAATTATGCTCTTAGGAATTTCCCAATTCTTCCCTTTGATCATGGACCAATCATCCTAGATTTTGAGTTCCAGCATCCTTTTAGGAGAAGACCATTTAGATTTGAACACATGTGGATCACTCATCCTACATGTAAGGATATGGTTCAACATTCATGGGACATTCACACTAAGGGCTCTAGAGCTTTCCAACTAAAGAATAAGCTTTCCAATGTCAAAAAAGAAGTTTTTGGCTAGAACAAGAAGGTTTTTGGAAGGGTTGAATGTGAGATTAAACTGAAACAAGCTCAAATTTACAATATTCAAAATTCAATTAATTAAGTTGAGGATGTGAGGAAGGAGGAAGCAATTAGGGAAGAACTGGAAGTATTGCTTAATAGGGAAGAGTTACTGTGGGCACAGAAAGCTAGAAGTGATTGGACCTTATTGGGTGATAGAAATACTAGTTTTTCCAAACAGTGGTTAAGTAAAGAAGAGCTAGGAGTAGAATCTTGCACTTGAAAGACAAAGATGGAAACCTAATAGAAAACCCTAAGGATATCGAAAACATATTGGTGAACCACTTCAAGTCGTCCTGTGATGCTGCAAGTCCTGCTAGTGTTGAAAGTATTTTAGAAAAGCTTAACTCACTGCCTACCCCACAACTCTTAGTACAACAGTTCCTTAGTCTTTATAGGCTAGTGACAAATAAGGAGATTGAGTCTACTGTCTTTCAGCTAGGTCCACATAAAACTCCTGGACTAGATGGCATCCCTGCATTCTTCTTCCAGGAATATTGGAGCACTGTCAAGACAAATATCTTCAACATTGTTCAAGCATTCTTCCACTCAGGTTCACTTTTCAAATCCCTTAACCATACATATATTACACTCAAAGGGGCGGCTCTACCTTAAGGCCAGGGGTTCAAATGAACCCCCTGACTTGGCCATAATTATATATATATATATATATATATGTGTGTGTGTATGTATATACATACATATATATATATATATGTATGTATATAATTTAATTTTTAATAATTTGTTTTAGCCCCTAAAATAAAATTTTGAACCTCTTAACCCTAAATTTTGTTTAAAACCAGCTAATATAAGTTGAAATATAATCATCTTAATGCTACTTTCACAATATTTCCACAATAAAGGTTAAGTGGCAAGTCATAATTGGTTTTTATTAGGACTCACAACTAACATCACTTTTTTCTTACTTTTAACAACTTGCCACCTAAGTTTTATTGTGAAAGTGTTGTGCCAATAACACTACTCTTAAGATATTTAATTTTATAAGAAATAAATAAATCTATTTCAAATTTTTGCTCATTCGTTTTAAAAAAAAAAAAATTCCAAGACTTTGGTTTACTTTTTCATTGACAATAGAATAAAATTGTTTTTTCCTACACTTTTCTTCTTTATCAACAAAAAGGTACACAACTGTTACAACTAACCGATCTATATCTATATCTATATCTGTGATTCTTTTCTCATTTTCTCTATCTTTCTTTTTCCCTTCTTTGTTTTCTTAGTTTTTCTTTCTATTTGATCAAGTAGTTTGATATATGCTCTATAGATTTCCAAATCTAAAAAGTCATTTAGTGCTTGCTCTAATTCCAAAAGATTGACCACGTGTGCGGTCAAAAAGTCATACATTTCAAAAGTTAAAACTTATATCAGTTACTATTTTTTTTTTCCTTCTTAGTTTCACATTTATCGTTAGTCTGACTCCAAAAGACTGACCATGTGTATTATTAGTTATTTAATTGTATTTGTTTATGCATTTAATGGTTGTTTTCTTACCGCTATTTATACTAAATTATATTTAGAATACTATTTTAGATTATTGTATAATGTATATAATATGGAAGTTGCATATATATATATATATATATATATAAATTAATTATTTTTGTTTTACTTGCCCCCATGATAAATTTTTAGCTCCATCACTGCTGACCCCTTTAGAAAAAAAATCTAGAGCCGCCACTGTACACTCATAGTTTCTCTAATGATGTTACACATTTTAGGCTAATAAGTCTATGCAATGTTGTGGGTGAGATAGGCCCGAGGAACTAGGTCAGCCCACTTGGACAAAGCCCAACATGAAACCCAAGGCCCGTTAGGTGATATAAGCCCAATACGCATGGGGGAGATAACCCCGGGCCTTACCACAATGGGCTCGATCTCTAGCTGTGTATTAGGAATCGGGGCAACAATACCTGAGGAATTCCTAAAAGGTTGGCGAGCGGAACCGACCACAACGGGAATCTGTGCATAGCCCCAATGAGATTAAATACCGAGAACTATGGTTTTGGGAGGGATCCACTTTTGAACACTATTCGGCGTCTGGAACAAGTTCCAAAAGAATCCTCTGAATTCGTAAGGATCTCTTGGGATTCTGGTGGGTATGGGAATGTGTGGGTAAGTGGAGAAGTTAATGATAGTCACCCAACTAACAAAGAGCTATAAGAAGGCGTGGAGGCCAAAGTTAAAGGGGTTGGACATTTGAGAGACAAGGAGAGAGGCAAACACACACACACACACACACAGAGTGAATACGTTAGGATACTCAGGGAAATTAAGGGGGAGTACTATTACCTGTTTGGGGCCTTGATTGGTAGGATTGAGCACAACTCCCACATACAAATAAATTGTAAGCCCATTATTGTGGTAGAGACGATTCTGGGCATGCACAAATGTAATCTATAAAGTCATATCATCCTATCATCCTCCATTTCTATTTTCTTTTTTTTGGTTTGAAATATTTCTCGAAACAGGCCTTTTTATAAACAAACTGCCGAACATAAACAAAGGGCAGGTAAATCTATAGTTGATACCACTGTTTTAAAAATTGGACCGGACCAGTCGGTCCGACTGGTTCAATCAGGAACCGAGAGCCAGTCCGGTCCGATTAAAAACCCCAAAACCGGTCAATAACCGGTCAACAACCGAAAAAACGGTCCAAAAACTGGGGTTGAACTGAAAATTAAAAAAAAAAGGGTCCAATGACCGGTTTGGTTTTTAAAACCATAGTTGATACGACTAGAAACACTCCACCCATAATAAAAACTTGGCAGCCCGGTTATAGCTCTCCCGCGCAAATTTGGAGCGACATTTTTTGACGCAACTTCAACACAACCCCCAAAATAATTGTCCCCATATATTTCACCCTCGAATCAAAGCATAAAAATGAGTTTTCGTTTAGTGAGAAAACTAATTTTCGTTGATTTTTAGCTCTTCCCCTCTCTCTCTTTGAGAAAACTCAAAGAGCTGAGGCGCGGTGGTTGATGATCAGCTCCGATGACAATCCAGCTGAGGCACGGTTGTCGGCGATCTCAGCTCTGCCACTTCTTCATCGGATTACAGGTCTCTCCGATCTATTTAACTCTCTGTTTGTTTCCTGAGAAAAAATTTTGAACGAAATTCCATTTCCTAATACCAGTTGTTTGTTGATTAATTTATTGATTTACCGGTTTAATTGAGAAAATTTGTGTGAATTCAATAGATCCTTCATTTGTGAAATACACTGTGGAGCCAGTGAGTTTGGGGAAACTCACTTAACTCAAGGTAACTTTTCTCTTTTTCTCTGTTTGTTTAGCGAGAAAATGAATGAAAATATCATGCTTATGTGGAAGCTTGGTGGTTTATGTCTATATCCCTTCGAATCGTTTGTTATTGAAGAATCGATCTCTGGTTGTAGCATTCTATTTTTCACTGGATGTTGGAATTAAATGTGTTCTTGTTGTGAATCTTGTAGTTTCAGTAGAATGTGGAAACTGGTGTAGCTTTATGTCTGAATCTTACTTGCAGAGCATTGCAATGACCTTAGTAATAAATAAATAAATAAACAAAATTATGTTGCTTAAGGACATAGAAAAGTATTATTGTCTATATTAGTCTGAAACTGCTTAGCAGGGTCTGATCATATTTGTGTATTTCAAATTGCTGATTTTGGATTGCAATCCTTCAGTTTTCATCTTTGTAAAAGGTCTCTCTTAAATGGTAATTCAGTCCAGGCCACTTACCAAAGTAATTGCTGATTACTTAAATAAGATGGGTGCAAGGATACCAATAAAAAAACCTGGGAAGGCTACCATAGAATACCTCACAAGATTCAGGCATCGACTCGTTTTTGGGGTAATAATATGTATTTCTTTCAATGAGAGCATTTATGAGGTATAGTCTGCTGCAGAATTGTAATAATATGTTTCTTTATTATTCTAGTTTGAGTGATATAACGTTCACTATTCTAGTTTTTTAGCAGTACTGGTTCTCATTTTTTTTTGGGTACCATAGTAGTGTTATTGTTGCTTTTCTCTATATTTGTTTTGTGATCAAATATTGCTCTGCTGTGCTGTGCTCTCATTTGCTTACATTGTGCAGACAGTGCTCTTCAAGATCTATACAGGTCCCTGAACAACCCATCAGTACTGAAGGGATGGAGAGTGGATGGTGGGGATCCCTGTGAGTAGTCAAGGACAGGAGTGTCATGTTCTGATTCATCTGTTATACACCTGTAATCCACTTAGCTAACCTATTTTTTCTACTAACAATGCCACATAGCCATAAAAAGCCCAAAACCTTACCCTTCTATGGTCTTTACTAATTTTATGCAGTAAAATTCAAGGACTAAACCTCACTGGGTGGATTGGAGGCCAGCTTAATAACCTGCATCATTTGAAGCACCTATAACTGAAACTGCCTTGTTATATTTAGCACTTATTGAAATAGTACCTGTACTGTTTATTTAATTCTTTATTCTGGTTTCTTCTTTAGGGATGTCAGCTACAATAACATTCAGGGTGAAATTCACAAATATGTAAGATGCCTGTTTTGTAAATTGTGATTCTTATATGCTTAATTTTTTTTTTCTTTCAAGTTTTTGGTGATTCTTCTACCTTTTTGTGAATGAAGAAATATGGCTTACAACTATTTGAGCCAAAATATTCCCTGCTCTTTACCAACCATGAAATATCTCCGACATCTGTGAGTCACTTCTTCCCCCAAGTGCCTATTTACTGAATTGCTTTTGTTTTTTGGTTATTCAGTCAGAATCCCTTGACACTTTTCTTGTAGAAATCTCAGCCACAATTTGTTGTCTGGACCAATTGGCAATGTCTTTACTGGCTTACAGAATCTCAGAGAGATGTATGTGTACTTCACCTGATCCTTATATTTCCTTTTACCTGGCATTTGAAGTGAAAAGAAATTAATGCAAAGTACAACATTCCATGAAATATAAACAAGTTTTAGTATAACTGAACTTGGGGTTTCTGTTACTAGTTTTTCTTATGAACAATTCTGAAACTTCTTTCATGGTACGGCCTCTTACTATCTTTTTGATGATTTTGGATCAAAATTAATATAAATTGAGTAAAGTAGAACTAAGATAGTTGGTATTTCTTCATTTAATCTTTTGTCTTAAGCGTTATATTTGTTTATATAGTAACAGGAAGGGCAACTGTTTTTTCTTTCCAGGTTAAACCATCAAATTGGTCTTCTTTTTTATAGTAGTTCATTTGATGAGTTCATTGCGCAATTTAAGTTTAAGCATTGGGCTACCCTCTTTTTGAATTGATTATTATTCTAAACTTAAGTGTATTAAGCATGTTGTCAATTGACAATATAATCTGATGGACATCCTTAAATTGAATGTTGTGTCACTCCTTCAACAGGGACCTATCGTACAATAACTTTATTGGAGATCTACCATGTTCATTTGGATCCCCCCCCTCGTTCTTGATTTCTGTTCTACCATAAACACATTGTCTTTCTAGAGTTATCTGTCATGTTGGTTTCCATAATTATGTGGGGTGTATCTGCAGGTTCTTGCACAATAACAACTTCACCAGATCAGTCACCTACCTAGCTGAGCTTCCACTAACTGACTTGTAGGTTTCAAAACTGAAAGAGATGTAAGTATTACTAACCAGTTAAGTGAGCATTTTTGTTTTGTGTATTGTGGTATCTAAGGTTTTGTAATCTCTAAAATTGATGCCTCTCAATTTATTATATGAGTTAGTATGTGCAACAAGATTCATTAACTCTTCTCTCTTTCCCTGCTCTTATTATCAGTTTTTTTAGTTAACTAATTTTTAACATATTCTAGTCCCTGTTTGTATTAGATATTCTAGTCCCTGTTTGTTTTGCTTTGGATTCTAGTTTCTAATCACCTTGAAACTTCTAATGACTGTAATTGGTTTGGATTCTTTCTGTTTGTCTTTCCAGTAATTCAAACTATATATAACATTTTTTTTGCCCCATACAGATGGCAGCCAATATGCTGCAACTGCAACTCCAGTTGATCCTAATTTTATTTTTCTGCCCATTTTTGAGGAAGCTAGAATGAAGGTACAATTAAAATTTATGGTGGTTTAGATCATAAATAAAATTCCTTTTCTGATTTTTAACATTTTAACTGTTTAAAAAATATCTATTTACTTTTCAATCATGATATACTATTTGCTTCTGAAAACTGGAGTAACAGTTTAGTTTTTGATACCTCACTGCTTTAACTATTAATACTCCCTGTTTCCTAGTGAAAAATCTTGTCCTTAGATTTGTTCCTAGCTATGAGATCTATATGTGTTTATCTTTTCCTAGTTCTAGGTTTTGCTATCGAATGCCAACTTTGTTTTGTTTTAGTTAGTTTGTTTTTCTGTAAACCTTACTGACAGCAATATTCCTTTGAAATAAATGCAAAAGGGAGATGATTAAGGGAAGTTCAGGCAATTGGATGAGATATTATTTTTCATTAGCAACTATCCTGGATATCAACTTTTATTGTCTATCACAGAGAATTCTAGTTAAAATACTAAGTTCCTTTAGGTTATTGTGAAAGTGTCTCCATAGACTTTAAGAATGAAGGATTTAATGATTTGGAAAGATAATTGAATTTTGTTTTGATATTTATGTTTTGGTATAATATAGATTTTGTATTAGAAGGCTACAACCTAGAAAGCATCGACGCGTCTCCAAGGTCGCTGCACCGAAGTCCGACGCGGCGTCCAGCGTCCGACTCGCCGACTCTCCCCTTTTTTTGTTTTTTGGATTCGAGCCGATTCGCGCCGACTTGGCCAGATTCGCACCGATTCGGGCCAAAACGGGCCGATTCCAGCGGAAATTGAATCTGATACGGCCGATACGGCCACCGAAACATGCCGATTCAGCCGATTCCGGTTGAAATGGCCATCGAAACAGGCTGATTCGGCCGAAACAGCCGCCAAAACAAGACGAAATGGGCAGTGGCTGCCATTCTTCTGCTTCATGTGGCCTTGTGAGAGGAAAAAACAAAAGGAAAAAGAGAAGGAAGAAGAAGATGAGAAGACACCAAAAAAAAAAAAAGATGGAAGAAGAATAAATGTACGTAACAAAAGAATATAAATTAAGGAGGTGGAAAAGTCAAATATTTAATGTGGGTGGGCTTGGGAATTGAAAAATGAGTAAAGGAACCTTCTTGAAATGTGGTTTTTTGTTTACAATTACCAAAAATATTGATTTTATTAAAAACAAATCATAAATAATTATTTTTTAATAATAAATTCTACCATTTATTTGATTTTTTTTTATATAAAAATATTAAATTCACTATATAAAAATATTTTTAATAATTTTTTAATCGTCGACCCGCACCCACCTTTTTCAAAAATTGCCGAGTCCCGCACCCGCATCCGTACCCGCACCCGTGCTTCATAGGCTATAGCTACAAACTATTTTACAGCATTTTTACAAAATGTTGATGTGATCAACTTTTTATTGGTTTTCATTTAGGCCTACCATTAATATCTTTTTTCCATTTACCAATAATCACTCACTAGATCAGCAGTTTATAAATTTTTTTTGTAAAATAGTTTGTATATCTAGCATTATTTTTTGTAATATATGATTCCTTAAAGTTTATGGGCATGATTGTGGTTTTTAAAATAATAAAAAAAAAATCTTATTTTGAGGGTTGGGAGACCCTAAAAAGAAGGTTATTGGACTGTTATTTATTATTAAAATTTTCGAGGGTCGCCAAACCTCCATATAGGTAAAACATTTGTTTTGAGGATTATAGCCGTAGAAGTTTCTATTTCAAGGGTCATATACGGAATTTTGGGTGGGAGGAATTTGTTTCAAAGTTCATCAAGGGTCACCTAGACCCTCAAATTTATATTTTTTGAGGGCTTTTATTACTTTTTTCAAGGGTTATGACCCTCGAAAAAAAACCAACTTTGTTGTGATGGGTTCCATTACAACAGCTACTAGACCTCATGTAGTTTGCGTCCCAACTCCACTTCAAGGCCACATAAATTCAATGCTCAAGCTAGCCAAACTCCTCCACCATAAGGGTTTCAAGTAACTTTTGTAAATACAGTATATCCACAAACGTTTACTCTGGTCTAGACTCTAGAGGTCCCAACTCCCTTGATGGCTTGCCTGACTTTCACTTGGAAACTATTCCCGATGGGCTCCCACCAGTAGACGAAGATGTCAGCCAAGACATTTTCGCTCTTGCTGAGTCCACCACAAAGGCTTGCTTAGTCCCACTTTGCAACCTCATTTCCAAACTCAACGACACTTCGTCTTCGAATGTGCCTCCTGTTACCTGTATTGTCGCAGATGGTGGTATGTCTTTCACTCTTGATGCTGCTGACAAGTTCGGAATTCCATGTGTGCTTTTCTGGACACCTAGCGCTTGCGGCTTCTTGAGCTATATGCATTTTCGCCATCTAGTTGAACGAGGTTTAATACCTCTTAAAGGTATAATTTAAATCTTCAAATTCCTTCTATTTATTATTTATATTATATTTTTTAAGATGATTCGATTTTTTTTCAATATCGTGAATCTCACACTTGAAAGAAAAAATAAGAAAAGGAAATTAAAAGATTGAAATAGGGATCATTTCCCTGGTTCCATATCATCATATATTGATAGTCTTAGCTCGTAATTAGGAATTAGTAGACAAATGACATATTTTGATTTGTGGAGCATGGAGTGGAATAGAGAAAGTGGGATAGAAGAACTTGATTTTGATTTACTAATATCACCTCCATTTTTTGGGGTAATAATATCACATCCAATTATCATTCATGTTAACTTCAATTAGAAATCAAACATACAAATGAAAAGTCTATATATTATATATAAGAGATGTGCATGGTAGATCCAATAATATTTCTGTATGTCAATTACACTTATAATAGCCATCAAATTATCCAGTTTTTTCTTTCCTTTTTTATATTTACTTTTATTTTTTGAAAATCTTATGCTACTTTTTAATGTTACATTGGAGTAGGCTATTTACAAAGGTCAAACCTATTTTTGTGTGATTTACAAATGCAAACTATCTAACAAATGGATGCTTGGAAACTACAATTGATTGGATTCCCGGTATGAAAAATATCTGTCTCAAGGATCTTCCAACTTTTGTTAGAACTACAAATGAGAATGACGTCATGCTCAACTTTAAAATCCGTGAAACTAAGAGAGCTCCAAGAGCTTCAACTATCATTTTGAACACATTTGACCCCTTTAAACAACACGTGTTGGATGCTCTATCTTCCATGCTTTCTCGTATATACACCATTGGACCACTTGTGTTGCTTGTTGATCAAGTTAAGGACGATAGCTTGAAATCAATAGGTTCCAATCTATGGAAAGAAGAATCAAGGTGTGGGATGGTTAAATTCAAAAGAATCTAACTTGGTAGTGTATGCAAATTATGGTAGTATAACTATCGTGACACCTCACCAACTCATTGAGTTTGCATGGGGATTAGCAAACAGTGAAAAACCCTTCTTGTGGAATATAAGGTCTGATCTTGTGGGAGGAAATTTAGCTATAATTCCTCTTGAATTTGTTACCAAAACTAAATATAGAGGCATGTTAGCAAGCTGGTGTCATCAAGAACAAATCCTAAAGCACCCGTCAGTAGGGTGTTTTTTAACACATAGTGGGTGGAATTCAGCTTGAGAGTGTGTGTTGTGGAGTTCCAATGATCTCTTGGTCCGTCTTTGCTGACCAACAGACGAATTGTTGATACTATTGTGTCGAGTGAGGCATTGGGATGGAGATAGATAATAATGTTCAAAGAGACAAAGTGAAGAAACTTGTTAGAGAGTTAATGGATGGTGAGAAAAGTAAAGAAATGAAGAAAAAGGTAATGGAGTGGAATAGAAAGACAGAGGATGCTACCAAACCTAGCAGTTCTTCTTACCAAAATTTGAATTGATTTCCAAAGTTCTCTTAACTAGAAATGTTTAAACCAAACATAGATGGCTTTCTAGTTTTCAATAAACTAGTACTCTGAGTCTCATTAATATGCTAAATAAAATAATTTTAAATATTTATACAGAATTTATTCCTATTTTTGTCATAATAAATTCAAAATAATAATTTAAAATAACTGTGTGATTAGGTTAAATTAATGTTCTATTATTAAGTACTGCTATGTATATAAATAAATAAATATAAATATGTGTGTGTGTAAAATTGTTTTTTTTTTCTATAATTTTTTTCTTTTAGATAATATGCTATTTCGGTCTCTAAAATTTATCAAAAATTTATTTTTTTTCCCTAATTTTAAAAAATTCATTTTTTGCTCATAAACTATTGAAATGGCCATTTTTCGTCCCTAAACTATGGAAAGTGTTTTACTTTCTGTTTTTAAACTTAAAAAAAAAAAAAAATCATACCTAAACTATTGGAAATATATATATATATATATATATATATATATATTTGGTCCCTATTTTTGTATTTAAACTATTGAAAAAAACTCTTTACAAAGTTTAAGGATGAAAAAAGAACATTTTGAAACATTGAGGACAAAAAATAAATTTTTGGTAATTTTTAAGGACCATAATAATATTTTATTTTATTTTTTCCATTTTTATGTTTTATGTTTTGATTTTTAAAAGAAAAATGATTTTTAGCGACGAAATCATTGTGACAGGTGCACAAAGGCCTCACAAAAATATGTTTTCGTGAGGGAGAATGGCCACCCTCACAAATATTTTATGACATGGCGAAACGTTTGTAACCACACACACACACAAAAATCACAGACAACGTATCATACCCAAATTAAGTAGAGCCAAATATCAAAACCATTCATTGAAAATGCAACAAATCACCTCACATCCTCAAATCCAAAAAATATATTACCTAGACCTTCAAGAAAAGGACCAAAATGAGAGCGAAAACCTTTGAAACTAGAAAAATGGTTTTATTGGTATTTTTATTTTATTGATTTTTCTATGAGTTCAAACGTGGCTCATGATAAGCATGAACTACTTTGAACGCTTTCATGCCTACCAGCTGCACCACTTTAAGATCTTTTTGTAAGTTGTAAACTTCATATTTTCTTCTTATTTTGGATAGATTAACAAAACCTGAAGAATTTCATTGTTCGAAGACTTTGATTGAACTATGAAAGGCCATGGAAACCTTGGTTCAAGAAAGTAAGCCTTGTCATAACCCCATATATCATTTGAGGCGATCCATGATTTAAGTTCAAAGCAACAAAATTTTATCCCACTCACCAAGCCTTTATTACATTAATTGTAAACTTAATTTCTATTTTTACTCATTGTCAATTCATGTTTCTGAACTAAAGTTATGCTTATATCAAGTTTTTTATATGGAAAATGCTAGAAATACAAATTTTCTTACAATTTTTTTTATAAACTGTTGATATGATGAGTGGTTATTGGTAAATGAAAAAGTGATGTTAGTGGTGGGCCCAAATGAAAAATGCTACAACCACAAACTATTTGTCAACATTTTTATAAACTATTAAATGTGACAAATTCTTATTAGTTCTAATATGGGTTCATCACTAATATCGCATTTTTACTTACCAATAATTATTTAGAAAATACTAAAACTATATCAGCAGTTTGTAAAAATATTATAAAATAATTTGTCTGTAGCATTACACATTGAAAACCAATAAAAAGTTGGTCATAACTGCAATTTATAAAAATGTTATAAAATTGTTTGTGACTGCAGCATTACTCTTTTTATATTGTAGATGAAAATATAAATGACATTATGCAAAAACTTAATTAACAAGCACTTCTCTAGCTAATATAAATATTTAGGTAAATTACAAATTACATCCGTAAAGTTTGGAGGTGATTGGATTTTATAACTTGAAATTTTAAAATTTGGATTTTACCACATAATGTTTGGGAGTGTTTGAATTTTACACCTTAACGTTTCAGAATTTGGATTTTACCCTCTATATTTTAGGAGGGGATTGGATTTTATTCCCTAAAGTTTGAGAGTGTTTAGATTTTACACCCTAAAGTTTCAGATTTGGGGGTATAAAATCTAAATACTCCATAACTTTAGAGGATAAAATCTAAATTCTGAAATGTCAGGGTTTAAAATCCAAATACCCTAAACGTTAGGGGGTAAAATCTAAAGTTTGAAACATCATGGTGTAAAATTCAAATACTCTCAAACTTTAGGGATGCAATTTGTAATTTACCCTAAATATTTTCTAATTTTCAATTAATGTGTCTAATTTGAAATTTTTATGCTTTTTTTTTTTGAGAATTAATTTTTATACCAAGTTAATTATTCATTGAGAAAAACAAAAAGTCCTATATTAAATGAACAATGCCACTAATCATACCCACTTTGAATCGAAGATGAAGAAAATAAACCATTTTTAATAAATTTGTTGACGTTTGAAGATGGAGAAAGTAAACCAATCATACCTACAGAGAGTTGACCACCATTTGCCAAGGCATACCACGCACCTTCCATACTCGATGCTTCCACTATGATATTTTCAAACATAAGACACTTGGATTTTTTATCTTCAAAATTTTTAATTAACCTTCCTTTTTTTTTTTTTTTTTTTTACTTGGTTTACTTCTAATACTTTTTAACTAAAATCTCATTTTGGTTTATTTAAAAACTGTCACATCACTCACTAACTGAATAAAAAGTAGAGATTAAAACTCACTACCACTTGCCATTGTGTATTTGAAACAAAAGAAAATCTTTAGTTAAAAAAGTACTAGAAGCAAGCTAAACATTTTTTTTCCTTATATATTCAAACTTCAAACTAGAAATTCTAATAATTTATTGTTATTATTTTTTCATTTATGTGTTCAAACTATCATTTTTAATAACTTTCCTCCTTTTTCTTTTTTCATCTATTTCATACTTGTTCAAACTTCAAACTAGCAATTTTAAATTATCAACTTTCCCATTTTCTTCCTTCTCAAAACTTTCCCTTTTTCTTTATATGTTTAAACTTTAAACCAGCCAAGCAACAAAAACATTCTCTGTTAGGTGCGGTTTGTACTTGTCTAAGGATATATGTTATGGTTTTTATTTTTTATTTATTCAGTTTTTTTAGGACAAAATGGGCTTTTGCCCTTTTCGGGCAAATTAAATAGCTTTATACCCCATTTTTCAAACTAATTAGGGAAATGCCATTATTTTAAAACTCGATTTATGATAAATCGAGTTAGTCTTTATAGTGGCGTTTTTAAGGAGCCTATAGTGACGTTTTAAGACCTTATAGTGGTGTTTTGTAACTCAACCTCAATGAAATCGAGTTATAGGTAAAAAAAATTGCCTATAACTCGATTTTATTGAAGTAGAGTTAAAAAACGTCACTATAGGTCCTTAAAACGCCACTATAGGGCTCTAATTTTTTTTTTTTTTTTTTTTTATAACTTGATTTATCATAAATCGAATTTTAAAATAGAGGCATTTCTCTAATTAGTTTGGGAAAGGAGGTATAAAGCTATTTAATTTGCCCGAAAAGGGCAAAAGCCTATTTTGTCCAGTTTTTTATATGTGAAAAAATACGCAATGTGAGTTGACCCAACCCGTTAAAGAATGGGTAAGGGTTATAACAATAAAAATTCACTTCAATCCAATATGTTTTTTTATCCGATATCTAATTGGGCCAAATTAACCCAGAGTTTAAACTTGGTCAACATGTTAACTGAATTTTTATCGATGTAAATCTTTTTCAACTATATATATCGTTTTCTATTTTTCTTTTTTCTTTTTTGTTGGTAAACAACTATATATATCGTTGCTCACAACTAACTTTAGCCAATCATATCTCCACACATATAAAATTCAAAAAGTTAAGGAAAATTAATAAAACAATCGTGCACGTTTATCAAATGAGTAATGAAATTGGAGAGGATTTTTCCTCTTTTATTTATATTTGTTTTTTAAGATAGGAAACGTTGACCATCCAAAGCTAAAACCTGGATGGATATATAGCAGCAGCCCACCAAACACTCTCACCGGGTAATAGCTCTCCCAATCATGCCTACCCATCCTTTTCTTTCGCTTTCATTTTCCTTAACAAGTAGACAGCCTCATCGATTTCTCCAACTCTCTTTCGCTTCATCATTCCAATGATGCCTTAGATGGCATCAACGATTCAGAAAATGAGTGGATTTGGATATGTCATCGGATTCATACTTTTCATCTTCCTCATGGTCGTACTCAGAATCATGATTTCAATTTGCTTTGCTGTGCCCTTAACTTCTGGCCGCCAACCCCGATTCGGACACCAAGAACCCAACGGAGCTGTCCCCCAACACTCCATCAATAACATTGAACTAGGTCTTGATGAAGCCACTCTACGCAACTACCCAAAGCTCATCTATGCCCAAGCCAAGCTCCACAAGGGAAACTCCGTCTCATCTTGCTGTTCAATATGCTTGGGTGATTACAAAGACACAGATGTGTTGCGATTGTTGCCTGATTGTGGTCATCTCTTTCATCTTAAATGTGTGGACTCCTGGTTAAGGCTGCATGCTACATGCCCTTTGTGTCGAAAGTCGCCTCTTGACGAGGTGGCGAGTTCAACCAGAGCAACTTCCTTAGAATCATAATTGGAATTTGGGACCTCGGGATTTACGACATCTCCTTCAGGTTTATCGAATCCACTCTGCAGTGTTTCGAAAGAGGCATAATTGGAATGTAAATTGTATAGAGATTCATGCATGTCGTTTGGTACGTTTTCACAGCTTATTTTTTATTTGTGAACATTTTTTTCATTAAAGTTTTTGTCATGAATCATTATCGAGAAGTGCAATTATGTTACTATTGATTTATTGTATATATTAAACAACGCTTATAATATTTACACGAAGTCTAAGCCTAGAATGACAGTACAAGTGAACAATACTTCCTGCCATGAGTAAACTGAACAATACTTCTGGAGCACACTTCAATGAGTATTTTTAAGTACTTCTGGAGCATACTGAACAATACTCCCTCTTCTTACATTTATGTTAATGCCTACTCATTAAATTTATGATAGGGTCTACTATTATTGTGAGAGGAGGGAGTACTATATATATATATATATATATATATATATTTTTTTTAATACAGGATATAAATTTTATTCTAGCCTAATCTAAGTATATATGTGTGTGAAACTCCTCCCTGGAGACTTAAACCCCAGTCCCATGCCCTCCTAGGAGTATCTAAATATTTTTCGGAAATAATATCCTTCAATTAATTAGTCAATACTCAGACACAAGTGGGGAGAGAATAATTAAGTTGCAAATTCAGACTATAAATTAATAATTTATATTGCTTCCTAGCTTAGGATACTACGAACAATAATGTTTGCGTCTTTTTCCTAGCTTAGGATACTACTAATTTTTGTAATCTTTGGATAAGAGCGGCTAATTTAATATAAGAAAAAAATATTTTTGCCGAAAGAAGATTTAGTCAATCACGTATTGCGAGGGAGTATATGCAAGGAAACAACAACCAAACCGACAAAACTGCAGCTAGGAAGAGGAAATACAAGGTGAAGCGTGATTAGAGGAAAACCAAAATTAGATGTTCCTTGTGTAAAAGTCTTAAGAATACAAAAAGAAGACTTTTCTCTATGGATTGATTACGTGAGGCACATCAAGAAATTATAAATACAGCCAAATTCATACAACAAACATCCAAATATATCTTGGGATTACACCATGGCAATGAGAAATCAATGGTAATTGTTACTTGGGTTACGTTTCTTGAGTGATTTTCTCTGTTTTACATTTCCATATTAGAGGTGACGTTTGAATTGATTTATTCTTCACCCCTTAAGTATAGAATTCGTTGTCCTACCCACAATATCTCAACACAATACCGCCATCAATAGAGAGATTCTTTCCTTAACAACCCCCGGCACAAAGCTTGTCTTGTAACACCGAGAAGCAAGTAGTGGATAAATCCTTTGTAAAAGTAACAGCGACTTGATCACTTGTGGAAATAAAATGAATTACCATATCCTTATTAGCAGCTTTCTTGGGAATGAAGTGGTAGCTAGCTCACTGTTGAGATTCAAAAAATTACAATGTTGTATCAAGGCCCAAAACAACACAAAGGATTGAAATCTAGAAAAAAAAGCATTTGAGCTTTCAATAAAAAAGGGGGAGGCCCGAACCCATTAAGGGTCCATAAGGAGGGACCCAAATCCATGGATGGGCAAGCTTTGGATCTCACAAAACAAAGTAAAGAAAAAAGTCCAGCCCAACCCTCAAAGGTCAGAAAAAATCACTGGGGAGCCCAGGGAAAAAACTGGACTAGGATACCTGGGGATTCCTAGGAGCCTTAGATCCTCAGGATGTGCAGTAAGGCCAGGTTGGGACTAAGATAGTTCAAGGAGGCATACCCAGAAATATGAAGAACGAGGACAAATATGTCCTTATTAGCCACCTAGTGATGCAGAAAAGGGGTCAGAAGATTTGGGAACCAACAACTTATGAGTAAGGGTCTAGTACCTCAAGGAACCCAGGAAGAGGAACCACGAAGGAAGGTGGCTAGGAATCTTTCAGCCTGGTAGGAAGGAATTAGCTCACTTGGAAAAAATGACAAAAGGGAAAGCAGCCAAAAGTTGGTTCTGAAAAAGTGGAATTTAAAAGCCTTAAGAAAAGAAAGACCAAAAGTCAGCCCTCTAGGACCCCTAGAACGGGAAAGTCAGCTGGGGGTCTTTTGAAGAGGGAACCTCAAAAGAATGAAATAATAAAGAATGAGGAAGGGATCAGCTAACAATGTTGTTGACACAACATTGGTTTTAGTACCTAGGGGAGTAAAAAGGGGGAATCAATGGTTCTCTAGAAACCTTAGGATGGCACTATACAAGGGGAAGCAGCCAACAGTGAAAGACATTCAACAACAGGGGAATGAGAGTAAAAACCCTTGAGAAAAACTCTATCAAAATTCAATAAGAGAGAAAATAGAGGGAAATTACCGTCCGAGATCCTCAAAACTGCCACTAGAAAACACACTTGGATTCAAAGGGATCCAAACTTCGCAAGTCTTAGAGGCCTGAAGGGCCATTTAAGTCTGTGATTTTTGAACTTATTTGGACCTTGTAACACGTCCTAGTGAGCATAATGTATTATAAAATCAAGAAAATAATGAAACATTCAATATTATCCTAAGGATCCCTAACGTTTTTACTTTACTTTCTTCTTTTCCTCGTTATTTCGTTCTTTACTGTTCCTTGCTGTTCAATACGTGTATGCTTGTTGTATGTTAGTATGTATGTGTTGCAGGATCCATGCTTTGTGCACCACTTGGTTCGAAATCAGCCCGATTTAGCTGCGGTGAACCAAGCCCAGTCCCTTAAAGCATAAAGTATCAGAGCCAGGATCCTTGTTCCTCCACTTGGGCATGTGTGCTGTTTTTATTTTTATTTTTATTTTTATTTTTTTATTTTTTAAAGAACCCACACACCCACCTTAACGTGTTTCATTCAAGCATGAAAAAGCGGATATGAAGTGAGGGCCAAGGTGCCAACATTGTTCATGGAGATCCCTAAGGTGCATTCATATCTTATATTAGTTAGCATTGGTAACATTCATGATACGATACAGTAAAGGAGCTCCGAAATGTACTTAGATTGCAATAGTTAGAGACCATAAGAATTATGCACAGCATGAATAACCATAGATGTGATAATTCATCCAAGTCCTTCATGTTGGCAATAAAAAAAAAATACTGATGGGCCTTTCCTCGCTTACTTTCACAAACACACACATTACTTAGAGTCCGTTTGAGAACAACTTATTTAGCTGAAACTGAAAATTTTTTACTGAAAGTACTGTAAATAAAGTTAAAAGGTAGCTGAAATAGTACAATAGGACCTATGAATAGTATCAAAAAGTGCAATGAGGTCATAAATAGTAGCAAAAATAAGTTAAATAGTAATAATAATAAAAAAACTGACTTTTTAAGCCAATGCGCATGCCAAACGCACACTTAGGGTCTGTTAGAGATCCACTTATTTTGCTAAAATTTATAACTTTTTGTTGAAAGTACTTTAGATAAAAGGTAAAAGTTAACTAAAATAGTACAGTGAGACCCATGAATAGTACCAAAAAGTGTAGTGGGGCCCATGAATAGTAGAAAAAATAAGCTGAATAGTAAAATAAGGTGGTTTTTTAAGTTGGAGCCAAACGTACACTTAGTGTATATAAAAGACTCACACTCATAAATTAAACAAAGGGAGAGAGAATGGAAAGGGAAGAGTTAGAATACTTTAATGCTTTGTATTCACTTCAACCCTTGCATAGAACTCGACGGATGAATGGGTTTATATAGTACAACATCAAACCTCTAACTCCCACTACATTTATTTTTCTAACTCTAATATTCATAAATCCCACACATAACTTCAATAAACCTCCCACTACATTAACTTTTGAAACTCCCACTTATTTATGAAAGGCTAATTAAAAAACAAGTTTAACTTCTAACATCCCCCTTAAACTTGTTTTCTTGATCACTCCAAGTAAGAGTCGTAGCTTGTTGAATGTGTCATACTTGAGAGGTTTAGTGAGTATATTTGCAATCTAATCATGTGACTTCACAAATTCAAGATGAAGTTCCTTTCTTGCAATACATTCTCGAATAAAATGAAACCTCGTGTTGATGTGCTTGCTTCGGTCATGAAATACTGGATTCTTTGCAAGAGCTAGTGTTGACTTATTGTCCACAAATATCTTCGTAGCTTCTTCTTGCAACATTTGCAACTCCTTCAATAAACTTCTAAGCCATATTGCTTGACAAACACTGAGGTAGCAGCAATGTACTCAGCTTCACAAGTGGAAAGTGTCACAATTGGCTGCTTCTTGGACATCCATGTAAATGCAATATCACCCATATATAATACAAAACTAGTAGTACTCTTTTTATCATCTGTGTCTTCGGCCCAATCACTATCATTGTCGCTAACAAGTTTAAAATCTATACAACAGTCCATAATCCAGTGTGCCTTTTAAGTAGCAAAGAATTCTCTTGGCAGTTTTCAAATGAGTCATGGTCGGTGCTTCCATGTAACAACTAACTAGGCCAATGCCAAAAAGAATGCTTGGTCTTGTGCATGCACGTTAGATACCTAAGACTTCCAACCAAACTCTTGAAGAATGTTGGATTAACCTTCTCTTCATCTTCATGCTTTGACAACTTCACTCCACATTCTACAGGTTTGCTAACTAGGTTGGAATTTAACATCTCGAGAATATCCCTTCGCATAACCTTCTTGGGAAATAAAAATCTCATCCTCCATTTTCTTCACTTCAATGCCCAGATAATAGGCCATAAGTCCAATATCTATCATTCCAAACTCCTTTGTTATTGCTTTCTTGAAGTCCTCAAATATACTTGGATTCTTGCCTGTAAAAATCAAATCATCTACATACAGACAAACAATTAAGATATCTCCATTTTTATGCACCTTACAGTAAAGCACATGTTCATGTGAGTATTTAGCAAACCCATTAACTTGGAAGTATTTGTCAATTCTAGTATTCCAAGCTCTTAGTGCCTGTTTCAAGCCATATAGAGCTTTCTTCAACTTCAAAACTTTATCTTTCTGCTCTTTTACAACATAGCCTATAGTTTGCTCAACATAAAGTTCTTCCTCAAGGTAGCCATTAAAAAATGTAGATTTTATATCCATTTGGAAAATTTTGCATTGATTTCGAGCTGCTAAAGAAATTAGCAATCGTATAGTTTCCAAACGAGCAACTGGGGTAAATACCTCATCATAATCAATACCTTGTCGTTGACTATAGCCTTTCACCACCAATCTTGTTTTGTATCTCTACCTCTCCTTTTGCATTCTTCTTCAACTTGTACACCCATTTTACACCAATTTTCTTCTTTCCAGTTAGAATAGTTGCTAACTCCCATGTATCATTCTTCTTTATGCCTTGATCTCTTTGTCCATAACATTTCTCCATTTTTTGTCTTGCACTGCTTCTTCAAATCTTGTGGGTTCACAATCAGCAAATGGACAAAAAAGTGTTACATCATCTGTAATCTTTGTTGAATCATAAAGATCATTGAGACTTCTCATTTTTCTTGGTCTTTCACTAGAACTTCCTTCTAGTAATGATGATGATGATGGACTTTCATGAATAGGAGATAATGCTGCTGGTGTTAGAGGTAGAGTGATAGGTTTTTCGTGAACTTCATCCCCTTGCTCTTCCTCTTTAGATAGAGGAAAGAAATCATACTTCTTCTCTTCTTGGATGCTCCCATCCCATGTGCCTTCTTCATCGAATTCCACATCTCGGCTAACAATGACTTTTCCAATGCTCGGATTATAGAGCTTATAAACCTTAAAGCATGGATCATAGCCAATGAACACATACTTCTTGCTTTTATCATCTAGCTTTGACCTCTCTTGATCAAGTACATGTGCATATGCAATGCTCCCAAACACATGAAGATGGGAAACTGTAGGCTTCTTCCTACTCCAAGCTTGTTGTGAGGTTTTTCCTTGAACACTTCTTGTGGGGCAACGATTGGACAAATAGATTGCACAATCAATAGCTTTAGCCCAAAATTCTATAGGTATTTTCTTGCTCTTCAACCTGCTTCTAGCCATATTAAGAATTGGACGATTCTTTCTTTCTGCTACACCATTTAGTTGTGGTGACCTTGGAACTCTTAGAGAGCGGTGAATCCCATTTGCTTCACAAAATTATTTGAATTCATTTGATGTGAATTTACCTCCTTTATCAAATCTTAAGGCCTTAATTTCATGGCCACTCTATTTTTCTACAAATGCCTTAAATTTCTTAAATGCACCAAACACTTTTGATATTTGCTTCAAAAAATAAACCCACGTTTTTCTACGAAAATCATCAATAAAGAGAAGAAAGTAATTACTTTTTCCAAGCGATGATGGTTTGATCAGTCCACACACATGAATATGGACAAGTTGCAATGGCTTGGTTGCTCTTATACTAGCTTCTTTTACAAGAACATTCTATTTCTTGTCATAGGCACATTAGCTATCACATTATTTCAATGATCCCTTATTAAGAAACTATGATCTTTCAACTGGATATCGTAGTATTTCTCAAGGAGTTATCCCATACTCAAAATATTAGTTTTCATTCTTGGCACATAATATACATCATAAATAAATTGATGATCTCCATTCTTTAAATGGATAAGAATTTTGCCTATCCCCTTCACTAAAACTTTGGATGAGTCACCAAAGGTAACATTCCTGACCACCGATTCATCAATCTCCATAAATATCCTTTTAGTCCCACACATATGGTTGCTAGCACTAGTGTCAATACCATGCACCATTTTCTTCTCTGTCTTCTCCTTTGTATGCCAACAACAAGGTCGACTCCACTTCTTCATTCTTATCTTCAACATAGTTAGCTTTCTCATCAACAGCGTTAGCGACATTTTACATTCGGAAGCATAATGCCCATATTTTTTAAAATTATAACATTTAATATTAGACTTATTGTACCTTCTTCTGTATGGTATTAAGAAACTTCCTCTTCCACAATCTCTTGTGGATTGTGAACTTTGACACCTTTCTCTTCATTATTAGGAGAGTTTTGACCATTCCTTCCTCCAGATCCTCTTCCTCTACCACGTCCATGTCCACATCCTCTGCCTCTTTGGCTACTTTCACACCACCCTTTTTCATTCAAGGTAAGCTTAGCTTGTAGGACTTACTCCAAAGGCTCTTGCTTCTTATTATTGAGCCTTTCTTCATGGGCTTGTAATGATCCTATGAGTTGTTCATTGGTCATTGATTCCAAGTCTTTTGATTCCTCAATCGCCACAACAATATAGTCAAACTTAGATGTTACCGTAGGATTTTTTCTACCACATGGACATCATCTAAGTTCTCACCATATCTCATCAATTGATTTATAATTACCAACACCCCTGAAAAATAATCCAAAATAGATTCAGACTCTCTCATGTGCAAACCTTCAAACAAACCTCTTAATGTTTGAAGGTGAACTTTATTTGCATTTACAACTTTCTCGAACATAGTTTCATCCAAACCTTGATAGATCAATGTAAGAGCTTGTTGGTATTTCTTCTAAGCCTTTTGTAAGGCTTCCTTTTTGTTTGGGGTCAAAGATTCTTCATCTTGTGACTCCACATAACCTTTCTCCACAATCTCCCACGCATCTTGGGATCCGAGTAATGCCTTCATTTGAATACTCCAATTTTCAAAATTATGTTTGGTGAATCATGGAAATTGGAATGACACCATCCCATTGGCAATATCGATCCATTCTCACCACGAACTAATTGGCTCTGATACCACTTTGTTGGAAATAAAACAAAAATACTAATGGGCCTTTCCTCACTTACTCTCACAAACACTCACACACTACTTAGTGTATATAAGAGATTCACACTCATAAATTAAACAAAGGGAGAGAGAGTGGAGAGGGAAGAGTTAGAACACTTTAATGCATTGCATTCACTTCAACTCTTGCATAGAACTTGATGGATGTATGTGTTTATATAGTACACCATTTAACCTCTAACTCCCACTACATTTATTTTTCTAACTCTTACATTCATAAATCCCACACATAACTTCAATAAATCTCCCACTACATTAACTTATGAAATTCCCAGTTATTTATGAAAGGTTAATTAAAAAACAAGTTTAACTTCTAACACTTTAATGGATAGTTATATATTTTGTTGAATCAAGGTTAGTATATGTGATGTATGAGTGTCATTGACCAAGATATCATCAACATGTGATGTTATCGGAAAGACCTTGATACCTTATATATATATATATATATATATATATATTTCAACAAAACAAGCATGTAATCTATTGCTTTATTTAAACAAATTAACCCTCCATCAATAAATTGAACTTTCAAGCATAAGGAAATAATGACATAAGTAAGAACATCAATCCCGTGGTTATAGTTGGATTCATTCAAACAAAATAACATTCCCATCATGATGTTTTACCCAAGCATAAGAGATATAGAATAATGGGACAATGATTTAAGCACTTAAGCACATGGATATGAACATATAAGCTCTTGTAATGCCCTTTTTTCCAAGATGTTGATAGTCATCATTAATTATGGCACGTTTGGTAGACTGTAATGGACACTATTATGTAATAGATATTCCTATGGCATAACTATTCGATTGTTTGGTTATGTTTTTATTACAATGAATAATTATTCCTTATGAATAGTTATTCTTCAAAATGAGGAATAAGGGTACGTTTGGTACATTGAATGGAGATTACAACAGGAATTGTAATCTTTATTACTAGTAATAAAGTGTGTTGTAATGTAATAACTAAACATATTCATTAGTTTGGTTGTGAGTTATAACATTAGAATGAAACTTAACATTTATTTTAGGAAATATCTTACTTATACAATTATATCTCCTTAAAAATTGTTATTTTTAAATTTAAGAGAGATATGTGTTATTTTTTATGATTTTTTATTTTTATAATTGTTAGATGTATATGGAAAGTTTGTTTATTTGGAAATATATTAAGTTTTGAAATTATTGTACTTACTAAGGAATAACTAATACCACCTTTTAAAGAGGAATAGTTATTCTTCATTTTGAAGAATAGCTATTCATAAGGAATGACTATTCCTTGTAATAAAAACATAACCAAACTAAAGAATAACTAAACCATAGGAATAACTATTACATTACAACGCCTATTACAGTCTACCAAACATGCCCTGATTATTCCTTATTAAAAGTACTGAATATCTATTCCTTCACCTTATGTAATAACTTTTTTTTAAAATTTCTTAAAAAGTCATTAGTTGCCACATCTTCAAAAGGAAAGAAAATAAATTTTCCTTGTTGTTAATTATTAGCTCTATTTTGAACACCCTAAAATAAGTGTATTTTAAGAAATTTGACTTAAAAATGATTTAATTACACCTTCTTTTTATACTCTACTAAATTGTGGATGCATATTCAGAATTCCATTTCTAAATGGTCACCAAACTAATAAATAGTAATACTTATTACATTCCAACTTAATGTATTCCTTGTAATACTTATTCTTATTCCCATGTAATAATCATTACACTATACCAAACATGCACTTAAAGTATATTTGGAAAATTGTAATAGGCCATGTAATGTAATAGTTATTCCTATGATTTCACTATTTAGTAGTTTGGTTATATTTTTATTATAGGGAATAGTCATACTTTATGAATAGCTATTCTTTAAAATGAGGAATAACTATTCATCTCTAAAAATGATGTAATAACTATTCCTTAGTAGGTGTATTAATTTTTACAATTAATATATTTCTAAATAAACAAACTTTCCATATGTATATAACAATTAAGGAAATAAAAAATCGTAAAAAATAACTAATCTCTCTTTCAAATTTAATATATATATATATATATATATTAGGAAATATAATTATATGAGTAAAATATTTCCTAAAATGTATCTATAGTTTGATTTAAAATACTTTCATTTCATTATCTTTAAGATTCTATTATTGTGTTGTCACCAAACAAATGAATAGTAATAAACATTATATTACAACTGTGGAGTCACGATTTGCAGCCCAAGCCCAAAAGAAATGGGATGTGAGCCTAATGAACCCAATACAATAAATTTGTAGAGTGTGGGCGAAAGAGCTGGGCTATGCGTGAATTGGACAATGGCTAGTAAAGATTTAAAAGATGAATGAGCACAAAAATACACTTAAAACTTGATTAAATTGGTGTCCAAGGAGATGAATTATGAACTGAACTATTCCTAAAAGCTAAGATAGTCCTTAGTGCTACAGTAAATCTTCTTCTCTCCTATTTTTCTATATCCTCCCCTTCTCCTCTTATGGGAGGTCTTTTACATTATATAGTTTCCTCTGAGATCATCTTGATCGTACACTTGTGAATCATCTAAGCCTTCACTTGAGTATATGTCCCATCAGTCATCTTCTTTGGCTCTCTGTGAATGGTGGTGGTTGAGACTGCACTGTTCAGGGGTTTTCTCCACATAAATGCGACCAAAAAAGTAGTTACAATGCATTTAATGTGGTGCTAGCAGCTTTTCCTTTTAGATATTTCTGCATTCTTATCACCTTTGTACGTACTTGAGGTTCATCCTAACCATTGGAACCACTTGGAAGGTCATCTGAACTACCCAAAGGTGTGTTTGATCGATATTCAATATATCCGAGAAGAAGATACTCCTCGGACCATACCCCTTCATTCTTTTCTTGTCTAATTTTCTACTTTGGGGCCTCTCCCAATCGTTTGCTCCTCCTCAGACATATCCACATACTCAAGTAAGGCCCAAGGCCCAGTATACAAATTTGGGCTCTTATCCTTACAACAACATTTTGCATTCTTAGTAATATCCATTCCTATTCTTATGTAATTACCGTTACAGTTTACCAAATATGCCCTTAGAAAACTTGCCAATGTTTTAGTTCCATCCTTCCCAAGTTGTGAGAAATTCATGCTCAAATAGGGCATCAAACACTAGTTTTTATGGGTTTTACACAATTTATCCTATTTTTGCAACATTATTTCCCGACTCTCTAGAACTTCGTTCGGCTCACATGAAATATTATTGGAAAGACCTTGATACCTATTTTCTAAAACTATCCACTCTTTGGCCCAATTTTTGATATTGGATAAATAAAATGCCTTGGAAAGTAAATTAGTGTCAAAAACTAGTTTTTATTAAAAGGTTTCTACTTCTTTGTTTTTGTAATTGAGTTTATTATAAGTGGGATTTTTGTAATCTGAGTATGGTAAATTGAAAATTCATGTTGAGAACTTTCCATCGACTCCTCATTTGACCCAATCGGGAATTGTTTGATTAAAATTAAATGAAATTGGATTTTATCAAGCTTATTGACATAAAATGAAAATGACAAAATGTTTTGTACTTTTTCATCATTTTTACAATATCTCGTTTGTTTCGAATTTGATTTGAGCCTGTATATAGTCATTTTAAAGGGAAATCAAATATCCCCAATATGAACTTAAATTTATCCCAATCGGGTGGTCGGATTTTGGTCAAATCAAGATTAAGCTAGGGTAGAGCATAGTGAAACTTGGTCAAACTTGTGAAAATGGTTTAGAAATATTAATTTTAACATGAAATTATGTAATTTGGATAATTTGAAGGAATTTGACTGTTAACCAACCAAGGACAATTGGGTCATTTTGATGATTAAATCACAGAATTTGCTAACCTGCTGGTAGGGGTGGCAAATGGGCGGGTTGGGTCATAAATGGGTTGGGTATGTAATTACCTATTTATCCATTTATAACCCATTTATATATAAATTAATTATCCATTACCCGCCCAACCCATTTAATTAGTAACTCGCCCATTTAACCCAATATAACCTAAATAAATAAATAACTTGTTAAAAACTTTAAAAACAAAAATTAAAAAGTTCAAAAATCACTTTTCCTATTCTTTCCTTTCATTTTCCCTTCACAAAATTTATTTCTCAGCAACCAACAAAGCCTGAGAGAAAAAAAAATGACTTTTTTCTTCTCTGTGCTGCTTCGTCTCCTTCAACCTCACTCTTCCACTCCCCCCAAAACTCTGAAACTCAACAACTCCATCCCCATCCTCACAAACAACTCTTCCTAACCCTATCGAAATCAACAACTCCATCCCCATCCTCCACCTCCACCGCAATCGTGTTCCTTATTGCTGACAAATCAATTCGAAGCCGCGACCTCGAAGTCCACTTTTCCAGAACCTTCTTGCTGAAATCTGGTGACGAGTACACCCGTTGGAACTCTAAAAGCTTCGGCTGGAGCCTCTTCACCAAATTGATCTCCGCCGGAGGCGATCGAATCGCCGGCATAGAAAACGAACCTCTCACCAACCTTTGGATATGAAGGAGAACGCGCTCGAATTCAACGAAGAAGAAGATGATGTTGTTGCTCGATTCTCGTTGTCCATGGCTGACTCTGAAAAAGCTTGGGTTTCTCTTCATTCTTTGAAAATTTCTGGGCTGAAAGAATTGATCTCTCTCTCTCTCTGAGAAAATGTATGGCTGACTCTGAAAAAGCTTGGGTTTCTCTTCGTTCTTTGAAAATTTCTAGGCTTGAAAGAATTGATCTCTCTCTCTCTTTGAGAAAATGTTTAGAAATCTAGAGGATAAAGTGTTTGGTTACCGAGAAATTTATTTATTTAAGTTTTAGATTTTAGAAAGATGTAGTTGGTATTAGTGGGCTTATTTAATTTTAAATTTTAGATGGGTTTAGTGGGTATTAGTGGATTTATCCATTTAGACTCATCTAATTAAATAACCAAATGGATTTTTATCCATTTAACCCAAATACTTAAATGGGTTGGGTTAAGACTTATCCAAATAAGGTGGGTAATGGGCGGGTTTATGGATATGGATAAAAATTGCCACCCCTACCTGCTGGTTAACAAATTGAGATAAATTAATTGTTCTGAACAAATCCCATTATTCCAACGAGAAAAATAATATTTTTGGTATTTTTTTTAATTTAAATTTGGACGTAAAAACGAGGTCAGGAAATACATTCTAGCAAAATATATTCGATCTCATGAACTTCAAGTAGGCTTAGTAAGGTTGGTTAGCTCTCTTGTTTGAATCAAACAACATTCTGGCAAAAATATTCTAAAACATTTCTAGGTTGTTTAAATAAAGCTTATTTTAACATTATGTCTCTTTTCGTCTTTAAAAAAACGCATGAAAGGTTTTTATTTATTTTATTTATTTATTTATTTTTGCTGAGTTACGCATACAAAAATTGAATGATGATCTTTGTTGACTATTTCCCGTAATTATAATATACAAGAAAAAACTAACAAGGTATATCATACTAGTGTTTATTGGGGAATAACTTATCTAACCTTTTGTTTTTGTTCTTTTCTGATAGTACTATAAGAAAAAAAAAAAAAAAAAAATTAGTTTGCTTTTTGTTGAAAATACTATTTTTTTTTTATTTAAAAAAGTGAGTAAAATGGAACCTGCAATAAATAAAAAGGTGAGCAAAAGTCATAAAGTGAGACCTACAAATGGTACCTAACCATGCTTTTTTTGACCAAAAACAAGCTAAGTGGAACTCGCAAACAGTACTTGGCTATATGAGAAATAGGCTAACTAAATATAGAATTAAGCTTCTTTGTTACAGGAACCACTTGGAACCCACAAACAATACAAAATATAAGCAAAAAACTCCTTATACCAGCTTGTTATCACATCCCAAATGAAATTATGTTTAAAGAGAGAATGATGCTGCACGTTTTGCTTAAGTGAGAGAAGAATAATAGAGTTCCATAGAAAATAGAGAAGAATAATTTTAAATAATGTTACACCACCTAATAAATTTTTATTAAATTAATATTAAAAAAATCCTACAATTGTATTACATGATCTTAACATATATACCAAGTTCTATGTCAATTGAAAAGCTATTTGGTATTCGATCTAAAAAATCATTTTTTTATACACAATTTTAAATACAAAAACTTGAAATTTTAAAATTTGATTGATAAAACAGTTGTTGATTTCAAATCATCTAGAAATTTAGCAAGTATGTAGAGTATAAAAAGAAAATCTAATCCAACGGTAAATTTGTTAAAATACGTATTTAATAAAAATTATATTGAACGGTATAACATAATTTAAAAATACATCAGGTGTAATTTGAATATATATATATATGTGTGTGTAGATCATCGGAAGTAAGAGTAATAAAAGTACGGCAAATAAACCATATTGCGTGGATTTTTCCTGGTGTGGATCTTTATCAGTTGTATAAACCATTACTCAATAGTCTGAGTAATGTAATTGGAGAGAAATTTCTCTTTTCTTTGTATTTTTTTTTTTTAGAGGATTGGAACATGACAGTTGACCATCAAGCTAGAAACCGGATATAATGATATATAATAGCAGCCCACCAAAGAATCTCACCGGATGCTATCTCTGCCCAATCATGCCTACCTTTCCTTTTCTTCTTAACAAGTCGAAAACCTCATCGATTTCCCAAACTCATTCTCTCTCTCTTTCTCTCTCTCTCTCTCTCTCTCTCTCTCATAATCCAATGATGCCTTAGATAATATCAACATGGTTGAAGCTCAATATGTCGTCGGATTCTCCCTTTGCATAGGAACCATCCTTTTTTTCTTCCTCATGATTGCAACTTTCTTTCACCTGCAACGTACGTCTGCCTATCAACACCAACCGTCCGCCGGAACTGTCCCCGTACACTCCATCAATAACTTTCATCCAGGTATTGATGAAGCCACTCTACGCCAATATCCAAAGCTCCTCTATGCCGAAGCCAAGCTCCACCAGGGAAACTCTACCATATCCTGTTGTTCAATATGCTTGGCTGATTACAATGACACGGATGTGTTGCGCATGTTACCCGATTGTAGTCATATCTTTCATCTTAAATGTGTCGACTCCTGGCTACGCCTGCATGCTACATGCCCGGTGTGTAGAAACTCGCCTCTTCCTGAGGTGATGGCTTCAGTGGAAGTGACATCGTGATAAATTGAAGAGCTCTTTTATTACCATTCCATCTGCCCCAATTTGTAAAAGTTATCAGCGAGGAGTAGCGAATAATAATTTTCACACTAATTTTTTATGTAAGACAGAATTTACCTCTAGACTTTTGTTAATTGTTAATCTTTTATGTTATTTTTTGGAATTTTAGTTTTAGGGTAATTATTTTCTTATTTTTAATTTAATGCCTTTTAAGTCAAATTAGAGTTCTATTATGATAGGTATCGATTAGGATCTTTTTAGAACATATTTTCTTATTTATCAAGTTTTAAGAAGACTTTAAATAAGCCTTCAAGTGGATTTCAAACTTATTATCTTGTGGATTAAAGAACTCTTTATAAATTTGAGGTTATCTTTCAAAAACAAACATGTTTTGTTTCTTACACCTTAAAATAGGCGTGTTTTATTTTTCGCAAGTATTCTACTACATTACTTCTTCCTTTTTATCATGCATAGTCTATTATGTTAAAGTTGTGACAATTTATTTATAATTAGGAATATATTTGGTACGGATTCATACACTTTGTTTGGTACGATTTTGTTTGATTTTGTATTAAAGAAAATTTTTCACCAAAGTTTTTGTCATGAATCATTAAAGAGAAGTGCAAACATTGTATTTCTGATTTATTGTATAAATATATGAAATGGACGGTACAAGTAGGCCTAGAATTTCAGTAGATATAATAAAGTTGGGAGTAGAATTAGGAAGTTTCTCAAAAATAAAATTAAAAATTAAAAATTGGAATTAGTTTAGACTATTCCTCGTTGTTCAGACTATTGAGCGATGGTTTGATACATTGTATTAAAATATGAAAAAGGAAGAAAGGGACTTTTTTCCCCTTTCGGTCTGCAATGATAAACTTCAAATTGGGTTCTTGATAGTAGCCTTTGAAAATATCTCTTCCTCATGCTTGTGAAAAGTTTATTGGTGAGGTGTTAAAAAAAAAAAATGCAAATACATGAAGGTTTTTTTTTTTTTTTTTTTTTTTTTTTGAGAAGAAATATATGAAGTTTTACAATTTCCTTTCAAGGATTTTCATATTCTTAAATAGTTACATAATAGTTCATTATTAATTGTCATTATCTATTATCAACGTGGATAAGTGTGACCATTTTTATTTTCTTAAGTTTGTATAACATTTTTATTCAGTTGTTATTTCCTATTTTTCATTGTTTTTTTATTAAAAATATTTCATTGTTTTTTTATAAAATATATATATATATATATATTTTAATTAAATAACAAAACTAAACCCATTGGCATTGTATTAATTATTGACCCAAATAGCCACATTCATTTATATATAAATAATATACTAAGTGTCTACTTAACCAATCAAATAATTGAAACATCATTTACTTTTTTAACAATATACACACATGTAACAAACTCTCTGTATTTTTTTATTATTAAATTATATAAAGTTATATTATATTCATAATATACATGTACACATTCACAAACGTCACAATTCACACAAATAATATTATGACAAAATAAATAAGTAGCGTATACAATCAGTATCACACACGTACATAATATAAATTTATAATAAAGAGAGATAATAATTTAGATAGATAGAAAAAAAAATGAGAGAGAGAGAGATTCATGAGATTCATGAGAATGAGATTAGAAATCAAATCAAAGAGAGAAATTGAGAGTATTCTGTTTAGATTTTGGTTTTGAAATGGGCTGATCTGTGTTGCTATTTGGTTTTGAATTGGGATGTGATCAGGGGGTGCAAAAATACTTTTAAGTGTCGTAAATCAAACTACTAAAATAAATATTTTATATATGACATAAGTTCAAGTTACACATTTTTTAAACCATTGTATTTAAGTAGATCCAACGGTAAAAAAAAAATTAAAAAAAAAAACCCTTATTAATGCTAGTATTCTAATTGATCTCATTTATTATTGTTTACTTAAGTAATATATTCCATACTTATTTCTAAACCCAAAAAAAATTTATACATTTGACTCTTTTTCTCTCCATTGCACCTCTCTCTCTTTTTCTCTTTGCACGTTTCTCTCTCTATCTCCTCCATGGCTAGGTCACCAGCAGGAGAAAAAAAAAAAAAAAAAAAAAACTGTCAGCAATGCCTAATTACCCCATTCTAATTCCTGAGAACTCATGTTGGATGATTCAAGTAAAGGAACTAAGGAAGCCCTTTGAGAAAAATGACGTTCCATGATTGTTCGAAGATAGTTTTAACAGCTAATTAGTTCTCATCCACAACAACAAAACAAGCAATAAAACGGCATAGCAAAACCATCTGTTAAGAATTAAATTGGGGGAAACTTAAAAGAAATTATGAGCCCAGTTCAAGAAAGACAGCCTCCTCTTTCTGTCATGAGTCAATCATTGTTATTGTTTGCTAAAATGTATCAGATGCTTCTAAGAATCTTGCAGTGACCCACCGCTTCAATGCTCTCTTTATATTAATATTCTACTCTAACAGTCCACCTAAATAAATTTCCCTCCCTTCTTTTTTTTCTCCATTTCTATTTTTTTTTCTTACATCCTTTGTCAAAACATAAAACCATATATGTCCATTTTCATTTTGATCTTCCAGTTCCAGTTCCAAATCTAATCTTCATTTTCATTTTTATTGTATTGGTAGCACCATGGGTAACTTGCTAGTTAGATTTCAAATCCACCAAAATAAGAAATAAATAAATAAACAGACTAAATAAAAACTAAAATTAACAGTGTCCAAAATTTCAAAACCCAATATTCTGACCCTACTCGCTTCTTTGACTTTACACAAATTTTAACTTGTTTTTAACAAAAATGGACACAAATAAGGAGAGAAAAAAAAATTAAAGGGCAATACCACTGAATGTTCGAAAATGTGTTGAAAACAAAAGAACTGTTTAGACCCCCAAATTAAAGTTACGACTCGATTGATTTTACACTAACTTAATACTAAGTGCGGAATAGTGTAAATGCGAGTGGATAAACAAACAAGCTACTCTAATCCATAATCATAACAACACAGCAGTAAAATGGAATGTAAAAGAGTAGGGAAGAAGGATGCAAACACAAAGACAACACATCGATGTGTTATCGAAGAGGAAACCGAAGTTCTCGGCATAAAATCTCTCCACCGCCCTCCAAGTGGTAATCGATCCACTAGACAATCAGTTGGGATACATGAGTTAGCAAGAGACCCTCCAAGCCTAATCAACCCAATGTACCTAAGCCCTCCAAGCTCCTACTCCAACAAGGCTTCTTAGAACCATGTCTTGTCTAGCTCTCCGGATCCCGCAACAAGCTCCATGTTGCATCTGCCATCTTTGGCTTCTTCCAATGCTTCCCAGCATCACCAAGACCTCATTGAACACTCTGAAAGGGTGTGGTAAGTGTTTGGGCTATCAACCTCTCAATGGTATGAAAATGGAGAGGTACGAGTTGAGGAAAATCCACAAGCAATTGTGTAGAGAAATGTGGGTATAACAATCTCTAACTCTCAAGGTTTGTGGCTAGGGTTTTCTCTTAGAAGCACTCCTCAACATTTGTGGGTAATGTGCGTATAAATAGTGTAGGCACAGAAAGTGTGTACCAGAAATGACAGTCTGGCAAAACAGAATGTTTCGCGGGTGTCTCGCGGGTAGGCCTTACCCGCGAGCTACTAGCGAAACATAGCTGTCTCCATCCTATCCTGACTCTTCGCATTCCGATCATGTGTAGGGCACATGCTTTACTTCGTGGGATGCTTAGTCACGAGCTACCCGCGAAAATAGCTTTAGCCTTCATGCCTTGAGTCTTCACACTCTCTCTCTCTCACACAACCCTTACAATGAAATCCCACAAATAATACATGGTATAAAAGATTGAACATAATTACAATCAAATTTGGCACGGAATAAAAGCCAACAAAACATATAGTTGTAAATTACAACTTTACAACCACTATATCAGTATGGGAGGAAAGGGAAGATGATTGATTAGCGTGAGGCATTAAATGTGAGGAATTTAAGTAAAAGTAGCTAATTTAGGAAATTAATACTCTACATTAATGACATGAGAGGGTGTTTTTCTCACCCTTAGATTTAGTAAGAATCTATGGTGTATAAAAGGCGTAACTCTTGTGGAGTTACACCAGATGTAACTTGAATCCATCTCTTCATATATATAATGTTTTTTAATTTTCAAGCCAGGGGGTTCATTTGAACCCCCTAAAGATAACGTACAGTCACCCCTGAGTAAAGTCCAACATTAAATAAGAATAATAAGAGAGAATAGTTAATTTAATATGGTTAGGTCCAAACTCATAGGCTTAAAACCTTTAATATGGGAGGTACAATAGCTTCAGTGCAGCCGCTTATCCAGGATGCTATTATTTTTTCAGATTCTTACACAAAATTGCTATACTCTCATTGTAGAAGAGACGGCAATAAATTAGCACATAACCTAGCTAGATACTCGATTAATGTTTCTGACTATGTTGCATGGATGGAGGAAGTTCCTCATTCTTTAATTTCTGTAGCTCAAAATGATTTGACCACTTTGGCAAATCAAGTTCAATAAAATCCCTATGTTCATTCTCAAAAAAAAAAAAAAAAAGTATATATATATTGATATCTTTATATGTTATAGGGAAAAGTTAAGGGCATTTGTTAATGAACAATTTTAGGAAAGTTTTTATAAAAACAGAAAATAAGCAATTAATTAATGTTTTGACAACTTTTTCAATTTCTCATAAAAGTGCTATAAAAACTTTCCTAGAATGGTTTATTAATAATTGTCCTAAGAGTATCTATTAACATGACCCTATATTATATTAACTTTTCAATTGGAGTCTTATCGAGGTGTTATCTACCCAACAACATATTGGTCCACAACAAAAAGAAAGAGTAAAGCTAGAAAGAGTATTCTTCAAGTCATAACTCAGATTATGTGTTTACTATTTGCCTGAAAATTTAAATTCATATTTTTTTTCCTTCAAAAGTTTAAATATAATAAGTTTTGTTGAGATGCTATCTTTCATGTAAAATTGAATAAGTCATGGGTAATTGAAATCTACAAGTTTTATATATAAAAAAAAAATTAAATCAAGTATTTATATGGTATCTGTGAATGCTCTAAGCAAGCGTGGCAGCTTAGTTAGCTTTTTTGTTTGAATCAAATAACGTTCTGGCAAAAAGATATTCTAAAATATTCTCAGGTTATTTAAAATTAAATGAAGCTTATTCTAACTACATATCTTCTCTTCTTAAAAATAAGGCATAAAAAGTTTTTTTTTTTTTTTTTTTTTGAGTGACGAATACAAAGATTGAATGATGATCCTTGTCGACTGTTTCCGATAAGTATAATATACAATAAGAACTAAAATAGTACTACAGCAGATTAGGGGTGTGTGTGGGTCGGATTGGGTAGGTTAAAAGCTAATATTTCTATCAAATCTGCCACCAGCAGGTTGGGAAAATTTCAATCCACCACTGACCCACCAAAGTTGAAATTTGGCCAATTTGTTACAAATTTTGGCGGTTTCAACTCGGCGGGTTAGGTGGGTTGTGTGAGTTGGTATTAACAATGTTATTTTTTTAAAAAATTATGACAATTTACAATTTATTATTGCATAATCTCAAAATATAACTAATGCACACAAAAAATTAAAGGTAGATTTTATTGAATAATCTCAATTCCAACACAAACATATGGTCAATAAAAAAGAGATGTATCATCTCTAACAGACCTTGTCTCCACAAAAAAAGGAAAAAGAAAAAGAAAAAAACAGTAGGTTGTTGCCTTACAACTAAGGAAAATTGAATTAACAAACTCAAAGTCTTAACATTTTCAAAGCCACATCAAGGATTCAAAATAATAACATACCAACATAACAAATAAATTTCAAAATGGTATGCATGGTCTCAATATTTACAAGAATATATGGGACCTAAATCAAAAAGACAAACAACAGAATCAATAAAAATATAGATACAAACATTAAGCAATATAAGACATAAAAACAACTACCTTTGTGGTTGTCTAGGAGAGTACACATTTGATGGAATGTGAAGAATTGAGGGATTAAAAAAAGGAAAAAAAAAAAAGAAAAAAAGAAAAAAGAGGTTTCAAAAAGGTTGAGGAAGAAAATGACAAAACAACATGAAAGAGGGAGGGAGAGGAAGTGGCTAAAGGTGAAAGCTAAATAAAGAGTGTATGTAGTATATGGTTGAAGTGATTTTAGGGTTTCAATGTTAACTTTTTATATTTTGTATAAGGAATTGATTATTGATTAGCTATAAAAATTGATTAGGTGAATTGATTAGCTTTAGATACAGAATATAAGATGATCAATTTGAACTTATATATATATAGGGTTGGGTTTAGGTTACACCTGGTGTAATTCTAAGTAATGTTACACCACTCATTATTTTTAATAGGATGCCAATTTTGACAAATCCACCATTGGATTACATTATCTTCGTATATTCTCCATGCTTGCAAAATTTCAAGGTAATCAAATATCAATAGTCATGTCATCAATCAATTGTTTAAATTCAAATGTTTGTAGTTTAAAATAGTACATAAAAAATGTGTTTATGGATGAAATAGTAAATAACATCCGATTAGCATGAAAATTGGCATGCATGTTAAAAACATATATAACATGTAATCCAACGGTAAGATTTCCAAAATATGAATTCAATAACAAGTTATTAGGTGATGTAATACTGCTTAGAGTTACACAAGGTGTAACTTGAACCCAACCCATATATATATATATATATATATAATTAAACGGGCGGATCGAGTTGTAGCAGGTTGACAATGTTTCAATCAGTTATCCAACCCAATTCGCTATTTTGGGTGTCTAACTCGCCCAACCCAAACCGCCTAACTTAATGACCCGTATAGAACGGGCGGGTAGGGCGAGTTGAAGGGTCAAACAGATATTATGTAGGACTGAGCATAGACCCGGCCAACCCGGCCCACCCGACCGACCCGACCCGACCCGAAGGGTCTTGGGCGGGTTGAATGGATGCTTGGGTCGGATTCGGGTCCAATATTTGGGTCTGCCTTGGGTTCGGGTCCAACCCGACCCGTCCGATCTTTAAAAAAAAAAAAAAAGTATCAGACAAGCGAAACTATGGTTGAGAATAAATTGAATTTGACTAACCCATTGTAAATTGAATTTGACTAACTCATTGTAAACTATGGTGCTCCCTCTTTCGTCTATGAATCTGTGCAGATTGTGCTTCTTCTTCTTTCGTTCTTTTTTTTTTTTTTTTTTCTTTTTTTATTGTAGCATAATTTTTTAATGACAATACTTTCCATCCAAATGAAGGTTAAAATGATAATAAAATAATTGGAATTCACAAAAAAGGAATAACTCTATTATCATTGACCCCGCACTGCAGGATAATAAAAAAGAAAAAATAGGCAAGAGTACAATGCAAAATCTAGCCTAACTTCAAGGCAAATAATAAAAAAATTAAAAAGGGTTCAGCTTCAGCCCATGATACTAGTCATGCCTTGTTGTCTTGTTTTGAGGGATTTAAGAAGAGCCACATACATGTGCTTTTCACGTCTTACCATAACTGTGTGTATTAAATAAGATTTGCCTTTAATATTTTCCATAGTGAAAGTCAAATTTTTGTTTAAAAAAGATTTTATTTCGGTCCTAATTATATCAAGGATCTTGTTTCTTATTGGAAAGTATATTTCCAAACTAAGCCTAGTGCTGATGTAAACAAAAATGGTAAATTTTATTTCTCATTCAATGAGGAGCAGGTCAAGAAGTACAAAAGGAAAAAAATTGTAAAAATTTGTTGCCTAATCAAGAAATCACGACTATTAAGCCTATACGACAATAAATAAATTATTGAATTTGATTTTTCACATTAATGTAAATCACTAGATTAGTAAAATAATTTCAATAAAATATTGCCTAAATAGACGTGCATTAATTTGAAAAAGAAAAAGGAATTAACATTTATTATTATAAAAAGTGGAGATCCTTCAAACATGGAAGTTTAAAAATAAAAATAAAACCATGACGACTTTTAAATGGCAAGTTTGAGTAATAGGGTAAGTAATTGTTTCTCCATTAATAGCTCATTAAAGTGGTGGCTATTTCAATGTTTCTTTAGGCCTTTCATAGTTTCACCTTCACACAATTTGGGGGGAAAAAAAAAAAAAAGACAGACCCAACCCAATACCCGACCACCCGACCTGACTTGAGACATGTACTTTTTGGGTTGGGTTGGGTTTCTCCTTGATAAACTCGATTGTTATTGGGTCGGGTTACAGGTGGCAGTAAAACCGACCCGACCCGATCCGAAATCAGTCCTAATATTATGCACACCCTTACAACAACTTATGTTTAACAAAGAGAGAATGACGCTACACTTTCTACATAAGCAAGAGAAGAATCAAGAATAACGAAGTTCCATAAAAAAGAGAGAAGAATAAGTGAATAACATGGTTAGAAAGTAGGAGATAATATTATTTTAGTCCTATGTTTTGGGGTTACAGCTAATTTGATTTTTATGTTTTGCTAGTTCTCAACTAGATTTTTTTTTTTTATCAAAAAAAAAAAAAAGTTTTCTATTATTTTTAATTTAAAATCAATTTGGTCCCTCTCGTAAACTTATTAATGAAAAATGCTTACTTGACAAACGGATAGTACATTTGGCACATTTCAAATCTACATGACTACTAAAATAATAATAAAAATATTTTAATTGTTATTTTTAAAAACCACATCCACCTAATAAAAACTACCTCAGAACATTAAAAAATGGAATGATTTTTTTAAAGGAAAAATAAAATGAATTTAACCAAAAAAAAAAAAAAAAGGAACAATCTAGAACAATGGAAGTTGGACTTGGATCACTCATATCTACTTTAGAATTTGTATTTTGAATCTTTATATCTATTTTCCCTAGACCTATTTAGAGATCAGGTTAAGGGATTTTGTCTAGGTTTAGTTAAAGTCCTCAACGATAGGATGTCCATGGGTCGGTTCGAGTCAAGTTTGTGCCAAATTCAGACGTGACTCGATCACTTCGGGTCCCCAAGATCTAGACTCGCCGCCGACTAGGAAGAGGAGTTGGTTCAAGTGAATCGAGTCTCCTCGGGTAATGGTTGGTTGACGATTAGAGTCGAACAAGAGAAACCTAGCCGAAACTCACCAAAATTGGCCGAAATTCTGCCGGATCTAGCAAGATCTTGATGAGATTGGTCAGATCTCATCATATCTAACTAAAACTAATTGAAGAACAGCTCATACCAACAGAGAATAGCAAGATTTAGTGTGCAGATCGGTTGGATCAATTGGTGAACGGTTTTAGACCCCTTAAAACACAACAATTGGATTAACCTAGTTTATTAGCCAAGTGATTAACTTAGTCAAATTATGCAATTCTAGGTTATCACAAACATACAATCATATCAAAAATATAAGGCAGCGGAAATATAAATAACACAAAGATATGATCACCCAGGAAACCACACGGTAAAAACCTGGGGAGGATTTGACCTAGCTATCCTTAAGGTAAACCTGAATCCACTATGCGAAAGAATCGAAGTTCATACAAAAGGACTTACAAGCTCCCCGCTTGACTTCCTAATGCTACCCACCAGTAGAACTTACTGACACGACCACGTGCAAGTTCCGAATCCACAGACTCCTTCTTTTTTGGATTCTCCAATCAGCTACAAGCACCCACGCTTATTATTGTTTAAGCTCCAATGGCAGCAACTGAGTTGATCATCAAGATGTTGATACTATCTCTACCTTGAAAACCCTAAGCTTTGTGTAAAGGAAAGCTCCTCTAGATCTCACAAGAGATTTACACAAAACAGAAAAGTATGAGCAACAATACAACAGGAGCAACTCTAAAAACGTGGCTAGGGTTTTTCTTTATATACCTAGGGTAAAAACAGAAAACCCAAAACGTTTAATGAGTTAGGGCTGAGTTGGAAAATTCTGCAGAAAAGCATTCTGCCCGAGATTCGATCGATCGAGTCTTTCTTTTGATCGATCGAGCCAGGCCGAAATGCACCAATGCATCTGCAGCCTCTCGATTCCAACTTTACATAAAATATATAACTTTGAGCAAGCCTAAACAAGACTAAACATATTGTTTTGATCATGGTTTGCCAACATTACACATTAGAGTTCTAAATACATAAATTCCTAAATCTTTAGAACCTAACAAACTCCCCCTTTGGCAATCCGTGACAAAACACAAACACAAAACTCAAAGTTTACAATTAAAAAGCCCTTTTACATAAATAATGCTCATAAAAACTAAAATTCAATCCTAACTACTATCCATCAGTTGCAAGTGTAGACAGCAGCTCAATTGAATCAACCTGTATATTCCTGAAATACTCAACAAACGCATAAAAGCATGTATGACAGAAAACAATAAATAAACAGGTATAACATTCTTGTATGATTCACACAACACATAATAAAGACATATATCAATGAATAACTCATAAATATAAATCAATAAACAGTGAATCCAAAGAAACAAGAATCATGTATATATCATGTATATCAAAAACAATGTTACTCCCCCTAACATGAATAGTCCCAAAAAAAATGATATACAAAGTGAAGCGCCTAGATACAATCTAACATCTCCACTAACTCCTCAAAACAAAAAACTCTCCCCCTAGCTACAAAACTCCTCTACAAACTCTATTCCCCCTTTTTGTGACAGAATGCCAAAGGGCAATCACAAGCCATCATTAAAAGAAGATGGTGAGGGTGAACGAAGATGCGCCAGATTAGCTCGCAACGCACGGATCTCGTCAAATAAGTCCACCAAAAGCTGACCATGAGCCGCCTGAACGGTCATGACGGTCTCCAAGGTACAACGTATATCAAAGTCATCCAATGGAGGTGGAGGAACAGCAGCAGCAGCAGCAGCATCAGGATCAGGAACATCTTCACCAGCAGGACCTGTAGAAGAAGAAAGAGGAGGTGCGGAACCAGAAGGCTTAGACCTAGGGTGTTTAGAGCCAACTTGAAGGTGAGCAGCCCTCTATCTAAGAAAAGACGCACCTATAGGAGCAATAACATGAACAGGCTCCGAGGAAGGGAAATCATCTAGACCTAGATAAAGCAAAATCCTATGGATAAAGATAGGATGAACAAGGGCATGAGATGAAGATGAACTCCTATAAACTTCGTTCAAAGAACGAAGAAACAAATGTAGAAAACTGATAGGAGCATCAGTGACAAGAGTATACAAAAAGACACACCGCTCGAGAGGAATGGTGTGAAGATGAGAAATGGGCCAAATAGAGTGACACGCTATCCTAAAGAAGATATAATGTAACTCAGAAAGCTCAGCAGAGGTGATCCTAGGATCAAAACCCCACTGGATAGAAGACCCAGTGATGTAAGACATGACATCACTCAGCAAAGGAGACTCATCATATGGGTAGACTGGGTGCTGGACCAAAGGTACCCTTAGAGCATCAGCCACTACCATAGGAGTAATGGTGTACTCTACGCCTCGTATCCAACTCTTTACTAAAGTGTTGGAATCATAGACGCAGATAGAGATGTTCGAGAAGAACTCTCTAATCAGGGTAGCAGGTGGAGGAGGATCAGAAATATCCACCAAGGGTAACCAGCCCCTACGCTCAAAGTTTACCCTAATGGCAGGATCTAGCTCATCTAAGATGACAGAACGCTCAGACCATATCTTCCTCCTAAGGTTCAGCTTGTCATCAATCTCTTGGTTTTTCTCACTAGGAAACTTCTCTCGGTCAAAGGGAGGAGGGGAAGGAGTAGGTGTGGGGACAAACCTACGAGCCCTAGTCTTCCTAGGCATAGTGTTAAGGAAAGGACAAAGACACAAAGAGAAAACCAAAAGAACAAAAAAAACAAAACCAAGGGCAGACTGCAAGTTAGCACAAAAAAAATATAGAACAAAAATCTATATGATGCATGAACAATTACAATGTCATGATGCATGTACTAATGCAGTAAACAAAGTTCAAATTAAGTTCAATTTCACAAAATTGGCTTGAGCATAGAGTTTTTAACAAAAAACCCCAAAAATTTGAAAAACCACTTGAAAATTTTGAAACAAATTGATGAATTGAGCATTACATAACACAACACATAGATTATAATGCCTAATTACATCAAAACAACAAGCCAATTTCATCAATTTCAACCTAATTGAACAAAATCCCCAATTCGGATTCAATACAAACCCTAGAAAATTCAATTTTTCACAAAACCCAAAATTGATCAAATTAAACCATCAATATCATGTTTATATCATGTCCCAACAAAAACCCACTGATCAATTTCACAAAATAAGGCTTGAATCAACAAAAATCCAAAAAATGAATAGTTCGAAAATTTGGATGAAGAATGCATGAAAAATGCATGAAAACATGAAAATAAACTCAAAAGGAAGGGCAAAATAGTCTTACCGGCTTGAGGAAAGAGAAACCTTGCAAAAATTTCGGAGGAAAACGACAAAAAATTGAAACTTTAGTCTTGCCGAGTCAGAGAGAAAAAGAAAGTTTGAAAAACTTTTTGAAAAGGTGTTTTGAATCAGTCAAAGAACAGTGTTTTAAAAAAACCTGATTCGCGACATTCGATTGATCGAAAATCACATTCGATCGATCGTATCAATTCGAGACTTTTAAATGAATTGAAGCACATTTTCGATCGATCGAAAAATAGAATAGATCGATCGAAACAGGCAGAGGCTCACAAAATTTTTGAGAAAAATCACAGTTTTTTTTGAAAGAACAAACACTTTTTGACACAAACTCCTCAAAGCATTGGAATTGATGAACAAAATGCATGAGTATGAGATGGAATGCCTTTTCAAAAACCAAATTTTAATCCCAGTTTCCCCAAAGAAAAATTTCAGCCATTCTCCCTTTAAATTCTCAAGCAAAAAAAATGTTTTGCATAATACTCAAAGTATTTTCAAACTTGGTTGGTCAGACTAAAAACACACACAACAACATGTACAGTGTTTAGCAACGAGTAACTTGTGTAGTGTGTGTAACTAGCAAAAACTTAAGATACATGTGAGGTGATATGTGAATAGAAATCAATCACAAAGTCTACAAAATTCATCACATAGAATTTAAAAGAGACTATCACCTAAAGAGTTACATCATATAACTCCCACATCTCCTAGAACATAAGCTTGCAATCATGTAAGTTTCTTGAATTTTGCCTCATAATTATGTGAATTGGCATCAAGCCTAATAGTACACACCAATTTTAATTATGTGAAATGGCATCAAGCCTAATAGTACACACCAATTTTAATTATGTGAATTAACCGAGGCTACACCTTATGTTCTTTTTGTGCATGTGCTACACTTTCTCGAGCACAAAATCTTATGATATGCACTAAGGTGTTCATGATTGGCTAGTGAACAGTGGTGAGATGGTTATTTATGCCTTTCTCAAAAGGATCAAGTCCGACAGTCAAATAACATGTGACTTCAAGATTAAGATAGAGTGATAAACACCATAAACATCTTTCCCACACAACATGCACTACAAAGCTTCAACTAGTAAAGTGCAATAAATAAGCTCATCAAAGCTAAACAAGGTACACAAGACATGTTATGTGTAAATAAATTGACCAACCTTGTTTTCAAAGACCAAGAAAAATAGTGCCAAACACAATTTGCTTTTCTCCTTTTTTTTTTTTTTTTTTTTAATTAAAAAAGAGAAAACAAATAAATCCTAGAATGAAATGCATGAATGTAATGCAATGCAAGTCCTAGAAAAAAAAAACACCAAAGAACAATGGTTACAGAGGAATGAGCAATGAAGCACAAGGATCAAGAAAGCCAAAAGAGACTAAGGACACCGAAGCACACCAATCACTTGACGAAGTGTCTCAAACTTACTTCCATCAAGCGGTTTGGTAAAGATGTCAGCGTTTTGACGATCAGTAGGGATATACTCAAGAACAACAATTTTCTTTTCAACCAAATCCCTAATGAAGTGATATCTAAGTTCAATGTGTTTGGTCTTAGAGTGCTGAACAAGATTCTTAGATATATCTGTAGCACTAGAATTATCACAATAGACAACCATGGTGTCTTGAGGAATCCCATAATAACTCAAAAGCTTTTTCATCCAAAGGAGCTGAGAACAGCAACTCCCAGCAGCAATATATTCTGCCTCAGCAGTGGATAAAGAAACATAATTTTGTTTCTTACTCATCCAAGCCACAAGATTGGCTCCTACATAAAAACACCCCCCAGTGGTGCTTTTTCTGTCATCAGCATTCCCAGCCCAATCAGAATTAGAGAAACCAGCAAGAGACAAATTAGACTCCTTGCTATAAAATAATCCATAATCATAGATTCCACTCACATATTTTATAATTCTCTTAACAACATTTAAATGGGAAACCTTAGGATTAGACTGAAATCTAGAGCAAACACCAACACTTAAAGAGATATCAGGCCGACTAGCAGTAAAATACAATAGACATCCTATCATGCTTCTATACAAAGTAACATTAACAGACTCACCTGATGGATCAATTGTTAATTTTGCATTAGCAGCCATCGATGTTCTATCATGAGCAGCTTTGTCCAGTCCAAATCTTTTAACTAGATTTCTTGGATATTTAGCTTGATTGATGTAGATTCCTGACTCTGTTTGTTTTACCTGCAATCCCAAAAAGTAAGTTAGTTCACCAACTATGCTCATTTCGAACATCGCCTTCATTTCATCTGCAAAAGAATGTGCAAGAGAATCATTAGTAGCACCAAAAACAATGTCATTAACATAAATTTGAGCTACAACAAAACCAGTCTTATCCTTTCTTATAAAGAGAGTTGTATCTGCAGATCCCCTTTTGAATCCATGCTCAGTGAGATATGCAGTCAATCTATCATACCAAGCCCTAGGAGCTTGTTTCAACCCATAGAGAGCTCTCTTCAGTTTGTAGACATCATCTGGTCTGTGAGGATCAACAAAGCCTTTAGGTTGCTTAACATATACTTCTTCTTGTAGCATCCCATTCAAGAAAGCACTCTTGACATCCATTTGATACAGCTTGCAGTTTAGGTGACTTGCTATGGCCAACAGTATCCGGATGGATTCTAACCTTACTACTGGTGAAAAAGTCTCATCAAAATCAATTCCTTCCACTTGTGTGTACCCTTGTGCAACAAGTCTTGATTTGTTTCTGATCACAGTGCCATGTTCATCTGACTTTTTCTTAAAGATCCACTTAGTTCCAATCATATTTACACTCTTCGATCTAGGAACTAGTTCCCACACATCATTCTGAACGAATTGATGAAGTTCTTCATGCACTGAATTTACCTAATCAGCATCTTGAAGTGCTTCATTCACCTTCTTCGGTTCAAATTAGGGCAGATAGCATGAGTGAGTAATCACATTCAAGGCTTTTGATCTCAATCTCATGTTATCATTCAGACTATCCAATATATTTGTGGAGGGATGATTTAGTCTCACTCTAAAGGATGGACCTTTAGCTAAAGATGTGGAGGTACCTTTCTGTTCAGATGGAAGACTGAGCTCACTTTGTGCTTGTTGAGTTTCACGAACCGAATTGGATGGTTCTGAATTTGATGGTACTGAAACTATATCATTCAACACCAATAGCTCTTCCTCACTATGTTTCCCAACATACTCAGCAGGAAGTGAATCATCAACTTCTAAAGACTTATCTTGAGCAAGAGCAGTGCTTTCTGAAAGTGCTTCTGAACACACTTCATCATTTATCACAACATTTGAAGATTCCATGACTGTTTTGGTTCTCAGATTGTACACTCTATAAGCTCTACTAGTGGAAGAGTATCCTAGAAAGTATCCTTTATCACTTTTTTCATTAAACTTTTCTAGGTTCTCTCTATCACGTAGAATGTAACAGTCATTGCCAAATATCCTGAAATATTTGACAATAGGCTTCTTCCCTCTCCAGAGTTCATAGGGAGTTTTCTTGGAGTCAGGTCTGAAATACACTCAGTTGAGGGTATGACAAGCAGTGTTGACAGCTTCTCCCCAGAAGGATTTTGGCAACTTTTTGTTGTGTAACATAACCCGTACCATCTCCTAAACAACCCTGTTTTTCCTTTCCACAATCCCATTCTGTTGAGGTGTCTTGGGCGAAGAGAACTCTTGATGAGTGCCTTGATCATTGCAAAAAGTAGCCAGCTTGGTATTCTCAAATTCTCTTCCATGATCACTTCTGATTCTAGTTATCACAGTATTTTTCTCAACCTGCAATTTCTTGCACAGATGTATCATCTTCTCAGGAGCCTCAGCTTTATCTTTCAAAAGCACAACCCAAGTATATCTAGTAAAGTCATCCACAACAACTAGAATATACTTCTTTCTACCCAAACTCTGAACTCTGGCAGGACTCATGAGATCAATGTGCAATAGCTCTAGAGGTCTTGAAGTTTGAACACTAGTCATAGACGAATGCTTGGATTTCACTTGTTTACCTATCTGACATGGTCCACAAATGCACTTATCTATCTTCTCAAACTTAGGTAAACCAATAACTGCCTCACATTTGGAAATCTTCTCTAACTGCTTATGACTGGCATGTCCCAACCGTTGATGCCACAAATCAACTTGATCAATCTTTGCACTAAAGCACTTGTTGTTCACACTTGGTGTTATGCCATAACAGTTGTCAGCTGTCCTTACACCAACACACATACAGTCACCTCCTCCATCAAGTATCTCACATTCATACTTGGTGAAACGAACATTTAAACCATTGTCGCAAATCTAGCTTATGCTGAGTAAATTGGCCTTTAGTCCATCAATATACCAAACATCTTCAAACACTGGCAATCCTGGAATATCCACAGTTCCAATGCCTCTGATCACAGATTTGCTTCCATCTCCAAAAGTGACTGTCCCAATCTTTCCTTCAAAGAGTGTTTTGAATAAACCTTTGTTTCCTGTCATATGCCTGGAACAACCACTATCCAAATACCAAAGACAAGAATCACGTGCCTTTAAGGCGGTTAAAGCAGTGTAGCATAAATAATTCTTATCACATATGATTATACCAAGATACTCAAGGAAAGATTTAACAAAAACAACAAGAGGCAAAGACAATAAGTAGACAAGTTGATATATAAGCAAAATGATTTTCCAAAAATCCATGACAACAGGGGTCAAGGATCAGCTCAGAGATCAAAAGATCTCAAACAAGAGAGTTATCTGCTCTGATACCACTTGAATGGTTTTTGACTCCTTAAAACAACAATTGGATTAACCTAGTTTATTTAGCCAAGTGATTAACTTAGTCAAATTATGCAAATCTAGGTTAACACAATCAAACAATCATATCAAGATATAAAGCAGCGGAAAAATAAATAACACAATGATATGATGACCTAGGAAACCACACAGTAAACCTGAATCCACTATGCGAAAGAATCGAAGTTCATACAAAAGGACTTACAAGCTCCCCGCTTGACTTCCTAATGCTACCCACCAGTAGAACTTACTGACACGACCACGTGCAAGCTCCGAATCCACGGACTCCTTCTTTCTTGGATTCTCCAATCAGCTACAAGCACCCACGCTTGTTATTCTTTAAGCTCCAATGGCAGCAACCAAGTTGATCATCAAGATGTCGATACTATCTCTACCTTGAAAACCCTAAGCTTTGTGTAAAGGGAAGCTCCTCTAGATTTCACTAGAGATTTACACAAAACAGAAAAGTATGAGCAACAATACAACAGGAGCAACTCTAAAAACGTGGCTAGGGTTTTTCTTTATATACCTAGGGTAAAAATAGAAAACCCAAAACGTTTAATGAGTTAGGGCTGAGTTGGAAAATTCTACAGAAAAGAATTCTGCCCGAGATTCGATCGATCGAGCCAGGCCGAAATGCACCTATGCATCTGCAGCCTCTTGATTCCAACTTTACATAAAATATATAACTTTGAGCAAGCCTAAACAAGACTAAACATATTGTTTTGATCATGGTTTGCCAACATTACACATTAGAGTTCTAAATACATAAATTCCTAAACCTTTAGAACCTAACAATTGGAATCAGATATCATGCGGAAACCTGCCACTAACCGTCTGCATCGTTTTCTAAAGGCAGAAACCTATCATCAACTGTCAAATGCATTGGGTCAACCAATTTTTAGGTTGGCTTGAATGGTTTGGGCAGGTGAGCAAGGTCCACAATTTGGTTGGACACCCTTACTCAACGTACATACTCTAGGTTTGGATTTTTCTAGGTTAAACTCTACAAAGAAGTTTTTGGGTTGCTATGTTCGACTACCAAGAAAGTGCAAGTCTCTGATATCGAATGTTTTATTTCTAATTTTTTATTTATTTAGATCCTAAAGTAGCTTTTAAAAATAGCAATTAAAACATTTATTATTATTATTTTAGTAGCCACATAGGTGTGAGTTGTACCAACTGTGCAATCTGCTAGTCATGTAAGTATTTTCCGTTAGTGAGTTAATGGTAAAGACCAAATTGACTTCAAGTTGAAAATAAAATGGACCAAATTGACTGCTACTAAAATGTATTGATCAAATTAACCATGACTCCAAAATGTAAGGACCAAAATGGTATTTCACCTAGAAAGTACGTTAAATTTTTTTTTTTAATCTTTCTAACAAAAAAATTATAAAAAAAAGGTCATCCTAAGTAAGAGTCATCTATACTATCTATAAGAGGATTCCTCTCTTTGAACTAGACTTTTATGTGGTTCAAAAATACCCTCATTAATGAAGGGTAACTTCTCTTCGAAATTGGGTTATAAATATCAAATAACAAATTTAATCTTTTTATTCCCTAAAATTTAGCATTTTTATGAGTCCAAATTCTCTATCCCAACTTATATGCTCAACTCTATGCTCCACCAAATATATCAAGCCATATGGACATTACTTATTAAACACAAACTAATGACTTAAACGGGGTCAATCTCCTTCCCAACTCACGTTACAAAAAAGAAAGGAAAAAAAAAAAAAAAAAAAAACCACAAAACCACTCAACCACCATTAAAATACCCAGCTAAAACAAGATTCCACCACCGTGGCTACCTAAAGAAGATGACCATGGTGAATCTCAATAGCAAAGAATATAGTTTGCAAGCCTTCATGACCAAGCCAATACTCTGATTTTTTATTCTTTCTCACAAACCCATATGAAATTGTTCCTCGCACAAAAACCAAATTCATTGTACAAATTTGGAAGTGAGGGTTTTGTGGGTTTCTTTGCTTTCTATCTATTATTTTGATGTATAAAAGAAAAAATTGAACTGATGGGCCAGGCTAGGATACCTGTGAGTTTGGGTTTTTTATTTTTTTGTTGGATGATAGGTATTTGGCCAAGAAGACAACCGTGGGTAGATGTGTTATCTCAATCGTGGGTAGACAACTGTGGCCAAGAAGCACTATTGTTGGTGTTGGAATAGTTGTAGGGGGACTAGGATTATTTTTTTGTATCATCATGGGTGATGATCCTGTGACATTCGCTTTCTGGGTGTATCAGAATAAGAGTTGGTGAATGACAAGATCCACCGTCATCATCTTCTCTAGGTGGCCATGGTGGTGGAACCTGGCTGTGGCTGGGTAAATAAAATTTTCTTTTCTTTTGGGTTTGAAACGTGAGTTGGGAGGTAGAGGAGAATAGGAGATTGACTCCAAACATATCCACATGGCTTGATATGTTTGGTGGAGCATAGAAGGTGTTGTATATATAGGTATATACATGAATAGGTTGTAATAATGATGTTTAAGTTTGGAGAATATTGTTTCATAACTTTGATAAAGAGAAAATTCAAGTTCTAGAATTTTCTAGTTGAAAATTCGAATATAAGGATTTTTGATCACTCAAAGTTTTTGCTTGATTGATCAAAATTATGAGGAAAATAATCCTGGAGTCTTAGGATGATTCGATCGCTATTTGATTCCTACTCGATCGATCAAAAAGAGCATTCAATCGATTGAAAGGAACTCTCGACCAATTGAAACTCGAAAAAAAAGAAAAAAAAAAAAACGCTAAATTTTCTACAGAATTTTCAGGTGATTGTTCTGAATGTTCGAAGATGTTCAAGCCTTATGAACGGTTTTATGAAACATTTTGACTTTTCATACGTGCCTTTTGATGAAATATAGCCCTATGAGTATAAATAGAGGCTTAAGTTCACTTAAAAAATAAGTTAGAGAGAAACACAAAAAATCTTGTGGTTATTCTACAAAGTTGCTATCTATAGAACCCAACAACTTGGTTGTATCCTGAAGACAAATTTGTAGATTACCCTTTGTGAGAGTGCTTTTTTTTTTCTTAGCACATAGGCCCAAGTAGAAACAAGGATCCTGGGCCTTTTACTTGTTGTTTTGGTGGACTAGGCTTGGTTCACCGCAGCTAAATGGAGGTTGATGATGAACCAAGTTGTGCGCAAGTCACATAAATCTCCTCAAGGCAAAAATGCGATTCCTCCTAAGCAATAAAATACCATTATAAGTGTTTTAGTATCATAAAATGACCATTTACGCTTACGAAATAAGTAAAATAAGTATTCATAATATTCACAATGAGAAAGAGATTGAAATAGAATATTTAAGGCTTATCTTTTATTGTATAAACATTTAAAAGAGTTCCTTCACTTGGTACCCCGGGCGTACTGTCGTGGGATCCCGGGTGTACTGTCGTGGGATTCCAGGGCGTACTAGGCATGTAAGAACCCAGAATGCTGATTCTCTGAACTATATGATTTTTCTCCATGCTTATTATGCAATAGAGTTTTGTCCTTTCCCTTTACCTCTATAGGTCCTGCATAAAAACACACTATACAATACACATATCTTCAAATAATTGTTAGTTTCTTAGATTAGGATATACATTTCAATACATATACGTATATGTAAATGAATTTCATGAGAATGATTCAGCCACAAGGATCTTGACCCCAATTCTCACAGACTTAGTGTTTTTGTACAAGACTTGTGGGATTTGGAACTCAAGTTCAAGTGGCTTTGCTTGGGCATTGCCTTCCAAGATAGTTAGGCGAGAAGGATTTTTGTGGGAAAGAGTGATATTTGATGTGTTCATGTTTTTGCATATGTTTTTTTGGAGGCTAAGTGTGTCCAAGGCCCAAGTTGAAGTGAGGACCCCAGTAACAAGACTCAGCTTTTGGCTGAGTAAAAGGAAAACTAGCAAGCAAAAATATATGTATTGAACAGCAAGAAAGTAGCAAAGGAAAACAATGTAATAAAGAAACACACGAAATAACTGTTAAGGATCCTCCAATCAATATTAATTATTTCATTATTTTTCTTAATTGTGGATTACAATATGCTCACTAAAACGTGATACAAGGTCTAAATAAGCTCAAAAATTACAGACTTAGATGGCTAATAAGCCTCTAAGACTAGCAAAGTTTGAATCCAAGAATGTACTAGTGGCTGTTTCTGGGATACCGGGAGATATTTCCCTACTTTCATTGAATTTTGACAGAGTTTTCTCAGTGATTCTATTATGATGTCACTATTGCTGAATCCCCCTTGATGTTGGCTACTTCCCCCCTTTTATAATGTCATTCTAGGGTTCAATGTACCATTGATTCTCCCCCCTTGGCTCCCTGGGTATAAGAGCCCCTGTTATGCCAGTCATTCTAATGGCTGGTTCTTTCCCTGTTTCTCATTGTTTTCCTCTTTTCGTGCTGTTTCCCCAAAAGTCACTTGCTGACTTTCCATTCCGGGGCGTCCTCGGGCAGCTGACCTTCAACCTCTCTTCTTTCAAGGCTTCTTACCTTTTAGGCTTAGCTTTTGGCCATCCTTCCTGTTGTCATTTTTCCCAACTGAGCGAAATCCATTCCTGCTGGGATGAAGGTTTTCCCAGCCACTTCCCCTTATAATTATGGGTTCCTCGAGGTACCAGCCTTTTGTTCATGAATTGTCACTCTCCAAGCTTTCTAGTTCTTTGTTGCACCACTGGGTGATTGAGAAGGACATATATGTTCTTCATTTCTTGTATTTCGTGGTACCTCTTTTGAGCTGTCTCAATCCCACTTTAGATATGCTGCACGTCCCAAGGATCCCGAGCCTCTGGCAGCCTCTGGGTATCCCGGCCCAGTTCTTTTCACTGGATTTTGCTGGATTTTTTAATGGTCTTTTTTGCTGGAAATCTGAACATACATAGGGCCTTGATGTCGATTCTTCTTGTTGCACGAATTGGGCCTTCTTTACTTTTCATGGAATGGATTTTCTTGTGAAATTTTAGACCTCAACACCCTTTAGCATAAGAGTGTGGGGGCAAATATAGTCTAAGGATAACAATTTTATGCCTCCAAGTTATCTATTTCTGTTTGTCTTTTGTGTTATCCTTATTCTTCCTTGATTACTTTGTGTATTATTCCTAACAGAGTGGAGCATATAAGTTGGGATAGAAGATTTGAACTCTTTTTTTTATTCCTTTTTCATCCTAAATAAAAGTAAAACACCTCCAATTTAAAAAAAAAAAAAAAAAACTAAAAGAACTCCTAAAATTTAGCTTTCTTTCTCCTCACTTTCATCTTATTTTTCCTACCCAAACTTTTCTCTATATCACTACACTACTTTCAAATGCACGTTCAAAAAATAAATTACAACAATTTATCCTTTTTATTTGTTTGAAAAATAACAAATATATATTTCCAAATTATAATAAATGCAAATAATTAACTTTTACTCAAAAAAAAAAAAAAAAATAGAAGAGCATTTGAGCATGTAGAACGCGCGTGCTTAGAGGCTAGTAAAAATAGAAAATCACTTTAATCCAATATGTTTCAAACCCAAACCCATTTAGGTCGAACCTAAACCTGATCAACCTAACCCTTTGCTAGGTCTAACCTTGGTCAACATGTTAAGTGGATTTTTATCAATTTTATAAATCATTGCTCAATAATTAATTGTTGCCAATTATATCTCTACAAATATTAAATTAAGAAGATTAGAAAAATGAAAAAAAAAAAATCCATTTATAATTTGAGAAGTGAAATCAGAGAGAAATTTCACTCCCTTTTTTTTTTCTTTAAAAAAAAAAAAAGATAACAAATAAATGGGAACATAACAATTGACCATCCAAGCTAGAAACTAGATATAATGATATATAGGGTCCGTTTGTGACGGTTATTTAAACAACAGTTTTTAGTGTTTAAATAACATTACACGTATTTTCACACATTTTTTCACTCACATGTATTTCCAAAAAATACAAACAACATTACTAAAAATCTCTTACCAAATGAGCCCATAATAGCAGCCCACCAAATTAGAATCTCACCAGATACTAGCTCTCCCAAATCATGCCCACATTTCCTTTTCTTCTTAACATGTCGACAGCCTCATCAATTACCCGCAGGGTTGGCTGAACAATAGATGCAATTGATGCAATTGTCTAAAGCTCCCAAATAAAAAAAAGGTCCCCACTTGTAAATATATATATATATATATATATATATAATATTTATCTATATATTTTAATTATCAAAAAAAAAATTTAAGTACTTTTATTGGTCAATAAAATGCATTAAAAATGCCATATTATATCCTAAAATGCAGAATACTATACAATAATAGTGCACACAACTTGATAGGACAAGACTACACAATGCTATGTGCACTGTGCAGTCTTGTCCATAAGCCCCAACACATCACAAGGCCTAAGCTAAGCTGGCCCCCACACGGCCTCACACTAATTAATAAGTTATCACATTTTTTTTTTAATGCAAACTCTTACTTTATTAATTATTATAAATTATCACACCAATTAATAATTTGATGTATATTATATCAACTCATTTGTATTATAGTGATACTAATTTATTGAACCATGTAATAAATTAATTTTTATTTGTGCAGGTTTAGACTTTAAATTTTAAAAAAGAATCTACTTAAAATTTTCACCTAAGGCCCCCAAAATTGTTGAGTCGGCCCTGATTACCCAAAACTCTCTCTCTCTCTCTCTCTCTCTCTCTCTCATAATCCAATGATGCCTTAGATAACACCAACATGAATGGAGTTGAAAATGTCATCCAAATCATCTTTTTCGTTGGAACTATCATTCGCATCGTCCTCATGATCGTAGTCAAAATAATGATTGTATGTTGCTTTCCCCCTCAGCGACCTTCTGGCCATCAAAACCACCAACATGGCTTCTTATCAGATACTACCCTCCAACAATTCACAGAGTCCATCGGAACTGTCCCCCAACACTCCATCGATACCGTTGAACTAGGTTTTGATGAAGCCACCCTACGCAACTACCCAAAGCTCTTTTATGCCCAAGCCAAGCTCCACAAGGGCAACTCTACCTCATCCTGTTGTTCAATATGCTTGGCTGATTACAATGACACAGATGTGTTGCTCTTGTTACCTGATTATGGTCATCTCTTTCATCTTAAATGTGTGGATTCATGGTTACGGCTGCATGCTACATGTCCGGTGTGTCGAAACTTGCCTCTTGCTGAGGTGGCAACTTCATTGGGAGTGACATTCTTGACTTGATTAATGGAATAGCTCTTCTACAACTATACCATTTGCTACAACTTGCAAAAGTGGTGGATTAGAAGTAGTGGATAACTTTTACATGGATCCACGATTTCATTTCTATCATTTACCATAAATCATGTTAGAGCGTAGCAAAAGTTGTAACAGTTGTGTCTCTAATTGGAATATAATTGGTAAAGATTCATGCACTCTTGTATGTTTGTTTAGACCCCTTAAACAGATTGTTTAACCTAACATATTAACCAAGTGATTACTTAGATTAATTATTCAGATCTAGGTTAAACACAAATATATCATATCATGCAAAGTAGTGGAAAATAAATAACACCACGATATGATGACCTAGGAAAACCGATGAAACTAACCGTTTCAAGGTAAAAACCTGAGAGGATTTGACCTAACTATCCTCAAGGTAAGCCAAATCCACTATAAGAGAATTAAAGTTTTTACAAAAGATTTAACCCTAAATCTAATGCTACCTCTAGTAGTAACTTATTGACATGATCACGTGCAAGCTCCAAATCCATGGACTTCTCTTCTTGGATTTATAGTAACACAAGCCACCTTGCTTGTGACTTTGAGATCCCACTCAAAAGTTTCAGATCACCTTCACTTATTGATCTTGTAGCAGCAACTTCTGCAACATCGGATCTTGAGATTCTTAGAGGAATATTACCGATAGAAGACTTTAGAGAGGTATGGGTACAAAAACCCTAAATCTAAAATTTTAGGCACAAGATGCACTCTTTTCTCTCTAAGAGCTCTGAAAACGTAGTTAGGGTTTTCCTTTATATACTACAAGTGTTTCACTTGAAACCCAAAACATTTAAGCAAAATTTTGGCTAAAATAGAATTCTGCAAAAATTTCATGTTTGCGATTTTCGATCGGTCAGATCTAATTTCGATCGATCGGATTTCACTAAATTCGACTTCTTCGTTCTTCAGCTTGTATGTTCTTGTGTTCTGACTTGTAACACCTTGAGCATTGTCTAATAAACTCTATAGACTTTAAGATCTATACTTAGACAAGTTTGTGCTCACGATTTGCCAATTGTTCCAAACTTTTAGAACCTAACAATCTCCCCCTTTGGCCATCCGTGACAAAACTTACATACAATATGAAATGCTCAAATACAATAGTAACCCAATTACTATAAAATGCCCAATTACATCACAAATCCCAATCTACTACTTCAAACCTAAAAGTTGCTAGAAGAGGCAGGAGGTCTTGATCGGAATGTACTTGTCTTTCCTGAAACACTCAAAACAGCACATCATTGTATGTGTGGAAATAAAGACAAATAAATAATGTGAAACACAATAATAACAAATATGAGACTATAAGCAAACTAAAGCAAACTAACTCTCCCCCTAAGTTAGATAAAAAAAAAAAAGAAAAAGAAGAAGAAGAAGAAGTTAAAAACCTTTTCCAAATTTCATCTATTTCTCCCCCTTTTTGTCACATACTGGCAAAGACAACTCAAATAAAGAGTAGATAGTAAACATACAAAAAAAAAAGGAGAAGAGAAAATAGAGAATCAAGAAAGCAACTCCCCCTATGAATAGCATAGGTTTTAAAAATTGCTTTCTCCAAGTTTTAAAAAAAAAAATTGGGGAAAATTTAGGAGGTGGGGAAAACTAAAAAGACATAAATCTAACAAAAAAGAAAAAAAAAAGTTGAGGATACACATGAACACAAATATTCTCTTTCAATATATTCAAACTTGACACTATGTGACCCATAAACAGATGCATGCAAACATTCTACGTACAATCAGTTAAGACTATACAATATAGATCTTAATGATATAAAAATTCAGCATGTAATGTTTTAGAGAAAATATTTGCACATTTATTATCCATCATATCTAAAAAAAAATATTTCCAATTTTCAATAGTTCACATATTAAGAAAAATAGCATATACTAAAATGTACAGAACTCAAAAATTAATTAATCAATTTTTAAATCAAGTTGAGTACCCAATTTAGCAGTGAGAGATATGACTGCAAGAATGCAAACAGTGAGAGATATGAATGCAAGAATGCAAGATGGACAAAGAAAACAATATAATGCATGTGAATCCTAACAAAAATGATGCATGAAAAGACAGATTGATCAGGAAACTAAAACCAAAAATTTTCTAGTTTCGATCGGTCGAAAGGAATCAAGCCAGGAATCGAAAAACACTTAAAAATAGATTTGACTGATCAAGAGGAATCGAGTTAGGAATCGAGGCAAGCCGAGAGTTTTTTTATTAAAACTGGAATTTTCTTTTTCCTTTTCTTTTAGTTGAAAGACTAACTCGATCGGTCAAATTATAAAGAAACAAAAAATTTAAAGAATTCTGGAAAACATTTTGCAGAATCATTTGAAAAACTGTTTTTATGAAATGACATGTATGTTCATGACTTCAAATGATTTTCAAAACCAAAATTTTCAAAGAAAAATTCAAACTTTATCAAATTTCCTCACTCCCCAAAATGCATTAAACACATCAAGAAGTTTAATTTTGGAAGGCCACAAAACTTAACACACAATCACATGTACCAAATTTAACAAAATTTTGCTTGTGGTGTGTGCAACTAGCAAGTGCATGAGATACTCACAAGGTGACACGTAAACAGAGAATAAACACACTTTCTACATTATTCATCACATAAGTTTGAAAGTGACTATCACCTAAAGAATTACATCATATAACTCCCACATCTCTTAGAAAACACGCTTGTAACCATGCAATTTTTTTTATTGATTTTAATTTTTTTTTTCTTTTGAAGCATATTTTTCTTTGTTTTTCATTTTGCGTTTTATTTCTTTTAACTAAAGTACAATAACACCTTAAGTATTTTGCTATGCAAGTGCTACATCTTACCGAGCACGGCTTTTATGATTTGCACACAGGTGTTCATGATTGGTGAGTAATAATGGTGAGATGGTTATTTATGCCTTTCTCCTAGGATTTTTTAGTCCTTACAATCAAAAGAATGTGACTTCAAAATCAAGAACATGTGTTTAAAAGCCATAAACAACTCACACAATATAAGCACTACATAGCACAAACTAGTAAAGTGTAGAAAAATAAAGCTTATCAAAGTTAAACAAGGTACACAGTCATGAAATGCAAATTTCATAGGCCAACCTCAATTACACATCTTGAAGATGCATAATACAAAAAACAATAAAAATCTTTTCGGGTTTTTAAATTTTTATGACCAAAAACAAAAAGCACACATTATGCTAAATAAAAAATGCAACAACAATGCATGACAGTGCTCAACTAAGCTATAGAGGGTACACAAACAAGAAATATCAATTTCTTAATTAACCCGTGAGTACATGTACAAACTAGTACATACTCATACAAAATTATAATTATCTCAAAATAGTCATGCACTTAGTTATGCAACACATACTTTCTATGTTTCTCCACAATATCAAGCATATTCTGAATGAAGAGAGAGATATCATAATTCATGTAATCCTCAAGAAAAATAAAACTAGACACAAAATAAAATATTTTTGTCCTTTTGAAAATTTTCAATGCTTTTAGATTTTTTTTTTTTTTTAAATCAAAACAATCAAAAACTAAAAGTAAACATATCCACAAACAATTGAAAGAATTAAATTAAGGACAAGTAAACAACACTCACCTTAGCAAGTCTTTTCTCACCTATATAGCACGAGTCTTTGGCTTTGTAGGTGAAAAACCATGAGAAGTAGAGTGTATTAGAGGGATTACAAACTTCTTTTGAGATAGACTAAAATTCTGCAATTTCCTTTCACAAGCCAACAAGCTTAAATTTTTCAAAAGCATATGAAACAATTTATCAAGACTTATGGCAGGAGAAAAATCATCACATATCCTAGATTGAAACACAGCATGCTTAAATTTTAATTTATGACAGTTAGGTCGAATGTGTCCAAACACACCACAAAAGTAACACACAGGAACAAATTTAGGAACATCAGTATTCCTAACAGCAGATTTAGTCTCAGATTTTGGTTTTGCCTTAGCAAAGAACAATTTGGTCTAATATGACCAACAACACCACAAAGATGACAGGTAAGCACAAAAACAAATTTCTTATGCAATCTATCAGTAGGTTTAGACTTAGGTTTAGAAACTTCAGCGTCTACATCAGAACTTTTACCTTTGTCTAACCTAGCAACATAAGCCTTTTCTTTATGATTCCTCTTGAAGGGAGGGATATAAATTTTTCCAGCTTTAGGCTTAAGAGAAATAGAAACACATCTATCAACAACAGCAGGCTTGGCACTAGTCAAGTTTTCAAGTTTAGTTTTAGACTCAACTAACTCTTGTTCTAAGCTTTTTATCTTCTCATCTTTAGGGGAAAGTTGATTTTTCAAATATTCATTCTTTTTGTTAGATTCATCTAATCTCACAATCAATTTCTCTTTTTCATGATTAGCCAATTTTAACTCTTCGTTAAATTTCTTAGAAATTTTCACAGATTTAGTTAATTCCCTACGAAGAGTTTCATAGGCATCAAAAAGATCAACAGAAACATTAGTGTCCTTTTTATTCAAATCATCACAAATATGAGCAAATAAACACTTAAAATTATCCATGATAGCAAGGATTAAGGATCAACTCTAGGTTAAGAAACTTATAAACAAGAGCTAACCCGCTCTGATACCAATTGTATGTTTGTTTAGACCCCTTAAACAGATTGTTTAACCTAATATATTAACCAAGTGATTACTTAGATTAATTATTCAGATCTAGGTTAAACACAAATATATCATATCATGCAAAGTAGCATAAAATAAATAATATCACAATATGATAACCTAGGAAAACCAATGAAACTAACCGTTTCAAGGTAAAAACCTAGGGAGGATTTGACCTATCTATCTTCAAGGTAAACCAAATCCACTATAAGAGAATTGAAGTTTTTACAAAAGATTTAACCATAAATCTATTGTTACCTCCAGTAGTAACTTATTGACACGACCACACGCAAGCTCCGGATCCACAGACTCCTTCTCTTCTTGGATTTACAGCAACACAAGTCGCCTTGCTTGTGACTTTGAGATCCCACTCAAAGGTTTCAGATCACCTTCACTTCTTGATCTTGTAGCAGCAAATTCTATAACATCGGATCTTGAGATTCTTCAAGGAATATTGCCGGTAGAAGACTTTAGAGAGGTACGGGTATAAAAACCCTAAATCTACAATTTTAGACACAAGATTCACTCTTTTCTCTCTAAGAGCTCTAAAAACGTAGTTAGGGTTTTCCTTTATATACTAGAAGTGTTTCACTTGAAACCCAAAATGTTTAGGCAAAGTTTGTGCTGAAATAGAATTCTGCTGAAATTTCATGTCTGTGATTTTTGATTGGTCGGATCTAATTTTCGATCGGTCAGATTTACTAAATTTGAATTCTTTTCTGCAGCTTGTATATGCTTGTGTTCTGACTTGTAACATCTTGAGCATTGTTTAATAAACTCTATAGACTATAAGATCTATACCTAGACAAGTTTGTGCTCACGGTTTGCCAATTGTTCTAAACTTTTAGAACCTAACAACTCTGTTTGGTGAGTTTTCACTTGATTTTGTATTAAAGAACATTTCCACCTAAGTTTTTGTCAAAAATGGTTAAAGAGGAGTGCAAAGATCGTATTATTGATTTATTGTATAATATATGAAATGGACAGTAGAATTAGAATAATTAATATTTATTCGAAGACTAGCCTAGAAATATAGTAGATATAATAATGTTAGTAGTATTAGTACACTACAATACGCTAAAAATACTACAAAATGTTCATAATATAATGTAACAATGACCATAATTTATAAATTTTATCAATCTAATTCATGAATGTTTGAATTACATTTTTGTAATCGGTGGCATACCAATTTGTAAGCCTATAGTAAAATTAATGGTATTCTTAAATCACTAATAAATTATTTTTAAAAAGTGCATAACCATTAGAAATGTATATATAATTTTATAAAATTTTGGGCCTTTCACAATGGAGATGTAGGCTTTTTCCCTACGAGTTTTTGTGTGTGTGTGTGTGTGTGTGTGTGTGTAGTGGGCACTGGCCTAAGTTGCCTAGGCCTTGGGCCAGTTCTGCTAGAACCATAAGCTTAACATGTTGAAACTATTGGCGAAATACCAGTATACCACCACACATGGCTTTGTGTTCTACGGGTAAGCGGGAAAATTTTATGAGTGTTAGATTCATTTTTCTGACTACCCATTGTTAATAATCTTTCTCTCACGAACTTTAACTTTCATTATCATACATCATCGGCCCATTTTCAATATTCCTGGGTTCATTACCAATACACACAGCCTTGCCAAAAGCCATTTTCATTATGTTGATCTAAACACAAATTACCACGGTAGCTTATTTCAACCAAGGGACCGGTCATTGAACTAAACAAAGTTTCTCTCCAAACTAATTTGGAGAGAAACCCTTCAAACTTCTTATATATCTTTATATTGAATTTGAATTTTGAAAATTTAACTATCGAATTGCAAGTTTATTGCCGATTATGACTAACTTGATTCTTTGACATGTCATGTCATACTCAGGGCCGCCTCAACAACTTTGGGGGCCTGAGGTGAAAATTTTAATTGGGGTCTTTTTTATATTTAAATATTAATTAAATAATATTTATTGATTTTTTTATTTTTTTATTTTTTTTATTTAAAATCTATTTTTCTTGCTTTTTGAGATACAAAATTACTAGTTAAATTTTTGTATTTAAGTTCTTCTAAAAATGAATTTATTACATAGTTCAATAAGTTAGTATCACTATAATACAAATAGGTTGATATGATATACATCAAATTATCAATTAGTGGGATAACTTATAGGAATAATGGACAAATTAAAAGTAAAAGAGATGGTACAATGGGTGGGATAGTGTACGCCTATGCATGTATAGTGTAACAGTGGCTGAGTTAGTGTCTATAGTGCTAATATGCAATGTGCAGTCTGTAGTGCAGTCAGCAGTGTGTTGTCCTATCAATTGTGCAATGGCTCGTGTGCAGATTTTTTTTTTTTTTATTTTATTTTATTTTATAAAATTTGAAAAGAAGCCAACACTTATCAGTTATCACAAACCTTGCTCTTCAATCTTCATGAAAATTTAGGAGAGAGAGGTTACCTCAGATTGCTATGCCCACACACAGCAACAACGCACGCCGTCCACCACTGAAGGTAGTGAAACTATTGCAAAGAATAATAGAATGAAAGAAAGCTTATAAAAAAATATTAAGGATTCAAAATGAAGAAAAAAAATGCGAGAATATAGATGGAAAGACAGAGAGATATAGAGATGAGAGATTTTTTATTATTTATGTTTTCTGTATTTGTTTTTTTAGAAATTTATAATCTCTAGCATATTTCAAGATATTTATGTTGTATTATTAATGAATTTGCCTGATAATAATTTTGATTTTAGCAGATTTCAAGAATGAGTTAATGAATTTTGATGAATTCTGTTATATCAGTGGGCTGAAAGTCTCGAATGTTGATGATTTTGTACCTGAGTCCTGAGAAAATAAACATGGAATCAAAGGAGACCGGTTGAAGCCGGCCAAGAATCCTCCGATGGTAAAGTTAGTCTTTTTAACACTTCCAAAATGTTGGGAGTTTCTCAATACCCTACCTTCTTGTTGGCGATCGTTTATATAGTGTGCGGGCAACGGTTACTTATTTGTTAACCGTTCCTATTGCTGAGTAGTACGAAAGATTCGGAGATAACTTCCGTAACCGCCATGGAGGTTACATTATCTGGACATGCATTCCACAACGGTTGGATTTCGCTTGCAATGGTTCGGCTTCTCTCACACTTGGTGAAAATATGCTCGTCTAAGGCTCAAGGTGCTCAGGACACAACAACCTCGTCTGTCCCTTAAGGACGAACGGATGAGGTCGCTATGGATGAGCACGGGGTAACTTCCTTCCTTTTCTTTGGACGACATGTATGGATGAGACATGACTTGTGGATTTTTTCATTACACCATCAGTTGCCCCCTCGTCCATATTGGTCGTCTAAAGAGAAAGGGGTAATCTTGCGTTACCTGGGTAACTGGTCTTTATGTGTGGGTGTGCCACGTGTCACTATTTAAATGGTGGCCTGTTCCGTCGATTCATTTTTTCGAGACGAAGGCCACGCGTCATCATTTCATTGGCTGTGTCGTTTCAGATGCTTAGGTCAGCCATCTATAAATAGCGGAATGCCTCAGCTGCCCTCCTCACTTCTGAGATTTTCCCTCTTTGACATTCCTCGTCTAGAGCTTCGTCTAAGAGTTTCCTCGCATCCATAGTCTCTGTTCGTCCTAGAGCCAGGTATTCCCTCTTTTCTCGTCTTTTAGGTTTCCAAAAATTTCTTCTTCTTTTTTTAAAAAATGTCAGAAATAACTATTTCCTCGTCTAGCAATAGTACTGAGAAAGTTATAGACGAGTATTATGACGACAGTAATGATAGCTCTGGTGATACCAATAACAGTAGTAGTGGAAATACCACGGACGAGGAATATGTCTCAGGGGTCCCTGGGTTTCCCATAGAAGTAGTGCAAGAACAACTTAGAAAAACTTCAGGGTCCCAGGTAGGTACCTCGTCCTCTATCCCTCTGCCTATTCCTTTGGACGAGACGGAGATAACTGTGTATAGTTGTGCTGTAGATATTCCTTCCAAGACGGACGAGGATAGACTAAAAAATCTTAGGGAATGGTATCAAATTCCGGACGAGTTTAATCCTAGATTACCCGTCCGTGGAGAGTGGTGTTGTAATCCCCATTTTGGGATAGGTGTATATGAAGCATACCTTCTTGGGGGTCTTAGGTTTCCTTTGAATGCCTTCACTAGAGAATTGTTATTTAGACTAGGTTTAGGAGTGTGTCAATTTAACCCAAATGCATGGAGATTAATTATCTCTATGCAAATTTTGTGGGGTGAAGTGTTTGGAAGGGACCGTCCTATAACTGTGGACGAGTTCCTCTATTGTTACAAACCTTCAGAAATTCATCAATCCCCTGGCTTTTATCAATTCACAGCTAGGGGTAAAGATTGTAGACTGGTGAAATCCTTGGCCTCGTCTGACAGAAAGTGGAAGACGGAGTTTTTCTTCGTCTCTGGCTTCTGGGCTGGAAATCCTGTATACGTTGGCCTGGATACATTTGGTCGTTTTACTGGGGACCTAGGGAACCTTCGTCCTGAGGGTAAGTCCCTTAGCTTTCCCCTTCTCCTTTTTTATTTATTTATTATTATTATTATTTTTTAACCTCCACTTGTTTCCTTACAGCCATTTAACGACATTCCTTGAGCAAGTTGCATCGTGATCGTGTCCACAGGGCTCGTCTACACACAGACAGGAATTTTCATTCCTTGGTGAATCTTAGACGACTTGCCAAGTGGGGATTAGGCCCTAATCCGTATGAAATAGCACTTGCACACAAAATTACTGTGAAAAAAGTAAATTTCAAACTCCAAACATTCCTTGCACCATTTATTTTTATATTTATTTCTGCTAAAGAAAACTTTCTTCCCCTTTTTTCTTTATAGGAATGGCAGCCATGAGAGAAAACAAAGGAAAAGAAGTAAGTGGTGAGGGGGCTTGTCTTGAGCCTGAGTTTCAAGCTCGTCCGTTAGCTAGAGATAAGAGAAAGACTTTATCAAAAAACTTAGATTTGGAAAATCTTCCTAGTAGATGTGGCAAGAAAACCAGGCATGGCTCGTCCCAAGTAGTCAAACCTAATCCTCCGTCCTCCCACCAGCCTGCCAAAGTGTTTGATGTTGACTCGTCCACTCCTGTTGAGACCACTCCGTCCAAGACTCCTCCGTCTAAAACAACTATGTCAACCTCGTCTCAACCTTCCCGAAAGGTCCCTTCAAATATTATTGAAAATGAAGACCTGGCCTGTGAACGTTTCAAGAACGCTGTTTCTGACAAAGATATAAATGTTTGCTATGACATGTCCCTTAAAGATTTTGAACACTCTAGTGTTCATGACCTTTTCAAGGTAACATCTATACCTCGTCTTGACTAAAAAATTTCATTCTTCTTCTCTCTTTTTTTTTTTTTTATAGGGCATGTCAAAGTTTATAGTAGCGTCTAGACAGGCCACAAGGTTGGACAAGACGAGGATTCAGGAGTTGAAGGACGAGGCTAAGCAATGGGCTGAAGTGGATGCCAAAACCACGGACGAGGTGAAGGAGTTGAAAACTTTGGTTGAGGAGTTGAAGGCCAGTGCTGCGGAGAAAGATGCTCGTCTTGAGGACCTGCAGAAAAAGAATGACGAGCAAAGTATTCTTCTCTCCAAGGCGAAGGAAGACGCAGTGGCTGAATTCAAAGCGTCCAAACAATATACTGATGTTTTGGACACTAACTATGCAGCAGGGTTTGAAGATTTCAGAATGGAGGCTATGGAAAAGTTCCATAGTGTAGACTTTAGCTCCATTGTACTTAATCTGAATGTTGCTGCCACTAGTTCTCTCCTTCACACCAGCTCTGAGGATGCCAATATAGAGGACGATGCCACGACCCTGCCTCAGGACGACCCTAATGTTGATGCTCCAGTTTAGAAAACATTTCAATGTTTTATGTTCTCATTCCATTTTTTTTTTTTTATGTAATCCAAGCACATTAGGCTCGTCCATGTTTAAGGACGAGTTTTTATAAAACTAAGTTTTAATTTTGTAAGGATGTTTGGACGTTTCTCGTCCGCCCTTGAAACAATTGAATGAATGTTGTTTCTTTTATATATGCATGGACGAGAGTCTTTATTTTCATATACAGGATTCCTTGTTTAGCTCATCCACATTTCATATATATACTTGAACCATTTTTATTGGAATTTTACTAAGTGTAATTTATCCAGGTGAAATGGTAATTATCAGCGTTATCTGTCCTTAGACTTGGCTGATTCTCACGTTTAATGATGGTAAGACTTTGCGTTTTTCTCGTCCATGTGCTGGAACATTTTTGGTGCATTAACAAGTTGTGAATACTCGTCTGTACATTTCCTCGTCCATGGTCTGGATTTGCACGTCTTACTTCGTCCATTATATGGACGAATATGCCTAGGGCATTGAGATTTGCTCAAGATCTAGGGTTTTACCTCGTCCTTTACTTTGGACGAGCACGCCCTGATTTCTGACAAGCTGACGTTACATCTCTGCGTCCAGAGAGTTTTTTTCGTCTTTGAGCTTTTTTGTCTTCTCATGGGTTGATTTGTATAGAAATAACATGGTAGTGATTCACACAACATTATGTATATTGCCTATATATTGCTCACAAACGAGGCATACACTTAGAAGTTCATGCCTTTTTAGGAAAATAAATACAAACCAAACCATAACTTCGTCCATGACTTTAATATAATAATAACAAAGCAACACTAAAAACAGGTAAATAGACTTATGTAGATAAGTATACAGATGGTCTTCACGCTCGTCCAGGCTGGCGTTTTCATTGGTAGTACCTCCTTAGGTGCTCAACATTCCAAGGATGCTCCAACTTCCTCCCGTCTAGGGCCTCCAAATAATAGGATCCTTGTCTTTTATAGTTGACAACTTTGTAGGGTCCTTCCCAGTTAGATCCCAATTTCCCATGAGCTGGGTTCTTGGTTGCCAAAGAAACCCTTTTCAGGACGAGGTCTCGAATGTTGAATCACCTTGGTTTCACCATCGCATCATATTGCCTAGCCATGAGGTTTTTGTACCTTGTCGTCCTTTGTTCTGCGTCCGTCCTCACCTCATCTGCAAGATCGAGGTTCAAGTGGAGCTATTCCTCGTTATCCTTGTCCGGATACGACGTCACCCTATGGTTAGCCATGTGTACTTCCGCAGGTATGTCTACTTCGCTTCCATAGGCTAGTTTAAAAGGTGTTTCCCCTGTAGGGGTTCTCGCTGTCGTCTTATACGCCCATAGGACACCAGGTAGCTCATCTGGCCATATTCCCTTTGCCCCCTCAAGCCATGTCTTGATGATTTTCAGTAAGGATTGGTTTGCAACTTCGGCTTGACTGTTTACTTGAGGGTGGGCGGGGGAGGAGTAATGGTTTTGGATTCCAAAGTGTTCACAGAAATCCCTGAAAAGGGCATTGTCGAATTGTCGCCCGTTATCAGATACTAGTACTCTAGGCACCCCAAACCTGCACAGTATGTTCTTCCAAACGAAGTTCTTTACCTTTTCCTGTGTGATACTTGCCAAGGGTTCTGCTTCCACCCACTTGGTAAAATAGTCTATCCCCACCACTAAAAGTTTCATCTACCTGGTTCCTAGTGGAAAAGGACCCAGAATGTCTAGGCCCCATTGAGCGAAGGGCCACGGGGCCATCATCGGGGTGAGATACTCTGATGGTTGTCTGGGGACATTACTAAATCGTTGGCATTGGTCACATACTTTGACATAAGCTTTTGCGTCTGCTTGAATAGTTGTCCAATAGTACCCCGCACGGACGATCTTGTGGATGAGTGATCTGACTCCTGAGTGATTTCCACAAGCCCCTTCATGTACTTCCCTCAACACATAGTTCACCTCGTCCAAAGCCAGACACCTGAGATAAGGTTGAGAAAAGCCTCTTTTGTACAGAACTTCGTTCATAAGGACGTACCTGGCTGCTTTAACCCTGAGTTTTCTGGCTTCATCTTTCCTTTCTGGAATTCTTCCATCCTTCAAGTACGATACTATTAGGGTGGTCCAATTTTCTTCATTCTCTATTTGCTGCACTTCTAGGAGATCTATACTTGGGACGTATTGAACTTCGTCGAACTCGTCCATGGCTCCAGTTACCGAGGCTTCCTTTGCTAAAGCATCTGCTTCCACGTTCTCCTTCCTTGGGATTTGAACGAAGTCAGCTTTTTTGAACTTCTTCACAAGCCGTAACAATTTCTCTAAGTATTTTTTCATTCGTCCTTCCTTTACCTCATACATCCCATTTATTTAGCCCATGACCAACTGAGAATCTCCCAGGACGAGTACTGACTTCGCTTCTACAGACTTAGCCAATTCCAAACCTTTAAGGAGGGCTTCATACTCGGCTTCATTATTGGTTGCTTGGTATTGTAGACGGATCTTATACTTCAACCTATCCCCTTCAGGGGATTACAAAACTACTCCTATTCCTCCTGCATGTTGTGTCGATGAGCCATCCACATGGACGACCCATTTTTTACTTTCTTCCATACTTTCCACGTCATCGCAGCTTGGTGTGAACTCTGCAATAAAGTCTGCTAGAGCTTGAGCCTTGATAGCATGCCGTGGTTGGTATCGGATGTCAAACTCATTGAGTTCGACAGCCCACTGAATCAGTCGTCCTGCGGCTTCCAACTTGTTCATGGCTTTCTTGAGTGGGTGGTCTGTCATAACATTGATTACAAGGGAGGAGAACATGATAAGTGCAAAAGCTAGAATTGCTTTAATCTTTTCCGGATTCGCCTCGATCCCTCTATGTGAAACCATGAATCCAAAGAATTTTCCTGACGCTACTTCGAAAGCACATTTGCTGGGATTTAACTTCATTCTCTACCGCCTGAGTGTATTAAAGGTCTCTTGCAAGTCGTCCAGATGCTTTCCCTCGTCCAAGCTTTTCACTTACATGTCATCCACATATACTTCTACGTTTTGCTCAATCTGAGGACGAAACATGTGGTTAACCAGTCGCTGGTACATTGCCCCAGCATTTTTCAAGCCAAAGGGCATTACTTCATAACAGAATAAGCCCTGGCTAGTAACAAATGATGTCTTCTCCTGGTCAGCCTCGTCCATCTTTATTTGGTTGTATCCTGAGAAAGCATCCATGAAACTAAGTAATTTGTGGCCTGCGGTAGAATCCACTAGTTGATCAATGCGTGGTAATGGATAGTTGTCCTTGGGGCAAGCTTTGTTTAAGTCAGTAAAATCTACACACATCCGCCACTTGCCATTTGCCTTTTTAACCATCACTACGTTGGCCAACCAATTTGGATAGTACACTTCTCGTATAAACTTTGCTGCTATCAGCTTCTAAACTTCGTCTCTAATTGCAGTATCTCTCTCAGGGGTAAACACCCTTTTCTTTTGTCGTACTGGCTTGGAAGAAGGACATATGTTCAAACGGTGGGTGATGCCAGTAGGATCTATGCCCGGCATATCTTCATGACTCCAAGCGAATACATCAGTGTTCTTCTTCAAAAACTGAACGAGGTCCTTTTTAATTCTTGCTTCAAGATCTGCCCCAATTCTAGTACACCTCTCAGGGTCGCTCTCATCTAAAGAAATATCTTCCAACACCTCGGCGGGTTCTGCCACAACTCTCCTTTCTTTGATGCTCATTGTCTGCTGTTGCTCGTCCATGGCAAGCATTTCCAAATAACACTCCCTTACTGCTAGTTGGTCTCCCTGCACTTGTCCTACCCCATGCTCCATAGGAAACTTAACTGATAGGTGGTAAGTGGACGTGACTGCCTTCCAACTATTTAGGGTTGGTCTTCCAATTATGGCATTGTAAGAGGACGAGCAATCTACCACAAGAAAATTTACGTCCTTGGTGATTTGCTGTGGATATGCCCCTACTACCACTGGTAATGTAATAGTACCCACAGGCTGCACCTTCATTCCATCGAAACCTACCAGGGGGGAACTCACCGGGCGAAGCCTATCTCGTCCTAGCCTCATTTACTAAAAATCTGGAAAATACAATATGTCTGCCGAGCTTCCGTTATCCACCAGCACCCTTCTAGTTGTGTAATCAGCAATAAGCAAGGTAATGACGATTGCATCGTTATGAGGATGGTGGATTCTTTCTGCGTCCTCCTCCATGAACGTGATTGCTTGCTCGTCCGTGGCCTTTGCGGTGGGTGATCGTCCAGAGAGTTGAACGCTCTACACTACCTTCAAGTATGCCTTCTTGGAGTTGGACGACTGGCCTGTTGTGCTTCCCCCTATGATAACTTTGATTTCTCTGAGCAGCGGTCGTGATGACTCTTCTACCTTACCCTTCAGTTTCTCGTCCTTGTGGTCTCGTCCAAGGAAACTCCTCAACTTTCCTTGCCTAATGAGATTCTTAATCTGCTACTTTAGATCAAAACATTCGTCTGTATCATGCCCATGGTCTCTATGGAAGCGACAATACTTATTTCTATTGCGCTTATTTGGATCTCCCTTCATCTTCTCAGGCCATTTCAAGGAAGGATTATCCTTGATTTGCATAAGGACTTGCTCGAGCGGCGTGTTTAGCAGTGTGTATTGTTGACTTCGTGCTAAAGGGCCAGCCTCTTTGTCCCGATCCTTCTTGTCTTCCATTCATCCCATCTTAGGACGAGGACCTTGTTCCGAATGACGTGTTGGGTTGGCCTCCATTTTCTCAACTCTCTTCCTCTTCTTGGCTATGATAGCATCTTCCGCATTCATAAAGTTCTGGGCTGAATGGACGAGTTCAGCCATGGTCTGAGGCTCCTGCTCATATAACTTGTGGATGAACAAGTCAGAATGAACCCCATTATGGAAAGCAGCCAAAAGGAGCTTATCATCCATCTCGTCCACTGCCAAGGCTTCCCTGTTGAATTGCGTGATGAAGGACAGCAAACTTTCATTCTCTCCTTGCTCTATGGTTAGCAAGTTGGACGAGGAACATTTGTGCCTCTGCCCTCCGATAAAATTGTTGACAAACAATTTGCTTAACTCCTCGAAGGACGTCACTGTGTTCGGAGGTATTTTGCTAAACCATACTCGTGAGGATCCTTTGAGAGTAGTAGAGAAAGCTCTTCACATTATTTCATCCGGAACCCCTTGAAGGTGCATGGTAGTTTTGAAGGTGGCAATATGATCTAAAGGATCCCGTGTCCCATCATATGAGTCTAAAGAAGGCATCTTGAACTTGGGTGGCAAAAGGTGAGCATTGATGGAAGCCACGAAGGGGAAATCAGTTCTGTGAACCAAATCTTCTACAGGCTTCATCTTCCTCATATTCTCACTCATCTCATCCATAACTCTTCTCATTTGGTCCATTTCATTTTCCAAATGAGGCACCTCCGTGAAGCGGTACCCCTTGATTGGCTTTCAGGCTCAATATTCCTTCCATCTTCTTGACTCTGGGCTTGTCCTTCATTGATCCATTCATGACGCTACCTCCTTAAATTAGGTTCTCTGACCAACTCCTGGTTCTGATGGGTTAACTTTACCATAGCAGCGGCCATGGATTGCACGTGTTGGACAGAAGATGGTTGCATGGTAGGCGCCGATTGACGGTCGCGATGAGGGTTACTAGAGGCGTCCCTACTCTGTTGAGGGCCTGGACTAGTAGCCCTTGATCTTGTCCAGACCATTTCAGCCATTTGTCGGAGAAAGAAATCGTGGAATTCAACGATGAAATTCAAACGCAAAAACTTCTATTCCCCACAGACGGCGCCAACTGATGAACTCTATTATACCAGTGGGCTGAAAGTCTCGGATGCTGATGATTTTGTGGTAAGTCCTGAGAAAATAAACACAGAATCAGAGGAGACCAGTGGAAGCCGGCCCAGAATCCTCCGATGGGAAAGTTAGTCTCTGTAATTCCAAAAAAGTTGGAAAAATCTGAATGACCTACCATTCTGTTGGCAATCGTTTATATAGCATGTGGGTAGCGGTTACTTATTTGATAACTGTTCCTATTGCTGAGTAGTACGAAAAGTTCGGAGACAACTTCCATAACCGCCATGGAAGTTACATTATGGGTATGCCTTTCACAACGGTTGGACTTGGCTTACAATGGTTCGTCTATTCTCACACCTGGCGAAAATATGCACGTTTAAGGCTCGACGTGCTCAGGATACAACAACCTCGTCCGTCCTTGAAGGACGGACAGACGAGGTCGCCATGGACGAGCAAGGGGTACCTTCCTTCCTTTTCTTTGAACGACATGTATGGACGAGACATGACTTGTGGATTTTTTCATTACACCATCAAATTTGTCTCCTATGATTTAATTTTAAGTTGTTAGCAGAATTTTGGCTATTTTTGTTTTTTTGTTTATTAGTCTTTTGTATTTTAGGATACAATGGGACATTTTTAATGCATCTATTAACCAATCAAAGGACTTAAATTTTTTTTAATTAAAATATATAGATAAATATTATATATATATATATATATATATATTAATACAAGTAGGGGCCTTCTTTTATTTGGGGGTCTTATATAGGTAATTAATCACTTGCGTCTATGGTTCAGTCGGCCTAGTCATACTATTTCATATATTATATGCATGTTATAATAGTGGGGCATAAATTGAAAAGAAAAATAACAATATTATTATAGCATGCATATTTTATAATATCATAATATATTATATAATAATTATAAATAAATAAATAAAATATTTTTAAAATTTTCATATATTAATGGATATTGATTATTGGCTTTTTTATTATTTTTTTTTTTTTTTAAGATTAGTTTTCCTCCACTGTCACATAAATCCTAAATAAAAATTATAATTAAAAAATATTGACTGCCTTGGTTCTTTGACACGTTAAATACCTACCAAAGATATTGCTCAAAAAGTCAAAGAAAATTTATGTTCATGACTCATGATTGCTTTTTTATTTTTATTTTTTTTTATGAACAACTCATGATTACTTTATATAGTTTATAATTGGCGAAACTACGATATTGGTCCCTGAAGTTTATCCTGTGAGTGCAATTGGTTCCTTAAGTTTCAAGTAAATACTATTAATCCCTCAAGTTTAGAAAATGAGTATTGTTACTCCTTGTTAGGTTCTAAGACTTTAGGAACTAAATGTATTAGAATTTCACTTTGTATATGTTGGCAAACCATGATTAAAACAATGAGTCTAGGTTTAGGCTTACTCAAAGTTTATTTGTTATAGTTTGAATCGAGTTGAATGCAGAAACTTACTATGCAATATTGCAAAGCTCGATCGATCGAAAGTAAGGTTTGATCGATCGAGAATCGTATTTACAGAATTTGAATTAAGCCCAAACAGCAGTTCAAGCTTACTAAGGATTAGGGTTTCAGATCTACTTCTCCTAGTATATAAAGGAAACCCTATGCATGTTTTTATAAAGGCTTTTTAGAGAGAGATTAGAGTGCATCTTGTGCCTTTTTTTAGATCTAGGGTTTTGTACCCAAAAGCTCTCTAAGGTCTTTGTTGAGTTGTGTGTTGAATCGTTTGTGAGATCTAGAGGTGTTTACATTCATACACACACATAGAGCTATCAAGATCAAGATTTGCATCAAGAACTTGATGGTGTTTTCAGTTGCTGCATAAAGAACTTTCAAGAAGATCCAAAACCTTTGAGTGGAGTCTCAAAGTCACAAGTAGGAGAACTTGTGGTTGCTATAGATCAAAGAAAGAAGTAATCCGTGGACTCGGAGCTGTCACGTGATCGTGGTAGTAAGTTTTCTACTCGAGGTAGCAATAGGATGTTAGTGGTCTAAGTTCTATTGTAAAAACTTCAATTCTTTCATAGTTGATCTGTTTTACCTTGAGGATAGCTAGGTTAAATCCTCCCCAGATTTTTTACCAGTTAGGTTTTTCTGGATTATCATATCATTGTGTTCTTTATATTTCCGCATTTACAAGATATGATTTTTTTTTTGTTTTAACCTAGATCTGAGTAATAAACCTAAGTATTCACTTGGTTAATTAATTAGGTTAAACAATCTAGTTTACAGGGATCTAAAAACGTACAAGTGGTATCATAGCGGGTTAGCTCTTGTGTTAGATCTTTTGATCTAAGAGTTGATCCTTGATCACTGCTATCATGGAAATTTGAAGTGTCTTTCTGCTCATGTTTATGACAATTTGAATAAAGAAGATGCTATTGCTTCTGTTGATCTTATTGATGCTTGTGAAACTCTTCGTAAGAAATTATCTAAATCGTTGAAAATTGCTAAGATATTCAAGGAAGAGTTAAAATTGGCTAATCTTGAAAAAGAGGAATTGGTTGTTAGATTAGATGAATCTAATAAAAAGAATGAATTTTTGAAAAATCAAATTTGCTCTCGAGATGAGAAGATGAAAAGCTTGGATAAAGAGTTAGTTGAATCTAAAGCTAAAATTGAAAATTTGACTAGTACCAAGCTTGCTATTGATAACAAAACTGTTTCTGTTTCTCTTAAGCCTAAAAATGAGAAAGTTTATATCCCTCCTTTTAAGAGGAATAATAAAGAAAAGGCTTATTTTGCTAGGTTAGACAAAGGTAAAAGTTCTGATGTAGATGCTGAAGTTTCTAAACCTATGTCTAAACCTACTGTTAGAGAGCATAATAAATCTATTTTTGTACCTACTTGTCACCTTTGTGGTGTTGTCGGTCATATTAGACCAAATTGTTAGCTTGTGAAAAGAATTTGCAGGATTTCAGTCATTCTCAGAAGATTGGTATAATCCCTCAAATACACTCTACTTCTCATGGATTTTCACCTACAAATCTAAAGACTTGTGCTATATAGGTGAGAAAAGATTCTCTAAGGTGAGTGTTGTTTACTTGTCCTTGATTTAATTCTTTCAATTAATTGTGGACATGTTTTCTTTTAGTTTTTGGTTGTTTTATTTTCTTAGATTGTTTTGATTATTAAAAAATCCAAAAACATTGAAAATTTTCAAAAAGACAAAAATATTTTATTTTGTGTCTAGATTTATTTTTCTTGAGAATTACATGAATTATGATATCTCTCTCTTGATTTAGAGCATGCTTGATATTGTGGAGAAACATAAAAAGTATGTGTTATTTAAGTGTTAAGCTATTTCTGATTTTGTGTATGTACTAGTTTGTACATGTACTCAAGGGTTAATTAAGAAATTGATATTTTTTGTTTGTGTACCCTCTATAGCTTAGTTTAGCACTATCATGCATAGCTTTGCATTGTTCATTTAGCATAATATGTGCTTTTGTTTTTGGTCATAACTTTTTTTTTTTTAAACCAAAAAGATTTTTATGTGTTTTGTATTACACATCATGGATATGTAATTGAGGTTGGCCTATTATCTTTACATAACATGCTTGTATACCTTGTTTAGCTTGGATGAGCTTATTTTTCTGCACTTTGCTAGTTTTAGCTATCTAGTGCATGTTGTGTGGGAGTTGTTTATAGTTTTTGATCACATGATCTTGATTTTGAAGTCACATACTTTTGATTGTTAGGACTAGAACCTAAAGAGAAAGGCATAAATAACTATCCCACCACTATTTACTAGCCAATCAGTGCATATCACAAGATTTTATGCTCGAAAAAGTGTAGCACATGCACAAAAAGATAAGGTGTAGCCTCAGATTAATAATAAAATTGGTGTGTACATTATTGGGCTATAATAAAGATGACATAAAGAAATAAAATCGGTGTGTACATTATCTGGCTTAAATAACTATTTCACAATGAAATAAAAATGGTGTGTACATTACGAGGCAAAATAAAAAATACATGATTGCAAGCTTGTTTTCTAGGAGATGTGGGAGTTATAGGATGTAACTCTTTAGGTGATAGTCACTTTCAAATTTATGTGATGAATAGTGTAGAAATTGTGATTGATTACTATCTACATATTAACCCACATGTATCTCATGTTGTTACTAGTTGCACACACTTTACAAGTTATTCTTTGCTAAACTTAGTACATGAAATTGTGTGTGAACTAGTGTGGCCATCCAAGATTATGTTTTCTATGGTGTTTGATGCAAAATATGTTTAAGGGTTGGCAAAAATTGTGTTTTTGATGATTGAAAATCTTGTTTTTGAAGTTCTGGGTTGAAAACAAATGTTTTTAAAAACTTTTAAACTCATTCTCATATATTTCATTTATGAAATTATTTGGTTTTAGTGTTTTCTGCATAAAACTTCTGCTGTTTTTAAAAAAATCTAGTTTTCTAGAATTTCGATCGATCGAGTGTAATTTTCGATCAATCGAAAGTTTCCAGATTTTTCAAGTCTAGCTTCTGCCTGACTCGATTGGTATTTGATCGATACTCGACCGATCGAAACTGAAAAATTTTCAGTTTTTAGAGTTTTGACCATATTTTTTTTCATGCATCATTTATGTTTAGGATTCACATGTATTGCACTTTTTTTTTGTATCCATCTTACAGTTTTGCAGTCATATCTCTCATTATTTTCACACATAACATGCATACACTTTGCTAAATTGGGTACTCAACTTGATTTAAAAATTGATTGATTAATTTGAGTCCTTTGCACATTTTAGTATACGCTATTTTTATGTGTGAACTACAGAAAATATTTTTCTTAAGAGATATGATGGATAATCAATGTGCAAATATTTTCTCTATTTGATTTGAGTTCAAACACCATATGTTTATGGGTCTTATAGTGTCAAGTTTCCATTTATTGAAAGATAGAATATTTTTTTTCATATGTATCCTCAACTTAATTTTTTTTAAGTTAGGCTTGTGTGTTTTTACTTTTCCCTACCTCCTAAATTTTCCCCAAAATTATTTTTCCCAAAACTTGTTTTGTTTTTCCTATTTTTATAAGGGGGCAAATCTGTTTTTAAAACCTAACAAGTGTTCAAAAGGGGAGTTGTTGCTCTTCATTTGTTTCCTTGATTCTCTATTTTCTCTTGACTTTTGTTGTGTATGTTTTTTGTTTACTCTTTGTTTGAGTTGTCTTTGTCAATACGTGACAAAAAGGGGGAGATTTAGATGAAATGTGGGAATATGTGGGAATCCTGTTTGTTTTGTTTAGGGGGAGTCGAAATTGTTTTTAAAAGAGAGAGAAATTAAATTTTTTTTTGATGTATCTAACTTAGGGGGAGAGTTAGTTTGCATATTTGTTATTTGTTTTAGTTTGTTTATTTTGTTTTACTTGTATTTTCCACACATGTGTTTATGTATTTGTTTAGTGTTTCGGGAATTTACAGGTTAATTCAGTCGTGGCTACTGTCTACTTTAGTAACTGATAGATAGTGGTTTAGGTTGAATTGTAATTAGGGCTTTTTAATTGAATGGGCTGTTTTACTTTGAGCATTTTAATTTTTATAATGTGTTTTGTCACGGATTGCCAAAGGGGAAGATTGTTAGGTTCTAAGATTTTAGGAACTAAATGTATTAGAACTTCACTTTGTATATGTTGGCAAACCATGATCAAAACAATGAGTCTAGGTTTAGGCTTGCTCAAAATTTATTTGTTATAATTTGAATCGAGTTGAATGTAGAAACTTACTGTGCAATATTGCAAAGCTTGATCGATCGAAAGTAAGACTCGATCGATCGAGAATCGTATCAGCAGAATTTGAATTAAACCTAAACAGCAGTTCAATCCCACTAAGGATTAGGGTTTCAGATCTACTTCTCCTAGTATATAAAGGAAACCCTAAGCACGTTTTTTTAAAGGCTTTTTAGAGAGAGATTAGAGGGCATCTTGTGCCTTTTTTTTTAGATTTAGGGTTTTGTACCCAAAAGCTCTGTAAGGTATTTGTTGAGTTGTGTGTTGAATCTTTTGTTAGATTTAGAAGTGTTTACCTTCATACACACACATAAAGCTATCAAGATCAAGATTTGCATCAAGAACTTGATGGTGGTTTCAATTGCTGCATAAAGAACTTTCAAGAAGATCCAAAACTTTTGAGTGGAGTCTTAAAGTCACAAGTAGGAGAACTTGTGGTTGTTGTAGATCAAAGAAAGAAGTAGTCCATGGACTCAAAGCTGTCACGTGGTCGTGGTAGTAAGTTTTCTACTCGAGATAGCAATAGGATGTTAGTGGTCTAAGTTCTATTGTAAAAACTCCAATTCTTTCATAGTGCATCTGTTTTATCTTGAGGATAACTAGGTTAAATCCTCCTCAGGTTTTTTACCGGTTAGGTTTTTCTGGATTATCATATCATTGTGTTCTTTATATTTCCACATTATTTATATGATATGATTTTATTGTTTTAACCTAGATTTGAATAGTAAACGTAAGTATTCACTTGGTTAATTAATTAGGTTAAACAATCTAGTTTACAGGGATCTAAAAACGTAAACTCCTTCTTTTATTAACTATTATTAATATTATTGCTTGGATGACTAACGGAAAAATAATATGGCATCTTTTAATTGTCGTGGCATTTACAAATTGATGTGGCAACTTAATTGTTAAATGCCACGTCAGCTATTTAATTACAATGTTGCCATATAAATTTTATTTGATTATTAGTTATTATAATGGAAATAAAAAGATTTTCTTCTGCTTGTCCATTTTTCACCTATTTTCCCTTTCGCCTTAGCTGCTTTCATTTCTCCGATCAAGTCACCGGCGCACCTCAAAGCCAACAAAAATCGCTTGTAAATTGATTACTGGGTTGGAGAGATCCACCTTTAAAGAATTCAAAGTCTTATAAAATTAACTCTATCTCATTTGGATTCAATGACCATAAATCCTTTCTTGTTAATGGGAATAGTCTAAAGTTTGAGCGCAGGGAAACCAACACAGATCAATGCAATGAAAGGTAGTTATGCACTCAAACTTATATCTATGCAATCAAATGCAAATCCCATGAATATGTGGTTGGAGGAGGAGAGGTAAATAAATAATAATTAAAGATTTGAAATGGATTTAAACCTTTTCATGTTGATTATAGATTCGTACTGGAAACAAAGAAACATTAAGATCTTTGGGGATTAGCAACTGGTTAGATCCATGGAGATTGGCAAGGGATAGAGAGGTGCCTGTGCTGGTTGATGCGGTGGTGACGACAGTTGTTTGGATTAGAGGGAAGTGAGGCTAACGGCAGCGACAACCACAATGTCTGAGGCAATAACACCCATTGGGAGAAAAGGAAGAGGATGTTTTTGGGTGGGTCACAATTCACAAGAAATAAACAAAGATCCTAGAAAAGTTTTTAACAAAATAATAAAAAATAATGACTCAAATGCTACCCTGACAAATATGGTAGTTAATTTAAGGACTAATCGTGCCCATTTTTAAAATTTGGGGACTAATGATGCTCATTTGAAATTTGAAGGACCAATTGTGCTCACAAGGTAAATTTTAGAGACCAACAATATAATTTCGCCTTTATAATTCTTCCAAAAGGTGAACAGCTAAATGCTGAACTATAAAAAATAAAAAAACGAATTTTTGGAAAGACAAATCATCTGCCGAAGCAACTTTAATTTTCTCTACTCATAAAATCAAGAAAAAGAGAAGCAAATATTGGAATTTGTCAAATAGGATAGAGTTGGGTAGATTTTTTCTTCGGGTAGTGACTTCTAATATAGCCGACTAGCTAAACCATCACCAGATACATTTTCTTCATTAATTAACAAATCCATTTATTCAACAAATTCTCTTTCATCAAACCCTTTGCCTTAACTCTCTCTCTTTTCTACATATCCCAACCAATCCAATTCATATTGTAGAAGATTATTCTAATGACAACTTTGATATGACCGATATTTTATTTGCTATCGGATTAATCCTTTTCATTGTCTTCATTATGGTAACGAAAATACTTATTTCCTTCTGCAAGCATTCTTTGCCTCCCGGTCCTCATCAGATAAGGAACCTTACCACCGGTGACCAACAACACTCCATCAACGCCATTGAACTTGGCCTCGACGAAGCCACTCTACTCAACTATCCGAAGCTTATATACGCCCAAGCCCAGCTCCACAAGGGAAATTCTACTGCTTCTTGCTGTTCAATATGCTTGGCTGATTACAAAGAAACGGATGTGTTGCGCTTGTTGCCTGATTGTGGTCATCTCTTTCATGTCAAGTGTTTTGACCCGTGGTTACAGCAACATGATACGTGCCCTGTGTGTCGGAACTCACCTCTTGCTGAGACGGCTCTTTCAGTGGAGCGGTATTAAAAAGGTTATATTCAATACATAAAACTCTCACTTGTGGAAATAAAATGAATTACCATATCCTTATTAGCAGCTTTTTTGGGAATGAAGTGGTAGCTAGCCCACCTTTACGTGATTCATTCAAGCATGAAAAAAGCGGATTTGAAGCAAGGGCCAAGGTGCCAACATTTTGTTCATGGAGATCCCTAAGGTGCATTCATATTCTATATTAGTTAGCATTGGTAACATTCATGACACAATATTCTGCTTATGTACTGAAACGGGTAATGATAGGTTGCTTCTTAGCAGTCCCAGAATAAGATAAGTGGCCAAGAAAGATCCCAAAACCAATGGACCTTCATTTTCCCAGTCAAAGTAAAAAAAGGTATACAGTAGAAGTGAGCTTTTGGGGAAAGACAAACCATGATCAATGGCCCCTTTTAAGTTGTGCAACACCTATTTAGCAGTTGTCCAACGATCAAAGGTAGACGAGTTCATGAATTGACAGTGAAGACAATATCAGATAGACTAAGAGGGCTAATAATTTGCTAATGCTTGGTGTCATCAAGTAGAGGAGTACCTTCAACCTGGGAGAGCTTAGAATATGAGGCATTAGGGGTACTTGGAAGATGGTTTGGTACCAAACATACTAGTTCAGTGGAAGAGCTCGAAATATACGCAGGGCCAGCCCGAGATATTTTGTGGCCTAAGGCGACAGTGTTCAAATGGAGCCTCTTTTTATATAATTTAATAAGTCAAATTGAAGTAATTTTCATTTATTGGTAAAAGAAAATTTAAAACTTGTTTTATCAAAAAATCTAAACCATTTATCAGTGTATCAGAATATTATATATATATATATATATGATTGAATTTTAACCACTATCAATGACTAAATAAATAAGCAATTTTATATTCAAAATCACCATTTAACGATAAAAATGAAAAGAAAAAAAAAGTAGATCAAAGGATCTAAATACTAGAGCTAACCCACTCTGATACCACTTGTACGTTTTTAGATCCCTTGAACACAAACAAATTAACCTAGTTATTTAGCCAAGTGATTAATTTAGATAAATTATTCAGATCTAGGTTAACACAAGTAAATCATATCATTGAAATAATGCAGAAAAATAATTACCACAATGATATGATAACCTAGGAAAACCAAAACGGTAAAAAACCTAGGGAGAATTTAACCTAACTATCCTTAAGGTAAAACAAATCTACTATGAAAGAATTGAAGTTTTACAATAGCAACTTAGACCACTAACATCCTATTGCTACCTCGAGTAGAAAACTTATTACCACGACCACGTGACAGCTCCGAGTCTACGAACTACTTCTTTCTTGGATTCACAGCAACCACAAGTACTCCCACTTGTGTTTTTCTTTAAGCTCTTTATGCAGCAACTGATACGATCACCAAGCTCTCGACATGAATCTCGATCTTGATAACCTTAAGTATGTATGAAGGCAAATACCTCTAGATCTCACAAGAGATTCATACACACAACATAAACAACAACTGTAAAACGTGGCTAGGGTTTTTCCTTTTTATACTTAAGGCAAAACATAAAACCCTACATGTCATACTGGCTTGGGCTGAGCTGGAAAAATATGCAGAAAAATAATTTGCACGAGCTTTGATCGATCAATCGAGCCTTGCAAAAAGTGAACAGTAATTTTCTACAATTACTCGATTCTAACTTTACAATAACCATACTTTGAGCGGCCTAATTCTAGACTCTAAGTTTTATCATGGTTTGCCAACATTACATATTGAAGTTTTAAAACATTAACCTAACAAATCCCCCTTTGGCAATCCGTGACAAAACACATAATACAACAAAAAGCTCAAAGTTACAAATACAGCCCATTACAATAGAATTGCCCAACCAAAAACAATTCAACTTAACTACTATCTATCAGTTGCAAGTGTAGACAGTAGCACGACTGAATCAACCTGTATATTCCTAAAACACTCAACAAACACATAAACGTATGTGTGGAAAATACAAGTAAAACAAAATAAATTCTTGATTTCACATAACATAAAGTAAAAGACATATATCATGAATAACCTCGTAAATATAAATCAATAGCCAATATAGCACAATGTGAAACAAGAAACAGAAATAAGAACATAATGTCTCCTATCATATACAACTCATAAAAAATAAAGACGTCAAAATAAATACATCATGAGCCAAAAAATAAGTACAAAGTGAAGCACCTAGATACAATCTAAAGCTCCAAAGCTCCAAAAAAATAAATAAATAAATAAAATCTCCCCCTATCTCCATCCATATGTACTCCCCCTTTTTGTGACGAATTGCCTAAGGGCAATCAAGACTCATCATCAAACAGAGGTGGTAGAGGTGACCTTCTAAAGCTCACCAAATCTACATGCAAAGCTTGAAGCTCCGTGAGCACGTCCACCAAAAGCTTACCATGAGTCGCCTAAATGGTCATGATAGTGTCCAACATACGACGAATGCTAGAATCATCTGAAGTAGAAGATGGAGGAGCAACAGTAGCAGTTGGATCAATAAACTCATCAGCAATCAAATCACCTAAAGAAGGAGGAGGAGGAGGAGGAGGTGCAACACCCGAAGAAGAATCAACTCTAGGGCTTTTAGAGCTAGCTCGCATCTGAGCAGCTCTCTGCCTAAGGAAGGTGGCACCTATGGGAGCTATAATATGTACGGGCTCGGAGGCAAGAAACTCATCTAAACCTAAATGTAACAAAATTCGATGAATAAAAACTGGGAAGAAAAGAGCATAAGAAGAAGAACTACTCCTATGAACCTCAACCAAGGATCGAATGAAAAGATGAGGAAAACTCATAGGAGCATCTGTCACAAGAGCATACAAAAATGCACATCTCTCGATAGGAATAGTGTGCAAATGAGAGATGGGCCAGATAGAATCGCAAGAAATTCAAAAAAACAGATAATAAGTCTCGGTCAACTCATGAGAAGTGATTCAAGGATTAGTACCCCACTGAATGGAAGTACCAGTCAGATATGACATAATGTCATCAAGTGGAGGTGACTCATCATAAGGATACACAGGATGCTGTACCTTAGGCACCCCAAGAGCAGAGGCCACTACCGAAGGAGTGATGACATACTCTTCACCCCGTATCCAACTCTTCACAAACTGAGTGTTGGAATCATTGGAGTGGACAGAGAGGTTCGAATAGAATTCTCTAATCAAGGTGGCCAGAGGAGGATGATCAATATCCATCAAAGGTAACTAGCCCCTATGCTCAAAATTTCTCCTAATTTCCAGGTCAAGCTCATCTAAAACAACCTTTCTCTTAGCCTACACAGTTCTAAGAATGTTCAGCTTCTCATAGGTCTCCTGGCTTTTCTCACTACAAAACCTCTCACTATCAAAAGATGGAGTAGAAGAGGAGGTGGATGTCCTATGGGCTCTAGTCTTCCTAACCATGATGCTAAGGGTTGGAAAGGATAGACAAAAAAAAAAAAAAAAAAAAAAAAAAACCCAAGGGCAAACTGCATCAAACATGGTTAGAGCACAAAAAAATAATCTATATGATGCATGAACAGAATAACCACATGATGCATGCTCTAATGCATTGAGAATAGTCCAATTATACTTTAAAAGCACAGAATTGGCTTGAACATAGAGTTTTAGAACAAAAACCCAAACTTTAAAAAACCCAATTTCAAAAATCCCAACAAATTGATCAATTTATCATTACACAAGTTAGATAACAGTATATAATGACATAATTAATCAATTATACAAGCCAATTTCATCAAATTAATCTCAATTGAACAAAATCCCCAATTTCGGTGAGTTTCAAGCCCTAGGATTTTCAATTTTTCCCAAATCACCAAATTGATCAAATTAAACTATGAGGAACATGTTTACATCATCCAATAACAAAAACCCATTGATCAATTGTGAAAGAAAACAACTCAAAAATCAAAAACCCCAAAATCCAATAGGTCCGAAAATTACACCTAAAATGCATGAAAAATGCATGAAATATGTGAATAAAAAGAAAAAGAAGGGGTAAAAAGGACATACCGGCACTTGAAGACAAAAAACCTTTGAGAAAAATTAGGAAGAAAACAACAAAAATTTGTTTGAGGTGGATCGGTCGAAGAGAGAGAACAAAAAGCTTTTTGAAAAGTTGAATAAAGTGAAGAACACGTGAGAGAAAAAGCTTTTTAAAAAACCTTTAGACCGAAATTCGATCGGTTGAAAATAAGGTTCAATCGATTGAAAATCAATTTCGATCGATCCAGCACCAATCGAGCCAGGCAGATTCAAACCAAATTTTTAATCACAATTTCGATCGGTCGAGCAACAGGTTCGATCGATCGAAAATCTGGAAAAATCAATTTTTTGAAAAACAGAGCATTTTAATGTAGTAACTCCTCAAAGCACAATATTTTATGAATAAAATGCATGAGTATGAGATGAAATTTTTTTCAAAAACCCTTGAATTTAACCCAGATCTTCTACAAACAAGATTTTCAATCAATTTGTCCCCAATTCTCAAACTTTAAACATATTTTGCACTAAAATCAAGGAACTTGTAATCTTGGATGGCCAAAATAAGATCACACACAATATAATGTACCAAGTTTAGCAAAGAGTAACTTGTATGGTGTGTGCAACTAGCAAGAACTTGAGATACATGTGAGGTGATAAGTAAATAGTGATCAATCACAATTTCTACAAAATTCATCACATAAGTTTGAAAGAGACAATCATCTAAAGAGTTACATTATATAACTCTCACATCTCCTAGAATAAAAGTTTGCAATCATGTAAGTTTCTTGATTTGCCTCATAATGTACACACCAATTTTATTTGATTTGAAACTTATTAAAATAGCCAAGATAATGTACACACCAATTTTATTTGATTGTGAAGTAATTATAGCCCAATAATGTACACACCAATTTTAGCATTTAATCTGAGGCTACAGCTTTTGTTCTTTTTGTGCATGTGCTACACTTTCTCGAGCACAAAATATTTTGATATGCACTAAGGTGTTCATGATTGGCTAGTAAACAGTGGTGAAATGGTTATTTATGCCTTTCTCATTAAGTTCAAGTCCAACAATCAAAGGCATGTGACTTCAAGATCAAGATCATGTGATCAAAAACTATAAACAACTCCCACACAACATGCACTACAAAGTTTAAACTAGTAAAGTGCAATAAAATAAGCTCATCCGATCTAAACAAGGTACATAAACATGTTATATGAAGATAATATGGCCAACCTTGATTTCAAATCCAAGAAAAATAATGCAAAACCCATTTTTCTTCCCTTTTCCTCTTTTTTTTTATTTTATTATTATTATTAAAAAGAATAACAAAAACAACCTAGTATGGAATGCATGAATGTTATGCAATGCAAATCCTAGAAGAAAAACAAGGAAAGCAAAACAACAAAGAGGAATGGTCACAAAGAATAGAGAGATGAAGCACAAGGACCATGTCAGAAATACTCAATTAGAACGAGACTTTTGTATCCAAAACTTTTTAGATGCAAATCTTACATTGGAGTTATTATTCATATTAGAATGCTGAGCAACTCCAAGATTTGAATAAAGGTTTAAAGCCTTTACCAATTCCCAATAAGTACCATAGGATCTTGTGCTTGAGGCATAGGCACTTTCGGCTTATTTGATCGCTTAGTAGCTTGCAACTTGAAACAATTTGGACGAATGTGTCCAGACTTTCCACAAAAATGACAAACCCATGCAAGTCTATCATGCAACTTGTCCTTAGGAGAGTTAGGAGTCTTAGGTTTAGACTCTTTGAGATCAACCATAATCTTCCTAGGAGGTGTAACTTCTGCTGGTTTGACAATCTCACTCACGGGAGGCTCAGAAGAAGAAACAAAGTTTGTGAAATGATTCTTAGACACAGAGATGCTATATTCAAAACCTAGACGAGTTTTGTCTAAGGGAGACTTCTGAATACTCAACATGTGTTCAAGTTTGGAACTAGCAGACCTATTTGTTTGTTCTCTAGCAACAAATAATTCAAGTTCTAAATTTTTAACTTTATCAAGCAACAACATGTTCTCAGTCTTCACCTTATCAAGCAATTCATTAGCATCAAACAATTTCAAGAGCAAATTCTTCTTATCAAGTTCAAGAGAAGCAATTTTCTGTAAGCCTAAATCAACATTCATAGCATCCTTTGTAGCAACCTTGCAAAACTTATTATAAGCTCTTGCAAATCAGCATTCTCAGAGAGTTCCCCATCAGAAGGGTTCTCATCAACAACAACACTTTTATTAACTATAGCAGTAGCTGTGAAAGCAATGAAGTTTCCATCCTCATCACTACCAGACTCATTATCAGAAACTTCATCATCACTAAGGGTTACAACCATAGCCTTACCCTTTGATCTCAAGAATGTAGGACATTCTAATTTCACATAACCATATCCTTGACAACCAAAACATTGTTGACCCATAGAATTATTAGAGGTTTGACCTACTTTTTCTTTAGGTTTTTCATTATTGTTCACTTTAGTGGGTTCATTCCTCCTAAAATTTCTAGGTTCAGCATTGTTTTTACCTTATGCCCTTATGTTATTGTTCCTAAGAAAGATTCTAAAGTTCTTGGCAAGGTAAGCAATCTCTATAGCAGAGAGTTCGTCATCAAATCCATTCCCTTCAACATCATCAACTGACTTATTAAGAGCCATTGATTTGGATTTGTTTGTCTTGGGTGGGTCTAACTCATAGGACTAGAAAGATCCTACAAGTTCATCAACAGGGATGGAGTCCACATCCTTGCTTTCAGTTATGGCAGTCACTTTGGGTCTAAAGTCCTCAGTCAGAGATCTAAGTATCTTCCTAACAATTTTAGGTTGATCATAGATTTCACCCAAATTATAAGCAGAGTTAACAATATCATTCAATTTAGCATATAATTCATCAAAATATTCATCATCAGACATTCTAATACTTTCAAATCTAGTAGTTAATTGCTGCAATTTGTTAACCTTAACTGTCTTTGTGCCTTCATGCACAATTTGGAGAATATTCCAAGCAGTATGAGCAACCTCAACATTAGAGATTCTCTTGAATTCCTACATAGAAACAGCATTGAAAATAGCAATCATGTATTTGCTATTAAAAGCAGATGCTTCTTTCTGAGAAGTTTGCCACTCACTAACTGGAGTAGTGGGCTTCTCCCATCCGTACTCAACGGAATTCTAGACTCTCTCATCAATAGGCATAGTTGTTCCCATCAATGCTTTCATCCTTGCTTTCATCCTTACTTTCCAGTAGGCATAGTTCATCCTTATAAGAGAGTGACCGTTTTCCATGACAGCAGGGGTCAAGGATTAACTCTTAGATCAAAGGATCTAAATACTAGAGCTAACCCGTTCTAATAACACTTGTACGTTTTTAGACCCCTTAAACACAAACAGATTAACCTAGTTATTTAGCTAAGTGATTAATTTAGGTAAATTATTTAGATCTAGGTTAACACAAGTAAATCATATCATTGAAACAGTGCGGAAAAATAAATAACACAACGATATGATAACCTAGGAAAACCAAACCAATAAAAAACCTGGGGAGGATTTAACCTAGCTATCTTCAAGGTAAAACAAATTCACTATGAAAGAATTGAAATTTTACAATAGCGACTTAGACCACTAACATCCTATTACTACCTTAAGTAGAAAACTTACTACCACGACCATGTGACAGCTCCGAGTCCATGGACTACTTCTTTCTTGGATTCACAACAACCATAAGTACTCCCACTTGTGTTTTTCTTTAAGCTCTTTATGCAGCCACTGAAACGATCACCAAGCTCTTGACATCAATCTCGATCTTGATAACTCTAAGTTTGTATGAAGGCAAACACCTCTAGATCTCACAAGAGATTCATACACACAGCATAAACAACAACTGTAAAACATGGTTATGGTTTTTCCTTTTATATTTAAGGTAAAACATAAAACCCTACACGTCATACAGGCTTGGGCTGAGTTGGAAAAATTTGCAGAAAAACAATCTGCACGAGCTTCGATCGATTGAGTCTAATTTTCGATCGATCGAGCCTTGCAAAAAGTGAACAGTAATTTTCTGCAATTACTCAATTCCAACTTTACAATAACCATACTTTGAGCAGCCTAATTCTAGACTCTAAGTTTGCCAACATTACATATTGAAGTTCTAAAACATTTAGATCCTAAATCCTTAGAACCTAACAAATCCCATGGCTTTATTTGGATTCATTCAAGCAAAGTAACATTCCCATCATGATGTTTTATCCAAGCATAAGAGATATAGAATAATGGGACAATGATTTAAGCTCTTAAGCACATGGATATGAATATATAAGCTCTTGTAATGCCCTTTTTTTCCAGGACGTAGACAGTCATCATTACTTAGAAAGCTTGCCAATATTTTAGTTCCATCCTTCTTGAGTTGTAAGAAATTCATGCGCAAATAGGGCACCAAACACTAGTTTTATGGTTTTCACACAATTTATCCTATTTTTGTGACATTATTTCCCGACTCTCCCGAACTCCGTTCGGTTCACATGAGATATTATAGGAAATAGCTTGATATATTTTCTAAAACTATCCACTCTTTGGCCCAATTTTTGATATTGGATAAGTAAAATGCCTAGGAAAGTAGTGTCAAAAACTAGTTTTTATTAAAAGATTTCTACTTCTTTGTTTTTGTAAATGTGTTTGTTAAAAGTGGAATTTTGGTAATTTGAGTATGGTAAATTGAAATTCATGTTGAGACCTTTCCATCGACTCCTCATTTGAGCCAACGGGGAATCGTTTGATTTAAATTAAATGAAATTTGATTTTATCAAGATTATTGAATAAAATGAAAATGACAATATGTTTTCTACTTTTTCATAATTTTTACAATATCTTGTTCGTTTCAAATCTGATTTGAGCCCATGAATAGTCATTTTAAAGGGAAGTCAAATATCCCCAATATGAACTTAAATTTATCCCAATTGGGTGGTGGACTTTGGTCAAATCAAGATCAAGCTTGGGTAGAGCATAGTGAAACTTGGTCACACTTGTGAAAATGGTTTAGAAATATTAATTTTAACATGAAATTATGTAATTTGGATAATTTGATGGAATTTGACCTAATTTGACTGTCAACCAACCAAGGACAATTGGGTCATTTTGATGATTAAATCATGAAATTTGCTAACCCGTAGGTTAACAAATTGAGATAAATTAATAATTGTTTTGAACAAATCCCATTATTTTTTTAATTTGAAAATTGAAATTTTGAATGTAAAGATGAGGTCAGAGTCAGAAAAAATATTCTGGCAAAATATATTTGATCTCATGAACCTTAAGTAGGTCGAACAATATATTCTGGCAAAATATATTTGATCTCATGAACTTCAAGTAGGCCTAGTAAGGTTGGTTAGCTCTCTTGTTTGAATCATACAACATCAGTGGCGGCTCCAGGATTTTTTTCTAGGGGGGGTCAACAAGAAGATGTATTTTGGGTGAGAGATGAATTTTTCCCTTTACAAAGATTTCTTATTACAAATTTTCCCATAGTACGCATGAGTAAAAGAATAAAAAGTAAACTATAAGTTCATTTAGCACATTATTTCTTAATACAATGAACATATTAATTATTTTCATTAAGTGAACTTTAGTTATTACTATTTAAAATACTTTTATCTATTAGTTTAGGACAATGATATGTTAATATTGTACTATTAATGTAAAATTTATATTGTAGACTAAAGAAATGTGTGCAATATTATACAAATTTGCAAAAAAATCTACAATACACATTTGTTTAGAGACAATGTAAATCTTATATATACAATGTAAACTAAGAATTTTCTATTAGTTTATTTCAAATTTGTTAAGATCTAAATAGGGTTTTTTTTTAAAGGTTTAAGATGATTTTTTTTTTTTTTTAATTTTTGTTGTTGGGCTTTTTTTGTGTGTTTAAAAAGACCAAAATATTGTTAAGAAGATCATATTTAAGCTTATTTCAATTGTACTAAAAAAAAATTTAGGGTCAGGGTATTCAAATTTTCATTTTAAGAGGGACAAATCAAAAATTAAAATTAAAAATATTATATATTATAAAAAAAAAATGCCAGCTCAAGGGGTTCATCTGAACCCCCTGAACTCTACATAACGTCGCCCCTGTACAACATTCTGGCAAAAATATTCTAAAATATTTCTAGGTTGTTTAAATAAAGCTTATTTTAACATCAAATCTTTTCTCGTCTTTAAAAAAACGCATGAAAGGTTTTTATTTTATTTTTTCGCTGAGTTATGAAAACAAAAATTGAATGATGATCTTTGTTGACTATTTCCGGTAAGTATAATATACAAGAAAAACTAACAAATTACAAAATACTAGTGTATATTCAGGAATAACTTATTAAACTTTTTGGTTTTTGTGCTTTGCTCATAGTATTATAGGAAAAAACTAAAATAAAAATAAAATAGGTTAGATTGCTTTTTTGTTGAAAATACTATTTTTTTTTTTTTTTAAGTGAGTAAAATGGAACCTGCAATAAATAAAAAGATGAGCGAAAGCTATAGAGTGAGACCTATAGATAGTATCTAACTGTGATATTTTGAACAAAAACAAGCTAGGTGGAACCCGCAAACAGTGATTGGTTACGTGAGAAATAAACTAACTAAATATAGAGTTAAGCCTCTTTGTTATGGGAACCACTTAGAACTCACAAACAATACAAAATATAAGCAAAAATCTCCTTATACCAACTTGTTATCACATCCCAAATGAAATTTTGTTTAAAGAGAGAATGATGCTGCACGCTTTGCTTCAATAAGAGAAGAATAATAGAATTCCATAAAAAATAAAGAAGAATAACTTTAAGTAATATTACACTACCTAATAACTTTTTATTAAATTAATATTAAAAAAAATCTAACAATTGTATTACATGATATTAACATGTACAGCAAGTTTCATATCAATCGAAAAGCTATTTGTTATTTGATCTAGAAACTCATTTTTTTATACACAATTTTAAATACAAAAGCTTGAAATTTTAAAATTTGATTGATAGAATAGTTTTTGATCTCAAATCATCTAGAAATTTAGCAAGTATGTAGAGTATAAGAAGAAAATCCAATCCAACGGTAAATTTATTAAAATACATATTCAATAAAAATTATATTGAGTAATATAACATAACTTAAAAATACGCCAGGTGTAAGTTGAATATATATATATATATATATATATATATATTTATAGATCATCCAAAGTAAGAGTAATAAAATTAAGGCAAGTAACTTTAATTCAATATGTTTCTAATCAAAACCCAACTTGGTCAAACTAGAACCCAATGGACCCAATCCTTTCCTAGGTCTTGGTCTAACATATTACGTGGATTTTTCCTGGTGTAGATCTTTATCAGTTGTATAAACGATTACTCAATAGTCTGAGTAATGTAATTGGAGAGAAATTTCTCTTTTCTTTGTATTTTTTTTTTTAGAGGATTGGAACATGACAGTTGACCATCAAGCTAGAAACTGGATGTAATGATATATAATAGCAGCCCACCAAAGAATCTCAACGGATGCTAGCTCTCCCCAATCATGTCCACCTTTCCTTTTCTTCTTAACAAGTCGATAGCCTCATCGATTTCCCGAACTCATTCTCTCTCCCTCTCTCTCTCTCTCTCTCTCATAATCCAATGATGCCTCAGATAACATCAACATGATTGGAGCTGGATATATTGTCGGATTCACCATTTTCACAGGAACTATCCTTTTTGTCTTCCTCATGATTGCAATTTGCTTTCTCGTGCAACGTACTTCTGCCTATCACCACCAACAGTCCGCCGGAACTGTCCCCGTACACTCCATCAATAACTTTCATCCAGGTATTGATGAAGCTACTCTACGCCAATACCCAAAGCTCCTCTATGCCGAAGCCAAGCTCCACCAGGGAAACTCTAACTCATCCTGTTGTTCAATATGCTTGGCTGATTACAATGACACGGATGTGTTGCGCTTGTTACCCGATTGTAGTCATATCTTTCATCTTAAATGTGTCGACTCCTGGCTACGCCTGCATGCTACATGCCCGGTGTGTCGAAACTCGCCTCTTCCTGAGGTGATGGCTTCAGTGGAAGTGACATCCTGATAAACGGAAGAGCTCTTTTATTACCATTCCATCTGCCCCAATTTGTAAAAGTGATCAACGAGGAGTAGTGAATAATAATTTTCACACTAATTCTTTTATGTAAGACAGAATTTACCTTTAGACTTTTGTTAATTGTTAATTTTTTTTATGTCATTTTTTGTAATTTTAGTTTTATGGTAATTATTTTTTTTTTTTTTTAAAGTGCATTTAATGCCTTTTAAGTCAAATTAGAGTTCTATTATGATAGGCATCAATTAGGATTTTTTTTAGAACATATTTTCTTATTTATCAAGTTTTAAGGATACTTTAAATAGGCCTTCAAGTGGATTTCAAACCTATCATCAAGTGGATTTCGAACCTTTTTATCTTGTGGATTAAAATACTCTTCGTAAATTTGAGGTTATCTTTCAAAAGTAAACATGTTTTGCTTCTTACACCTTAAAATAGGCGTGTTTTATTTATCGCAAGTATTCTACTGCATTATTTCTTTCTTTTCATCACTCATTGTCTATTATATCAAAATTGTGCCAATTTATTTATAACTAGGAATATATTTGGTACGGATTCATACACTTTGTATGGTACGATTTTGTATTAAAGAAAATTTTTCACCAAAGTTTTTGTCATGAATCATTAAAGAGAAGTGCAAACATTGTATTATTGATTTACTGTATAAATATATGAAATGGACGGTACAAGTAGGCCTAGAATTTCAGTAGATATAATAAAGTTGGGAGTAGAATTAGGAAGATTCTCAAAAATAAAATTAAAAATTGGAGTTAGTTTAGATTATTCCTCGTTATTCAGACTATTGAGCGATGGTTTGATACATTGTATTAAAATATGAAAAAGGAAGAAAGGGACTTTTTTCCCCTTTCGGTCTGCACCACGCATGAACTTCCGAATAATTATTCTCCAAAACTTATCATTGTAAGTTGGATTTCCTGTATTTCTACCTATAAAAAATCATAAGCTTCAAATTTGGTTCTTGATAGTAGCCTTGAAAATTTCTCTTCCTCATGCTTGTGAAAAGTTTATTGGTGAGGTGTTAAAAAAATGCATATACATGAATTTTTTTTTTTTTTTTGAGAAGAAATATATGAAGTTTTACAATTTCCTTTCAAGGATTTTCATATTCTTAAATAGTTACATAATAGTTCATTATTAATTGTCATTATATATTATTAATGTGGATAAGTGTGACCATTTTTATTTTCTTAAGTTTGTATAACATTTTTATTTTTATTCAGTTGTTATTTCCTATTTTTCATTTTTTTTTATTAAAAATATTTCATTTTTTTTTATAAAAAATATATTTTAAACGAAATAACAAAACTAGACTCATTGGCATTGTATTAATTATTGACCCATATAGCCACATTCATTTATATATAAATAATAAACTAAGTGTCTACTTAACGAAACAAATAATTGAAACATCATTTACTTTTTTACCAATATACACACATGTAACAAACTCTCTGTATTTTTTATTATTAAATTGTATAAAGTTGTATTATATTCATAATATACATGCACACATTCACACACATCACAATTCACACATAATATTATGACAAAATAAAAAAGTAACGTATACAATCAATATCACACACGTACATAATATAAATGTATAATAAAGAGAGATGCTAATTTAGATAGTTAGAAAAAAGAAAAGAAAAGAAAAAGATGAGATGAGATTAGAAATCAAATCAAAGAGAGAAAGTGAGAGTATTCTGTGTAGATTTTGGTTTTGAAATGGGATGATTTGTGTTGTTATTTGGTTTTTAATTGGGATGTGATGTCATCCACAATAGCAAAACAAGCAATAAAACGGCATAGCAAAACCATCTGTTAAGAATTAAATTGGAGGAAACATAAAAGAAATTACGAGCCCAGTTCAAGAAAGATAGCCTCCTCTTTCCATCATGAGTCATTCTTTGTTATTGTTAGCTAAAATGTATCAGATGCTTCTAAGAATCTTGCAGTGACCCACCACTTCAATGCCCTCTTTATATTAATATTCTCCTCTACCAGTCCACCTAAATAAATTTCCCTCTCCTCTTTTATTTCTCCATTTCTATTTTTTTTTTCTTACATCCTTTGTCAAAACCTAAAACCATAAATGTCCATTTTCATTTTGATCTTCCAGTTCCAGTTCCAAATCTAATCTTCATTTTCATTTTTATTGTATTGGTAGCGCCATGGGTGACTTGCTAGTTAGATTTCAAATCCACCAAAATAAGAAATAAATAAAAAAACAAACTAAATAAAAACTAAAATTAACAGTGTCCAAAATTTCAAAACCCAATATTCTGACCCTACTCGCTTCTTTGACTTTACATGAATTTTAACTTGTTTTTAACAAAAATGGACACATATGAGGAGAGAAAAAAAATAATTAAAGGGTAATACCACTATATCGGTATGGGAGGAGAGTGAAGATTATTGATTAGCGTGAGGCATTAAATGTGAGGAATTTAAGTAAAAGTAGCTAATTTGGGAAATTAATACTCTACACTAATGACATGAGAGGGTGTTTTTCTCACCCTTAGATTTAGTAAGAATCTATGGTGTATAAAAGGCGTAACTCTTGTGGAGTTACACCAGGTGTAATTTGAACCTATCTCTTCATATATATAATGTTTTTTTAATTTTCAAGTCAGGGGGTTCATTTGAACCCCCTAAAGACAACGTACAATCACCCCTGAGTAAAGTCCAACATTAAATAAGAATAATAAGAGAGAATAATTAATTTAATATTATTAGATCCAAACTCATAGGCTTAAAACATTTTCGATCAATTGATATCTTTATATGTTATAGGGAAAAGTTAACAAATGCCCTAGGGCATTTGTTAATGAACTATTTTAGGAAAGTTTTTATAAAAATAAAAAATGAGCAATTAATTAATGTTTTGACAACTTTTTCAATTTCTCATAAAAGTGCTATAAAAACTTTCATAGAATGGTTTATTAACAATTGTCCTAAGAGTATCTATTAACATGACCCTATATTATATTAACTTTTCAATTGGAGTCTTATCGAGGTGTTATCTACCCAACAACATATTGGTCCACAACAAAAAGAAAGAATAAAGCTAGAAAGAGTATTCTTCAAGTCATAACTCAGATTATGTGTTTATTATTTGCCTGAAAATTTAAATTCATTTTTTTTTCCTTCAAAATTTTAAATATAATAAGTTTTGTTGAGATGCTATCTTTCATGTAAAATTGAATAAGTCATGGGTAATTGAAATCTACAAGTTTTATATATATATATATATATATATATAAAAAAAAAAAAATTAAATCAAGTATTTATATGGTATTTGTGAATGCTCTAAGCAAGCATGGCAGCTTAGTTAGCTTTTTTGTTTGAATCAAATAACGTTCTGGCAAATAGATATTCTAAAATATTCTCAGGTTATTTAAATGAAGCTTATTCTAACTACATATCTTCTCTTCTTAAAAATAAGGCATAATTTTTTTTTTTTTTTTGAGTGACGCATACAAAGATTGAATGATGATCCTTGTCGACTGTTTCCGATAAGTATAATATACAATAAGAACTAAAATAGTACAGTAAATTACAGGTGTGTGTGGGTCGGATTGGGTAGGTAAAAGCTAATATTTCTATTCAATCTGCCACCAGCGGGTTGGAAAAATTCCAATCTACCACCGACCCACCAAAGTTGAAATTTGGCAAATTTGTTACAAATTTTGGTGGTTTCAACTCGGCGGGTAAGGCGGGTTTTGTGGGTTGGTATTAACAATGTTATTTTTAAAAAAAATTATGACAATCTTCAATTTATTATAGCATAATCTCAAAATATAACTAATGCGCACAAAAAATTAAAGGTAGATTTTATTGAATAATCTCAATTCCAACACAAACATAGGGTCAATAAAAAAGAGATGTATCATCTCTAATAGACCTTGTCTCCACCAAAAAAAAGGAAAAAGAAAAAGAAAAAATAGTAGGTTGTTGCCTTACAACTGAGGAAAATTGAATTAACAAACTCAAAGTTTTAATATTCTCAAAGCCACATTAAGGATTCAAAATAATAACATACCAACATAACAAATAAACTTCAAAATGGTATGCATGGTCTCAATATTTACAAGAATATATGGGACCCAAATCAAAAAGACGAACAACATAATCAATAAAAATATAGATACAAACATTAAGCAATATAAGACATAAAAACAACTACCTTTGTGGTTGTCTAGGAGAGTACACATTTGATGGAATGTGAAGAATTGAAGGGATTAAAAAAAAAAAAAAAAAGGTTTCAAGAAGGTTCAGGAAGAAAATGACAAAAAACCATGAAAGAGGGAGGGAGAGGAAGTGGCTGAAGGTGAAAGCTAAATACAGAGTGTATGTAGTATATGGTTGAAGTGATTTTAGGGTTTCAATGTTAACTTTTTATATTTTGTATAAGGAATTGATTATTGATTAGCTATAAAAATTGATTAGGTGAATTGATTAACTTTACATATAGAATATACAGTTGATCAATTTGAACTAATATAACTTGATGACCCACATAGAACAGGTGGGTTGGCTGCGAGTCGGGCGGGTTGGCGGGTCAAACAGATATTTTGCACACCCCTACAACAGATTATGTTTAACAAAGAGAGAATGATGCTGCACTCTCTACATAAGTGAGAGAAGAATCAAGAATAACGAAGTTCCATAAAAAAGAGAGAAGAATAAGTGAATAACATGGTTAAAAAGTAGGAGATAATATTATTTTAGTCCTACGTTTTGGGGTTACAACTAATTTGATTTTTATGTTTTGCTAGTTCTCAACTAGGTTTTTTTTTTTATCCAAAAAAAAAAAAAGGTTTCTGTTATTTTTAATTTAAAGTCAATTTGGTCCCTCCCGGAAACTTATTAATGAAAAATGCTTACTTGACAAACGGATTGTACAATTGGCATATTTCAAATCTACATGACTGTCAAAATAATAATAAATTATTTTAATTGTTATTTTTAAAAACCATATCCACGTAATAAAAAACTACCTCAGAACATTAAAAAATGGAATGATTTTTTTAAAGGACAAATAAAATGAATTTAACCGGAAAAAAAAAATGGAACGATCTAGAACAATGGAAGTTGGACTTGGATCACTCAATATCTACTTTAGAATTTGTATTTTGAATCTTTAATTATATCTATTTTTCCCTAGACCTATTTAGAGATCAGCTTGGCAAAGTATAATTTACTATAGAATTTGTAATTTTGTCATTAAAGTTTGACATCACGAAGGAAACATAGGGACTTGGCTACAGAGATCATAAGGTGGAGATTTGCAATGAAAGCTCTACCCCTTGAGATCACAATCTAGCGATGATGAACCTGAAGAGATGTGCGTCATTTCAAGCACAATCTTAGCAGCTCGTTTTAAAGCACAACCTGAGCAGCAGCTCGGCATTAATTTTTTTTTTTTTTTTTTTTTTCTTGGATTCTATATATTTGTGTGACTGTGTAATCAAGATCTTTTTTTTTTTTTTTTTGGTGTGTTTTGAGTTTGTGAGATATAAAAATTAAAAAATCGCAGACTTGAGCAAAAAAAAAAAAATAATAATAATAATAATAAAATAAAAGTTTTGTTCGACAATGTTGACTGGGGTACTAGGTATATAGATTTTGTGGTTCTTTCATCAGTTTTGAATCTTGGCTTTTGCAAAAGGTGTTGAGTTTATTTTTTTTCTTTTTTTTTTATTTTTTTTCTTCTTCAGGTTAAGGGATTTTGTCTAGGAACTCTCGACCAATCAAAAGGAACTCTCGACCAATCGAAACTCGGAAAAAAAAATTCTATAGAATTTTCTGGTGACTGTTCTGAATGTTCGAAGATGTTTCAAGCCTTGTGAATGGTTTTATGAAACATTTTGACTTTTCATACGTGCTTTTTGATGAAATATAACCCTATGAGTATAAATAGAGGCTTAAGTTCAATTAAAAAATAAGTTAGAGAGAAACACAAAATATCTTGTGGTTATTCTACAAAATTGCTATCTATAGAACCCAACAACTTGATTGTATCCTGAAGACAAATTTGCAGATAACCTTTAGCACAAGAGTGTGGGGCAAATATAGTCTAAGGATAACAATTTTATGCCTCCGAGTTATCTATTTCTGTTTTTCTTTTGTGTTATCCTTATTCTTCCTTTATTACTTTGTGTATTATTCCTAACAGAGTGGAGCATATAAGTTGGGACAGAAGATTTGAACTCTTTATTTTATTCCTTTTTCATGCTGGATAAAAGTAAAACACTTCCAATTTATAAAAAAAAATAATAATAATAAAAATAATAATAATAAAAAACTAAGAGAACTCCTAAAATTTAGCCTTCTTTCTCCTCACTTTCATCTTATTTTTCCTACCCAAACTTTTCTCTATATCACCACACCACTTTCAAACGCATGTTCAAAAAATAAATTACAAAAATTTATCCTTTTTATTTGTTTGAAAAATAAAATATATATATTTTCAAATTATAATAAATGCAAATAATAAAAAAAAAAAAATAGAAGAGCATTTGAGCATGCACAACGCGCGTGCTTAGAGGCTTGTAAAAATAGAAAATCACTTTAATCCAATATGTTTCAAACCCAAACCCATTTGGGTCGAACCTAAACCCAATCAACCTAACCCTTTGTTAGGTCTAACCTTGGTCAGCATGTTAAGTGAATTTTTATCAATTTTATAAATCATTGCTCAATAATTAATTGTTGCCAATTATATCTCCACAAATATTAAATTAAGAGATTAGAAAAAAGAAAAAAAAAATCCATTTATAATTTGAGAAGTGAAATTGGAGAGAAATTTCAGTCCCTTTTTTTTCTTAAAAAAAAGATAATAAATAAATGGGAACATAACAGCTGACCATCCAAGCTGGAAACTGGATATAATGATATATAGAGTCCGTTTGTGACTGTTATTTAAACAACAGTTTTTAGTGTTTAAACAACATTATACGTATTTTCACACATTTTTTCATTCACACATATTTCCAAAAAATACAAACAACATTACTAAAAATCTCTTACCAAATGGGCCCATAATAGCAGCCCATCAAATTAGAATCTCACCAGATACTAGCTCTCCCAAATCATGCCCACATTTCCTTTTCTTCTTAACATGTCGACAGCCTCATCAATTACCTGCAGGGCTGGCTGAACAATAGATGTAATTGATGCAATCGTTTAAGACCCCCAAATAAAAAAGGGCCCCCACTTGTAAAAAAAAAAATTATATATATATATATTTATATATAATATTTATCTATATATTTTAATTACAAAAAAAAATTAAGTACTTTTATTAGTCAATAAAATGCATTAAAAATGCCACATTATATCCTAAAATGCAAAATACTGCACAACAACAGTGCATGCAACTTGATAGGACAAGATTACACAGTGCTATGTGCATTATGCAGTCTTGTTTATAAGCCCCAACAGATCACAAGGCCTAAGCTAAGCTGGCCCCCACACGGCCTCGCACTAATTAATAATTTATCACATTTTTTTTAATGCAAACTCTTACTTTATTAATTATTATAAATTATCGCACCAATTAATAATTTGATGTATATTATATCAACTCATTTGTATTATGGTGATACTAATTTATTGAACCAAGTGATAGGCCACAATCTGAATGACCCCTTATGATAAACCCTAATTAATTAATTAGCCAAAGTTATTAATTAATCAATTAATCATGCAATTGCGTGGAAGCACAAACAAATCACCAAAAACTAAATATGCAGCGAAATAAAATGACACGGTGATTTGTTTACGAATGGAGAAAAACCTCGCGGCAAAAACCCCACCGGGTGATTTTCAGTTCACCACTCCCGAAACTCCACTATTATCAAATCAAGAGGTTACAAGTAAAGGAATCTCAAGTACCTTACCAACCTACAGTTGAACCCTTACCCCAATACCCAATTGGACTTGATCTGTAGTGACAATTCCCCCTTTTGATGCACGGCTCCCAAGTACATGACTAATCAATTTGATGCGCGGATCCCAGTACACAGCTTACTCCTTTGCACGAATCCTAGTACGTGACTAACTCCACAACAACCCTTTGATTGTTGTAGTTGATTTGTAGCAGCTTCACTTAGAAACACCAATAAGATCTTCAATGTTGGTGCAAGAGACTTTGCTTGGTTACAAAATCCAAAGGCGTACAAGAAACGCAGCAAGAACTCTTTCTTCTATAGGAGGAGGCTAGGATTTCAAAAAGAAAACCTTATGAAGCTCTCTAGGGTTAGGTTTTTCTTTTTCCCACCTCCTTTAAATAGGAGCTTAATGGGCTCTCCTATTCCAAATAGGTTTACACAAACCTTGGGCTTTCCTAGTCCAATAAGGATTATACAAACCCATAAACAAATAGCCTTTTAGAATAAAAACATTGTGGCTATAATCTAAAAATTCGTAAGCTCGATCGATCGAGACATCTATCGAGCTTTAATGAATCTCGACAGATCGAGATTCTGTCGAGGAGGTATCGAGACCTGCAGATTGCACTTTTCTTGAACAGTTCTTGAGTAGTCTTCATGTCTTCAATTTAACCATTTGTGATGATCATCTTGAACCTACTTAGATTTACCCAAATACAAGTAAAGTACGTTTTGTCAAAGGATATGCCAATTACATAAAAATATGTCCCCAACACCAAGTAATAAATTAAATTTTATTTGTGCAGGTTTAGACTTTAAAGTTTAGAAAAGAATCCACTTAAAATTTTTTCTTAAGGCCCCCAAAATTGTTGAGCCGGCCCTGATTACCTCTCTCTCTCTCTCTCACACACACACACACACACACACACAATCCAATGATGCCTTAGATAACACCAACATGAATGGAGTTGAAAATGTCATCCAATTCATCTTTTTCGTTGGAACTATCGTTTGTGTCGTCCTCATAATCGTAGTCAAAATAATGATTGTATATTGCTTTCCCTTTCAGCGACCTTCTAGCCATCAAAACCACCAACATGGCTTCGTATCAAATACTACCCTCCAAAAATTCATAAAGTCCATCAGAACTGTCCCCCAACACTCCATCAATATCGTTGAACTAGGTCTTGATGAAGCCACCCTACGCAACTACATAAAGCTCATCTATGCCCAAGCCAAGCTCCACAAGGGAAACTCTACCTCATCCTGTTGTTCTATATGCTTGGCTGATTATAATGACATGGATGTGTTGCTCTTGTTACCTAATTGTGGTCATCTCTTTCATCTTAAATGTGTGGATTCTTGGTTACAGCTACATGCTACATGTCCGGTGTGTCGAAACTTGCCTCTTGCTGAGGTGGCAACTTCATTGGGAGCGACATTCTTGACTTGATTAATGGAATAGCTCTTCTACAACTATACCATTTGCTACAACTTGCAAAAGTGGTGGATTAGAAGTAGTGGATAACTTTTACATGGATCCACCATTTCATTTCTATTATTTACCAATAATCATGTTAGAGTGTAACAAAAGTTGTAACAGTTGTGTCTCTAATTGGAATATAATTGGTACAGATTCATGCATTCTTGTATGTTCATTTAAACCCCTTAAACAAATTGTTTAACCTAATATATTAACCAAATGACTACTTAGATTAATTATTCAGATCTAAGTTAAACACAAATATATCATATCTTGTAAAGTAATGGAAAATAAATAACACCACGATATGATGACCCAGGAAAACCAATGAAACTAACCGTTTAAAGGTAAAAACCTGGGGAGGATTTGACCTAACTATCCTCATGGTAAACCAAATCCACTATTAGAGAATTGAAGTTTTTACAAAAGATTTAACCATAAATCTAATGCTACCTCTAATAGTAACTTATTGACATGACCACGTGCAAGCTCCGAATCCACGAACTCCTTCTCTTCTTAGATTTACAGCAACACAAGCCTCCTTACTTGTGACTTTGAGATCCCACTCAAAGGTTTCAGATCTTGTAGCAGCAACTTGTTGATCTTGTAGCAGCAACTTCTACAACACCGGATCTTGAGATTCTTCAAGGAATATTGCCGGTAGAAGACTTTAGAGAGGTATGGGTACAAAAACCCTAAATCTACAATTTTAGGCAAAACATGCACTCTTTTCTCTCTAAGAGCTCTGAAAACGTAGTTAGAGTTTTCCTTTATATACTAGAGGTGTTTCACTTGAAACCCAAAACGTTTAAGCAGAGTTTGGGCTAAAATAGAATTCTGCAGAAATTTCATGTCTGCAATTTTCGATCGGTCGGATCTAATTTTCGATCAGTCAGATTTCACTAATTTCGAATTCTTCTTTCTACAGCTTGTATGTTCTTGTGTTCTGACTTGTAACACCTTAAGCATTGTCTAATAAACTCTATAGACTCTAAGATCTATACCTAGAAAAGTTTGTGCTCACGGTTTGCCAATTTTTCCAAACTTTTAGAACCTAATAATCTCTCCCTTTAGCCATCCGTGACAAAACTTACATACTATATGAAATGCTCAAATACAAGAATAACCTAGTTACTATAAAATGCCTAATTACATCACAAATCCCAATCTATGACTTCAAACCTAAAAGTTGCTAGAAGAGGCAGAAGGTCTTGATCAGAATGTACCTGTCTTTCCTAAAATACTTTGTGAGAGACCTCGACAAAAAAAGCGTCCCTCAAAAAAGAGATTTAGGTACCGTTTAAGGCACCTCTCTTTTTGGTAAGTGGTATGGAGTCGCCACTTATTTTTTTATAAAAAAATAAATAAATAAATATATACAAATACATGACTGAATTGTTCACTTCATTGATTGAATAAAAGAAATTGCATATCTTGAAAATCTTTAAAATTTCACAGCTTTGGGTCCTAGTTACAATCTACCAAAAATACATGGCTTTCGTCCTAGTTATATTCTACCCAAAAAAAGAAAAAGACAAGTGTTAGGACATATGTGTTTTACATGTTAGGAACATATGTCACTATTTTGTGTAATTGGCTAATCCTTTGACAAAACACACTTTACTTGTAATTGGGTAGATCTAAGATGTGTTTGATGCTTCAAGAAACCTTGTTTCAAGTTCAAGTGTTAAAGCCATGCAAGTCTGTCCAAGAATCAAGTGTGAAAGTGCTACTCATTAAAGCTCGACAGCTAGTATCTATCGAGGCTTAGAGAGCTGTCTGAATCTCGTGGCTCGAAAGCTGCTCGACAGATGGCTATCTATCGAGGTTTATGAAGTTCAGTTTTTCAGGACTTTTTTTCATCCAATCCGTGAATGTATGTTTGGGCTTTCTTTACTCACAACCCTAAACATATATAAGGATTATTTTAAAGGCTGTCATAGGTGACACATGTTGCACAAGAGAAAATTTCACAAATGTGAAGAAGAGTGTGATCGGAGACCTAGTTTGCCCTAGTTCTTCAAAAAGCTGTTGTGTTTGTACACTGTAGGGTTTTGTAACCAAGTGCTTCTTGATCTTCATTTGTTGATGAAGTGAAGAACTTTGCAGCCAACATCTTCTTCAAGTTGGCGTGTTAGTCATATACTGGGAGCCTTGCATCTTTGGTTAGTCACGTACTGGGATCCGTGCAAAAAGGTTGGCATTCATATATTGAAGAGTTTAGAGGTTCTGAACCAGTAGAAGGTTTCTACTATAAGTTTATCTACTAGGATTGTAGAGTCTAGGGACAAAGGTTTTGTACTAGATCTGAAACATCTCTTTACTATAGTGAATTACTTTTCAGGAAGGTTTCCCCCTAGGTTTTTTACTGTGAAACTAGTTTGTTTCATTTGTTTTCCTGAGTCATCATATCTTGTCTTATTTATTTTTCCACTGCATTATTTTGACATATTATTGATGTTTGTTTGTTTTAACAAGTTTTATTCATAATAAATCTAATGAATAACTTGGGTTTAAAACTTGTTAATTCTATCAACTGGGGTCTAAATTTCTAAATTTCCTAACAAGTGGTATCAGAGTGGGTTCACTCTAATTGGATTAATTTCTTGAGTGTGATCCTTAACCCCTGTTGTCATGGATCGTGGACAATCACTTTTGATTCCTCCTTTATTTGATGGCACTAATTATACGTAATGGAAAGTTCGTGTGAAAGTTTTTTCTTTTTTTTGCAGGCTCTAGGTGAACAGGTATGACAAGCTGTTGAAGTTGGCTGGATTAAGCCAAAGGAAGCACAAGTGGATTGGGATGAATCAACAATCATAGCGGCAAATTTCAACAGTAGGGCCTTGAATGCTTTGTTTTGTGGAGTGACCAATGAGGAATTTAAGAAAATATCATCCATGGAAGTTACCAAGGAAGCATGGACCATTCTTGAGACCACCTATGAAGGTATCAAGGCAGTAAAGGCTGTGAAGCTTCAACGACTCACTAGTAGTTTTGAAGAAATAAGGATGGAGGAGGATGAGACCTTTGATGAGTTCTATGCTAAACTCAAGGATATTGTGAATTCTGGCTTCAACCTTGGAGAATCTATAGCATAATCCAAGATTGTTAGAAAAATCCTTAGGTTCTTACCTGAAAGATTCCATGCCAAGATCATTGCCATTGAAGAAGTGAAGGACATTGATCAAATTCCTTTGACTAAGCTTGTAGGGAACCTTCAAACCTATGAGATGGGATTAGGCTCAATGGGAAAAAGTGGAAAGAATACAAACTTGGCTCTTAAGGGTATAGAGGAAGAGATTGAGGACTCTGAAGATGAAGATGAAGGTGAAAGATGAAGATGAGGATGAGGATCTAACTTTCATAACTAATGAGATTATCAAGCTTCTTCAATTTAGGAAAAAGGATAAGGGCAAACCTCTTAAGAAATCTAAATCCTCAAGGAAGGGCAAGAATGAGAAACCCATCATCCAATGCCATGAGTTCAAAGGTTTTGGTCATATGAGGATAGAGTGCCCAAACTACCTTATGAAGGAAAAGACCAAGAAGTCAAAAGATAAAGGGTTGGTTGCTACCTGGAGTGATACAAAGGATGACTCTTCCGATGAGTATATGGATGAATGTGGCCCCTTTATAGCTTTTGTTGCCACAACCGATAAGGTGATTGTGGAGAGTGCTAGTGACAGTGAGGATTATTTTGATGATGAAGTACCCAAGAAAATGACCATTCAGGAAGCCTATGATAAGCTATGCACTGAATTTATAAAATCTGAAAAGACTTCTCATCTTTGTAGAAAAGAGCTTAATGAGGTAAAAACTGAAAAAACTGATCTATTAGTCAAACTAGATGAGACTACAAGGTTAGTTGAGACTCTTGTTGTGGAGAACACCTCATTAGAAGAGAAGGTCAATAATCTTGAGGTTGAGCTTAGTCAAACTAGAACTCAAATAGAGAGGATGTCTAGTGCAAAGCTTGATGAGGTATTGAGTGCTCAAAAGCCTAGTTCTGATAAGACTGGTTTAGGATATGCTGTCTCCTCTGGCCCCTCCTCTTCCACGGCTTCTGGATCAAGGACTGTCTTTGTGCCCCAATCTAAGAAAGGTGATAAAGGTATAAAATCCATAATTCATTTGTCTAATTCTAAATCCTTCGTTAGACCTCATGTTTGTCACCATTGTGGTGTTTCTGAATACATTCGTCCTAATTGCTTTAAGTTGTATCCTCAAAAGCAAGTTTCCAAATGGTCATAGATTTCCTATCATGGACCTACACCTTTGTCTGAAGAGTTATTAAAAGCTTTGAGCTTTTTAACTCAAATTCAGGAGAATTTTAATTCTTCTATGTCCTTTAGTAGGCATACTAGGACACGTGCCTTTTCATCTTCACGGCCAAAGACTCATGCTGTGTGGGTGAGAAAAGAGCCTAAGACTTAATTGTCTTTTTTGTTTGTCCTCTGCTTTAATTCCTTTTATCTAAAGTAGGACTCTCTTTGCTTGATTTCTTATCTGCTTTTGAAATCATGCTTTCATGCATCTGCATTTTTTCTAACATGCTTTCATGCATCTGCATCTTTCTTTCATCCCTTCATGATTTGTTTGTCTGTTTTTGTTTGGTTGTTTAGTCTTTACTTTGTTGGTTTTCAAAATAAAAGAGAAAAATAAAAAAAAAATACAAAAACAGTGTGTATTTGTGTACATTGGTACTTGTGTACCTTGGATGGCCATTGAAACAAAGTTTTCTAAACTTTGTATTTTTTGTAACTTAGATGAGCATCTCTATGCACAACTAAGCAAGTGAGCTTTGTGGCTCATGTTTGTGATGAGCAAGATTAAGTGATCTCTTGTACTTAACACTCATATCACTCTTTTTGACAGGAAAGACTAGAAAATCCTAAGAGAAACGCATAAATAGCCATCTCACCACTGTTGCCCGCCAATCATGAAATGACATCTGTATGCTTCGGCATAGCAAAAGTGCAATGTCAAATGCTTAACACCATTGGGTATTTCTTTTCTCTCTCTTATATGCCCATGCATGGTTTGCTGAAAAAAAAATATGCAAAGAAAAAAAAAAGCAAAAAGAACAAACTGCTTTATATATGATTGCAAGTGAGTATTCTAGGAGATGTAGGAGTTATGGGATGTACCTCGAAGGTGATAGTCCCCATCAAACAGTTATGATTGTGTGTGAGTTAAAGTGATTTTCTTATATCCCAAATTGTCATAACATGTATACACTTATGCAACCTTGCGATGTTTTTCACACACAACATGCAATATTCTTTACTACTCCTGATACATGCGCAGGTACAATGTGATTTGGCCATCACAAGGTTTACTTGTTTTAATGTATGCTCACTAAACTGTCTTAACTTGTTTTTGAAATATAAAATTGGTTAGACTTGTTTTGTGTGTGTGTGTTTTGGGATCTGTGTGCTTAACATTTTTTTGTTAAGAGATGATTTTGGGAGGTTAAAAATGTTGATTGTTAGCGTAGCATGCTTGGTTGCATTCATATATGTGTTTTTCTCTTCTTGAAAAACTGTTTTTAAGCAATCTTGACAACTTCTCAATACCTCTTGACAACTGGTCTATCTATCGAGCCCTTTGATCTTCTTTTTATCGCATTCTCGATAGCTTCTTGATAGATTCTCGATCCATCGAGAAGCCTTCTATTTGCTCGATAGATGCTCGATAGCTGTTCAATCCATCGAGGTTGGCTTCTTCTCGATAGCTGCTCGACAGCTTCTTGATTTGTCGAGATCCTCTTGCATGCATTGTTTTTCACATGTTTTGCATCTTTCTTTTATATTGTCATCCATAACATCTTGTTTCATCACATTCATGCATTTATATGGATTCTTTATACCCCCTTGATCATCTTTGATCATCTTTATATTTCTCGGGTAAAGCTTTCTAGCTTATTGTACCCTTTATCAATCATGACAAAAAGGGGGAGAATTTGTAGTTTCTTTTTTTAAGATTCTACATGTTAGGGGGAGAAATACATTCCTCTACAAGGGGGAGATGCGTTTCATCTTGTTAGCGGGAATGCTAACTTCCTTCTTCTTGTACACTGATCTTGTGACCATGATTACATACATTGTGATTATCTTTGATATATATATGATGATGATGTATGTTTTTCACCTACCCTTACATGTGTTGTTTCTTTTCTCTCTTTATGCACATGCCTCTTATATCTTGTATGCAATCTATTATTTTTGTTTCACACTAAGATACCTTGATGAGTTTTGTTTAAAGTGTTTCAGAAATACAAGTTGTCAAAGTCTTCTTGCCATGAACTCTCTTCTTGCAAAGTTTTTCAAGAGTTTGTGTTAGGATAGATTTTATTGTATTCAACAAGTGAATATGAGTTGAGTGATTTATGACCTCTCTCATATCTCATTTGTTTGTTGTGGTTTTGTCACGGATTGCCAAAGGGGGAGATTAGGAGATATGTGTTTCACATGTTAGGAACATATGTCACTATTTTGTGTAATTGGCTAAGCCTTTGACAAAACACACTTTACTTGTAATTGGATAGATCTAGGATGTGTTTGATGCTTCAAGAAATCTTGTTTCAAGTTCAAGTGTTAAAGCCATGCAAGTCTATCCAAGAATCAAGTGTGAAAGTGCTGCTCATTAAAGCTTAACGGCTAGTATCTATTGAGGCTTAGAGAGCTGTTTGAATCCCGTGGCTCGACAGCTACTCAACAGATGGCTATCTATCAAGGTTTATGAAGTTCAGTTTTTCAGAACTGTTTTTCATCCAATCCGTGAATGTATGTTTGAGCTTTCTTTTCTCACAACCCTAAACATATATAAGGATTATTTTAAGGGTCATCAAAGGTGACACAAGTTGCACAAGAGAAAATTTCACAAGTGTGAAGAAAAGTATGACCAGAGACCTAGTTTGCCCTAGTTCTTCAAGAAGTTGCTGTGTTTGTACACCGTAGGGTTTTGTAACCAAGTGCTTCTCGATCTTCATTGTTGATGAAGTGAAGAACTTTGCAGCCAACATCTTCTTCAAGTTGGTGTGTTAGTCATGTACTGGGAGCTGTGCATCTTTGGTTAGTCACGTACTGGGATCCGTGCAAAAAGGGTGGCGTTCATAAATTGAAGAGTTCAGAGGTTCTGAAGTGGTAAAAGGTTTCTACTGTAAGTTCATCTACAGGGATTGTAGAGTCTAGGGACAAAGGTTTTGTACTAGATCTGAAACTTCTCTTTACTATAGTGAATTGCTTTTCAGGAAGGGTTCCCCCTGGTTTTTTACTATGAAACTAGTTTGTTTTATTAGTTTTCCTAGGTAATCATATCTTATTTTATTTATTTTTTTGCTGCATTATTTTGACATGATATTGATGTTTGTTTGTTTTAACAAGTTTTATTCATAATAAATTTAATTAACAACTTGAGTTTAAAACTTATTAATTCTATCAACCGGGGTCTAAATTTCCTAACAACAAGGCTAGATCTACTTAACCAATGACCTAAATCCAAAGGTTAAGTTACGGAATGGGAAGGTGTAAGGCACACATTCTGCCCAGACAAAGTCTAGTCTTCTAGACTCTTATGACCAATGTACCTTTTTGCATGTTATTAATGACATGTTGAACATTTGACACTGAAATTAAATCACACAAATTTATTTATGAATGAAGTCTCTTCTTCTATTTTAAAAAATCCAGATCTATTTTAATTTGTAAAAATAAAAAATTGATTTTGATTTGTCAAAATGCCAGTTCTATTTTGTACTATGTAGAAAAAAGTGGTTTTTGGAGATAAAAATTCAGATCTGTTTTTATTACATAAAACAAAGTCTTTTGATTTGAAAAATATCAAATCTATTTTTTAAGAACTAAAATAAATGGTTTTTGGATTTATAAAAGATCAGATCTGTTTTTATTACATAAAAAGAAAAAAAAAATGTTTCTTTGATAACAGAAAAATCAAATCTGGTTTGTATATGTTAAAAAAGAATGAAAAAGATTTTTTTAAGAAGAGAGTTTCACTCATAATTTAAATTCATGCAACATGAATTAAAGAAAACAAACACAAACACAATCATGTTTAATCTTTTCCTTTATTTCAAATATGCATGTATTAAAGAAAAATCAGATCTATATCTAAGAAAGATACAAATCAGTTTTTAATTGAGAAAAATTCAGATCTATATCTCATAAAGATGCAGATCAGTTTTTATTTGAGAAAAATTCAGATCTACATCTAAGAAAGATGCAGATTTGTTTTTGTATTAAGGAAAAATCAGATCTACATATAATAATGATGTAGATTTGTTTTATTCCAAGAAAAATCCAAATCTACACCTAATAAAGATGTAGATCTGTTTTATTTTAAGAAAAAGAATTGCTCACATGCAGATTATTGACATTCAAGAAAGAGATTATAACAATCACATAAATAAATAAAAACAATCATGCTTTAAACAAAACAACAATTAACAATTCATGCTTTGGATAAAACATTCATCACCATAAAAAGATAGCATAAAAAAGAGAGGGCGATTGAAAACAACCTCTTGCATGAGCACTCCTTGTTCTTGAGAGGATGTTTTAGGGTTCAAAGAAACTTATTCAATTATCTTTGAAACCTAAAAATCCTAATTTAAGCAGTAAATCTTAGAGCGGATATGCAAATATCAGCAACTTGAGAGTCTCAAAACATGTGCCTCTTAGAGAGTAAAAAAAAGTGTTGAATTATAAGGTTCAGTATCTATTTATAGTGGTCAGAGGGCTCTAAAAAATAGGTACGGACGATTAGGGTTTGAATCCAGATGCATCCTTTTATGAAAAGATCGAAAAGGGTGTGCCTTGTCGTCACTTGAAGGCCGTTGGGCCAAAGCCCACAAGGAGAAAATTCAGCCCTTTTAGAGTGCCATTCGGCACTCTAAAAGTGCCGAATTGCCCTTTGGACTCCGAACACTCTTTCGTGTTCAGGTGCCATTTGGACTTTTCTCCTAGGGTTTTTTTGGCTAGTCCTTGTACCTAGACGCATTTTCATCCTCCGTTTGTAATTTTTTATCTCTTTTCTGGATAATTCAGGCTATTTAAAAACAATTATCTTGTAGATAAACACCCTAAAATAAATCTTGATAAAGTTCAGATTATCCACAATTTTATTGTTATCCAATCATCCCTTTTATTCCTATGCATGCAATATAATTTTAAACACTAATTATCAACCAGTCACAAAATTATTTAATTAATTTTAATGGCTTAACCAATCAGAATTAATTTAAGCTAATCATGTGTGGTCGACCTTACCTTGACCGTGCAAACTTGATTATGTGATATCTTTTGATTAGATGGTCCGATTTGGAAACCAGAGACACCATTGCGACCATTAGAATCTCAAGATCTTTTTTATGATATGCATTGAATGAATTAATGCATGTAATACAAAGACTAGTTGATGCATGTAATGCAACCATGATTTTTGAGGTACATAGATGGTCATTCAAGTCATTCTCCTTGATTAAATTATGGGTGCAAAATTGAGTGTCTACAGAATGCCCCTCATTGACAGAGCTTGAAAAGCAAATGTCAATGTAAAACAAAGACATTGATTTTAGTGACCATGATTTAATTGAGGTTGAATTTTCAAAGATTACCTAGCCCTCGAACCTAAAGTCTTTGGAACATAGAACCAGTGCCTTATCTTTTGACAAAAAATGAAAATACCGGACTTAGTTGGTAATTAATGATTCTGGAAATAATTCTTGACAAGTGGGGTGACTAGGAAACTTTCCAATCCTGATCTTGAAAATGGCGCTATTTGGGATGACGATCAAAGGTCTTCTTCTACTTTGATCTAGAACGGAATGACGATCAAAGGTCCTCTTCTAATTTGATCTACTCTGATAATCTGGAATGGGAATGGTGATCAAAGGTCCTCTTCTACTTTGATCTGGAATGGAATGACGATCAAAGGCCTTCTTCTACTCTGATCTGGAATTGAAATGTTGATCAAAGGTCTTCTTCTACTTTGATGTGGAATTGCTGGAATGACGATCAAAGGTCTTCTTCTACTTTGATTTGGAAGATACTTGGAAACTTTGAAAAAGGATTTTTTTTTTGGGTTGAATAAGTCAGCTTAGTTTGTCTGAGTTGACTCAGCTTATGGTTGAGTTTAAGTGTGGGGGCCGAAATTTTGGCCCCCCACTTCTTTATCTCTTCTCTTTTTGATTTTTTGCTTCATCTTCCATCAACTTCTCTTCCTCCATTAGCACTATTCACCTTCTTCTTCGCCTTAATCTTTCTTCTTCATTTCACCATTTATTCTCACAAAAAACACTTTTCTAAGCTTCTTAACTCTTCGTCATCCATCTCCATCAATATTTCTTTAGATCTTTGTGTTTTGAGCATTTTCATCCCACACCCATTTTTGGTGAAACCCATTTTCTTTTCATTAAAATGGCTTCTTCCTCCAAGGGATCTTCTTTTCTAGCTTCTCATGGTAAGAAATATGATCCGACATTTGAGTGGCATAATGATGATGGACTTCTTCAAGACCCTAGGACCCATGCTTTATATTGTCATGTAGACACCAAGGTGAGCTTTTCTTTGGTTTCTTTGCTTGGAAAAATATTGTTACATGTTTCATTGAAAGTTTTATGGTGAGATATTGTCATTTGGTTATTTTGAAATTTTAGGGGCATTGTGTGATTGATCATGTTTTGGAAATGTTGGCTTTGGAGCATTCTTAAAGTGTTGTTTTTTTCATGGTGCAATTTGGACAATATTGGTGGCTTATGGAATTTTGACAATGTAGGTAAATTGTGATGTTGTTGGATGAGTTTTGGTTTGGATTTTGGGAGTACTGGCATTGTGAAAATTTTGGTTTAGGCTTATATGAATGTGTTCATGATGTATGTGGGAAAAGTTTTTTAGCATGTGTAAACTTTGATTTATGGACAAGGCAAAATTTTGTGGGTATGTGCATGGGTATATTGGTGGAGATGGGCAAATTTTATGGGTATGAAATTTATGGAAGAATTTTGTTAGGTATGTGATGTTGATTCTTGGAGAATTCATGTGGCTATGATTTTGGCTATACGAGAATTTATTTTGCAAGAACTTGTGGGAGTTTTTATCTTGGTCATGTAGGAATTTTTTCTTTTTGCATGGCTATGGAAAAATTTTGGTAGTTGTGTATAGATATGTCAAAAGTTTTGGTTGTGGTAAAATTTGGTAGTGGTGACATTTTGGTGGTGGACATTGACTTTTTTTTTTTTTTTTTTTTTTTGGTGCATGGGAATTTTTGGACATGTGGGTTTTGGTTATGGAAATTGATAAGCTGAACTTTTATGTTGCAGAGTCTCAAGAGTTAGGGCAGTCTCTAAATGTTGAAAAGTGCATGGGCACCATTGTCTCCTAGCATAAAAAATACCATCAATGAAGCAGGCTTCTGTACTTTTTTCGAAGGTTTGTTAAATCATGAGACACATGAGTACAAAGATCTTCAGTTACTTCTTGCCTTGGCAGAGTGCTTTTGGGACACTATCTGTACCTTCCATTTTCCAGGCATTGGAGAGGTAATGTTGACACCTTATGACTTCTCTGTTATCACTGGTCTAAGGTTGGGTGGTAAGAGAATTCTTGTCAATGATTCCTTTACTTCCACTGAGTTCAAGAAACTTCTAGGTGTAGTGCCTTCTAAAATGAGGAGTAACAATATTCCTTTGTCATGGCTATATGAGAGTATTCCCCAGTGTGAGACAGTGGCAAAGGGTGCCCGCATGTTCATGCTTCCTTCTATTAGGACATTTCTGTGTCTGGATTTAGGCAATACTGTGAATCTGCACTACTTGGGGAGCTTGAGAAAAATTGAACAAATCCAGAATTATGACTGGGGCGGCATGGCCTATGCTACTCTGATTCATTTCATGATCCAACTCTCTAGACGGGGTCTTTCAAGCTTGGGTGGGGCTCCATTTGTATGGCAGGTGAGGTTTGGTATTTATTTTGACTATGTGTAGGTTGTGGAAAATTCTTTTGGGCTATGTGGTAATGGTGTTATGAATTTTTTTTAGATCTAGATGTATGAGTATTTGGAGTTGGTCCTGAAATTCAAGAGGAAGTTATGGGCATTTTTCCTAGATTTCTCCGTTGGTTGCCCAAACATCATTTGTCTATACCCTCTAGGCATTCTTTGGAGCTTTGGCGCTTGGTGATTGACAATCTGACCATTGATGATGTGAGTTCTTTCTTCCTTCTCCTTTTAAATCTTTGGCATTTGGTTATGGCTTGTACATTTCTCATTCAGAGTTCCTTTGTGACTTTCAAATGAACTTAAATCCTTGGGCTAGATGTGAAGGGTATGTTGAGTGTGAGAGGACTCTAGAACTGAATGGCCGCCAAGTATTGTTTGAATGTGGGCATGGAAAGTACTGGTATCTTGGTGATTGGGTGTTTCCCCAAGTTGAACATATGTATCCTCCTACCACAATTCCAACTCCTTGTCACACTATTCGGTTGGTTGACCTTCTAGCTGATGAAGAGATTGTTCGGGCCCGTGATGGCTATATTGTTGCAGGAGTAGAAGGAAATTATTTTGACTTTGTTCGGGATCATCTGCAAGGTTGTTTGGTTGGCAGAACGGTATTTTCCTTCCTTTCTAAAGTCAAATTTCTTGATCTTATAAATTCCTTTTCCATATTTCTGCTTGGTAACAATATTTGCATGTTGGACTTTCAACCTCCTACTTCTGAAGGAGAGGAAGAGGGAGAGGAAGAAGAAGAGATTCCCTCTCCTCATTATGCTGGTAGCTCTTCTAGTTCTTTCACAGAGACTTGTCCTCATTTTTTGGCATGGCAGTATGATGTGATGAATCCTAATGGAACGTATAGTTCCATACATTTGACTAGGCCAAAGCACATGCCAAATGTTCCTTGGCCCGATCCGGTATGTTCTTGAATGTTCAGTTCTTTGTCCTTATTTTCTTCTTAACTTGATGTGGATCTTATGGAAGAAAGAATGTGGATGATTGGAGGCTTGCAATCATTGGCTCGCACTCAGTCCTCCTAATACGTGCTCAATGATTCGAACTGGGTATGCCACATTGCTTTCTAAGCATCTCTTGCTTGAACTGTGCTTGATGGTGAACTTAACACCTAATTTTGCTGACTTTTCAGGCACATCGAATGGAAACTGCTGGCGCTGCCAAAAGAACTTTAGAGGAAATGATGAGGAGCCTCGAACTTGAAAATCGTCAATACGATCCTCGTTCTTTCGCAAGTCGGGAAGGAAATATTGAAGGTGGCTCCTCTAGAGGTGGATCAAGGAGATCCTCACTTAGGCAGACTCGGAGTCCTAATGATGCATGATTTGTATTTTTATTTTTCCTGCAAAACAAAAGGAAGTGTTCCTTAGACAATCTTGTATTATTTCCTATGTTCAATTCTTGGTCCTTGGCACCATGTTGAGACTTTAACTAAGACAAGTTTAGAATTCACCTGATGAGATCTTGTAGTACTAATTTAAACTTATCTTGCTTGGCTCTGTTGGAATCTGCACTTACTTGAATGAGGTGGAACCGAATGCCCCTAGTTTAAAATGAATGCATGATTTTTTGGAAATCTTGGTGATGATGATGGTGATCTTTTTGAAAAATGAGCCATGGGCGAATGCCCCTAGTATACAACAGGATGCATGATTCTTGAAAATCTCAATGATATATATATATATATATATTGAAAACTGAGACATGGGCGAATGCCCCTAGTTTGGAACACAAATCTAACAGTCTTAAAAAAACTTGATTTGATCAATTTTTTGAAAACAATGGTGCAAGTGATGATTTTTGAAAACAAGTGGGTTAGACATGTCAAAATGTTGCAATTTGATCAGAAAAAATCTTTTTTGAGTGTCAAATGGTCTTAAAAAATTACACGAGAAGGTAAAACTACATGGAATTGCATGAGTGTAAGACTAAAGGGCTGTGCCACTTGGCAAATAAGGAGTGCCATTTGGCACTTTTGGATTGTTGTTCGGCACTTTTATAGTGCCGAATTGCACTTAGCCATGCCACGATGCTTACACCATAGTGGGCCGACTCCTCACGCTTTTCCAATGCGTGTTTCGCGTTTTCGTATTTTTTCGAAAGATTTTTACTTTGTTTGTGATCAGGAAACACTCTCCTAGTCAACTACAAACTCTCTAAAACCTGTTTCAAACCTAATTGATTAGGAACTGATGCAACTTATTTAAACGAATTCTCCCACGACAAATCTTTGCATAAAGGTTAGTAAAACATAATAATCACAAGCAAAACACATCCATGGCTAGCAAAAGAAGAAGACATTTCTCTTCTGTGTACACAAATCCTACTTCTGTACGGAACATGCAATTGGGTTTAGAGATGGCTGAACGAGTGGACCAATCTTTTGTCAAGGTTCACTTTCACAAGATCACTACAGAATACTCTAATTGGTTGATCGACAAGATTGTTGACAAGGAAGCTGAAAGAATTGCTATGAGAGAACAATTTCTTAGAGACGACCGGGAAAGACCTGATGAAGACAACTATGAATTCAAAAGAAGGGACAGGAACAATGAAGTACCTATCACAAAAGAAATTAATGACGAACAGAAAAAGAAAATATTGAAGACAAAGTGACCTTCTTATTTATTTATTTTTCTTTTTTTGGCTTTGAACGTGCTTATTTTAGAAGTTGACATAAAACTCTTATGTTTAGGAATTATTTAGGATTTGCAGGTTAAGGATTCTGTTTAAAGTGTAGGCTTTTGGGGTTTGGAATTTTTATGGTTTGGTTTAGGGTTTAGGTTTTTGGATTTTGTGTAATGACATGGTTTAAGAGGATGGTTGAATTTTTGGTAATTTTTGGTTAATGGGAAAATGGTGGGTTTTGGGAAATTGTGACCGAACCAATGCATGGTTGCCTACGTACCCCCTTGATAGAAGGATCAGGTCATCATGTACATTTATGATGATGGGCCTTTTTTTCTTTTTTCTTTTTTAACTCTCATTTTGCATAGATTTCTCTTTCGAGTTTTCAACCTATCTTCTTCTTCTTCTTCTTTTTTAAAGTCAAACCTAAAAAGGTAAATAACATAATTTACAAGCACTTCAAACGTGGTGCTTTTAGACTACCACCTCAGACGTTTTATTTCTTCAATTGATCCATGTTGGTTGGCTTAGTGAAAGGGTTTGCATCCAAGTCCATCAATCTTACTGCTCCCCTAGAGTATAGCTGCTTGATAATGTATAGGCCTGCCCAATTTTGTTTGAATTTCCCATTTGCATCTTAAACCGGGGCTCAGATTTCCTTCAACACTAAATCCCCCAACTTCAAATATTTGGTTCTCACCTTCTTGTTAAAAGCTTTCCTAAGCCTCCTCTAATAACCTTGAATGTGATACAAGGCTTTAAGTCTCTTCTCATCTAGCATGCACAACTGATCATATCTGCTTTGCAATGAATCTGCTTTAGAGATTTCACTTTCCAGTATTATCCTTAGTGAACGGACACCCAATTTAATGGGAAGGACTGCTTCCATCCCATACACCAATGAATAAGGAGTGGCTCCTATGGAAGATCGAATTGATGTTCTATACCCCCAGAGTGCATAGGGCAACTGTAGGTGCCAATCCTTGTAGTTCTTTGTGCTCTTCTTCAAGATTCGCCCTATGTTTTTATTAGCAGCCTCAATTGCTCCATTAGTCTGAGGATGATAAGGTGAAGATTTGTGGTGTTGAATGTTGAATTGTCGTAGCAGCTTCTCTGTTTCTCCTTTAAAGTGCAACCCATTGTCTGAGATAATTTCATGTGGTACCCCATATCTACAAATGATATTGGTCTAAATGAATTTAGCAACTTTCTTTGAATTCAGGACTTTGTATGAAGTAGCTTCTACCCATTTAGTAAAGTAGTCAATGGCTACGAGTATGAATTCATGGCCATTGGATGTTGTTGGGTGAATCTTCCCAATAATGTCTATTCCCCATGTAGAGAATGGCCAAGGTGATGTCATAGTATGTAATGGCATGGGTGGCATATGTTTCAGATTTCCATGGACTTGGCATTGATGGCATTTTCGAACATGAGCCACAAAGTCGGCTTCCATAGTGGTCCAGTAGTAGCCTTGTCTCATTATCTTCCTTGATAACATATATGCATTCATATGTGGCCCATAACTTGACTCGTGAACCTCTTCAATTATCTATTGTGCTTCCTTAGTAGTTACACAAAGGAGATGAATTCCATCATATGATCTTCTGTAAAGCTTTTCTCCACAAATGATGTAATTAGTGGACAACCTTCAAATGGTTAACTGAGCATTCTTGTCTGCAAACTTCGGGTATGTCCCATCCTTGAGATATTGTAGGATGTCTGAATACCATTCACCTTCCTCATTCTTTTCCTCATCTTCTTCTATTGTCATGTAGTAGGCTAGTTCTTCATTTTGCTCCAACACTATCGATCTAGCTTCATCTTCTTTTGGCCCATCCATCATGGGTGCCATGGTTGCTAAAGCATCTGCGATTTGATTTTGCATCCTCGGCACATACTAATATTGGATCTTGCTGAATTTTGGTGCCCACTTCTGAAGACATTGATGATAAGGCATAAGTCTTTCTTCTTTGATCTTCCACTTATTCTGTACCTGAGAGATTATTAATGTTGAGATTTCGTACACCTCCAACTCTTTTACTCCAAGGCCTAGTGCTGCTTATAAACCCATGATGCAAGTTTCATATTTTGTGGTATTATTGGTGGCAGGAAAGTTGAGTTTGCCAAAAAATGGAATGTGTGTCCCTTTTGGAGAAATCAAAAGAACCCCAATGCCACTTCCATTTTGATTTGTCGCTCCATCAAAATACATCTTCCATGATTCTACTTCAATCCCCATGATGTCTTCATCCGGAAAATCTCCTTAGATCTCTTCAGCTTCTTGGAATCAACCAGACCTTGTAAGCAAGCATGTAATGTCTGAATTTACGAGTTGCCTATACGAGTGCTATACATGTCTTCTCAAGTGGCAAATACTTCTCTTTATAAGGCAACATCTTCTTGCTGATGTAGTATATGACATTCTCCTTTCTAGTCTCCTCTAGGTATTATGCAAGTAAAGCCCCCATTGATGTATCTGTAGTGGTGAGATACAACAACAATGGCTTTTCAGGAGCTGGCGGGACAAGTATCGGCGGTTTCATCAGATAACTTTTGATCTTCTCGAAAGCTTCTTGGCATTGTTCATTCCACACTGTAGGGACTTATTTCTTGAGCAATCTGAAGATTGGTTGACATGTCACGGTGAGTTGAGTTATGAATCTGCTGATGTACTGTATTCTCCCCAAAAATCCTCGGATCTCCTTTTCAGTCCTTGGAGGCTTTATCTCTACAATTGCCTTGATTTTGTCAAGATCAACTTCTATTCCCCTCTGGCTTACCATGAACCCCAACAGTTTTCCAGATGTGACTCTGAAAGTACAATTCTTTGGATTCAACCGCAACTTGTAGAATCAGATTCTTTCAAAGAACTTCCTCAAAGCCGATATGTGCCCTTCACAGTCTTTGGACTTCACTATCATATCATCAACATAAACCTCTACTTCTTTATGGATCAAATCATGCAACAAAGTGGTGGCTGCTCATTGGTAAGTAGCATTAGCGTTTTTAAGGCCAAATGGCACGACCCTGTAGCAATATGTCCCCCATAGAGTGATAAAGGTGGTTTTTTCCATATCTTCTGGAGCCATCTTAATCTGATTGTGTCCTAAAAATCCATCCATAAACAAGAGCAGCGCATGCCCTGCTGTCTTGTCAACCAGGATGTCAATGTGAGGCAATGGAAAGTCATCTTTCGGGCTGGCCTTGTTCAGATCTCTAAAATCTACACACATTTGGACCTTCCCATCTTTCTTCGGTACCGGAACCACATTAGCTAACCACTCTGGATAGTTGACCACTCTTAGGAATCTTGCATTGTACTGTTTCTTTACTTCTTCCTTGATTTTGAGAGTCCACTCCAGCTTCATTCTTCTTAACTTCTGCTTGACTGGCTTTATGGTTAGATCTGTTGGAATGCAATGTTGTACTATATCTATATCAATCCCAAGCATGTCTTCATATGACCAGGCAAAGACCTCCTTGAACTCAGTCAGCAGTGCCACTAATGCATCTTTCTCTGAGGTGGTTAGGGTATTGCCCATTTGGATCATTTTGGGCTCATCATCAGTTCCCAGGTTAATGGGTTGGGTTTCTTCTTTTATAGGTTCTAGGTATCGATGTTTTAATTCCTTATTATTTAGAGTTTCTTTACCAATTTCAAAAATAAAAACATTCAAAGCCAGCAAATAAGCAGAATCAGAAATCATATTAAAAGGGAAAGAGTTTTCAACAAACTCTATAGACTCAACAAACTCAACTGGAAAACTATCATAAACAGACTTAATAGGAATAGAAACACTAGCAGAAATAGATTCAATAGGAACAGAAACAATGTTCTCGGCAAGAGTGATTGGCTCGGCGGTCTTGATCTTCTTGGCAAAAGCGACTGACTTGACGGTCTTGATCTTCCTCACAGAGTCCTCCATGGGGTGGGCGGCTCCCTCCCATGACCAATTCTTCAACTCGGTAATGGCTTCCACAATGGCAAGTGACTCCCAGTAAGCCCCTTCTTCCCCCAGCATCAGTACTGTGGGATCTACATCCATATCATCTGTAATTTATTCTTCAACCTTCATGTCTGTGGGCTTGTCAGTCATAAAAGCATCCATGCGCTCTATGCTATCTATCCATTCATCAAATAGATCGTGTTTACTTCTATTACACAAGTCAGTGGACTGAAGGAGATGTTCTGACTTACTTTCTTCTATTTTCTCCTCATTATGTTCCACATTCTCAAGTGTCCTGATTCTGAGACTGTGGACCATTAGCTTTTGGTCTAGAATGGCTAGCCTAGCTTATATGTCATCTTCCTCTTTAGTATTTAGGGTTGGTGTACTTGGTTCTAAATCATAATACGATCCAATTCTGGAACTTCTCTTCCATGCTTATGATACCTAGGGCCAGACCTTGAACTAACATTGGTGATATCACTCCAATCTGAAAGATGCTCATAGGGATATTTATCATGATACATTTTATTGGCTTGTGCATTCTCCTCTCTTGCATCCTCTAACACATTTATCAACCAGTATTGGTCACTATCAGTGTCGCTCCACCTGTTGGCTTCGACATCGTCTTCTATGTCTTCATCATAATAGTCCACATCACTGTCATATTCCTCATAGAATAGGTCTGCATCTTCACCTTCTCTATCACTAGGGGGTTCACCCTAATCATCTCCACTGTATGAGCTATCATAACTTCTACTATTGTTGTCATCACTATTGGTGCTGCTGTCATCATCATCATGTCCACTATCACTGTTGCTATTGTCACTACTACTATCACTCGTCTTCACTTTCATCTTCATCATCACTAGGGTTTGTTCCTCCTTCCTCATCTCCATCACTGGCTCTTAGTTCATATGGGCTCTTCAATGTATACTAGCAGGCCTCCCAATATTCTTCTTCTTCTATATTACAAATAAGATCTCCAAGGAGTGTATTCATGGCGTTAGGATCCATGTGATCAACCCAATCAGCAGGAACCCAAGTTGTATCTTACTTTTTCAATTCTGGAACCTCATTGTTGCAATCAAGTAATATCTCGAAACCGGGCACCATTGTCTTTGTCACATAATCAAATCTCGGTTCTGGGAATCCCCAATATCGTTGACTTTCTCCAGCTTTTACAAACTTCCCATTCAATGTAGGAGTGTAGGGCTTTAGAGGTTCTACAAGACAAGGGAGTCCTTTTGCTTTGGCTTTGGCTCGAGCCATCCTTCTTACTTCTATCTCTAGCAAATCATCATCAGTGGGATTATAGCCTAGCCCAAAAGGTGGTGTGGCAGTAGGAATCGCCAAGTCTTAAATAGTTGGTTTCTTCATAGCTCTCCCCAAATTCATCCCAAGAAAGTAATTCATTCTTCTCATCATTACTACCACATTGTTGTTACCATAAGGAGCGAAGTCCATTGGGATCTTTTCGACTTCTTCTTCTCTCTTTTCAAAACCAGGCCACTTAATCTCAAAGCCATCCAAAGTCAATGGCTCTTTCTCAGAATTAATACCATAAACAGGTTAGGTACAGTCAAAGTATCCCCATAGATGGTCACAATAGTCCTTTCATATGGAAACCGAACCTTTTGATATAAGGAAGAAGGTACGGCTTCTGTGTCATGGATCCATGGTCGCCCAAGGAGCATATTGAAGCAGGAGGCTATATTAAGGACTTGAAAATCCACCTTCTTGACCATTGGTCCTATGGTAAGCTCTAATGTTATGGTTCCCAAGACCTCTCTTCTACTATTGTTGTATGCCCTCACATGTTAATCAGTAGGCACAAAGTCTTCAATGCTCAGGCCAAGGCAGCTTGCAGTCTTCAAAGGACACACGTTCAAGGCACTTCCATCATTTACCAAAACCATTGGTATTCTCTTCCCCAAGGCATCTATAGTGATATGCAACGAATCATTATGGTGCTTCTGTTTCTTTGTCAAATCCTTGTCAGAATAAGATATATCGAGTTCTCTATTGACGGTCCCGATCATGTGGTTGTAGGGACTTGGATTTGGTTGAGCCAGTCTACTAGGTTTTGTCAGTGTTTGTATGAGGCCATGAGTAAACCCCATAAGGATATGTTGGCTTATGTCTTTCGTAGTTGCTTGAGAACTTCATCTTCCTCGACAGGTGTTTGTTGGGTAGATCTATTCAAAGCTTCCACTAGGTTGTCAGTCTCTAGATATGGGGGTTTGAAGTGTCCCCCCCCCCCCCCCCTGCGGTGATGTGGGCAATTTTAGTTAGGTTATTAAGATTAGTGTCTCGGGGTTTGAAGTGTCTCCCCCCATTTTTAGGTGCTTGGCTATTCTTTTGGGGTTTGAAGTGTCTCCCCCCATTTATGGATGTTTGGCTATTCTCTCGGGGTTTGAAGTGTCTCCCCCCACTTGTGGATGTTTGGTTGTTTTCTTGTTTTGGTATTTCATTCCATATGTCATATCCCACAATGGTAATAGAGGTCCTATCCATTAATTCTTCCCATGTCATCATGAAGCACTTGGGTAGGTCATAGATCAAGGTGGACGGGTCTTCCTTATTCTCTTCTTCGGTCATCAAGCAATTAATCCTTGGTCCTTTCCCAAAATTGTGATTGGGCAAGGGATTGTTGGTGATACTAGGCCTTGTATGCGGTGCAATCACTTTGTTGTCTATTAAGTCTTGAATTGCATGACGAATGGTGAAACAATTGTCAGTCTCATGACCAGGGATTGGTGGAAGGCACATCTTTTATTCACATCAAACCTTGAGGGCAAGGGGTTCAAAATTGGTCTTGGGTCTAAGGGCTTCAGTAACCCTTTTGCTTTTAGCTTATCAAACACTTGGCTCATGGGCATATACAACTCATGAAATTCTCTCTTGGGTCTAGGCTCTTGGGGTACTTGCACAAGTGCAATGGGCGCAATCAATTGATAAGGATCATTTTTATTAATATTGGAAATTTCTGCAGCTTTAAAATTAGACCCTACATTCTTTCTAAACCTTGGAAGGTCATCAGTATTTATAGTGCCATTGTTTATAGCATCCTCAATTTGGGTTCCAGCAGCAAATAAAGATTTAAAATTGGGAAAATATTGTGTAAACAAGTATTTATGGTATACAGGCAATAAATTTTTTACAACCATGGCTAACTATTCTTCCTCACTTGGCCTACTCATCATCTATGCGGCCTTGGCTCTCCACTTGGTAATGAAAGTAGAGAAGGATTCTTTCGGCTCTTGCTTGGTAGTCTTAAGGTCTCTCCTTGTGATATCCACTTCCATATTGTACTTGTACTGCTTGTGAAACTCTCGGCAAATGTCCTCCCAACTTTTGGTTCTTGCATCATCCAAGTTGAAGAACCACCTAAGAGCGGCTTCGGTCAATGTGTTTTGGAACATCTGAGCAAGCACTTCCTTGATCGTGCCTAAGGGCTGTATAGCCCTCATATACATCTTTAGATGGGACTTTGGGAAACTGGTCCCTCAAACTTGTCTAAAGTTGGCATCTTGAACTTGGGTGGCAACCTTGCATTGGGGAATAGGGAGGGAGAATCGTAGTCCATAAGTTTCTCCATCTTACGGGCTCTTCTAATCATCTCCTCCATTTTATTCATCCTCTCATTGATCTTCTTCTCATTCTCTAGGGCTGGTGAATCATGATCAGTCTTATCCTCTTCTTAATTACCCTTTGAATTCTGAAATTGTTGCATCATACTATTCATGTCTTCCCTCAGCTGAATCTGACTAGCTACCATGGTGTTGAGTAGCTCTTGGGTGTTCATGTGTTCCTTTGTGTTTGGGTGTTCTCCCTTTTCTGCCATGTTGCTAGAAGCTTCAAACTTCTTGTGGCTTGAACTGTCTTGGAGGTCAAAGATGGGGTTGTGATGTTGCAGCAGTGGAGTCTCTTCAATTCTTGAAGGCTTCAATATTGTGATGGGAGTGACAGGCTTAGAGCTAGAGCTACTAGCTTGAGTGTTGGGCTTTGGTTCTCTTTGTAGGCTTCCTTCAGATCTTGACCAGATTCTCCCCTAATGATAGGCTTGGTTGAGTTAATCAAAGCTAAGAACCCATCCACATCCATCAATCAATTAAAACAAACACACACAACATGCAATGCAGTTTTAACTAGGATCGACCAAAGGGTGGGTTCTAAGTCATTATGTTGTAGGGTGGGTTTGTTGCTTCATTATTTCCCATAGCTAAGACGTTACACCTCCTAACTTGTAATGTAATGAACATTGCGCTGGTCCAAACAACATGGTTTTTCCGTTACAGTCAATAGGAAATGATCCAGTGACTTTAGGCTATGAGTTGGTGAGTTCGCCACTGGGTACCAAAATCTAATGAAGACTGGTGATCCATGGTTACTACCACCACAAAATTGTTGAAAAGTGGTGCATACATTGTTGTTTGAATGGCACACACTATGACAGTTAGGGAAAGCTTTTAACAAACAATACAAACAACAAAATACCATACAAAAAAAAATATTATACAACATCCCATCAAACATAAATAAACAAACAAACAACTATACCATGCAAGATCATGCAAAACAAAGGCACACATTTGGTCACTTATGTCTAAAACGAAGCTTAGCCCTCGACATCCCCAGTGGAGTCGCCACTGTGAGAGACCTTGACAAAAAAATTGTCCCTTAGAAAAGGGATTCGGGTACCTTTTAGGGAACCTCTTTTTTTGGGTAAGTTGTATGGAGTCGCCACTTATTTTTTTTTTATAAAAAAATAAAAATAAATAAATAAATAAAAACAAAATATATGCAAATAAATGACTGAATTGTTCTCTTCATTGATTGAATAAAAGAAATTACATATCTTGAAAAACTTTAAAATTACATAACTTTGGGTCCTAGTTACAATCTACAAAAAATACATGGCTTTTGTCCTAGTTACATTCTACCCAAAAAAAATATAGACAAGGCTAGATCTACTTAACCAATGACCTAAATCCGAAGGCTAGGTTATGGAATGCGAAAGGTGTTAGGCACCTATTCCGCCCAGACAAAGTCTAGTCTTCTAGACTCTTGTGACCAATGTACATTTTTGCATGTTATGAATGATATGTTTAACATGTGACACTAAAATTAAATCACACAAATTTATTTATGAATGAAGTCTCTTCTTTTGTTTTAAAAAATTCAAATCTGTTTTGATTGGTAAAAGAAATTGATTTTGATTTGTTAAAATACCAGATCTGTTTTGTAGTATGTAGAAAAAAAGTGGCTTTTGGAAATAAAAATTCAGATCTGTTTTTATTACATAAAAAAAAAGTCTTTTGATTTGAAAAATATCAATTCTGTTTTCTAAGAACTAAAAAAAATGGTTTTTGGATTTATAAAAGATCAGATATGTTTTTATTACATAAAAAAAAAAAAAAAATGTTTCTTTGATAACAGAAAAATTAGATCTGGTTTGTATATGTTAAAAGAGAACGAAAAAGATTTTTTTAAGAAGAGAGTTTCACTCATAATTTAAATTTATGCAACATGAATTAAAGAAAACAAACACAAACACAAACACAATCATGTTTAATCTTTTCCTTTATTTCAAATTTGCATGTATTAAAGAAAAATCAGATTTGTATCTAAGAAAGATACAAATCAGTTTTTAATTAAGAAAAATTCATATCTATATCTCATAAAGATGCAGATCTATTTTTATTTGAGAAAAATTTAGATCTACATCTAAGAAAGATGCAGATCTGTTTTTGTATTAAGGAAAAATTAGATCTACATATAATAATGATGTAGATCTATTTTATTTCAAGAAAATCCAGATCTACCCCTAATAAAGATGTAGATCTGTTTTATTTTAAGAAAAAGAATTGCTCACATACAGATTATTGACATTCAAGAAAGAGATTATAACAATCAAATCAAATAAAAAAAAAAAAAAAAAAAAAAACAATCATGCTTTAAATAAAACAACAATTAATAATTCATGCTATGGATAAAACATTCATCACCATAAAATGATAGCATAAAAAAGAAAGGGCGATTGAAAACAACCTCTTGCATGAGCCCTCCTTGTTCTTGAGAGGATGTTTTAGGGTTCAAAGAAACTTATTCAGTTATCTTTGAAACCTAAAAACCCTAATTTAAGCAGCAAATCTCAGAGAGGATTAGCAGATATCAGTAATTTAAGAGACTCAAAACGTGTGCCCCTCAGAGCGTAAAAAAAAAAAGTGTTGAATTATGAGGTTAAGTCTCTATTTATAATGGTCAAAGGGCTCTAAAAAATAGGTATGGACGATTAGGGTTTGAATCCGAATGCATCCTTTTGCCAAAAGATCAGAAAAGGCTATGCCTTATCGTCACCTAAAGGCCGTTGGGCCAAAGCCTGCAAGGAGAAAATTTGGCCCTTTTAGAGTGTCGTTCGACACTCCAAAAGTGCCGAATTGCCCTTTGGACTCTGAACACTCTTTGTGTTTGGGTGCCGTTTGGACTTCTCTCCTAGGGTCTTTTGGCCAGTCCTTGTACCTAGACGCCTTTTCATCCTCTGTTTATATTTTTTAATCTCTTTTCTGGATCATTCGGGCTATTTAAGAACAATTATCTTCTAAATAAACACCCTAAAATAAATCTTGATAAAGTTCAGATTATCCACAATTTTATTGTTATCCAATCATCCCTTTTATTCCTATGCATGCAATCCTATTTTAAACACTAATTATCAACCAATCACAAAATTATTTAATTAATTTTAATGGATTAACCAATTAGAATTAATTTAAACTAATCATGTGTGGTCAACCTTACCTAGACACAATATATGTCGACCGTACAGATTTGATCATGCGATATCTTTCGACCCGATGGTCCGATTTGGAAACCGGAAACACTGTTACGACCGTTAGAATCTTAAGATCCTTTTTGTGATATGTAATGAATGAATTAATGCATGTAATGCAAAGACTAGTTGATGCATGTAATGCAAGAACAAATTAATGTATGTAATGCAACCATGATTTTTGAGGTATATAGATGGCCATTCAAGTCATCCTCCTTGATTAAATTATGAGTGCAAAATTGAGTGTCTACACACTCAAAAGAGCACATCACCATATGTGTGGAAATAAAGACAGATAAACAATATGAAACACAATAATAACAAATATGAGACTATAAGAAAACTAAAGCAAACTAACTCTCCCCCTAAGTTAGATAAATAATAAATAAATAAATAAAACTTTTAGTTTCTCCCCCTAAATTAAAAAAATTAAAAACCTTTTCCAAATCAGTTAAAAACCTTTTCCAAATTTCATCTATTTCTCCCCCTTTTTGTCACATATTGGCAAAGACAACCCAAACAAAGAGTAGATAGTAAACATACAAAACAAAGGAGAAGATAAAATAGAGAATCAAGAAAGCAACTCCCCCTATGAATAACATAGGTTTTAAAAATAGCTTTCTCCAAGTTTTAAAAAAAAGGAGAAAATTTAGGAGGTGGGGAAAACTAAAAAGACACAAATCTAACCAAAAACAAAGAAGTTGAGGATACACATGAACACAAATATTCTCTCTTTCAATATGTGCAAACTTGACACTGTGACCCATAAATAGATGCATGCAAACATTCTAGGTACAATTAGTTAAGACTATACAATATAGATCTCAATGATATAAAAATTCAGCATGTAATGTTTTAAAGAAATATTTGCACATTTATTATCCATCATATCTAAATAAATAAAAAAATTCCAATTTTCAACAGTTCATACATCAAGAAAAATAGCATATACTAAAATGTACAGAACTCAAAAATTAATCAATCAATTTTTAAATCAAGTTGAGTACCCAATTTAGCAAAGTGAGTGCGTGATGTGTGTGAATACAGTGAGAGATATGACTACAAGAATGCAATATGGACAAAGAAAACAATATAATGCATGTGAATCCTAACAAAAATGATGAATGAAAAGACAGATTGATCAAGAAACGAAAAACCAAAAATTTTCTAGTTTCGATCAGTTAAAAGGAATCAAGCTAGGAATCAAAAAACACTTTAAAACATATTCGACTGATCAAGAAGAATCGAGTGAGGAATTGAAGCAACCCGAGAGTTTCAGATTAAAACTAGAATTTTCTTTTTCCTTTTTGATCAGTCGAAAGACTGACTCGATCGGTTGAATTATCAAGAAACAAAAATTTTGAAAAATTCTGGAAAATTTTTTGTAGAATCATTTGAAAAACTGTTTTTATGATATGACATGTATGTTCATGACTTCAAATGATTTTCAAAACCAAAATTTTCAAAGAAAAATTCAAACTTTATTAAATTTCCTCACTCCCCGAAATGCATTAAACACATCAAGAAGTTTAATTTTGGAAGACCACAAAACTTAACACACAATTACATGTACCAAATTTAACAAAATTTTGCTTGTGGTGTGTGCAACTAGCAAGTGCGTGAGATACTCACAAGGTGACATGTAAACAGAGAATAAACACACTTTCTACAATATTCATCACATAAGTTTGAAAGTGACTATCACCTAAAGAGTTACATCATATAACTCCCACATCTCCTAGAAAACACACTTGCAACCAAGCAATTTTTTTTTTATTGATTTTGATTTTTTTTTTCTTTTGAAGCATATTTTTATTTATTTTTCATTTTGCTTTTTACTTATTTTAAATAATGTACAATAACACTTTAAGTATTTTGCTATGCAAGTGTTACACCTTACCAAGCACGGCTTTTATGATTTGCACACAGGTGTTCATGATTGGCGAGTAACAGCGGTGAGATGGTTATTTATGCCTTTCTCCTAGGATTTTTTAGTCCTTACAATCAAAAGAATGTGACTTCAAAATCAAGAACATGTGTTTAAAAGCCATAAACAACTCACACAATATAAGCACTACATAGCACAAACTAGCAAAGTGCAGAAAAATAAAGCTTATCAAAGTTAAACAAGGTACACAATCATGAAATGCAAATTTCATAGGCCAACCTCAATTACACATCTTAAAGATGCAAAATACAAAAAACAATAAAAATCTTTTTGGGTTTTAAAATTTTTATGACCAAAAACAAAAAGCACACATTATGCTAAATAAAAAATGCAACAACAATGCATGACAATGCTCAACTAAGCTATAGACGGCACACAAACAAGAAATATCAATTTCTTAATTAACCCGTGAGTACATGTGCAAACCAGTACATACTCATACAAAATTATATTTATCTCAAAATAGTCATGCACTTAGTTATGCAACACATACTTTCTATGTTTCTCCACAATACCAAGCATGTTCTAAATCAAGAGAGAGATATCATAATTCATGTAATCCTCAAGAAAAATAAAACTAGACACAAAATAAAATATTTTTGTCTTTTTGAAAATTTTCAATGTTTTTGGATTTTTTTTTTTTTTTTAAATCAAAACAACCAAAAACTAAAAGTAAACATATCCACAAACAATTGAAAGAATTAAATCAAGGACAAGTAAACAACACTCACCTTAGCAAGTCTTTGGCTTTGTAGGTGAAAAACCATGAGAAGCAGAGTGTATTTAAGGGATTACAAACTTCTTCTGAGAGAGACTAAAATTTTGCAGTTTCCTTTCACAAGCCAACAAGCTTAAATTTTTCAAAAGCATATGAAACAATTTATCAAGACTTATGGCAGGAGAAAAATCATCACATGTCTTAGATTGAAACACAGCATGCTTAAATTTCAATTTATAACAGTTAGGACGAATGTGACCAGACACACCACAAAAGTGACACACAGGAACAAATTTATGAACATCAGTATTCTTAACAGCAGATTTAGTCTCAGAGTTTGGTTTTTGCCTCACCAAAGAACAATTTGGTCTAATAGGACCAACAACACCACAAAATAATAGGTAGGCACAAAAACAGATTTCTTATGCAATCTATCAGTAGGTTTAAACTTAGGTTTAGCGATTTCAGCGTCTACATCAGAACTTTTACCTTTGTCTAACCTAGCAACATAAGCCTTTTCTTTATGATTCCACTTGAAGGGAGGGATATAAATTTTTCCAGCTTTAGGCTTAAGAGAAACAGAAACACATCTGTCAACAACAGCAGGCTTGGTACTAGTCAAATTTTCAAGTTTAGCTTTAGACTCAACTAACTCTTGTTCCAAGCTTTTCATCTTCTCATCTTTAGAGGAAAGTTTATTTCTCAAAAATTCATTCTTTTTGTTAGATTCATCTAATCTCACATTCGATTTCTCTTTTTCATGATTAGCCAATTTTAAGTCTTCATTGAATTTCTTAGCAATTTTCACAAATTTATTTAATTCCCAACAAAGAGTTTCACAAGCATCAAAAAGATCAACAGAAACATTAGTGTCCTTTTTATTCAAATCATCACAAATATGAGCAGACAGACACTTAAAATTATCCATGATAGCAGGGATTAAGGATCAATTCTAGGTTAAGAAACCTATAAATAAGAGCTAACCTGCTTTGATACCAATTGTATGTTCGTTTAGACCCCTTAAATAGATTGTTTAACCTAATATATTAACCAAGTAATTACTTAGATTAATTATTCAGATCTAGGTTAAACACAAATATATCATATCATGCAAAGTAGCGGAAAATAAATAATATCACGATATGAAAGGAACTGCTCAAACTTGGATTCGAAGCCCTCTTGCTGCTACTGCTGCTACTCTATCATCATGTCATCAATTTGAGATGAGATTGCAGTGATCTGGCCTTCGATGTAGGTAAATTGGATTGTGGTGTTTTGCACATGTGTCTCTAGCATACCATACATCTGCTCAACTCATGCAATGAGACAATCAAGGCGATCGAGTGCCCGTGCACGTGCTTGGGAAGAGGGTTGTGTAGAGCCCTCTGGGGCTGATGTGAACCGCTCTATCTCTTCCTTTGTGTCCCCACCTTCTTCCTCAACATCATCCCTTGGGATTTAAGATATACCAGTAGTTGGTTTGGTGATATGGGCTTTGCTTAGGGTCATTGTTTGAGCACTAATCGGATAGTCCCTTGTCACCATGGTAAGACCACTCGGAAACTTCAGCCTTGTTCTTGCTATAAAAGCCATGATGAGACTTGGAAATGGCAAGACTGTTCTCGAATTCCTCTTGGTGATGCATTTGGTGAAGAGGTAGTAGATGTAATCGTATATGTCGATCTCCTTATGTGTGAAGAGATCACACAGAAAAATAGCTCTTGGTCCGGAAAATGAGGTCAGGTTCTTCACTAGGTAGAGGTTGTGGAGCATTATATAGGCCAATGTCCTCATCTCCGGGGTGAAAGGACCTGTGTTCAACGCCTTCTTTTTTAGATCACCACCGAGGAGTTGGCTCAAAGAGAATCCAATCTATCATCATATTGGATAGAAATATGTTGAGATGGTGGACAAACTTCCAATACCTCTTGGATAGATTCCCTTGTGACAGAAAATTCTCTTTGCCTCACCCAACAATTAATGCGCTCCCCTTCCACAAGGGCATTTGCAAAGAATTCCCTTATGATTTCGGCAATGACATTCCTACTTGGGTTTAACAACTTTGTCCATGTCCCCTCCTTGAACACTTCAAGAATGAAAGTGTTTTCAAGGGTCTCCATGTTTACAACCTTTTCCATGATGATCGGTGCCCTTTTGTAGAAGTCGTTGTAGGCCATATCTGCCTCAACACTTTGGAAATTTTCTGAATCAGTGTGTGGGCGCTTTGATGACTTCTTTAGGCCCGAATGCTTAGTAGGAGACATCTGCAAAATCATTCACAGACACAAAGAGACAAGTACAAAACACAAAACAAGAACACAAACTTGATTAGTACCAAGTTAGTTCATAAAACAAACATAAAGGCCTAAAAAGAACATAAACACTATCATAAGATCATGTTATAAGTGCTAAACATGTAACAACATTTATCTAGCATGAGTGATACGCAAAACATGACAAGTGAGCAAGTGTGTGCATCAAGTGTGCATGTGGTGTGCATATGTGATGCATGATCAAGACATAACTAAGTACATTTGGGTCAAAGTGTATAAAACACACAACCAATGATCAAAACATGATAAATATGCATAATCATTGTGATCCCCAAAGTTTGGTACTCATCGGAGTCCAAAATAACACCAAAATGTCATTTAGGCATTTTATCAAACACTTGGTATGCACAAACACAACTAACATGTAAACAATGCATGAACATGTGTAAAATATGCCTAAATACAAGTTAAAATGCCACAAGGGGCCAACATAAACACAATCAAAGCAAATGGGACAAAGCCCAATCAAGAAAATTGAAAAAAATTTGCACAAAAAAAAAAATTTCCCAACCCTTTTCAAAAATGAACAAAACCCATGAAAACCTAGAATCTAAGGCTTAATCTAAGGAATTAAAGAGAAAAGAGTGATTAAGCATACCTTAGAAAAGAGTTTGAGAAGATTTCACTTGAGTTTTTGTTGGGTTTTTGAGAGAAAATAGGTTTAGGGTTGAGAGAGCCTTGAGGGAGGCAAAGGGTGTGAATTTGAAAAACTGTCATGATTAGCCCTTTAAAAACTGAAAACACGCGTTTTTTGCAAGTTAGCTTCTCGCGAAGTTACTCGTAAAAAATCAAGGTGAAATTACCAAGGTGAAAAATCTAGTGACCAGAATCAAGATGCATATTCCCAAGGTAAAATTACCCTTTACCCTCTATGTGAGGTTAAATGCGGGTTGCAAAATGGGGTATCAACACAACCAAAGTCACAACATATAGAAAGAATTGATGCATGGACATGGTCTAATGCTTATGCATGTGTACCCTTCTTCACCCACACGGCACGTGCATTTGGGGTGATATCCCTAGAGGATTGGGTACTTGAACTGTGATTCTCAAACCTTTGGCTGAAGCTTGCCAAACAAAAAGTGATGGTATCTATTATCTTCATCACATCACCAAAACGGGGATCAGCTTCTCGCCCTTTTGATTGCTTGGCGTTCCGATTCCCCTTTCCTTGTCCTCTTAGCCTTTGAGAATCTGCTTTCTTCAATGCGTGAAGTTTATAGCAATTAGGTCTTGTGTGTCTTCGAATTCCACAATGGTGGCAAAAATGTTGAACTTGAGGACCTCTTTGAGACTTCAGAAGAGACTTCCCTTTAGCCTTGGGTTTGGCCACAAATGGGTTTTGAGGTTTTGTCAAAACCTTCTGAATAGTTCCAATTGGCTTCTTCTCAACCTTCACATTCTCAACAATTGGAGTTGCTACCATTGGTTCCTTAGCTTTAATAAACTTTATCTCCTTGGACACATTGGTGCTTGAACTACTTTCTCCAGTGTATCCTAAGCCGCTTTTGTTTGAAAAAGGCTTTTGATGTGCAAGCACTTCGTCAATTTTCTTGGAGGCAACACGCTTCACTTTGGCATTAGCTTGAATCACTTCTAGATCAAGAAACTTGATCTTGGAATAGGCTTCGGTTAGTTCTTCATTCAGCGTCTCAACTTCACACTTCATTTCTTTGTACTTTATGAGTATGCTCTTGTAGTCTTGTTCAGCTTTCTTCATTTTTCTAACGGCTGCCTTAGCCACTCTAGCATACTCTCCGGTCTTCTCAAGAAGAGAATTATAGGATTCTTGCAATCCCTTTGCTTCTTCATCTTCATCATTGGATTCTTCCCTAATTCCCTTAGACTCTACTTCGGTGTGTTCACCGAGTTCCTCCACTAGAAGGCTCAAATCTTCCGACGAGTCCACGGGTGCAATAGCCATAAATGCGGAGTACTTTCGTTCTCCGTCGCAACTTTCTTCCGAATCCAAATTGGAGCCGTCTGAGTCACTCAAGGTAGTTACAAAAACTTTACCCTTTGCTTTCAAATAAGTGGGGCATTCTTTCTTCACATGCCCATGCCCTTTGCACTCAAAGCACATGACTGCTTAAGATGGAGAAGAATATTTGGAATCCTTCTTCTTGAAGTCTTTCTTGTCCTTTTTGAAATTTGAGAATTTGCCCTTCTCAAAAGACTTCCTATCCCTCTTGAACTTTAAGAACTTATGAAAGTTCTTAGCAAGGTACGCCACTTCCTTTTCAACCTCATCCTCATCCGAGGTGTCTTGAGCTTCCAATCTCTCATTGATTGTTTTGAGAACAAGAGATTTGCTCTTCCTTTGTGATGGTAGAGATAGCTCATAGGTTTGAAGAGAACCAATGAGTTCTTGAATTTTAATCTCATCAAGGTCTTTGCTCTCTTCGATGGCAGTAACCTTTGCACGGAAGCTCTCTGGCAATGATCGTAGAATCTTCCTCACAATCTTGGAGTCCTCCATCTTTTCTCCCAAGTTGAATTTGCCAATCACCACTTCATTTAGCTTTCCATAAAATGAGTCGAACGACTCGTCTTCACTCATCTTCAACTCCTCAAAGCGAGTGGTGAGCATTTGCAACTTGGTATCCTTCACCTTTTTGGTGCCTTCATAGGTAGTTTCCAAGATTTGCCACACCTCCTTGGCAACTGTAACATGGGAGATCTGTGAAACTCGTCAGGGGAGACACCACAAAAAATAGCATTTAAGGCCTTGCTATTAGCATTAGCTGCCGTAAGAGCCGCCTTATCCTAAGTGGATTTGGCAGCCTCCGGCCTAGTCCATCTTATCTCAATGGCATCCCAAACACTGTCATCAATAGAACAAAAGAATGCCCACATACGGACTTTCCAAAATGCATAATTGCTCCCATCAAAGTATGGAGGAGCATTAAGCGATTGAGATCGATCCATCTAAAAAGGGGTCTAGGATCACACTTAGGTTATGAAACCACAACAAGTGAACCTACTCTAATACCAATTGAAAGCTTAAATTTGTGTGAAAACACAAGAGCTTATTTAGGCCCTTAATTAAAAGTTACGACCTAGTTGTTTTTACTCTAACTTAAACTAAGTGCGGAATAAGAGTAAATAGGACCGAACAAACGATAAAACAACTCTAAGCCATATTCATCAAATAACAGTAATATAATGAAAGTTAAAAAAGTAGGGAAGAAGGATGCAAACACAAGATAACACCGAGATGTTATCGAAGAGGAAACCGAAGAACTAGGTGAAAAACCTCTCTGCCACCCTCCAAGCGGTAAATCGATCTACTAGAGAATAAGTTGAAGTACACGAATAACAAAAGACCCTCCAAGCCTAGTCTACCCTATGTACTTGAGCCCTCCAAGCTCCTGCTACCAACTGACTTGACAAAACCCTATCTTTTCTAGCTTTTCGGATCACGCAATTCAGCCCGATTGCATTTGCCAAACGATTGGCTTCTTCCAATACTTCCCAGTAGCACCAAAACCTCACTTTACACTCAGATTGGGTGTGGTAAGTGTTTGGGTTATCAACCTCTCAAGGATATAGATATGAAGAGGTAGGAGTAGAGGAAAACTACAAAGGATTGTGTAGATGATTGTGGGTATGACAATGTCTAACTCTCAAGTGTGTATGCTAGGGTTTTCTCTCTAAAAAAGCACTCCTTGTAATATGTGGGTAATGAAGGTATATATAGTGTGGGTGAAGACATGATGCTGCAGATATGCCAAAATAGAAAAACATAATGTTTTGCGGGAATGCCTTACCCACAAATTACTCGTAAAAATCAGCTGTCCTGACTCTTCGCATTTCAGTCATATACTCTGCACGTGGCTTACTTCGTTAGATAACTTCTCGCAAATCTTCTCACAAAATCCACTTGGTCTTCAATGAGATCTTAAATCTTCACACTCTCTCTCACACACAACCCTTACAATAAAATCCCACATAAAATATAGGGTAAACGTGATTGAACATAATTACAATCAAATTTGGCACGAAATTAAAACCAACACAAAATAGTTGTAAATAACAACTTTGCACTAACAAATTCTCTTTCATCAAACCCTTTACCTTAACTCTCTCTCTTTTCTACATATCCCAACCAATCCAATTCATATTGTAGAAGATTATTCTAATGACAACTTTGATATGACCGATATTTTATTTGCTATCGGATTGTTCCTTTTCATTGTCTTCATTATGGTAACGAAAATACTTATTTCCTTCTGCAAGCATTCTTTGCCTCCCGGTCCTCATCAGATTAGGAACCTTACCACCGGTGACCAACAACACTCGATCAACGCCATTGAACTTGGCCTTGACGAAGCCACTCTACGCAACTATCCGAAGCTTATATACACCCAAGCCAAGCTCCACAAGGGAAATTCTACTGCTTCTTGCTGTTCAATATGCTTGGCTGATTACAAAGACACGGATGTGTTGCACTTGTTGCCTGATTGTGGTCATCTCTTTCATGTCAAATGTGTTGACCCGTGGTTACAGCAACATGCTACATGCCCTGTGTGTCGGAACTCGCCTCCTGCTGAGACGGCTCTTTCAGTGGAGAAGTATTAAAAAGGTTATATTCAATACATAAAACTCTCACTTGTGGAAATAAAATGAATTACCATATCCTTATTAGCAGCTTTTTCGGGAATGAAGTGGTAGCTAGCCCACCTTTACGTGATTCATTCAAGCATGAAAAAAGCGGATTTGAAATGAGGGCCAAGGTGCCAACATTTTGTTCATGGAGATCCCTAAGGTGCATTCATATTCTATATTAGTTAGCATTGGTAGCATTGCTAATGTGCTGAAATGGGTAATGATAGGTTGCTTCTTAGCAGTCCAAGAATAAGATAAGTGGCCAAGAAAGATCCCAAAACCAATGGTCCATCATTTTCCCAGACAAAGTCAAAAAAGGCATAGAATTGAAGTGAGCTTTTGGGGAAAGACAAACCATGATCAATGGCCCCCTTTTAAGTTGTGCAACACCTATTTAGTAGTTGTCCAACGATCAAAGGTAGACGAGTTCATGAATTGACAGAGAAGACAATATCAGACAGACTAAGAGGACTAATAATTTGCTGATGCTTGGTGTCATCAAGTAGAGGAGTACCTTCAAACTGGGAGAGCTTAGAATATGAGGCATTAGGGGTGGAAGGTGGTTTGGTACCAAACATACTAGTTCAGTGGAAGAGCTCGAAATATACGCAAGGCCAGCTCGAGATATTTTGTGGCCTAAGGCGACCGTGTTCAAATGGAGCATCTTTTTATATAATTTAATAAGTCAAATTGAAGTAATTTTCATTTATTGGCAAAAGAAAATTTAAACCATTTATCAGAGTATCAGAATATTTATATATATATATATATATATATATATGATTGTATTTTAACCTCTATCAACGGCTAAATAAATAAGCAATTTTATATTTTGTTGATGCAAACACAATAATAATGGAAATAACACAACCAGAAACTAAATAATACTTCTGAATATTATTAACTTAAAGAGAGAAATTACACAACATGGTAATTACTCTGAATGTGCTGTCAAGTAGGAGGATCCAAGAGGTTGATTCATTTCCAATTTTGATACCTCTACTCTTCACCTCCCCCTTGCGCACGTATCTAGCCCAATATATGAGACAATTCATTTTAGCCCATTAATCACCACAATTAAAAAGAACATAAAAGTCTCTCTCCTTTGAATGTGGGATTAAACATTTTCACTAACTCCTCATCTTTCATATTCACTCCCACATCTTTACATTTATATTGTAACATTTATTCATTTTAATTATTTAATATTAAAATGCTCCAACATATTCGAAATCACCATTTAACGATAAAAATGAAAAGAAAAAAATTTAGATCTCTCTAGTCTTCATTGTTCACATCACCCTAAAATTGTAGTGGCATTCACCAAGCTAATGTGACGTAATAAAAGAGAAAAAGTAAAAAAATAAAGCATTTTTCTGTACATCACATGGGTCACTCAGTGGCTGTGTGATAAGTTTAGAAGGAGAAATTTTTTCAATTCCCAATAAATTTTTTTGTAAAAATAATTAATTATTGTGTGATCTAAGGGCACACATTAGCAAAATCCTATTAAAAATATTAAAACACTTAACTGAATAATGACTAGAAATAAAAGGGTGAGGGGGCGACATATTGACAGTAAGTGAAGCTACTTTTTCAATATGTGGCTTCTATTTTGTCTTCTAGAAAACAAAATTTTAGGAGAAAAAAAATTTGAGTGAGAGCTTAACACAAATCTAAAAGGTATTTTTAGAGCTAAACATGAAGGGAGAAAGATCAAAGCCACAACAAATTTCAAGCTGCTACAGAGAATTTAAATGGAGAGAATGACAAAGTTTCTAGTAATGAGTATAAAAGTCTAAGGTTCAAGATTTATTTTTTTGGGTCTTTTGTTTTTAGTTTTTCCTTGTTGAGTTGTTGAGAGAGAGATTTTGCTGTTTGTGTTTTGGGAGATTGAGTTGTACACTCTAATTAAAACTCCCACATAGAGATCGAACCGTCAAGAGCATAGTTCACGAAGAGAATTTTTTTTTTGTGTTTTTTTTTTTTCTATTTTTTCTTAGATATAGATGAGAGATTATCAGTTCTCCTGCGTAGCCCACATTTTTTTTACTGTTTTTTCTTGGTTAAAAAATTATTTATATGCATTAATTAATATTTGGAGCTTAATTAATACTTTTACACATAAAGAGATAATTTTATTGGTTTAGATTTAGGGTCTTGTTTCACTTAGGGGCCTTAGGCAATTGCATCAATTACATCTAAGATAGAGTCAAGCCTGAATATACGTAGATTGCGATAGTTGGAGATCATAAGAATTATGCGCAGCATGAATAACCATAGATGTGATAGTTCATCCAAGTCCTTCAATGGGTAGTTATATTGTTCAATCGAGGTTAGCATATGTGATGTATGAGTGTCATTGACCAAGATATTATCAACATGAAATGTTATCGAAAAGCAGTTAAAATCTTCTGTACCACTTTTGTGTACTGCTCTATGTTCCACCAATCAGTACTTGTCATGTTTTTATTTTACTTTCCTTATAAAAGAACTAAAGTTTAAAATGGAAAGCAATCATACACATGGTTAGTAGTGATTGGTGGAACATAGAGTGGTACTCAAAAAGTAGTATAGAGGATTTGCATTCATCGGAAAGACGGACAAAATGGGATTTTGCCATTTTCAACCAAATTAATTAGCCTTATGCCCTCATTCTCAAACTAATTAGGGAAATGCCCCTCTTTTAAAACTCGATTTTTGATAAATCGAGTTAGGTCCTATAGCGACGTTTTTAAGGACCTATAGTGACGTTTTTCAAGACCTATAGTGGCGTTTTGTAACTCGATTTATATGAAATCAAGTTATAGGTAAAAAAAATTAAAAAAATTGCCTATAACTCGATTTAATGGAAGTCGAGTTAAAAAACGTCACTATAGGTCTTGAAAACGTCACTATAGGTCCTTAAAAACGCCGCTATAGGGCTCCAGATTTTTTTTTTTTTATAACTCGATTTTGAGAAAATCGAGTTTTAAAAGAGGAGCATTTCCCTATTTAGTTTGGGAAGGAGGGCATAAGGCTAATTAATTTGGTTGAAAAGGGCAAAAGCCCATTTTGTCCCCGGAAAGACTTTAATATATATATATATATATATATCAACAAAACAAGCATGTAATCTATTGATTTATTTAAACAAATTAACCTTCCACCAATAAATTAAACATTCAAGCATAAGGAAATAATAATATAAGTTAGAACATCAATCCCATGGCTTTAGTTGGATTCATTCAAGCAAAGTAACATTCCCATCATGATGTTTTATCCAAGCATAAGAGATATAGAATAATGGGACAATGATTTAAGCACTTAAGCACATGGATATGAACATATAAGCTCTTGTAATGCCCTTTTTTTCCAGGACGTAGACAGTCATCATTACTTAGAAAGCTTGCCAATATTTTAGTTCCATCCTTCTCGAGTTGTAAGAAATTCATCCGCAAATAGGGCACCAAACACTAGTTTTTATGGTTTTCACACAATTTATCCTATTTTATTTGCGACATTATTTCCCGACTCTCCTGAATTCTGTTCGGTTCACATGAGATATTATAGGAAATAGCTTGATATATTTTCTAAAACTATCCACTCTTTGGCCCAAATTTTTATATTGGATAAGTAAAATGCCTATAAAAGTAGTGTCAAAAACTAGTTTTTATTTAAAAGGTTTATACTTTTGTTTTTGTAAATGTGTTTGTTAGAAGTGGAATTTTTGTAATTTGAGTATGGTAAATTGAAATTCATGTTGAGACCTTTCCATCGACTCCTCATTTGAGCCAATGGGGAATCGTTTGATTAAAATTAAATGAAATTTGATTTTATCAAGATTATTGAATAAAATGAAAAGGGTCTAGTTTCTGTCCAGTGGCCAGTGCCACTGGACACGTTGGATTGGACACGTGTCGCGTATCCAACGTGTCCAGTGGCCAGTTTGTCCAGTGGCCACTGGCCACTGGACAAAAGCTGAGTCCAAATGAAAATGACAAAATGTTTTGTCCTTTTTCATCATTTTTACGATATCTTGTTCGTTTCAAATTTGATTTGAGCCCATGAATAGTCATTTTAAAGGGAAGTCAAATATCCCTAATATGGACTTAAATTTATCCCAATCGGGTGGTCGGACTTTGGTCAAATCAAGATTAAGCTAGGGTAGAGCGTAGTGAAACTTGGTCAAACTTGTGAAAATTGTTTAGAAATATTAATTTTAACATGAAATTATGTAATTTGGATAATTTGATGGAATTTGACTGTCAACCAACCAAGGAAAATTGGGTCATTTTGATGATTAAATCGCAAAATTTGCTAACCCACAGGTTAACAAATTGAGATAAATTAATAATTGTTTTGAACAAATCCCATTATTCCAACTAGAAAAATAATATTTTTGGTATTTTTTTAATTTGAAATTTGAAATTTCAAAAGTAAAAACGAGGTTAGAGTCAGACAATATATACTGGCAAAATATATTCGATCTCATGAACCTTAAGTAGGTCGAACAATATATACTGGCAAAATATATTCGATCTCATGAACTTCAAGTAGGCCTAGTAATTAAGGTTGGTTAGCTCTCTTGTTTGAATCATACAACATTCTAGCAAAAATATTCTAAAATATTTCTAGGTTGTTTAAATAAAGCTTATTTTAACATTATGCCTCTGTTTGGATACTAATGAAAAATGAAAATTATTTCACTATTCAGTTTATTTTTTATACTATTCATGAGCCCCACTACACTTTTTTGTACTATTCATGAGCTTTACTGTCCTATTTCAGCTAACTTTTATCTTTATCTACAATACTTTCAATAATAAGTTTGCAATTTCAACAAAATAAGCGGTATCTAAATAGACTCTATATCTCTTCTCATCTAAAAAAAACACATGAAAGATTTTTATTTTATTTTTTTGCTGAGTTACACAAACAAAAATTGAATGATGATCTTTGTTGACTATTTCCAGTAGGTATAATATACAAGAAAAACTAACAAAGTACAACATACTAGTGTATATTTAGGAATAACTTATTAAACTTTTTGGTTTTTGTGCTTTGCTCATAGTACTATAGGAAAAAACTAAAATAAAAATAAAATAGGTTAGATTGCTTTTTTGTTGAAAATACTATTTCTTTTTTAATTGAGTAAAATGCAACCTGCAATAAATAAAAAGATGAGCAAAAGCTATTGAGTGAGACCTGAAAATAGTATTTAACCGTGATTTTTTGAACAAAAACAAGCTAGGTGGAACCCACAAACAGTAATTGGTTACGTGAGAAATAAACTAACTAATTATAGAGTTAAGCCTCTTTGTTTTGGGAACCACTTAGAATCCACAAACAATACAAAACATAAGCAAAAATCTCCTTATGCCAGCTTGTTATCACATCCCAAATGAAATTATGTTTAAAGAGAGAATGATGCTGCACGTTTTGCTCCAGTGAGAGAAGTATAATATAATTCCATAAAAAATAAAGAAGAATAACTTTAAGAAATATTACACTACCTAATAAATTTTTATTAAATTAATATTAAAAAAAATCTAACCATTGTATTACATGATCTTAACACATACACCAAGTTTCATATCAATCGAAAAGCCATTTGTTATTCAATCTAGAAACTCATTTTTTTATGCACAATTTTAAATACAAAAACTTGAAATTTTAAATTTTAATTGATTAAATAGTTGTTGATCTCAAATCATCTAGAAATTTAGCATGTAGAGTAAAAAAAAAATATAATCCAACGGTAAATTTGTTAAAATACGCATTCAATAAAAATTATTGAGTGGTATAACATAATTTAAAAATACACCAGGTATAACTTGAATCCAAATATATATATATATATATATATATATCCAAAGTAAGAGTGATAAAAGTACGGCGAATAACTTTTTTTTTTTTTTTAAAGAGTTCCAACATATGGTATCAATTCCTAATGATAGCTCTTTATCATCAAACCAAGACATCAATCAGTTTTTGGTATAGGCGGAGATTGAACCCTAGATCTCTTATACAACTATCAGAGACTTTACCAAGACACCAATATGTTTCTAACCAAATCCCAACTTGGTCAAACTAGAAGCCAATATTGGACCCAATCCTTTCCTAGGTCTTAATCTAAGATATTACATGGATTTTTCCTGGTGTGGATCTTTATCAGTTGTATAAACCATTACTCAGTAGTCTGAGTAATGTAATTGGAGAGAAATTTCTCTTTTCTTAGTATTTTTTTTTTTAGAGGATTGGAACATGACAGTTGACCATCAAGCTAGCTAGAAACTGGATATAATTATATATAATAGCAGCCCACCAAAGAATCTCACCGGATGTGCTAGCAAAGAATCCTCACCTTTCCTTTTCCTTTTCTTCTTAACAAGTCAAAAGCCTCATCGATTTCCCGAACTCATTCTATCTCTCTCTCTCTCATAATCCAATGATGCCTTAGATAACATCAACATGATTGGATCTGGATATGCCGTCGGATTCACCCTTTTCATAGGAACCATCCTTTTTGTCTTCCTCATGATTGCAATTTGCTTTCACGTGCATCGTACTTCTGCCTATCAACACCAACAGTCCGCCGGAACTGTCCCCGTACACTCCATCAATAACTTTCATCCAGGTATTGATGAAGCCACTCTACGCCAATACCCAAAGCTCCTCTATGCCGAAGCCAAGCTCCACCAGGGAAACTCTACCTCATCCTGTTGTTCAATATGCTTGGCTGATTACAATGACACGGATGTGTTGCGCTTGTTACCCGATTGTAGTCATATCTTTCATCTTAAATGTGTCGACTCCTGGCTACGCCTGCATGCTACATGCCCGGTGTGTCGAAACTCGCCTCTTCCTGAGGTGATGGCTTCAGTGGAAGTGACATCCTGATAAATGGAAGAGCTCTTTTATTACCATTCCATCTACCCCAATTTGTAAAAGTGATCAACGAGGAGTAGCGAATAATAATTTTCACACTAATTTTTTATGTAAGACAGAATTTACCTCTAGACTTTTGTTAATTGTAATTTTTTTTATGTCATTTTTTGGAATTTTAGTTTTAGGGTAATTATTTTCTTATTTTTAAGTGCATATAATGCCTTTTAAGTGAAATTAGAGTTCTATTATGATAGGTATTGATTAGGATCTGTTTTAGAACATATTTTCTTATTTATCAAGTTTTAAGGAAACTTTAAATAAGCCTTCAAGTGGATTTCAAACCTATCATCTTGTGAATTAAAGAACTCTTCGTAAATTTTAGGTTATCTTTCAAAAGCAAGTAGTTTTGTTTCTTGCACCTTAAAATAGAGATGTTTTACTTTTCACAGGTATTCTACTGCATTACTAATTCCTTTTTACCACTCATAGTCGATTATGTCAAAGTTGAAACAATTTTGTTTATAATTAAGAATATATTTGGTACGGATTCATACACTTTTTTTGGTACATTTTTGTTTGATTTTGTATTAAAGAAAACTTTTCACCAAAGTTTTTGTCATGAATCATTAAAGAGAAGTGCAAACATTGTATTATTGATTTATTGTATAAATATATGAAATGGACGGTACGAGTGGGCCTAGAATTTCAGTAGATATAATAAAGTTGGGAGTAGAATTAGGAAGATTCTCAAAAATAAAATTAAAAAATAAAAATTAGAATTAGTTTAGACTATTCCTCGTTGTTCAGACTATTGAGCAATGGTTTGATACATTGTATTAAAATATGAAAAAGGAAGAAAGGGATATTTTTCCCCTTTCGGTCTGCACCACGCATGAACTTCCGAACAATTATTCTCCAAAACTTATCATAGTAAGTTGGATTTCCTGTATTTCTACCTATAAAAAATCATAAGCTTCAAATTTGGTTCTTGATAGTAGCCTTTGAAAATTTCTCTTCCTCATGCTTGTGAAAAGTTTATTGGGGAGGTGTTAAAAAAAATGTAAATACATGACGTTTTTATTTTTAGAAGAAATATATGAAGTTTTAAAATTTTCTTTTAAGGGTTTTCATATTCTTAAATAGTTACATAATAGTTCATTATTAATTGTCATTATCTATTATCAATGTGGATAAGTGTAACCATTTTTATTTTCTTAAGTTTGTATAACATTTTTATTTTTATTCAGTTGTTATTTCCTATTTTTCATTGTTTTTATTAAAAATATTTCATTTTTTTTTATTAAAAAAAATATTTTAAATTAAATGACAAAACTAAACCCATTGGCATTGTATTAATTATTGAGCCATATAGCCACATTCATTTATACATAAATAATATACTAAGTGTCTACTTAACCAATCAAATAATTAAAACATCATTTACTTTTTTAACAATATACACATATGTAACAAACTCTCTGTATTTTCTAATTATTAAATTATATAAAGTTATATTATATTTATAATATACATGCACACATTCACACACATCACAATTCACACAAATAATATTATGACAAAATAAATAAGTAACGTATACAATCAGTATCACACACATACATAATATAAATTTATAATAAAGAGAGATAATAATTTAGATAGTTAAATAAATAAAATAAAATAAAATAAAAAAAGATATAAGATGAGATTCATGAGAATGAGATTAGAAATCAAATCAAAGAGAGAAAGTGAGAGTATTCTATGTAGATTTTGGTTTTAAGATGGGCTAATCTGTATTGTTATTTGGTTTTGGATTGGGCTGTGATCAGGGGGTGCAAAAATACTTTTTTAAGTGTCGTAAATCAAACTAATAGAATAAATATTTTATATATATAATTGTTAGGTTCTAAAAGTTTAGAACAATTGGCAAACCGTGAGCACAAACTTGTCTAGATATAAATTCCTAGATCTATAGGTTTGATTAGACAATGCTCAAGGTGTTACAAGTCAAAATACAATAACATTCGAGCTGCAGAAAGAAGAGTTCAAATTCTGTGAAATCTGACCAATCGAAAATTAGATTTGACTGATCGAAAATTGCAGAAAATTAGATTCTGTAGAATTTTAATTAAGCCCAACAGCCCATTGGCCCATTATGTGATTAGGGTTTCAGATCTATTTCACATAGTATATAAAGGAAACCCTAAGACATGTTTTGGAGAGACTTTGGAGGTGCTCTTATGAGATTTAAAAGTTATTGTGCCTTCCTCTTTCAAAGTCACTACCGGAAATCATTCTCATATCATTAGATCCGGTAGATCTGAAATTGCTACAACAAGATCAACAACTATTGATGATCTAAACCTCAAAGGTGGTCTTGAAGTCACAAACTGGAGAGTTTGTGTTGCTAAACCTTTGAGTGGGATCTCAAAATCACAAGCATGGGTGCTTGTGTTGCTATAAATTCAAGGAGAGAAGGAGTCCGTGGATTCGGAGCTTGCACATGGTAGTGTCATTAAGTTACTACATGAGGTAGCAATGGATTCAGGGTTAAAGCTGATTGTAAAAACTTCAGTTCTCTTATAGTGGATTTACTTTACCTTGAGAATAGCTAGGTCAAATCCTCCCCAGGTTTTTACCTTGAATCGGTTCGTTTCATTGGTTTTCTTAGATCATCGTATCGTGATGTTATTTACTTTCCGTTGCTTTGCATGATATGATTTATTTGTGTTTAACCTAAATTTGAATAATTAATCTAAGTAATCACTTGGTTAATATATTAGGTTAAACAATTTGGTTTAAGAGGTCTAAACAAACAAACAATAATGTTTTTTAATTTCCAAGTTAGGGGGTTCATTTGAACCCCCTAAAGATAACGTACAGTTGCCTCTGAGTAAAGTCCAACATTAAATAAGAATAATAAGAGAGAATAGTTAATTTAATATGGCTAGGTCCAAACTCACAGGCTTAAAACCTTTTGGATCAATTGATATCTTTATATGGGGTCATTCTACCGTACCCCCTCAAAAAAAGGAGGGTACAGTACCCACCTAAATCTGAAAAGTTAATTTAGTATTGTTTTAATCTTGACCGTAGATGTAATTTTAATGGGTTTTGGTTACTGGTTAAACAGGTTTTACATATAAACAAAAAATTATAACATTCATCAAACTTTTCTCCTCTCACATTTGCTTCTCTCCCTCTGCTTGCTTTGTCTCACAATTGCCTCTCTAAGCAAAACCCTCAAATCAGACAGCTAAAACCATTCAAGAACCAGACAACCGCACACCCACAACCTCAAATCGGCGGCACTTCTTCTCATCCAATCCAAATCATCGGCCCACTCTCTAGCTTCGTCTCTTCCAATCCATCCTTAAATCGGCAGCGCACTCATATCCAATCCAACTCGGCGGCGCTTCATCTCTTCCCGTATGACTCGGCAGCGCTTCTTCTCTTCCATTCTAAATTGGCGGCGCCACCCACAATTTTCCGGTTCTCTCTTTACATATGATTAACATTAATATGTATTTATATTATTTCTCTAAACTTTGTGGGTTTATGCTATTATTGTTTTGTTTGAGTTTCGATACTTATATATTTGACAAATTAATATTTACACTGAAAGGCTTGATAGTCCACCATTGATTGCTTGGATCACTACTGCCATGTGAAACGAAATTGTAATAAAGCTGCCGATGCTTTGTTAAAGAAATCTTGGGTTGGGCTAGAACTTCAGGTTTGGGTTGAAGACTTACCTAGGGACATTATCTTCCTTGCTCTGTTTGATGTTCATAGTTTTCTAAACATCCCCAAAATCTAAGGACCTGTAACAATTACAAGCCCCAACAATCATTCCAAAGCTTGGTACCCTGAGCCTCCATAAGTAACTAAACTTTAAAATAATCATATTTAGAAGAAAGTTTCAGAATTTAGTTGTGTTTAATAGATAATAATCTTGATTTAGTTTTGTGAATTTGATCCTGTTTTGTGGAGATTTTTTTTTTTTTTTTTTTGTAATTTCTTTGGGCTTTCACTGATACAAAATAAAAAATTCCCATTTGAGAAGGTAAAACTCTAATATCTCCTAGAGTCATTTTGTTGTGATATTCTACATGGAAAATCTCGAATTTTTATCAGGTTGTTGACTCTGAGTTCTCTTCTTTTTACACCTCTATTTCCTCTTTTCTTGGTCCAACCCTAGCAGTTTGGGGTTGTGATACCCTTTTAGTGTTTTTTCTATTAGATGAGTGCATGTCTTGCATGCATCTGTTGTTAATTAAAATTTACGGCATTGGAGTATGTAGATCTCACATTTCATATATAACATCTAACAAACATGGGGAAATAGGTATGGCATTCTTGATTCTTTGTTGACAATTATGTGCTGGAGTAGAGTGTGATTAATGTTTATAGTAATCTCAATTTGCAAATGTGGATTTAAGATTTCGAATTTGTCGATTCTAATGCCATTGTCAAGCTTTGGAACATGTTTAATCTCCCAAAACTTGCCAAAACTCCACTAAGGAGGCACTTTTCATTTCCCTTTCTCGCATCCATGTCTTTGTGTCTTCCTTTTCTGTTTAATATTCAATGCCACCAAATTATATCTTACTTCCCTGCACAAGCATTTAATCTTCATATTGGTGGATTCAACCTAATGTATCTTATTGGTCTTGCTTATAGACACATGGATTATTGTCTACAAGGTCTGCACCTTGCTTTTGGAAAATCTGAGCAATCAACCTATACAATTTATAATGAAAAAAAAAAAAAAAAAAAAAAAACCCTCTGCCAAACTTTAATCATCGTCTTACTCCTCGTCATTTTTTCTATAATAATCTTTTAATTTGTTAGTGTTGTTAATATTTTGCTATTAAACTATGATAGGTATATTGGATTCAGAAGCACAGTTTTGTTAGGGTTCGACATTCCAGAAGAGTAGGCATTCTACTCTATGTCATCTTAGAGATACTATTCTGGAGTGTCATATCAGGAATTTTGCATCTACTGGGAATATACTGGAAGCTTTAAATTCCATCGGTATCATGGTACTACAACAAAATGTAATTTTAGCGACGAAAATTAATGAGGAAATATTTTTCGTCACTAAAAATACAGATTTAGCGACGAAATATGGATTTTGTCGCTAATAATGAAAAAAAAAATTATAACATTTAGAGACAAAAAGTAATCTTCATCACTAATGATGATCTAAAATATGAGCGCGAAAGGGGAAAATTATGGCGGGAACTTAATTAATCTATAGCGCCAAAGGGGAAAATTGTGGCTGAACTTAGGCTGCTTGTTCTTGCCTTGATTTCCTAGTAATTTTTTATGCTAGTTTGTTGCAGGATAGGTAATCAACTACTTTATACTGTATTGACCTATATATATTCTTTAGGAATTGCAAGCAAACTAGCTCATTGGTCATTATATTGTGTTTGATGTTATTATCTTTTTAATTTTTTGTCCAAACTTTTGGAGATCATTATGAATAAATGAAAAAACAAAAATGGATTTGTTATATTTGTCTCTAATATTCAGTTGCTAGAAGATTATTCTCTGGTTTTGATTATTCAAATAATAAGTTAATAACCAACGCTCCTCACTCACAATGGTTATATTATGGATCCAATATAGGTATTATCCCTCTCACTGCTCTTATGGGAGATTTGATTACTCCCAGCTTGTATATTTGATTACAACCATCTTATCAAGTCTGCATCAATGAAGCGTGCAATAGCCTCTATGCCAGAGGCTTAAAATCCCTATCATTTATTATGGTTTGATTATATGGTTTTCTCTTTGTTTATGGGTGTGTTTCTTTTGATACCTAATTTCCTTGGTGGAGAATTGGCAAAACTTGGTTCTCTCTTTGATTTTAGCTCATCATCAGTGTTGGGCGTACTATAGTGTTTTGCTTGAACATGGGATGCAAATCCAGCTTTTGTAAAACAACTTGCTGAACATCATTTTGCAGAAACTTCATGAGCTTTATGTACCTTTTGTTTTAACTTGTTACAAAGATATGGAATGAGAAAAAAGTTCATTTCTACTGTCTATTCTTTCTGCCTGTCCCCTTTACTCTACCTTCAAAACATTTGCCAGTCTTTTTTTTTTTTTTTTTTTTTTTAAAATTTAAATTTGTTTGGAATTTTTGAAAAATTTCCCCTAAAGTTACTAAAAGGAAAGGAAACTTTCAAATGATAAAAATGTCACTATGCAGATTTTGTCCGTGCTTATAAGAAAATGTATTCCATGATAAACTTTGGAAATTAGTTTTTCCTTTTATCAATCAAATATGTGGAAGGAATTCTTTTTTTTTTTTTTTTTTTCATCTAACCAAAACAAACCAACATTGTAATTAACACTATCACCTTTATTTTGCACCAATACAATTACAAATGTAACAAAGGATATAACAAAATAAAATAAAATAATTGCAACAAAGGATATATTACTACCCACTGCAATAATAACTGCATTTTAAAAGAAAAGAGAAGGTGAGACATTGACCATGAAAATCAAATACTTCTTCAACCAAATGCAATATACAAGTGGGACCTGTGCTATGAGTTTATGAGCAAATTGTGCGAATACAATATACAAGCTGGGAGAAATGGTGTTTGCAATACAAACTGCCCTCTAGAGCTGCATAATTAGATGGGGTTATAGGACAATCACCATGACAGCACTTGAAACATGACTTGTAGTAGGCCTAGCTCTCCACTGTCACTTGCAAATCTAGGTAAAAAGCTAGCCAACTATACACATACATACATAGACATATTTGGCTAGGCATGGTGGTGCCCATTTCTAAAAGTTCTGAAAGCTCGAAAATGTGTTGAAAAACACAAGAGCTGTTTAGACCCCCCGATTAAAATTACGGCTTGGTTGATTTTACACTAACTTAATACTAAGTGCGGAATAGTGTAAACACAAGCGTATAAGCAAGACAACTACTCTAATCCATATTTAAAGCACCGCAGCAGTATAATGGAATATAAAAGAGTAAGGAAGAGAGATGCAAACACAGAAAACACCAAGACGTGTTTTCGAAGAGGAAACCGAAGAACTCGGCGAAAAACCTCTCCGCCGCCCTCCAAGCGGAAATCGATCCACTAGACAATCAGTTGGGATACATGAGTTAGCAAGAGACCCTCCAAGCCTAATCTACCCGATGTACCTAAGCCCTCCAAGCTCCTACTCCAACAAGGCTTCTCGGAACCGTGTCTTGTCCTAGTTCTCCGGATCCCGCAACAAGCTCCATGTTGCATCTGCCATCTTTGGCTTCTTCCAATGCTTCCCAGCAACTCCAAAACACTCTCTACACTCTAAATAGGTGTGGGTTGTGTTTGGGTACAAATCTCCTCTCAAGGTATGATAATGGGAGAGGGATGGAGAAGAGGCTACAATGATTTCTCACTTAAGGAGGAGTAGCTCTCTCTCAAAAGATGGGTGTGTGTGTTGTAGAAAACCTATCTAGGGTTTTTCTCTCTGAATGGCCTCTCTAACATTTGTGGGTAATGAGGGTATATATAGTATGGGTGAAGGGTAAGAAAGTCACTCATTAAAATCCTCCAGGCAGAATGTTTCGCGACTATCTCGCGGGAAGGCCTTACCCGCGAGACACTCGCGAAAACGACAACCTGGCACGACTCTTCAGCTTCCAGTCATGTGCTTCTCACATGGCTCTTTCGCGGCTTAGCTTCCAGCGACACACCCGCGAGATCCACTGATCTTCAATAAAGCTTGAGTCTTCACCAACTTGATACTAAACCCAATACAATTAAATCCCACAAAATACAAGGAAATAAAATAAAGTAATTACAACACATTTTGTCATGGAATAAAGCCAATATAAAACATAGTTGTAAATCACAACTTTACAATCTCCCCCTTTGGCTATTCCGTGACAAAACACCCTATAACAGACTCTAGACTTAAACGTGAGTTTGGGAACACAGGCAAAACTCACTCACACTTAATTCTAGATTCTGATAAGCTCTTGAAACATATGAACAAGTAACTCCTGAAACACAACAACAAAATATTATCATTGTATGCAGAAAACTTGAAAAAACATATGGAGCATTAAAAGCATGATCAAGCAAGATGAAATAGAAAACACTAGATCATGGCAAGATCAAACAAGTAATCACTTATACAGAAGTAATTACAATGCTCATTCACACAAGGAATGAACATCTGGATATGCAAGATGATAAGCTCATGTGAAGAGTACCATTTGCAAATCCAACACTCAACCAATGCAAAATACTTGAAGTATTTGCATCTAGGAACAATCCTACTAGGGCACAAGAGTGTTCATCACTCAACCAATGCATAGAACGTATATGCATCTAGGAACAATCCTACTAGGGCACAAGAGTGATGTATTGAAGTAAATGTATGACATTAAACTTCAAAAGCACAAGCATAAAGGCTGCATAAGCAAAGTATTGCAAATACATGGCACAAACCATAAAAGCCTACAAATACATGCAATGAAACAAAACAACCCTTAAAGCTTACAAAAGCAACATGGGTACATGAATATAAAGTACTTCCCTATCATATCACTCCCCCTATCATGAATCATAGGAGCTGTGATGAACTTGGAACATATAAACCTGTAACCTGAAACACTTGCACAACACACATTAGACCCTCAAGGTAAATCAGATAATGTAACAAGTAAAATGCGATCAAGTAAACATGTTGTGAAACATATGAGCAACTTGATCAAACACATGATAGTCATATGGAAATGACTACAATGATCATATAGCAAAGCAAATGATCATCCGAACATGCAACCAATAAAGCACAATAACATAAGGGTAAAAGCATGTCCAACACATAAGCACGATGCAATGAGAGCAATAAAGCATATCAAAGCACCATAAAGTAACGAGAAAACAAGCATAAAGTAGATCAAGGTTTTCTCAAAAAAAATGTCTTCTCCCCCTTAGTATATGCATCTCCCCTATGGCTTTCTCCCCCTACGAATGTGCACAAGGTAGAATTTCTCCCCCTAAGAGTGTGCACATGAGTCATATAGAAATGACGATACTCTCCCCCTTTTTGTCACGAATAGACAAATTAATCAAGAGGAAGGAGGGAAAGAAAAGAAGATAAGAACAAGGGTAAAAGATGATGCATGAAGGGTGCATGATGAATGAGAAAATGAAACTCAAACATAAGACAAAAACATTTTAAAACAATGCTACAAAGCATAAAGAACATGACATGCTAAGGATGATGGAACATGATGTAAACCTAGACATGACATGGACACAAGAACATGTTATATGTGCTAGAAGGTCTAAAAGAACTTAACTAGCATGAGTTAAGGCAAAAACATGTCAAGTGTTAGAGTGTGTGCAGCAAGGTGCAGCTACTGTGCATCTAGTGTGCATGTGAGATGCATGAGCAATGCATGAGCAAGGCACTCAAGGGGCAAAGTGTACAAAACACACCACCAATGATCAAAACATGATAAACATGAATAATTATGGTGATCCCCAAAGTTTGGTACTCATCGGAGTCCAAAACAACGAGAAAATGTCATTTGAGCATTTTATCAAACACTTAGAGTGCACACACTACACAAGTATGATGAACAATGCAAGAACATATGAAAATCTTGCCTAAATACATGTTATATTTGCCACAAGGGGCCAACAACCAAAGCAAATAATCATTTTAAACAAAGCCCAATCAAAAAGATTGACAGAAAATAAGTTTTCCAACTCCCATTTGAGAAAATCCCAACTATGAACATAAAAACCCCAAAAACGTAATCTAAGGATCAAAATCAATGAAAAGAGTTAAAGATTACCTTAGAGATGTTTATGGAATGTAAAACACTTAAAATTAGTTGGGTTTTGATGTAGAAACATGAAAATAAGTGTTTGGGAGAAGATGGGAGAAGTTTAAAACAAAAGACCCACGAAATGCCCTTTAAAAAGCTGATCTGGAGATTTTCGCGGGAAGCTGACTCGCGAAAGTACTCGCGAAATTTTCGCGGGTAAGCCTTACTCGCGAAAGTACTCGCGAAAATTTTCGCGGGTAAGCCTTACTCGCGAGCTACTCGCGAAACAGTCGCGAAACTCTCTGTCCAAAGCTGAAAAAGCTTTAAAATTGGACCATTTAACTCCCAGTTGAGCCTATACATGAAATAGGTCACAAAAACACCCAGAAAACATGTTTTTCACATAAAAACACTTTAAAAACTTTGAAAAACATGGGTGATACAAATCACTTCCAAAAGCAAACAAAAAGAACAAAAATCTTTTTAGTTTGAACCACATATGGTTGAGCACACACACATCACATTTGAACATGTACAATCACACAAATGAAATAGACATTCATTGAACAAAAGTCTTGTGTGTTGTGTGTGAGGATCAAGTGTGGAATAGTCCTTAGACTAGAGTGAAGCTTCAATGATCAATTCAATCGGGTCATACACAACTGATACGAAATCAAGTGGACAATCTCCATTATAGAAATGAGTATATATGACCTCCCACACATTGAATACATAACTTCAGAAGCTTTTCATTTGGCTTCTATATAAGGCATAACAATTGGTCCATTTTATTTTGTTTGGACAAAAACATCTCATTTTGAGATTGGTGCTTGAAATTTATGATATTTCAACATTGATGATTAGCCTTTGGCTTTTTGAGCACCATACAAAACATATTAAAAAGAGTCGCTTTCCCTTTTTCCTAGTCAAATACTAGTATGTGCGACAGGCTTTTGCAGCTCAATATCTCTTTTCATTTGGAGATTTACATTTGGTGAGCTCTATTTAAAAAAAATAAAGTGGGAAGAGATATAGACACAAGTCTATGCAAGTATCAAGACCAACAAGACTATTGACCAATCATTCATGACAAGCTTGAAGATCTATTTACAACAGTCACACATAGTTTTCAAGATTTCTTCCACAAAGAACTAGGTGCATACAAAACAAGCTAAGCTCGTAAATGCACTACGCCATTAGTACGAAGGTACTAGGCCAAACTCACATGAGATATGTGCTCAAACATATACGATCAAACTTTTTGAATTTTTCACTTTTTATGTGGTTTTGGATTTTTTACTTACACAAAACAAAGACATAAAAGTAAGATCAAAACAAAAGCAATGCATACAAATAAATGCAAAATGCACAGATGCATGAAGATATGACATTCAATGCATGAAGGGTCCTACAAAGATCGAAAGAATTAGATCAAGGACCAAAGGAGCAAAAGCTCAACCATAGGAACCCTTCCTCATCCAAACGGAATGATTGCTTGGAATGAGTGTCTCAAGAGAAGTGAGACGAGGGTTGGGAGAATGATAACCGGAGATGCACATAGTCAAGGAGTTAAGAGCATTAAACACTTTCTTTAACAACATGCTATTTTCACTCAAATCCGGTTTATCATGCAAAGTACAACTTCCAAGAGGCTCAAGTTTCTCTTTTCTTTTAATTCTTTTAAGAGCATGAAACTTAGAGCAATGAGGTCTTAGATGACCAAAGGCACCACAATGGTGACAAACAATGTGTTTAGGTCCATTAGGCTTTTTGGGAATGGATCTAGCAACTTGGGTTTGTTCTCTCTTCAACTTAGAACATTGAGGCCTTATATGACCAATCACACCGCAATGGTGGCAAGTTGGAACAAACTTAGATCCACTTAATTCCCTAGAATTGGACCTAAACAGAGGCTTAGGCTTAAGAGCCTTTCTCTCCACTTTTTGATTTCTTTTATGTGGAGGAATGTACACCGATTTGTCCTTTGAGGCAAAACACACATTAGGCACAAAATCGGGTACCACAACATGATTGCAACATATATTTTCATCATTTTTGACAATAGGTTCAGCAATCAAACACTTGGCATGCATCTTAAGAGATTCATTTTCAGATTTAAGATCATCAACAAGTTTGTTAGACAAAACAAGTTTAGCATCCAAGTCCATGTTCAAACACTCAAACTCTTTCAGCTTTTCAAGAGAATTTTCAGCAAGCTTTTTATATTTTTCAACCAATTTATTGGATTCATTGAGCTTAGCAATCAAATCATCCTTTTCACAAATGAACTTGCTCAAATTCTTTTGAAACTTCTTAGCTTCTTTCTTCAAGAGTTTGTCAACAATACCCATGGATTCATATAACATGGCATCACAATCATGAGGATAAACACTCATAGATTCATTTTCACAAACACATGGCATGTTACAATCAACAACATCCATACAAGCATGTAAAGCATTATCCATGGCAAATAAACACAAGGGGTCAAGGATCACACGTAGGTATTCAAACCACAACAAGTGTACCCGCTCTGATACCAATTGAAAGCTCGAAAATGTGTTGAAAACACAAGAGCAATTTAGACCCCCAATTAAAATTACGGCTTGGTTGATTTTATACTAACTTAATACTAAGTGCGGAATAGTGTAAACCCAAGCGTATAAGCAATACAACTACTCTAATCCATATTTAAAGCAACACAGCAGTAAAAATGAAATGAACAAGAGAGGGAAGAGAGATGCAAACACAGAAAACACCGAGACGTGTTTTCGAAGAGAAAACCGAAGAACTCGGCGAAAAACCTCTCCGCCACCCTCCAAGCGGAAATCGATCCACTAGACAATTAGTTAGGATACATGAGTTAGCAAGAGACCCTCCAAGCCTAATCTACCCGATGTACCTAAGCCCTCCAAGCTCCTACTCCAACAAGGCTTCTCGGAACCGTGTCTTGTCCTAGTTCTCCGGATCCCGCAACAAGCTCCATGTTGCATCTGCCATCCTTGGCTTCTTCCAATGCTTCCCAGCAACTCCAAAACACTCTCTACACTCTAAATAGGTGTGGGTTGTGTTTGGGTACAAATCTCCTCTCAAGGTATGATAATGGGAGAGGGATGGAGAAGAGGCTACAATGATTTCTCACTTAAGGAGGAGTAGCTCTCTCTCAAAAGATGGGTGTGTGTGTTGTAGAAAACCTATCTAGGGTTTTTCTCTCTGAATGGCCTCTCTAACATTTGTGGGTAATGAGGGTATATATAGTATGGGTGAAGGGTAAGAAAGTCACTCATTAAAATCCTCCAGGCAGAATGTTTCGCGACTATCTCGCGGGAAGGCCTTACCCGCGAGACACTCGCGAAAACGACAACCTGGCACGACTCTTCAGCTTCCAGTCATGTGCTTCTCACATGGCTCTTTCGCGGCTTAGCTTCCAGCGACACACCCGCGAGATCCACTGATCTTCAATAAAGCTTGAGTCTTCACCAACTTGATACTAAACCCAATACAATTAAATCCCACAAAATACAAGGAAATAAAATAAAGTAATTACAACACATTTTGTCATGGAATAAAGCCAATATAAAACATAGTTGTAAATCACAACTTTACAAGTTCCATGGATGTGTCATGGGCAGCTACTAATGCTATGAAATCCAAGCCAAAATCCAGTATATAATTGTACCTTCCAGACTACACTATCATCCCATCTTTCATAACCTGGAATTACAAAGGAAATAAAGTGCTTAAAATTTAAATATGAAAAACACATGTATGTGTTTGTTCTTGAGAGAGAGAAAAGTAATTGAAGAAATGAAAGGACGAGGGGGGGTGGAATACACTTACTAAGATAAGATCCACATTATGCAAGAAATCAAGTTGGTGGTTATACCTATGTCGGACACAGTCATTTGACAGTTCCGCACACGTGGATCTAATGAAAATGCCTAAAAAATATATAACCCGATGTAGTAGCCTTGATTGATGACTATTTCATATTGGATCTGTAGTTTCAATTCAAGTGTTTACTGAAAATTTTAAAATTGTCAACAATCTTTGTATTGGATTTTTTGCACAACTTGCTAATTGTACAGACACCCTATTTCTAACCTTAGACACCACAATAAACACACAACTGTGATTAAGTTGCAGATGTTGCATAAGAACAATTAGAAAGCACATAAGGTTATACATCTTCGGTTTTATAGTATATATAAATAATAAATATATAAACATCAAGAAAGTGACCTCAACTACGTTATTTTATAGGAAGGTATGTCCCTGGATGAGATGGAAGCTACCAAGGGAGATACGTAGGAAGTTAATTGGTATATTCAAATATTTGTGGAAGAAACCAAGATAATTTCAGCTGATTTTTTTTTTTTTTTTGTGAACAAGAGTAATTATTGTGGTTGTGCTAATTTCTTGGAAAGCTTTTTTTTTTTTTTGGTTTTAGATTTTAGATCTAAATTTTTTAATAACTTTAAAAAAATTACTATTGTGATGAGCAGTTATCAGTAAGTCAAAAAGTGACTTCAGTGATGGGCCCAAATGTAAAATTATAGTCAGATGTGATATTAGTACTACTTATTGTGATGATTGAATTGTCAATTGTAAGGAAAAAAATAGGGTACCATCGAATGTGACAAAAGTACGGTCAAAAGTAATGTTGGTATAGGCCAATGTAACAATGGAACTATCAAATTTGAGAATAAAAAATAGGGTACCACTGAATGTGACAAAAATAAAATTAGATGCGATGTTGGTACTACTTAATATGACAATGAAACCATCAAATTTGAGAAAAAAAATAAAGGAATCACTATATGTGACAAAAGAACTGTCAAATTTGATATTGGAACTACATAATGCGATAATGGAACCATCAAATTTGAGAAACAAATAAAGGAACCACTAAATGTAACAAAATAACTGTCAAATGTGATGTAAGAACTGTACAATGTTAGAATGAAACCGTCAAATGTGAGAAACAAATAAAGGAACCACCGAATATGACAAAAGAATTGTCAAATGTGATGTTGGAACTGCACAATGTGAGTATAGAATCGTCAAATGTGAGAAAAAAGTAAGGGAACCACCAAATGTGACAAAATAATTGTCACATGTGATGTTAGAACTGCACAATATGATGTTGGAATCGTCAAATGTGAGAAAAGAACTATCACATGTGAAGTTGGAACTACACAATGTGAGGATAGAACCACAAAAAAAAAAAAAAGGAACCACCCAATGTGACAAAAGAACAGTCATATATGAAAAAAATAGAACAGATGCGATGTTATTACTGCTTAATATAACAATGGAACCATCAAATTCGAGAAAAATAATAAATGAACCACTATATGTGACAAAAAAACTGTCAAATGTGATATTGGAATTGCGCAATGTGATAATGGAACCGTCAAATGTGAGAAAAAAAAAAGTAATTACCATATGTGAGAAAAGAACTATCAAATGTGATATTGGAACTGCACAATGTGAGGATAAAACTATCAAATGTGAGAAAAAATTAAGGGAACCACCAAATGTGAGAAAAGAACTGTCACATGAGATGTTGGAACTGCACAATGTGAGGATAGAACTGTCAAGTGTGAGAAAAAAGTAGGGGATCCACCCAATGTGAGAAAAGAACCGTCACGTGTGATGTTAGAACAGCACAATATGAGGATGAAACCGTCAATTGTGAGAAAAAAGTAAGGGAATCACCCAATGTGAGAAAAGAACTGTCACATATGATGTTGGAATTGCACAATGTGAGGATGGAACCGTCAAATGTGAGAAAAAAGTAAGGGAACCACAAAATATGACAAAAAGAACTTTCACATGTAATATTGAAACTTCACAATGTAAGGGTAAAACCGTCAAATGTGAAAAAAAAGTAAGAGAACAACCAAATGTGAGAAAAGAACTGTCAAATGTGATGTTGGAACTGCACAATGTGAGGATGGAATAGTCAAATGTGAGAAAAAACGTAAAGGAACCACCCAATGTGAGAAAAGAACTGTCACATGTGATGTTGGAACTGCACAATGTGAACATGAAACCGTCAATTGTGAGAAAAAGTAAGGAAACCACCCATTGTGAGAAAAGAACTATCACATGTAATGTTGGAATTGCACAATGTGAAAATGGAACCGTCAAATGTGAAGAAAAAAGTAAGGGAACCACCAAATATAAGAAAAGAACTTTCACATGTGATGTTGAAACTGCACAATGTGAGGATGAAACCGTCAAATGTGAGAAAAAATTAAGAGAACCACCAAATGTGAGAAAAGAACTGTCAAATGTGATATTGGAACTGCACATTATGAGGATGGAATCATCAATTGTAAGAAAAAAGTAAGGGGACCACCAAATGTCAGAGAAGAATTGCCACGTATGATGTTAGAACTCCACAATATGAGGATGGAACCGTCAATTGTGAGAAAAGAGTAAGTGGACCACCCAATGTGAGAAAAGAATTGTCACGTGTGATGTTGAAACTTGGAACTGCACAATGTGAGGATCAAACTGTCAAGTGTGAGAAAGAAAAATAAGGGAACCACCCAATGTGTGAAAAGAATTGTTACATGTGATGTTGAAACTACATAATGTGAGGATAGAACCGTTAAGTATAAGAAAAAAGTAAAGGAACTACCCAATATGACAAAAGAATTGTCACATGTGTTGTTGAAACTGCACAATGTAAGGATGAAACCGTCAAATGTGAAAAAAAATAAAAAAAAAAACTATCACGTGTAATGTTGGAACTGCACAATATGAGAATGGAACTTGTTTGGTTTTTAGACCCCTTAAACAACAACAGGATTAATCTAGTTAATTAGCCAAGTGATTAACTTAGTCAAATTATGCAAATATAGGTTATCACAATCAAACAATCATATCAAGTATGTAGTAGGGGAAATATAAATAACACAAAGATATAATGACCCAGGAAACCACATTGGTAAAAACTTGGGGAGGATTTGACCTAGCTATCCTCAAGGTAAATTTGAATCCACTATCTTGAAAGAATCGAAGTTCATACAATAAGACTTACAAGCCCCCACACTCGACTTCTTATTGCTACTCACCAGTAGAACTTACTGATACGACCACGTGCAAGCTCCGAATCTACGGACTCCTTCTTTCTTGGATTCTCCAGCAAGTACAAGCACACCTGCTTCTGTATCTTTAAGCTCTTATGGCAGCAACTGAATGATCATCAAGTTCTTGAAGAAATCTCCTCCTTGATAATCCTAAGCTTGTGTGAAGGAAAACTCCTCACAGATTTCACAAGAGATTCACACAAACAGCAATATGAGCAACCTCTAAAATGTGGCTAGGGTTTGCCTTATATACTTAGGGCAAAAACATAAAACCCTAAACATTTTAGGAGTTAGGGCTATGTTGGAATTATGCAGCAAAAATGCATTCTACCCGAGATTCGATTGATCAAGCCTAAGCTTCGATCCCAACTTTGAGCAAGTCTAAACAAGACTAATCAACCTGTTTTGATCATGGTTTGCCAACAATACATATTAGAGTTCTAAATACATTAAATCATAAGTCTTTAGAACTTAACAGAACTGTCAAATATGAGAAAAAAGTAAGGGAACCGCCAAATGTGAGAAAAGAACTGTTACATGTGATGTTGGAACTGCACAATGTAAGGATAGAACCATCTAATGTAAGAAAAAAATTAAGGGAACCACCCAACATGACAAAAGAACTGTCACATGTAATGTTAGAACTGCACAATGTGAAGATAGAACCATCAAATCTGAGAAAAAGTAAGGGAACCACCAAATGTGATAAAAAAACTGTCACATGTGATATTGGAACTGCACACTGTGAAGATAGAACCGTTAAATGTGAGAAAAAAGTAAGGGAACCACTAAATATGATAAAAGAACTGTCACATGTGATGTTGAAACTGCACAATGTGAGGATAGAACTATCAAATAGAACCATCAAATGTGAGGATAGAACCATCAAATGTGAGGAAAAAAGTAACCTAATATTACCCATAGCCCCCTTTTTTGGGGGGGTACCGCAGAATTACCCCTTTATATGTTATAGGGAAAAGTTAATGAATGCCCTAAGGGCATTTGTTAATGAAATATTTTATGAAAGTTTTTATAAAAACAAAATATAAGCAATTAATTAATGTTTTGACAATTTTTTCAATTTCCCATAAAAGAGCTATAAAAACTTTCTTAGAATGGTTTATTAATAATTGTCCTAAGAATATCCATTAACATGACTCTATATTATATTAACTTTTCAATTTGAGTCTTTCCGAGGTGTTATCTACCCAACAACATTGTCCACAACAAAAAGAAAGAATAAAGCTAGAAAGAGTATTCTTCAAGTCATAACTCAGATTATGTGTTTATTATTTGCCTGAAAATTTAAATTCATATTTTTTTTTCCTTCAGAAGTTTAAATATAATAAGTTTTGTTGAGATGCTATCTTTCATGTAAAATTGAATAAGTCATGGGTAATTGAAATCTACAAGTTTTATATATAAAAAAATTAAATCAAGTATTTATATGGTATCTGTAATGTATTTTAGTTTTTTATAAGATAATTTTCCCTTTATAGACCAACAATTATTTGATCCACAAATAACAAAGCAATACGCCAATGAAGAATCATTTAGGAAACTGTCATTCTAATCAATCTTTAAAATAAATTCGATTTTCTTTTCAACCAATCTCTCAGAGACTTTACACTCTCTCCTATCTCAAAAATCAACAAAATACTACAAATTAAATAAGAAAAATAACAATAAATTTAAGAAAGCAATATTTGAGAACTCAAGTCCAATTAGTTTACAAGGCACCAAATTATGACTTTATAATTGCTTGCCACTAAGAGATTTTAAAACTTGGCTTAATGTGTCTGGTTCGACTGGAAAGGAGTTGTCATGAAAGGCCTTAATTAAATGGGTGAAATGTGGAGCAATAGAGGAGATGATCATGGATTGTTTAGGGAGGGTAGTACCAGTCAGGCAAAAGGTTACCATTCAGTTGCATCGGAGCTCTGATCAGGTTGGGTGTTGGTTCAGTATGGTATTGATAACTTTGTTTTAAGGTAAATTGCAAATTATACTCCTAAAGTTTGGGGTGATTTGATTTTACACCTTTAAACTTCAGAATTTAGATTTTACCCCCTGAAATTTGAGATGTTTGGATTTTACACCCTAGCGTTTTAGAATTTGGATTTTACCCCCTAAAATTTAGGGTTGTTTGATTTGATAAGATAAATTTATTTGTAATTTCAAGTATATTTTTATTAACAAAACAGGTTTTATTAAAAACAATTGTAATACTTGTGGGCAAATTAACAAGGAGTAGTGTTTTATGGGGTGGGGTGGGGCTTCACGGGGCCCCAAGGGGCAGGGATGGGGAAAGAAAATTTTCCTCGTCATACAAGGCAGGACGGGGATGAGAGAAGACAAAACCATGTGGGGTCAGAGCGAAAACCCCATCATTCAGACCCGCCCCGCCCCATTTCCATCCCTAGCTACCTAGAGAAGACTACCATGGTGAATCGCAACAGAAAATAACAGAGTTTGCAAGCCTTCATGATCAAGCCAATACTCTAATTTTTCATTCTTTCAAACCCATATGAGATTGTTCCTCACACAAAAACCAATTCATTGTACAGATTTGGAAGAGGGCTCCTTTGCTTTCTATCTATTATTTTGATGTATAAAAGAGAAAATTGAACTGATGGGACAGGCTAGGATCCCTATGAGTAGTTTTTTTTTTTTGGTTGTTGTTGTTGTTGGATGATGGGTATTTGGCCAAGAAGACAACTGTGAGTAGATGTGTTGTCTCAACCATGGGTAGACAACTGTGGTCAAGAAGCACTATTGTTAGTGTTGGAATAGTTATAAGGGCTAAGATTATTTTTATGTATCACCAAGGGTGGTGGTCCTGTGATATTCTATTTTTGGATGTATCAAAATAAGAGTTGGTGGCTGACAAGATCCACCGGCATCATCTTCTCTAGGTGGCCATGGTGGTGGAACCCAGTTGTGGCTTTTGGGTTTGGAATGTGAGTTGGGAGATAGAGGAGAATAGGAGATTGACTCCGTTTAAGTCATCATTTTCTTTTTAATATATAAGTAATGTTCACCTAGCTTGATATATTTGGTGGAGCATAGAGTGGAGCATATAAGTTGAGATAGAAAATTTGGACTCATTTTTCATGCCAAATAAAAGTAAAACACCCCCAATTTAAAAAAATAAAAATAAAAAACTAAGAAAACTCCAAAAATTTTGCCTTCTTTCTCCTCACTTTCATCTTATTTTTCCTACTCAAACTTTTCTCCATATTACTACACCACTTTCAAACGCACTTTAAAAAAATAAATTACAATTTTTGCTTATCTCTAAAGTTTATCCTTTTAATTTTGTTTAAAAAATAAATAAATATATATATATATATATATATATATATTTCCAAATTATAATAGATGCAAATTGTGGGGGGAGAAAAGCCCAACCCAACGTATTGGGCCCAAGGCCCTCTATGAGGAACACTGTTCGTCCGAGGAGATGAAAACATTCAATCAGAGGCCCATGTAAAAGGAGAATGTCTGGAGATGAACACGTGTAAGATCCGAGGAGATGTTCATGTGTCCGAGGAGTCCAATATCCTCGGATCCGAAGAAGTTTGGCCCGACAGGTGTATGGGAGGCTCAAGTGATCTTTCTGACAAATGTTAGGAGGGAAATGAGCCTCGGCCATGCATGAAGATGACAGGAACAGAGAAATATCAAGGAGACAGACTTCAACTACCGCATTAAATGCACTACACCTACCTTCCTGGCCGCATTTATGTGGAGAAGACCCCTGAACAGTACATTCTCAGCTACTGCCACTCACACAAGGCTAAAGGGGGGAGTATGATGGGACATGCACTCAAGTGGGCGTCTAGATGATGAACAAGTGGACGGTGAAGATGTAGGAAGGAAGTACTATATAAGATAAGGGTGCCTCTGATAGATGGGGATCGAAAATCAGAAGTAGAAAAGAATGTACTCCATTACTGTAGCTCCAAGAATTGTAACCCAAGTTTATGAATGAAAAACACCTCTTCGGACGTTGCATTTACATCTGTCTGAGCACATACTAATACAAATTCACCCACAAACATTGCTGTTTAATACTTTATTTCATTTCTAGCCTAGCTCTTTCACCCACTCTCTACAAATTTATTGTCTTGGGTTCAGTGGGCTCAAAATCCATACCTTCTTGGGCTTGGGCTGCAAAAATTGACCCTACAATTGGCGCCGTCTGTGGGGAGAGCTTGTGCAAGAGTGAAAACAACGGTTGATGATGGCAGGACAAGGTGAACAACAAGCAGAATCCAGGGCATCCCAACACGTGGACCATTTTGTCAACTTAGAGAGGAGACAAAATCGTGAGGGCAGTGTACACACTGTGCGCCTTAGCCAGAGCCAATCACAGGGCGGAAGTCACATGTCCCATGCAGAGAAGAACCGTGATTTACAACTGGAAGTAGAAAAACTAAAAAGGGAGCTGCGCCATGCAAAGAGGAAACGGGCTTCCTCATATTCTGAGGAGGATCTTGATGACGAGTAGGATGTCTCTTATCAGCATAAATCTAGGACACCAGCTAGCGAGTCCTACACCTATGAAGAAGAGTCCCATTGTAAGAGGCAACGTAGAAGCCCATCACGTGAGGACATGGAGAACGATGCCATGAACAGGGCTCTGAATCAGATATCTAAGTCACCCTTCACGCGCAGGATTGAGGAGGCCAGACTCCCTCGGCGCTTTAACCAGCCAACGTTCACCATCTACAATGGTAAAACTGACCCCATGGAGCATGTGAGTCATTTTAACTAGAGGATGGCTGTCTACTCCAGAGACGAAGCTCTGATGTGTAAGGTTTTCCCTTCCAGTCTTGGGCCTGTTGCCATGAGGTGGTTTGACGGCTTGAAAGCAGGCTCCATCAACTCCTTCAAAGAGCTCACTCAAGCATTCGGCTCCCGTTTTGTCACATGCCGAAGAGTGGCCAGACCCTTCTCTTCATTGCTATCCTAGTCCATGCAGGAAGGCGAGTCATTGAAGGCATATTCAGACAGATACTGGGAGATGTTCAATGATATGGAGGGCAATAATGATGCAATGGCCCTCAGCACGTTCAAGCTCGGCCTCCCCACTGACCACGGTTTGAGGATATCTTTATCTGGCACACCGGTCACAAACGTGCGTCAACTAATGGACCACATAGAAAAGTATAAGAAGGTTGAAGAAGATCAGCAGCAGGGCAAGGGAAAGGACAAGGTTATCCCCCAGTAGAGGAGGGATTCGAGGTCGGACCGTTACAATTACAATAAACCGCGGAGGGATTTTGCCGGGCAATCAGGATCGACGAATCCTCAAGCGGTCAACACCGTGTTCAAAGAGCCAGTGCACCAAGTCCTGGAAAAAATCAAGAATGAATCATTCTTTAGGTGGCCGAACAAGATGATAGGAAACCCCGAGAGACGCAACCATAATCTCTACTGCCAGTACCATCAAGACCATGGGCATACCACGGAGGATTGTAGGAGCCTGTGGGATCACCTGGACCAACTGGTTCGCGATGGTAAACTGAAACACCTCTTGCACCCCTCTAGCGGCCGAGGGCAGACGGGCTCAGGGCCACGCAGAGATGACCCCTCAAAGCCGCCGCTAGGGACTATAAACGTCGTCTTCGCCGCGCCGGGGAGAACAGGATCCTGGCCATTGAAAGTTATGTCGGTAGGCCGACCATCCGCAGGGGAGTCAAGCCGAGGACCGAAGAGAGCTAAGTCTTGTGCCCCGCTGGTTATGGGTTTCTCGGACGAAGACATGATTGGCACCATCCAACCCCATGATGATGCACTAGTCATCACCCTCAGAATAGGAGTGTACGATGTAAAGAGGGTGATGGTGGACCAGGTCAGTGCTGTGGAGATAATGTACCCAGACCTTTACAAGGGGCTAGGCCTAAAACCCCAAGACCTGATGCCATACGATTCCCCCCTCTTGAGCTTTGAAGGAAGGCCTGTCATCCCGAAAGGCCGGATACGCTTACCTGTGCAGTCCGGCTCCGAAGTGGTAGAGTTGGACTTTATAGTTGTGGACGCATATTCACCCTACATGGCGCTCGTAGGCAGACCCTGGATTCATGCACTTGGGGCTGTTCCCTCTACTTTGCACCAAAAGGTCAAATACCCATCAGAGGGGCGGATACATGAGATCCGAGGAGACCAGTCTATTGCTCGACAGTGCCTGGTAGCTGCCATTCAACATAAGACCCTAGCCGAGTCCTCGGACATAGCCGAAAGGGATTTATAGCAACTACAGTCTCAGGGATTGCCTGTTGAAGATCCAGATGAAGGCACTCGATGTGAGGATTTGACGAAAGTGGTTATTGGAGATGATCCTGATAGGTTCTTTCAAGTCGGATCTCAGCTGCCTCTTCAAGAGAGGGAAGAGCTAATAGAGTTCCTCAAGCGAAATCTCGATGTGTTTGCCTGGAGTGCTTACGAAGCCCCAAGGGTAGACCCGGAGTTTATATGCCACCACTTGAAGGTGAATCCACTGGTCACCCCCAAGAAACAGCCTATTCGGCGCCCATCCAAGGAACATGCTGACGCAGTGAGAGAGGAGGTAGCGAAACTCAAACAAGCTGGGGCTATCAAAGAAGTTTTTTATCCTGAATGGCTGGCAAATACCGTGGTGGTAAAGAAGAAAAGTGGGAAATGGCGAGTGTGCGTAGACTTCACCGATTTGAATAGGGCTTGCCCCAAAGATCCATTCCCTATGCCGAAAATTGATTAGCTGGTGGATGCCACTGTCGGCCACCCTCGGATGAGCTTCCTAGACGCCTTCCAAGGCTACCACCAGATACCATTAGCCCTAGAGGACCAGAAGAAAACTGCTTTTGTCACCCCTATTGGTAACTACCACTATAAAGTGATGCCATTTGGCTTGAAGAACGCGGGTGCTACCTACCAGAGGATGATGACAAGGATGTTCGAGCCACAGCTGGGCAAAAATATCGAGGTCTACATAGATGACATGGTGGTGAAGAGCAAGGTTATAGCCGAGCATGTGAAGGACCTTGAAAGTACCTTTGAGATTCTACGAAAGTACAAGCTACAACTAAATGCTTCTAAGTGCTCATTTGGGGTAGGGTCCGGCAAGTTTTTGGGATACATGGTCACCCACAGAGGAATTGAGGTCAACCCCGACCAGATAAAGGCCATCAACGAACTACGAGCTCCTCGGAATCCCAAGGAGGTTCAGAAACTAACCGGAATGACTGCTGCCCTCAATCGGTTCATCTCTAGATCAGCAAACAGGTGTCGGCCCTTTTTCTCTCTGCTCAACAAGTGGAAGGGATTCGAATGGACTGAGGAATGTGCTTTGGCATTCCAGCAACTCAAGGATTATCTAGCTCGGCCACCAATCATGTCCAGTCCTGAGCCAGATGAGGTACTGTTCGCCTACATCGCTGTAGCTCCCTGTGCGGTGAGCCTGGTGTTGATACGATCAGACTCTGGTGTACAAAGGCCCGTTTATTACGTAAGCAAGTCGCTGCACGAGGCTGAGATTCGTTACTTGCCTCTGGAGAAGGTTGTCCTAGCAGTTGTGCTTGGCACACGGAAGCTACCTCACTACTTCCAGGCCCATACGGTCATTGTTCTCACTCAACTCCCACTCAAAGCTATACTCCGAAGTGCTGATTACACTGGTCGGATTGCCAAGTGGGGTGCAATCTTAGGGGCTTTCGATATAAGATATATGCCCCGCACATCGGTCAAGGGACAGGTCCTCGCGGATTTGGTGGCTGAGTTCACGGAGCCTCAGTTAGAAGAAGTAAAGCCCACGTCAGGCATGGATGAAAAATCAGTTGGCATGATCTCCCAACAGAATCCCTGCCATTGGGAAGTGTACGTTGATGGCGCGGCAAACCAAAAAGGTTCTGGAGTTGGGCTGGTATTGATATCCCCCGAGAAAATCATTATCGAGAAATCGTTAAGGCTGGACTTCTCGGCAACAAATAATGAGGCGGAGTATGAGGCCTTACTGATGGGAATGACTATGGTCCGTAGAATGGGTGGGAAGTCCGTGGAGTTGTTCTCGGACTCAAGATTGGTAGTAGGTCAAGTACAAGGCGAGTTTGAGGCAAAGGACGAAAGAATGCAGGGGTACTTGGGTCGTGTTAAACATCTGCAATCAGAGTTCGACTTTTTCAGTTTGCTGCACATCCCCAGAAGTGGCAACTCACATGCTGACTCCTTGGCCACGCTTGCCACCTCTTCGGCGCAAGACCTGCCGAGGATCATCCTCGTCGAGGACTTGCACAGGCCTACAGAGGCGAAAGCAGAGGCAGTCCAGGTTCACCAGGTCAGGGCCGGGCCGTGCTGGATGGATCCTTTAATCAAATTTCTCAAAGAAGATATATTGCCTGAAGAGAAGGGAGAAGCTGATAAAGTTCGGAGGAAGGCGACTAAATTCTGGTTATCCGAGGACCAGAAATTATACAGACGCTCCTACTCGGGACCATACTTGTTATGCATGCATCCCGAGGAGACTGAGCCATTACTAGAAGAGCTGCACGAAGGAATCTGTGGGAGCCACACTGGTGGTAGGTCCTTGGCACACCGAGCCCTCACCCAAGGCTATTGGTGGCCTGGCATGCAAAAGGAGGCACACGAATATGTCAAAAGGTGTGATCAATGTCAGCGCTTCACTCTAAACATTCACTAGCCAGGGGGAAATCTTAATCCGTTATCTAGCCCATGGCCCTTCGCCTAATGGGGCTTGGATATTGTGGGACCCTTCCCCAAGGCTGCAGGAAACAAGAAGTACCTCCTGGTTGGCACAGACTATTTCACCAAGTGGGTTGAAGCCGAGCCACTAGCCAATATCAGAGACGTTGATGTGCAAAAGTTTGTGTGGAAGAATATTGTCACTCGGTTTGGAGTTCCTCACACTCTCATCTCGGACAACGGCTTACAGTTCGATAGCAAGGCATTCAGGAATTACTGCAGTGAGCTGGGAATTATGAACAGATACTCCACTCCAGCCTATCCCCAGGGTAATGGACAAGCAGAAGCTGTCAACAAGGTCATACTGAATGGCTTAAAGAAGAGGCTGGATGATGCAAAGGGCAAATGGGTAGAAGAACTGCCACACGTACTTTGGGCTTACAGGACTACGCCTCGTAGGTCTACTGGAGAGACCCCCTTCTCAATGACCTATGGGGCTGAAGCTGTCATTCCTTTGGAGACCGGGTTCCCAACGTTGAAAACTAGCTCGTTCAGTCCGGCCGACAAGGATGAGCAGCTGCAGAAGAGTTTAGACTTGATTGAGGAAAGGAAGGAGAATGCAATGGTTCGGCTGGCACATTACCAACAGAAACTCAGGCAAGGCTATGATGCTAACGTAAAGCTAAGGCCTCTAGAGCCTGGTGATCTAGTGCTGAGGAAAGTTGTGGGCACCGCAAAGAATCCAGCTTGGGGAAAACTAGGACCCAATTGGGAAGGGCCATATCGCATCACTTCAGGAGCAGGCATTGGGGCATATTTCTTGGAAGACCTAGATGGTCATGTAATACCACGACCATGGAATGTAAATAACCTCAAGAGGTACTTTTATTAATCAAATCTTTTCTTCAACCGACGTAGCAATTCACTGCATAAAGTTCTCTCTCAAGTGTTTAAACTTAAATCCAATCATGCCTGTAATCCTCGGACCAGATGATTAGGGTTAGTTAGCACTCATTCGCCCCTAGCTCAAGTGTTTAAACTTAAATCCAATCATGCCTGTAGTCCTCGGACCAGATGATTAGGGTTAGTTAACACTCAGTTACAGTTCTATAGTGTTTAAACTTAAATCCAATCATGCCTGTAGTCCTCGGACCAGATGATTAGGGTTAGTTAACACTCGAATACGTTCGTCCCCCGTGGCCCTTGAATCAAATGACACAGGTTAGTCAATACCCCCACACAGCTATTGTCACTGGGGCTTAGTGCTAAAATTCCTGACCACGTTTAAATTGATTCTTACTTATGACGGTCTCCCTTAGTTATACTTATGACTGTCTCACTTACACAAACTACTCGCTGCAATCATTACCTGTTAGTAACTTTTATTCGGATTGTTCTTTTCAATATCAATCTTAATTACTCACACCATCAGTATGATGTATCAATCAGGTTTATTTGCATTATTTTGTTATAAGTGCAATGTACAGTTATATGCAACAGTAATAAGTAGTAAGACATGTATTAAAAACATCAGAGACAAATGGGAAGCCATTCTATAAATAAAAGAAGAGTTTACAATTCTTTGGATAAAACAAAAGAAAGTACAGGTGCAAAAACAAAAGCCCTATACATCTATTCTTTGGCTGGAGGGAGCACGGGGTCAGCAGCCTGGCCTGTCCGAGCAATTGCTTCAGGGGCTTGGTCCTTGGGCTCAGCAGGAATTTTCTCTTCACCCGACCCTTGACCTTTTCCTTTGACTGGTTCAGCTGGCTTATCCTTGTCACCTGGCTGACCAGCTTCTTTGGGTGCACCAAGGGTGGACGGAGGAGCTTGGCTGACCGGATTTGGCTCAGAAGCCTCAGGAAGCTGGGGGGCAGAAGGATCATCCACCGGGATCTCTCGGATATCAGGATCATAGTATATGCTCCCAGATAACCTCAGGGGAGAGTCCGAGGGGACCCCAGCAGCGTCCAATGCCTTTTGCCAGGTTATGTCGCAGTACTCACGACTAACTGAGGCAAACTGCTCAGTAAGCTGCTGCCCGGTCACATCTACCCCCAGCTGATACGCCGCTTTCCTCTCAGCTTCAACTGACTCCTTGGCCAGTTGAGCCTTTTGCTCAGCTGCTTTGGCGCTCTTTTTGGCCTTTTGGAGTTCAGCTCTGAGGCCCTTCACTAGCTCCCTTTCGGTCGCTAGGTTGATCTCTGACATGCTCAGCTGTTTACGCTGCTCCTCGACCTGCTTTTCAACATTCTTGATCCCAGCATTAAGGCTTCGCTTCTGAGTGGTCACCTCTTTAAGGTCCTCGGACACACGAGCATATTCCTCCTTCAGCTAGTCGAGAGATGCCTCTACCTTAGATTGGGACTGGGCTGCTGCTTGGGCCTTGAGCCAGGACTCCTTGTTCCATTCCTCGGCCACGTAAATCTGCTGAGTAATCTGCATGACAACATTTTCAGCATTAGGTTAAGAAAGGAAGCAAAGCCGATTAAGGATAAAACCTGAATTAAGGAATAGTGCACTTACCATGGCTATATCCCTCTTAAGGGACAAGAATAGCTCCTGCTGGTTGAAGCTCCAGCTGGTTGAAGCCCCTGAAGGAAGCCATGTCATGTGGGAGGAGGAGTGGCTGCTGCAGAGCCTCAGTAACGTACCCTGCCTTTCCCCCGTCGTAATTCCTGAGGGATGTGTCCCAAGGAATGGGGGAGCCATCCAGCTCCAGCCTTGGAGACCAGTTGCGAGGTCCTCCTCCTCGGCGGACGTCGGCGACGTTTTCGTCTCGGTTTTCAGTGGAAGAGCCCCTTTTGCTTCGTTGGTCCCTTGCCACCTTTTGTTGTTTACTCGGCTTGGGTAGCACGACCACCTCCCTCTCTTCAGGCTTGTAGGGCCTTTTCTTCTGCAAGCTTGGTATGGGTTTCAGACCTGGGTCAGGAACCTGGGTAGGCACTGGGGGCAAGGTTACTACTGTTTTAGACGTCCCAGCATCCTTCTGCTCGGGCTTCTTGCCCCTGCCCTTCATTAAACTCCTCAGATCCATGTCGTCGTCCCAGGAGTCTTCGGAATGAGTGGCTAGCAAATTAAAGTGGATCCCTGATTGTCTATCGGCCTCTTCCTCGGCGTCTGAGACCTCTATCACTCGGTTCACTCCTGAAGCCTCTCCCCCAAATTGAAATCTGTCTATTTGCTCTTCTAGCGAGGAAGTGGAAGAGCCGACCCCCTCACCTTCAATCTCTTGTCCGAAGGGAACTTGCTGGAGCGGTTGGACAAGGGGAGGTATAGCCCGAGGATTTGGATGGGGTACGGGTGCAAGATCGTCTGGTGCCAAGAAACCCCTCCGACCAACGTCAATCCGTGCTAGGCGACGATCTCCCTGGACAATTGCGTTGCCGACCGGTTGGAAACCCTTTGGCTTCCCTGTGTATCCCAGAATGAGGGGAGCAGATCGGAGTTGCCTGTCCTCGCTCACGAAAATCTCTGACCTTAATAGGTAATTAAGGGCGGCAGTATTTGTAAGGCTGAGCCGAGGAGAAACGTACCTTTTATCTGTTACAAATCACAGCAGAACATGGTTAGAAACTCAGAAATAGCAACCAGAGAGGAATCAGAAACCATTAAAAGACGAGGACCCTAAGCCTATGGTCAGTGTGCCTAAATCTAACATGTCCCACCTGGCTTCCCATGCGTGGTTGGGCAATGATGGCCGTCATGCCATGCGCCCGAGACGATCACATAGTCGTCTTTCATCCCTTTGTTGGATTTGGGAAGGCAGGAAATGAGCCTGACAACGTCCGACCGGGATTTTAAGTAATATCCCGCATCTTGCTGGCTGTGGCATTCGTACATATGTACTACATCGAGCCAGGTAAGTCCCAATCCTAGGAGACGGTTAAGGTCCTCAATCGCTCCTAGGATCCTAAACATATTAGGCGCGCACTGCCAGGGAGTAAGCCTATGGTTCCGAAGGTAACTAGTGGTGATGGGACCCATGGGGATTGTCATTCCCCCTTCTTTGAAAGCGATGAGAGGGATAACGACTTCTCCCGATATGCGGCCCTAAACGCCTCCAGTTGCTCAGGGCTATCCACCAAGTACTGGAGTTTCCCCATGGTGCTTAAACAAAATGACGGGCCGAAGAGAGAACTAAAGGATTTGGTGGACGACGACTCACAGGGATTAGATCGGAGAAAGGTTTTCAGGCTTGTAGAAAGGTTCGTGCAGATTCTGGGGAAGTCTGGAACCGGCGACTGAGAGATTTGGACGGAGTGGCACGCTTGTTCTTGCTGGAGCGTCTGAAGATTTGCAAAGTGAGGAAGAAATAACTTCCTCTGGGGTTTTATACGGGGTCAAGCGAAGGGTCAGGGGCACTCCCGCCCAAATTCTGAAGAAAAAACCCCAACCGTTGGATCAGTCAGTCACCGTTGGATACGAAGGACAAAGCGCCACCTGGTGCAATTAATGCAGCGCCTTGGGAATATGGAAACTGCAGCGTCATTAATGAAGCGTCAGTTCCTACGTCCACACACGTGCTAGTTCAAGTTTTGCCTGTTCTCAAGCTTTTGCTCCGTGGCAAGTCAAAATCCTACTTTTTCTCTTCGGCTGCGAGGGAAAAACTACAATTTTGAGGGGCTAATGTGGGGGGAGAAAGGCCCAACCCAACGTATTGGGCCCAAGGCCCTATATGAGGGACACTGTTCGTCCGAGGAGATGAAAACATTCAATCAGATGCCCATGTAAAAGGAGAATGTCTGGAGATGAACACGTGTAAGATCCGAGGAGATGCTCATGTGTCCGAGGGGGCCAATATCCTCGGATCCGAAGAAGTTTGGCCCGACAGGTGTATGGGAGGTTCAAGTGATCTTTCTGACAAATGTTAAGAGGGAAATGAGCCTCGGACACGCATGAAGATGACAGGAACAGAGAAATATCAAGGAGACAGACTTCAACCACCGCATTAAATGCACTACACCTACCTTCCTAGCCGCATTTATGTGGAGAAGACCCCTGAACAGTGCATTCTCAGCTACCGCCACTCACACAAGGCTAAAGGGGGAGTATGATGGGACATGCACTCAAGTGGGCGTCTAGATGATGAACAAGTGGACGGTGAAGATGTGGGAAGGAAGTACTATATAAGACAAGGGTGCCTCTGATAGAAGGGGATCGAAAATCAGAAGTAGAAAAGAGTGTACTCCATTACTGTAACTCCAAGAATTGTAACCCAAGTTTATGAATGAAAAACACCTCTTCGGACGTTGCATTTACATCTGTCCGAGCACATATTAATACAAATTCATCCACAAACATTGCTATTTAATACTGTTATTTCATTGTTAGCCTAGCTCTTTCACCCACTCTCTACAAATTTATTGTCTTGGGTTCAGTGGGCTCAAAATCCATACCTTCTTGGGTTTAGGCTGCAAAAATTGACCCTACACAAATTATTAACTTTTACTCAAAAAAATAGAAGAGTCTCTTGAGCACGCACAACGCACGTGCTTAGAGGTTAGTAAAAAAAAAAAAAATCACTTTAGTCCATTATGTTTCTAATCCAAACCCATTTGGGTTGAACCTAAACCCGATCAACCTAACCCTTTGCCAGGTCTAACCTTGGTCAACATGTTAAGTGGATTTTTATCAATTTTATAAATCATCGCTCAATAATTAATTTTTGCCAATTATATCTCTACAAATATTAAATTAAGAAGATAAGGAAAAAAAAAAACCATTTATAATTTGAGAAAGTGAAATTGGAGAGAAATTTCACCCTTTTTTTTCCTTTAAAAAAAGATAATAAATAAATGGGAACATAACAGCTGACCATCCAAGGTAGAAACTGGATATAATGATATATAATAGCTGCCCACCAAATTAGAATCTCACCAGATACTAGCTCTCCCAAATCATGCCCACGTTTTTCTCAACAAAAAAAAAAAAAAAATCATGCCCACGCTTCCTTTTCTTCTTAACATGTCGACAGCCTCATCGATTACCCCAAACTCTATCTCTCTCCCTCTCTGTCTCTCTGTCTCTCTCATAATCCAATGATGCCTTAGATAACACCAACATGAATGGAGTTGGAAATGTCATCGAATACATCTTTTTCGTTGGAACTATCGTTTGCGTCGTCCTCATGATCGTAATCAAAATAATGATTCTAAATTGCCTTCCCCCTCAGCGACCTTCTGGCCATCGAAACCACCAACATGGCTTCTTGTCAACTACTACCCTCCAACAATTCCAAGAGTCCGTCGGAACTGTCCCCCAACACTCCATCGATACCGTTGAACTAGGTCTTGATGAAGCCACCCTACGCAACTACCCAAAGCTCATCTATGACCAAGCCAAGCTCCACAAGGGCAACTCTACTCATCCTGTTGTTCAATATGCTTGGCTGATTACAATGACACGGATGTGTTGCGCTTGTTACCTGATTGTGGTCATCTCTTTCATCTTAAATGTGTGGATTCCTGGTTACGGCTGCATACTACATGTCCAGTGTGTCGAAACTCGCCTCTTGCTGAGGTGGCGAATTCATTTGGAGCGACATCCTTGACTTGATTAATGGAATAGCTCTTCTACAAGTGTACCTTTGCTACAACTTGCAAAAGTGATCGATTAGAAGTAGTGGATAACTTTTACATAGATCCACCATTTCATTTCTATTATTTACGGTCAATTATGTTAGAGTGTAGCAAAAGTTGCAATAGTTGTGTACCTAATTGGATTATAATTGGTATAGATTCATTCACTTTGTTTGGTGAGTTAATTTTCACTTGATTTTGTATTAAAGAACATTTTCACCAAAGTTTTTGTCAAAAATGGTTAAAGAGAAGTGCAAACATCGTATTTTTGATTTGTTGTATAATATATGAAATGGACGGTAGAATTAGAATAATTAATATTTATTCGAAGACTAGCCTAGAATTACAGTAGATATAATAATGTTAGTTGTATTAGTATACTGCAATTTGAATTAGGATAGTATAATGTAGTGAGTTTAGGTCCTAAACCCGTATCACTAACGTATCAAAATTTTGAAAAAGGAAGAAAGTGATTTTTACTTTTTCTTTCCATCTACACCATGCATAATAGAAATCAAATGGAAAAATGCGCTAAAAACACTATAAAATATTCACAATATTGTGGACGACTAAATTTCTCGGTTCGAAATAAGTCAAACAAGTAAAATAGTTTCACAAATGTGAATTTGTATTGATGAATGTGTGGTACAATTCTCTGTGATTACAAAAGAGTTATCCTCTGATTCGATCTCCTTGAAAGACTTATTGATTCGGATTTGTGGTAATGTAATTTTGATTTGAACACCAAATATACTTCAATTTGGCTGAAGAATGGATCGAAGACCTTTGAAACAGAATTACAATGAATCTCTGGCTATGAGCTTGTTAGAAATTCTTTGTTCTTCGTGTTCTTCGTGTTCTTGGTGCGTTCTTCGTCTTTGAAGATTTGTGGTGGAAGTTCTTCGGGGCTTTAGAGGCTTGAATCCGTAGAGCTTCACTGATTTGTGGTTTGTGAGGTTTCTGGAGGCTTTTGAGCTTGATTCCAGTGAGCTTTGAGATTTAGGAATATGATTTGGATGATTCCTCTTTGAATGTTCTTCGTATTTGAAGGTTTGTGGTGGAAGTTCTTCGGTGCTTTAGAGGCTTGAATCCGTAGAGCTTCACTGATTTGTGGTTTGTGAGGTTTCTGGAGGCTTTTGAGCTTGATTCCAGTGAACTTTGAGATCTAGGAATATGATTTGGATGATTCCTCTTTGAATGTTCTTCGTATTTGAAGGTTTGTGTTGGAAGTTCTTCGGTGCTTTAGAGGCTTGGTTCCGGCAGAGCTTCTGGACTTCTGAGTGCTTCAAATGGCTTGGTGCCCTCCAAATGTCTTAGGAAGGCTTCTATTTATAGGAGTTTAGGGGTGGATGAGTGACATGTGGCAGAGTCTGATTGGCAACACATGTCATAGCCTGATTGGTCCGCTTATGTCATCGCTTACATATGCGAGGTTGATTATGTCATCGCTTACACGTGCGCTGATGTGTGATTGGTTTTTGCATGACACTTGGCAAATTTCTGTTGGTCTCTGAGTAGTGATAGCAAAACCTAACAGCAATACGTGACTTTTGTAATTTGTTGTATTTTGTAGACTTGGTAATGTGACGTGTCAGCTTGTGATAGGTCGGGAATTTTCCCTCTCCACAAATGCCCCCTCGAGACTTGTTCACACACACAGTTTCGAAGTGTAGTGTGGGAATGAGTTTCGAAAACAGATTTTTACACTTGACTTTTTAAGTGAAGTAGTTGAAGGTGGTGGAGCTTTCAGCAGGATGAGATAATTTTCGAGGAGTAGACCCACCCATATGAAAGGTTTTGATGAGACCGAAAAGAGGTCTGCGAGTACTTGAATGTACTTGCGTGACCGAGCTTTCTCAGCAGAGGTTAAGTTGAAGTAACTTCAGAAGAGTGTTTTTGGATCGTTGGCAGCAATCACAGGGTGTGGAAGATGGGGAAGAGGTGAAGATGTTGGTTGGGTACAACATACAGAGTCATGGGGCTAGCCTCATGTTTTTAAGAATCGCTGGTGAAGTCATCTCAGAAGAGTATACTTCGGATTACGGCGAGGCCATGTGGGAAAGTGGTTGAGTGCGCATGCGTAATCGTTTTACTCAAGTTAAGTTGAGGTAATTTCAGAAGTTTATGGATCCTGGGGATGATGGTGTTGGTGGTGAAGAAGATGGGGATGAAGCAAAGCGAATGGGTGAAACACACACCACTATGGTGCTGGCCCTGTATGTTGCATGGGGTCTGACAGTAAGTCATTGAATGTGCATGTGTAATGGGACCAAACCGACAGACATTAAGTTGAAGTAATTTCAGAAGAGTACCTTCTGAAATACTTCAAGCTAGCTTTAAGTTGGAGTAATTCCAGAAAATGTGTTTTGAGGTACCAGCAACGATGACCTTTGAGTCCCATAGTGGTGGGGACATGGAATAAGGCTCTGGTAACCATTTACCAGCTCCAAAGGCTGAACTCTGATGAGCTGGTGCCTTGAAGGTTGTCTCAAATGTTGGATGGAAGACAATTTGTAGGATACCCCAACACTTTTTACCATCTTCACTTACTGCTACTTGCTGGAAAAGCACAGAAAAATGAAAGATGGAGCTAACTTGTGATTTTGGTCTTAGAAACCAGCCAAGTTACTGTTTGTTCCAAACCGCTGCTTCTGTTGGAAGGCCAAGCAATTGGAGAGAGACTACGGGAGCCCTGAGGTTGGGAATAGGTGTCTCTGCTGGACTTGGATTTCCTGGCCAACCAAATCCACGGAAGCATGGAAGGTCGATACAGGCCTTGTTATGAATAATTTTATGGACAAAGGTGGTCGTTAAGTGGAGAAACAAAATTTGTTTGGCTCTCAAAACTACAATGATGTTGTGAAGAGGGTTTCTACCGAACCATGAGAGGGTTGATTTCAAACTGATTATGAAGCAATATTGGTTGCTAAGTGTTGAGAATGATGAAGCCATAGTGAGAAATGGCTGTGAGAAGGAGGACTTGAAAATTTGAAAGAAGCAAATCTTCATTTCATGACTCAGTGTGTTTTTCTGGATGAGTTCTTGATGAATCCGGCCCTTCTATTTATAGTGGAGAGACGAAGAATGGTAGATAGGTAGTTGAGAATTTTTGGTGAGAATGGTAGATTCCCGACTGGTAGGCACCGAATGGTAGGTAGGAATGTTTGGCACCGAAAGGGGAATGGTAGGTTGGACGGGTGACCCGATGTGATTTCAAGTTCAAGACAAACTTGTGAGAGTTCATCTGTCCTTTGAAAGGGAAGCCTTGATGAAGTCTGGAGAATAACCTTGAGAGAATCCAGACCAAGTGGATGAATCTCAAATTTTGATATTGAGAGCTTTAGTTTTGGACATTGTCAGTACTTCGGAGATGTGAGTTAGATTGGTGATTTCCAAGTCACGAAAAACTATGCAAGGCAAGTCTGGCTTGAAAATCTTGACTTTGGGTTGACTTCAACATAAAAGACAACTATCTTGGAATTGGGTTATTTGTGCAATTTTCGAGTCTCAAATGATGGAACAGACTCCAAAATTGGAATGTACGCGAAAAATTGAGCAAGATAGGTCCATCTTAAAAATTTTGACTTTTGGTCAACATTTACGCAAAAGTCAACTTTTTGGAAATTGGACGTTTGCACAATTTCCGAGCTTCGAATGAAGAAACGGATCCCAAAATCAGAATGTACTCGAAAAACTGAGTGGGACAGGCCCCTTTTGAAAATTTTGACTTTTTGGTCAAAGTCAAAGGTCAAACTTGGTCAAACCTTTTTTTTTTTTCTTTCTTTTTTTTTTTTTTTTTTTGGCGGTTCGGACCGGGTCATTTTTCCGGGTCCTCCCGGGTCAAACCGGGTAAGATGACGTCATGCATGACGTCACAGAGCTGAGGCGCGTGGCTCGTGTGGCGCGTGCACGCGCGTGAGAAGCCTACCGGCGCGTGAAAGCGCGTGAAGAAGGCTGGAGGCGCGTGGGAGCGCGTGTTGCTGAAGCAGCCACTACTGGCGGCGCGTGCTGCATTTTTTGGGCCTGAAATTTTCAGGTTTTGTAGTTCCAAGGCCGTACAAGACCCCTGTAGTGTTAGTTTCGTGAAATTGTGAACAGATTTGCACAGTTTTGAGAAACTAAACCGTTGGTCATCACGAGTTCATGGTGGCGCGTGGTGGCTTTTTTGTTGATGATCTTTCTGGGTTTTGTAGATCGAGGGCCGATGGATCTAGTGGTAATACCATTTCCTTGAAATGAAGTCTGGATTTGTACCAATATGAAGGAGTAGGCTGTGATTCTCTGAAGCTTTTGGCGGCGAATGGCAGCGCGTGACCGGGCATCTGGACCTGGATTTTTCAGGTTAGGTAAATCGAAGGTCGTAGAAGATTTCTGTGGGTTGAATTTTGTGAACTCCTGGAAGAGGAGACCAACAAGCATTGTTGGACTTGTTCCCCTTTTGGTCTAGGCTATTCTGACAATGTTGACAACCCAGGCGGGGAGCAGTTCCAGCTAACCACTGAGTGTCTCTACTGTTCTCAAGAGTTGGTAACACAGTAGAACAAGCTACTCTTCTTCGCCGGTTCTTTAACATCATCTAAAGTCAGTGCCATGGTTATTCTTAGAAGACATGTTACCCTCTGTAGACCGGTTCTTTCTGAAGTCTAGCGGGACCATTTCTTTCTGAGAATGTGATCCTTTTATGAGCATTTACTCACTTTCCTTTTTTTTCAAGGTTCGGTGCAGTATCTTTTGAAAATATGGCGCGTAATTATTTATGCACATTTTTTTTTCTTTTGTCCACAAGCTTTTCAAGGATCCATATATAAAGCCATCCGGAGCATACACTAAGTTTGCATAAGCTTTGTCTTCAGTGGGCATCTTGATACTGTGCAGAGAAACTCTGCCTCTTTCTTTCAGTGGGTATCGTAATACTGTGTAGAGTTTCTTCTTCTTCTTCTTCTTCTTCTTTTTCTTTTTCTTTTTCTTTTTTTTTTTTTTTTTTTTTTTTAGACGTGCCGGGAGATTTTCTTCTAACAAATTCTTTGTTTTTGCTTGTTTTTGTTATGCAGTAGACTTTCCTTTATTCTTTGGGCTTTAACGTCAAGCTTTACACCAACATTCTTAGTCTGACATCCATCTTTATTTGGCGGCTTTACATGCCATTGAACACAACGTTCTTATAGTGGCAGTCGTCTAGGCAACAATGTTATCAAAGGTGTTCATGATTCAATGATGCTATTACTAGTACTTGACCTTGAAGTTGTACTGGCCTTTGTCTTGGCAATTAAGCTGCACCAACACTTGTCTTTTCAACGCAGTCATATCAAGAATCTTTGCAACATGGCCACATCAAAAGTCTTTACCATGAAGTGGTGCCAGTATTTGTCCTTGCACTGAAGCCATATTAACACCTGCCTTCACAATGAAGCTGCATCCATATTTTTTTTCTATATCGAAATCGTGTCACCACTTATCTTTGTCATGAAGCCGTGCCAACACTCGCATTTGCTATGAAGTCGAATCATCATTTGCCTTTGTAATGAAGCTGCACTAGCACTCTTCTTTTGCCATAAAGCTGCCTCGACATTTTATTTGCATTGAAGCCATGCCAATATTCATTTTTTTCATGAAACCACGTCAACACTTCATTCGCACCGAAGCCGTGCCAACATTCATCTTTGCCATGAAGCCACGTCAACACTTCATTCGCACCGAAGCCGTGTCAACGTTCATCTTTGCCATGAAGCCACGTCAACACTTCATTCGCATTGAAGTCGTGTCGACATCCATCTTTGCCATGAAGCTACGTCAACACTTCATTCGCACTGAAGCCATGCCAACACTCGTCCTTGTCATGAAACCACGTCAACACTCCACATTAGCACTTGCACCCGCATTGAAGTTGCACCAATATTGACCTTCATAATAATGCTACAACAGCACAAATTTTCAAAGGCAACATAGCTCAGACATCGATGGTGGATAGTACTGTAGCCAGACATCAAGATTTCAGAGATGCCAACAAGACGTTGAAGTTGCAAGGAGTCCCTGTCAAGACTTTGAAGATGCAAGGAAATGCCAACAAAACCTTGAAGATGCGGGAAAAAATGACGCCAATACTTTGACGCTAGAGTATGTTGCCAAGACTTTGAAGATGTCAGAACATGCCACCAAGAATTCGACACTGCATGAACATGCCCATAGAGGAGAGATGATGTAACACCGACTTCGGCTATATAATCTATCATCATTCTGGAGGAAGTTGACGTCATCCAGATTTCAGAGACATGACGTAAAACGACACCACTCAGAAGGGAGATGGTGTGGTTCAAATTTCAGAGCTATGAAGTGGCACAACCTAGAAGAGAGACGATGTAGGTTAGACTTGCAAGGTACAAGAAGATGCCCCCAGGAGATAAGTGATGCAAAGCATACTTCAGAAACATAGGAGAATGTCCATAAAAGATGGGCAATACCATGCAGACTTCATTTCTTGCAAAAGAGGTTGAAGATTTTATTTTGCTCCATAACCAAGAATCAACTTATGTTTATCATCATTCCAAGGAAAGCTAAGCAATGTTAACTTCTTACAGTCTTCATCTTCGACTACAACGATCTTCGATCATCCTATTGAGCAGTTGTCTACCTTTAAGCAATGCCTTGCCGACCAAAGGGACCTTAAAAGCATATTGATGACCGTTGGAAAACTCTTCAAGCCAGACTGGCAATCCTTCTTCTTTTCATGTGACTGAACTTAGTGACAAGTACTAAGCTGCCTACGTACCCCGGAGAGGGATCAAGTCATCACGTAGTTCAACAGAATTTTTTTTTTTTCATTTATATATATATATATATATATATTGGATGATTCTTTTTGTTTCTTTTTTTTTTTTTTTAATTTGATTTTTTTTTTTTAGTGCGTGACTGAACTCAGCAAAAGATACTAAGTTGCCTACGTACCCTGAAGAGGGATCAAGTCATCACGTAGTTCAAAAGATTTTTTTTTTTTTGATGATTTCTTTTAAATTTTTTTTTGTTATTTTTTTTGCAAAAAAGGGGGGCTCAGTGTGTAATAGTGGGTATCACCACTAATCGAACCCGAGACCCCTCAAGGGCGACATGGGCATCCAACCACTACGCCACACTAGCAATTGGTGACATAGAGTGGGATTAATTTCTCCTTATTGGTACGCTTTCAAGGGTACTGGGAAGACATCATATACTCTTGCAGCGCTACAGTGGGCAGTTTAAACTCTTACCAAGGAGCAATCCTCGATGTTCAAGCGTAGAAGTGTTTAAGGAACTTCCCATTGATGGGGCCGATCCTTGCATCATCATTGTTGATCAACTTGTACGCTTGGTTGGTGTTTGCCCCCTGCTTGAGAGTTGGAAGTACATCACAAGCAACGGTCACATGGTTTGACCCGACAACTTCATTGAAGTCTAGATCAATCTTGTTTTCTTTGGCAAGCTTCATGATTTGTTCTTTGAAGACGAAGCATTTTTGGATTGGGTGGCCAATGATGCGATGATATTTGCAATAGTTAGGGTCATCAACTTTCCCCACATCTTCTAGCCGCTTGCATTCTGGCAATTCAATCAGCTTTAATTGCAATAGTTGTTCTAAGATGTTTGGCACATCTTCATCAGGGAACGGATATGCTTTCTGCTCACGTTCTTTAAAAGTCAGGCGACGCATTTCGTTCTTTTGCCATCCTTCAAGCTGTTTTTCATTTGCCTTCGCTTCTCTTCTTGGAACCTTGACTTCGGCAGTGTTAACAACCATTGGGTCTTTGAGGCTGACTTTTGCATTCCTATCATTCCTCCTTACTTCCTTTACGCTTTCCTCAGGTATGGGAGGTTTTGTATTTCCACGGCTAGCAATGCTCAGCTCCATGTCATGCGCACGAGTTGCTAACTCTTCAAATGTTCGAGGCTTTATCCCTTGAAGGATGTAAAGAAGTCCCCAATGCATGCCTTGGATGCACATTTCTACAGCAGAAATTTCAGAAAGTCTATCCTTGCAATCTGGACTCAAAGAACGCCACTGATTGGTATAATCAATGACGGGCTCATCCTTCCATTGTTTGGTATTGGTAAGCTCCATCATGCCTACCGTGCGCCGTATGCTGTAGAATCGGTTGAGAAACTCCCTTTCGAGTTGTTCCCAACTATCGATTGACTCGGGTTCTAAGTCTGTATACCAATCAAAGGCATTCCCCTTCAATGAATTGACAAACTGCTTTACAAAAAGGCCTCCTTGAGTCCCTGCATTCTCACAAGTTTCTACAAAGTGAGCAATGTGTTGCTTAGGGTTTCCTTTGCCATCAAATTGCAAGAACTTGGGGGGCTGATACCCATTTGGCATCCTCATGTTATTGATGCGCTTTGTGTAGGGTTTTGAATATGTGAGAGAACTTGTAGAAGAACCTCCATATTGTGCTCGGATGGTATTTGTTATCATGTCTTGTAATTGTTGAACTGATAACGAAGCAACCGAAGTAGATCGTTCCTGTTGAGGAGTGTCTTGAGTTTCTTTCCCTTTGTCGTTCTTTGTAGAAGCGAAGCCAAATGGGGACTTAGGATCATGGCTTGACTCGCCAAGATCTTGTATTTCAAGTTTATTCATTAGAGTTGCAATTTGGAGGTCCTTATCTTCAAGTGCTTTTGTGAGAAGGACGACACTTTGCTCCATTTCGGCCATCTTTTCTTCCATGGTGGAGGTGTTAGTCATCATGACTGACACAACTTCCCAAGATGATGGAGAAGAAAGTGATTTGAAGTGAGCACGTGAAATCTCATCTTTTGGGTTCCCTTTGATGGGAGAGAAATCGTGCGACCAATTTCTTGTGAAGGAAGAAGGGGATTTGCCCCCATACTTGAGGTGTTCCAAGGTGGAGATGTCCTTGTTGATGACCTTGTTTCTTGTAAGAGGGTCTAAGGAGATGATTGTCTGGACCTTGGCTTCCTTGGTTGATCGAGATTGAAGTTGATTATTTGCTTTGGGTTGGCTACAATTGATTACACCAATGTAGTTGTTGGTGGTAGCCTTACCAAGTTTGGTTGAAGTAGCTATTGTTGAAGCTTGAATGTTCTTGCTAGTGGCCATTGAAGTTGGTAGCAAGATGATGATGATTTCTTTCTTTGAAGGAGAATGAGATGAGAGGCAGAGAGGTCCCACCGGGCGTGCCAGAATATGTGGACGACTAAATTTCTCGGTTCGAAATAAGTCAAACAAGTAAAATAGTTTCACAAATGCGAATTTGTATTGATGATTGTGTGGTACAATTCTCTGTGATTACAAAAGAGTGATCCTCTGATTCGATCTCCTTGAAAGATTTGTTGATTAGGAGTTGTTGTAATATGATTTTGATTCGAACACCAAGTATACTTCAATTTGGTTGAAGAATGGATTGAAGATCTTTGAAACAGAATTACAATGAATCTCTGACTATGAGCTTGTTAGAAATTCTTTGTTCTTCGTGTTCTTCGTGTTCTTCGTGCGTTCTTTGTCTTTGAAGATTTGTGGTGGAAGTTCTTCGGGGCTTTAGAGGCTTGAATCCGTAGAGCTTCACTGATTTGTGGTTTGTGAGGTTTCTGGAGGCTTTTAAGCTTGATTCCAGTGAACTTTGAGATCTAGGAATATGATTTGGATGATTCCTCTTTGAATGTTCTTCGTATTTGAAGGTTTGTGTTGGAAGTTCTTCGGTGCTTTAGAGGCTTGAATCCGTAGAGCTTCACTGATTTGGGTTTGTGAGGTTTCTGGAGGCTTTTGAGCTTGATTCCGGTGAACTTTGAGATCTAGGAATATGATTTGGATGATTCCTCTTTGAATATTCTTCGTATTTGAAGGTTTGTGTTGGAAGTTCTTCGGTGCTTTAGAGGCTTGGTTCCGGCAAAGCTTCTGGACTTCTGAGTGCTTCAAATGGCTTGGTGCCCTCCAAATGTCTTAGGAAGGCTTCTATTTATAGGAGTTTAGGGGTGGATGAGTGACACGTGGCAAAGTCTGATTGGCAACACATGTCACAGCCTGATTGGTCCGCTTATGTCATCGCTTACACGTGCGAGGTTGATTATATCATCGCTTACACGTGTGCTGATGTGTGATTGGTTTTTGCATGACACTTGGCAAATTTCTGTTGGTCTCTGAGTAGTGATAGCAAAACCTAACAGCAATACGTGGAGTTTTGTAATTGGTTGTATTTTGTAGACTTGGTAGTGTGACGTGTCAGCTTGTGATAGGTCGGGAATTTTCCCTCTCTACAAATATAATATAATAATGACTATAACTTATAAATTTCATCACTCTAATTCATGAATGTTTGAATTACTTTTTTGTAATCGGTGACATACTAATTTGTAAGCCTATAGTAAAATTTATGGTATTCTTAGTATTACTAATAATTTTTTATTTTTTTTAAGTGCATAACCATTAAAAATGTATATATAATTTTATAAAATTTTGGGTTTTTTACAATAGAGATGTAGGCTTTTTCCCTAAGAGTGTTTTTTTTTTTTTTTTTTTTTTTGGGTTCTGGCCTAAGTTACCTAGGCCTTGGGCAGGTTGTGCTAGAACCATAAGCTTAACATGTTGAAACTATTGGCGAAATACCAGTATACCACCGCACATTCTCTGTGTTCTACGGGTGAGCGGGAAAATTTTATGAGTGTAAGATTAATTTTTCTGACTACCCATTGTTAGAAAAATAATCTTTCTCTCACGAACTTTAACTTTCATTATCATACATCGTCGGCCCATTTCCATCATTCCTGGGTTCATTGCCAATACACATAGCCTTGCCAAAAGCCATTTTCATTATGTTGATCTAAACACAAATTACCACGGTAGTTTATTTCAAGCAAGGGACCAGTCATTTAACTGAATAAAGTTTCTCCTCAACCTAATTTTGAGAGAAACTCTTTAAATTTATTTTATATCTTTATATTGAATGTGAATTTTGAAAATCTAATCGTTGAATTGTAAGTTTATTGTCAATTATGACTGACTCAATTTTTTGACATGTCATGTCATACTCCGGGCGGCTCAACAACTTTGGAGGCTTAAGGCAAAAATTTTGATTGAGATCTTTTTTATATTTAAATATTAATTAAATAATATTTATTGAATTTTTTTATTTTTTATTTAGAATCTATTTTTCTTGCTTATTTTTGAGATTCAAAACTACCAGTTAAATTTTTGTATTTAAATTCTTCTAAAAATTAATTTATACATAGTTCAATAAATTAGTATCACTATAATACAAATAGATAAATATGATATTTATCGAATTATAAATTGGTGTGATAAATTATAGTAATAATGAATAAATTAAAAGTAAAAGTGACGGTACAATGGGTGGGATAGTGTGTGCCTATGCGTGTACAATGTAATAGTGGGTCTTTAGTGATAATGTGTGGGGCCTGTGCATCCGCTAGCTGTGCTTGGTATGGTGCTAATATGCAGACTGCAGTGTGCTGTCCTATCAACTGTGCAATGGCCAATGTGCAGATTAAAAAAAATTTGAAAAAAAAGCCAACACTTATCTGTTATCACAAGACATACTCTTCAATATAATCTTCACGAAAATTTCGGAAAGAGAGAGGAGGTTACCTCAGATTGCTATGCCCACACACAGTAGCAACACACACCTTCCACCACTTTGAAGGTAGTGAAACTATGGACAAAATAGGCTTTTGCCCTTAATTTTTTTTTTTTTAGCAATTTGCCCCTATTTTGAAACTATATAGGAATATGCCCCTGTTTCGATACTCGATTACCCCAAAATCGAGTTTCAATGAAATACTTGATTCATAGAAAATCGAGTATGCCCGATCAAAACTTAAAAAAAAAAAAAAAAAAAAAAAAAAAAAAAAAAAAAGCACGGAACTCGATTTTAAGGAAATCGAGTTTAAAAACGCCACTATAGGGCTTAAAAACGTCACTATAGGCCTTAAAAACGCCACTATAAGGCACCCTAAACCTGGTATGGGACAATCATGTTATTAAAAAAAAAATTGCAGGAAAACGCCGCTATAGGGCTTAAAAACGCCACTATAGGGCTCCCTAAACCTGGTATGTGAACATCAGACTTATGAAATTTTTTTGCAGAAAAGCGCCTCTATAGGTCTTAAAAACGTCACTGTAGGACTTAAAAACGCCACTATAGGTCTCCCTGAATATGGAACGATGACCCTTTTAAAAAAAATTTGCGTGGAACTCAATTTCAGGAAGCTCGAGTTCCTTGCAAATTTTTTTTTTTTTATAAAGTTTGATCAGGCATAACTCGATTTTCTACTGTAGGGTCAATTTTTGCGGCCCAAGCCCAAGAAGGTATGGATTTTGAGCCCACTGAACCCGAGACAATAAATTTGTAGAGAGTGGGTGCAAGAGCTAGGCTAGAAATGAAATAACAGTATTAAACAGCAATGTTTGTGGATGAATTCGTATTAATATGTGCTCGGACAGATGTAAATGCAACGTCCGAAGAGGTGTTTTTCATTCATAAACTTGGGTTACAATTCTTGGAGCTACAGTAATGGAGTACACTCTTTTCTCCTTCCGATTTTTCTCCTCCATCACTATCAGAGGCACCCTTATCTTATATAGTACTTCCTTCCTACATCTTCACTGTCCACTTGTTCATCATCTAGACGCCCACTTGAGTGCATGTCCCATCATTCTCCCCCTTTAGCCTTGTGTGAGTGGCGGTAGCTGAGAATGCACTGTTCAGGGGTCTTCTCCACATAAATGCGGCCAGGAAGGTAGGTGTAGTGCATTTAATGCGGTGGTTGAAGCCTGTCTCCTTGATATTTCTCTGTTCCTGTCATCTTCATGCGTGTCCGAGGCTCATTTCCCTCCTAACATTTGTCAGAAAGATCACTTGAGCCTCCCATACACCTGTCGGGCCAAACTTCTTCGGATCCGAGGATATTGGACTCCTCGGACACATGAACATCTCCTCGGATCTTACACGTGTTCAACTCCAGACATTCTCCTTTTACATGGGCCTCTGATTGAATGTTTTCATCCCCTCGGACGAACAGTGTCCCTCATATAGGGCATTGGGCCCAATACGTTGGGTTGGGCCTTTCTCCCCCCACATCTACTAATCGAGTATTTCATTGAAACTCGATTTTAGGGTAATCGAGTATCGAAACAGGGGCATATCCCTATATAGTTTCGAAATTGGGGCAAATTGCTAAATAAAAAAAAAAATTAAGGGCAAAAGCCCATTTTGTCCGTGAAACTATTGCAAAGAATGATAGAATGAAAGAAAGCTTATTAAAAAAATATTAAGGATTCAAGATGAAGAAAAGAAAGATGAGAATATAAATGGAAAGACAGGAAGATATAGAGATGAGAGATTTTTTATTACTTCTGTTTTTTTTTTTTTTTTTTTTAAATTTATAATCTCTAGGATATTTCAAGACATTTAGGTTATATTATTAATGAATTTGTCTGGTATTAATTTTGATTTTAGCCGATTAGAAGAATGACTTAATGAATTTGTCTCTTATGATTTAATTTTAATTTTTTTAGCCAAATTTTGACTATTTTTGTTTTTTTTTTTTTGTTTTTTAATCTTTTGTATTTTAAAATACAATGGGGCATTTTTAATGCATCTATTAACCAATAAAATGATTTAAAAAAATTTAATTAAAATATATAGATAAATATTATATATATATATATATATATATATATATATATACAAGTTGGGGTCTTTTTTTATTTAGGAGCCTTAGGCAATGCATCACTTGTATCTATGGTTCAGCCGGCCTTGGTCATACTATTTCACATATTATATGCATGCTATAATAGTGGGGCATAAATTGGAAAGAAAAATAACCAATATTATTATAGTATGCATATTTTATAATATTATCATATATTATTTAATAATTATAAAAAAAATAGTAAAAAAATAAAATATATATTTTTTTAAAAATTTTCATATATTAAATGGATTATTGATTATTGACTAGTTTTTTTTTTTAAAGATTATTTTTCCTCCACTGTCACATAAATCCTAAATAAAAAGAATAATTAAAAAATTTGACTGCCTTGGTTCTTTGACACGTTAAATACCTACCAAAGGTATTGCTCAAAAAGTCAAAGAAAATTTATGTTCATGACTCATGATTGCTTTTTTATTTATTTATTTATGAACGACTCATGATTACGTTATATAGTTTATAATTCCCCCAAAAGGTGAACAGCTAAATGCTGAACTATCCCAAAATAATAATAATAATAATAAAGGTTGAAAACAATTATCATTTTTCCTTTTCAATTTTTTTTTTTTTTTTTTTTTTACTTTACTTAAAGCCCCACACACACACACACACACACACACACACACACACACACACACACAACGAATTTTTGGAAAAGACAAATCATCTGCCGAAACAACTTTAATTTTCTCTACTTATAAAATCAAGAAAAAGAGAAGCAATCCATTGGAATTTGTCAAATACGATAGAGTTGGGTAGATTTTTTCTTCGGATAGTAACTTCTAATATAGCCGATTAGCTAAACAATCACCAGATACATTTTCTTCATTAATTAACAAATCCATTTGCCCATCCAATTCTCTTTCATCAAACCCTTTGCCTTAACTCTCTCTCTCTTTCTACATATCCCAATTAATCCAATTCATATTGTAGAAGATTATTCTAATGACAACTTTGATATGACCGATATTTTATTTGCTATCGGATTGTTCCTTTTCATCGTCTTCATTATGGTAATGAAAATACTGATTTCCTTCTGCAAGCATTCTTTGCCTCCCGGTCCTCATCAGGTCAGGAACCTTACCACCGGTGACCAACAACACTCCATCAACGCCATAGAACTCGGCCTCGACGAAGCCGCTCTACGCAACTATCCGAAGCTTATATACGCCCAAGCCAAGCTCCACAAGAGAAATTCTACTGCTTCTTGCTGTTCAATATGCTTGGCTGATTACAAAGACACGGATGTGTTGCGCTTGTTGCCTGATTGTGGTCATCTCTTTCATGTCAAGTGTGTTGACCCGTGGTTACAGCAACAAGCTACGTGCCCCGTGTGCCGGAACTCGCCTCTTGCTGAGACGGCTCTTTCAGTGGAGCGACATTGAAAAGGTCATATTCAATATATAAAACTCTCACTTTTGTGGAATTTGGGAGAACTGATTGGTAACTAATGAGCCTTCAAGTAGAGCAACATTCTTGACTTGATAATTGAACACATATATGGGTAACTTTCACCCATGTATTTGTAAGTGATTGTACGTTAGAATTCTGCCTTGATTCATTATTGTGGTTTGTTACGGTAGATTTTACATTAATTTTTCTTTTTCTTTTTTCTGTTTTGGCTATGATCATGAAAAATATAAGGTGTTTGTGAAATTTTTTTTTTTTCTTTTTACATTCTTTTTGGTTTTTCTTAGTAGCTGCATCACCCATGAAATCAGTCTCACAAACTCACTATTAATTTTATTTTTTTCTGTTTTGGAGTAATTATTTAATCCTGAGAGCACACAATAAATGTGTATTTAATACTGAGAGCACACAAGAAATATTAACAAATGCCTTAAAGGCGTTGATTTATAACCTATTATTAGAAATATTTTATGAAGAAATGGTCAAGTAATTAATTTTTCTAACAGTTTTTTATATTTTCCAATAAAGTGGTGTTAAACATTTCCTAATATGGTTTATTAATAATTTTTCTAAGAGTATCCGCTAATATAACCTTTAAATTTATAGTACTGGAACTCACTTTTTATGTGAGACTATTGGAAGAATAGAGCACATATTTATCATGCTTTGAAATCATTAATGGTCCGTTTGGATTGAGAATGAGAAAAAAATAGTAGAGTATAATAAAATAAATTTAACTCAAAATTAATTTATTTTTAATTAACTCAACTCTATTCCCCTTCACTCTCTTTCATTCCACCTCCATCCAAACAACCATAAATAACTACCCCTATAGTGTGCACATGACCGCAATAGGAAACTTAAAGCATCTAATTGATTTTCACATCACTCGTAATAACCCAATAACATTGATTGCTTACCCACCACGTAATGTTTTGCCTTGCAAGGAAACTACCTTTCTATACTTATTCTTTGCTTTATCTCCAAAAAAAAAAAAAAAAAAAAATACTTATTCTTTGCTTTTCTGTCGTATAAAATTAAATATAGATTAAATTTTCTAGTCGGTACGGCTGACAAAGTAATTAAATGCATAAATTCATATAAACATTAGTAGCTACTCAAAAAAAAGTCAAACACGTAATGCAAGGTATATGGCTAGTAATCAACAACAAAGGTGACTAAAAAACCGGCTGATAAAGTCAATACTCAGCAATGATAAATAACACGTTTCATTGGATTTACTGATTTTCACACTTCCTTCATGTTAGATAGATTTTAAACTAACATTTTCCTTCGATACTTATATTAATTAAAAAAAAAATGCTAACAAGTGCCCTTAGAGCACTGATTAATAATCCATTTAAAGAAAGTTTTTATGAAAAATGAAAAAAAAAATAATTAATATTTTAACAACTTTTTTCATTTCCCATAAAAGTGGTATCAAAACTTTTTTAAAATGAATTATTAACCAGTGCTCTAAGGACACTCGTTAGCATAACCCTTAAAAAAAAGGAAAGGTTTTGTTGCACTAATTGCTGCATAATGGGTTATGTGGCAGCAAAAAAAAAAAAGTAACAAGTGGACCCTTTAACACATATTGCTTTTTTTTTATTGCTACATTACCTGCAATCGGAGAATATTATGAAATAAAACATATATGTACAACAAAACTTTTTTTTAAAGTGTAAAAACGTACAATAAAAACATAGTAAATAATTATGAAATACGACATATATGTACAATAAAACCTTTTTTTAGGGGAGTTCCACATAAAAAGGTTTCTCAAAAAACAAAGAAAAAGAAAGAAGAATTCCACATAAAAATAATATATGTTGTTTTGAGCAAAATTATGATAGGATAGTGCCCCTTCAATTTCAATTTCAATAGAGCTTTTCTGATTTTCACCTGTTGATAAAATTTTGTAACAATTAATAGGTTATTAATTTTTATAAAAGACATAACAAAATGAAAATAATAATCTTAGAGTTTTTTTCTAAAAAAATTGGTGGGCTAATTTTGCCTATATATATTATCTAATATATAATAATATTCAAAGTATGAAAATAAGTCAATTTCTCCACTAATTTGAACCAAATTTAAAAAAAAAAAAAAATTAGAAGAAATTTAAAAAGTCTTTAATTTTATTTAAATGATTTTTAATCTATGAATCGTCTCAATAATGTTTAGCAAAATATATTGTTAAGATTCATCATTGGCACCATTATGCATGAGTTTTTTATTATTATTATTATTATTATTATTATTATTATTATTATTATTATTATTATTATAGATTTAATTGTGTAGCGTCTACTACAAGATGATTATTGTATCATTCGATTAAAACACCATTTGATTTTTTGGATGGATAGAATTCAAACATAATTAATCCCTTATTCAACAATAATAAACTTTATTAATTAATCTAACTAAAACCCATAGCCCTATAATATTTAGGGTATACTTGGTACACTAAATGTAGATTATATTAGGAATAGTAATATTTATTACTGGGAATAGAAGACATTGTAATGAAATAACTATTACTATCCATAAGTTTGGTTGTTGCATGTGGGGGGTAAAAACCCAAAACTACTTAGTGGGCCTGGGGCACCATGTTGAGGAGTATTATATTTCCGAAGAGCAATAATTGGTTGGGACAGTCCATCTGAAGGCAGGAAGCCCAGAAGTGGAGGAGGAGTATCGTCCGAAGAGGTTACCTTCTATCCGAAGAGGTCACTACTGGTCCGAAGAAGTCTTACTCCTCGGATACAAATAGCTGTGATCAATCAAACATATGGAAGGTCCGAATGATCTTCCTAGCAATCCCAATGATAATGATAAGCTCTGGGTAGGTCTGGAGATGATCAGAACGAAGAAATATCTAAAGGAAAAGCTGCTACCACCGTATTTAATGCACTGCAACAGCTTTTCTGGCCGCATTTATGTGGAGAAGACCCCTGAACAGTGTAACCTCAGCTACCGCCACTCACAAAGAACTAAAGTAGACACATGATGTGACATATACTTAAGCAGATACCCAGATGAAGAACAAGTGGACGATGGAGATGATGGGGAGGGGTGCTATATAAAGAAGAAGGGTTCCTGATACGGGGGGGAGGAAAAAGATAATAGAGAAAGAAGAAAAGCTTTACTGTAGCTCTGAATATTATAATTACTGTTCACTCAATAAAACACCTCTTCGGACATTCACTCGGAGAGTTTCTCAGGCATTATTTCATGTTGTTTCAATCTTCAATACTTTAGCCAACCATTGTTTAATTCATATCCAGCCCAGCTCTTTCGCCCACTCTCTACAAATTCATTGTCCTGGGTTTGTTGGGCCTTTAACCCATACCTTTTGGGCTTGGGCTACGAAAACTGACCCTACATTGCATATAGAAAGCTTGTAAAAGATGATGTATAAGGAAATTTTATATTTTTTAAAATATATTAATTTTAAAAGTTATTATATACACTAAGGAATAGCTATTACATCCATTTTGAAGAGGAACAGTTATTCTTTAATTTAAAGAATAGTTATTCCGATGTAATAATTAATCTATGTAATAAAGACACAACCAAATGATCGAATTGCTATTACACATAAATAATTATTCCATTACAAGAGCTATTACAACATACCAAATGTATCCTTAATAAGGTCAGAGGGAGCAAATTTATCAGTGATGCACAAATAAACATACATACATGTGAATACTTTAGGCTAATTTATATAATAAAAATTCATTCATGTGAGGTCTAAGCAATATTCTTAATATAGAAAATCTATTAAATAAGAATATATTTCTTATATTGTGTTTATCCATTAAGAGTTAACCTTAAATATACCATTGTGTATGTGTGTTTTTATTTATTTATTGAAAATTTCACTTATGAAAAGATTTTTAGTAATTATACAAACTTCAAATTGTATATTATTTTATTGCTTATATACAAATTTTTGAGGAGAAGAATAAATTATTACATTAGAATTTGAGTTTTGTTTTTATAATATTGGACAAAATTTAGGTATAATTATTTAAGTACAGAATAAATACGAACATATGATTGTATACTTGCACTTTAAACGTAATAATAATGCTTTTTTTTTTTTTTTGTTCTATTTCAATTAAAACTCTTGCTTTTTTTTTCAACCTTTTACTTCTTCTTTTTTTATAGGTTTTGGTCTTTTAAAAGACATGGGTAAAATATGATTTTTTTTTCTTTTATAAATTGCAATATAAATGAAACAAATACATAAAGAAAATCTATGAAAAAAAATTAATAGGAAAAATTCAAAGTTTAACATGGGATTGGGAAGGTGGGAAAATAGATTAACAAACCATATTTTTAAAGTAAAAATTAAAAAAAATTATTATTATTGTTAAATGAGTGCACTGTGGACATGTACTTAATTTTATCAAAGCCCGAAACTAACGGGCAAAACACACGTCATAAAATACGTAGCATGGCAACAATCATGCATATCACTCTTTAAGAATTATATATGGGAGGGCCGAGGGGCAACTACCCCCTCTTCACCTTCCCTGGCTCTACCTTAATGATTTTATCCCATTAGTTTTTCTTATATTCCTCAGTTTGAATTTTTTTAATAATTTTTTACTAAGTCTTATAATTTTAGCATAAAGTCTACTTTTGTATTGAATGTTATCAGTGTCCTTTAAAATTGTTTGGAGTCTTCATATTTGGAGATCTGGATTAGGTTTCCATTAAAATAAATAAAAGAAGGTTAATTCAAACTGTAGTCCTAATAACCTTTCACCTGTGATTTCTAATAAAATATATCATCACATCTGCATGTCCCAATCAATTTATTCTCACATATGACGAATACTATAATATAATATTATAAATTCATCAATCCATCTCAAATTTGATAAATTTATTGACTTTCTGTTATATATATGTAGGGGCTCCTTTTGTCGCAGATCCCCCAGCAATAAATTTGTTTAGAGAGTGGGTCGTAGGGTTTGGCGCCAACAGGCTTGCCACCGGCTCGCCGGGAGCGTTCTCCCTTCTTGAGGGCTTTGCCTTGTTCTTTTTGGCGTGGGGGTTGCTCCTCGGATGGCCGAGGAGCCTCTTACTCTGAAGGGCTCCTTGCATTTATATACCCTCGTTGGCCAATCCTAGCCTTCCAACTGTCAGTCATCCAGACCACTGCTTAAGGACTTGTCCCATCAGCCACGTTTCCCACCGTACTGTGGATCGCGGCATCCAAGGTTCTGCCGTCCAGGAGTCCTCTCAGCACTGAGATTGCCAGGGGAGTTAGGTAGATGCATTAAGTGTGGATGTGACCGCCTGTACTGGGATCAGGATAGGTATGCCGAGGACAGGGTTGTCCTCGGCGCGGCCCAGAGGGCCAAAAAGTCCCTAGACGGCTGCCTGGGACAGCCATTGATCCTCGGCATGGGCCTTGGGCCAGTCTAGAGGTGGGCCGAAAATTCCAGGCCCTTGGGCCCCACAATATATATATATATATATATATATTGTTAACTTTTTTGTTAACATTATGTTATAAACTTTTGAAATCTCACATTTCAATGTCATTATTATAATTTTTTTTTTTTTTTTGGTTACAAATCATATTATTTTAATCTAATTAAATTCCTACAAAAACTAACTAAAATGGCCCTTCTTTTTATAAAGTGGCCGAACATTACAAAAAATAAAGCATCTAGCATTCTAGCTTACACAACACCTTCTTCTCAACAAAAAAAAAAAAAGCTTACACAACACCTACATCAAATTTTGACATTTTTTTTTCTGGCGACTTGGTGCAGACATAAGATATAGGCCTTCATTTATGTAGACCTAAGTTTTGGAACTCTATTTAAGAATCTTGGGTTTACTTTTGTAAGACAGAGTTTGATTGATAAGTAAAGTTCCTTTTGGTTTTATGGTCTTTATCATGGCCGAGTTTTAAAAACGCGGCCGAGTGTTGAAATCGCGGCTATAAGACGTTTTTTTTGTAATGCCATGAACTATCTATTGCAAGCCACTCATTCCCACAAGCTCAAGTGTAAATGTTGTTGCACATAAGTTAATTCACACAATTTGCACACACACCTCGAAATAACAGCACTCGTGATTAGAGTGTGTATAATAAACGTCACTCTTGATATTAGTTGCAAAAAGTAAATGGTTCAATTAACGAGTGTCTATAAGGCATTTGTTAATACTTAATAGATCATTTTAAGAAAATTTTAATACCACTTTCATAAGAAATATAAAAAACTATAAAAAAAAATAGCTACCTTTTATTTTTTCCATAAAAAGTTTCTAAAAATATTTCCTAAACTATTAATACCATTAGGGTATCCGTTAACTTTTCCCAAAAGTAAATATGATAGTCATGATCAAGTAGTGAGAAATCAATGCATATATCAAGATTTACTTTCAGTGTGTATGAAAAGAAATAAGGAAAATGTTAAAACTACTATATATTTTATTACAAAATTTTTACAAATTAATGTAACAAAAATGTGGTTGATGGCCTTTGACAACATAGTAAAATAATATCAAAATTTCTTTTAATGATTGATGACACATTAATTTATAAAACTAATGTAGTATAGTTTATATATATATATAGAAAAATGTAGTATATACTTTATAATGTTCTTAGAACCACTAAACAATGATGTCAAATGAAAGCTACAAAAATGAAAGTATATTGCTGATTTGCAAGATAATTGAATGACGTATTTCACTGTAATATAGCCAAAAAAAAAAAAAAAAATTGGCTTACTTCTAATACTTTTTTAACTGGAGTCTCCTTTTGTTTTAATGAGAGACTATCACGTCACCTACTAACTAAATAAAATGTAGAGATTAAAACCCACTGCCACTTGTTATTGTATATTTAAAATAAAAGAATATGTCCAGTTAAAAAAGTACTAGAAGTAAGCCAAAATTTATTATAAAAAAAAAAAAAATCACTGTATTTGTTGGTATTCTAGTTATGTGCAAATCTTGTGGACTTAGAATTTGTTGTTGCATATCTATTGCTAAAAATATAAATATAACTACGGAAAAATTGTGAAAATAATAGATATTAGGAATGATTAAAGAAAGAATATTTAAATGGAAATAAGAAAAAAAAATATAGATCGTAATGGAAAGTGTATTTTGAAAAGGTTTTATTTTTTGAACCTAAGTAGGTAGGGACCAGGATTGGACTAGATCCCCAAATTGGGTTTGGGTTGGGCAAATCCACTAAATAGTTTTTTGATTAAAACAAATTACATCATTAAAAATATGTCTTCTTTCTAAACAAAGCTAGAAAGGAGAACCAATGGAGCTCTTTTTTTCTAAATTTAAGGGACTAAAATTGCTCATTTGATGTTGTAGAGACTAAAAGCACTCAAAAGTTTACGGGTGTTTGGATTTTACATTATGAAATTTTAGAATTTAGATTTTATCCCCTGAAGTTCTATTTCGATTCCATCAGCATCATCCTCATTCATATTTTCTTTTAAGGGACACATAAGCTTGCCACACTGTGGGCGTAAGGGAAAAGTTGGGGTCAATTGGAGTCGCCACCTAGTTATATGATCTAGGAACCATGAATATAACGTCCTTACGAGAAAAGACCTTTGATCTTACTACCAGAGTTTAAGTATACTCTTAAGAGGGTGTTAGGCATCCAAGATTAGGAATGGCAACGGGTCGGGTTCGGGCCGGGTTTTTCCATACCCGGACCCGACCCGCTGGGCAAGATCCGTGGCCCGGACCCGGCCCGTTTAGGGTATTGGGTTTTTTTTGGGGCTTGGACCCGCCCTAGCTGGGCTTCACGGGCCCTGTTTAGGGATTGGGCCCAATTCGTGGCCCAACCAAAAAAAAAAAATTAAGCCCAAATTTATTTTTGCCTACATTAAGCATGCACCGCCTAATCCGTGGCCCAATCCGACTAATCTTATTAATTTAAATTAAAAAAAAAAATACAAGCACAAACACAAACAGCAACAACAACACAAATACAAATCAATCAACATTGAAGCATCAATCTTATTGTAATGAGATTTTTAGACAATAAATAATAAATAAACATAAAAAATAGAGGAAACAAAACTCCATTTATGGACTGATTCTTACATGAATCCTCAAACATCAAATACCCAAAAACAAAAACTATTAAGAGAAAATGAACCCAAAAAAAAATGAACCAACAAAAAAATGAAGAACTCAGACAGTAGCTTCATCAGCGATGGTTTTAGCAATCTTCGCCTGACCTCACAAGATCCGTGCTCCTCCGTGACAAACGGCGACCACCACGAGATCCGTGCTCCTCCACGACAAACGATGACCACCACGAGATTCGTGCTCCTCCACGAGGGTGAGGGTGGGTCAGTAAGTGAATGAGAGTGAGGGTGAGGATGAGATGTGAGTGAGAGTTAGTGAGGCGGTGAGGGGCGAATGAGATGTGAGGGTGAGGTGAGACTTGAGAGAGGCGGCTGAGTTGAGAGTTGAGAGAGAAATGAGTTTTAGCGTCGGACTGAAATGAGAGAGTGAAATGAGAGAGGGAGGGAGGCGCTAAAGAAAAAGAAATGAGGGATTACCGAATTAGGGTAGGGTTAGATAGGTTTATATATATAGAGAGAGGGCATTTTTGTAATTTAGGGTACCGGGTTTTTAAACGGGCCGGGTTTCAAGCCGGGTCTAGGGTCGGGTCTGGGTTTTTTTGATAAAACCCGGACCCGACCCGAACCCGCTTCACAACGTCCGAATAACTAAACTGATGATACACTACTTCCTTCGCTTCAAAGCTTATAAGGCAGCAAGTGGGGGGGTTTTCCTTCGATGTGGGACTCCTAGGACACCGTCCGAGGTGAATGCCAAGCATGCCGAGGTGAATGCAAAGCACTCCGAGGACGTTGCAAGGCCATCCGAGGACGGCCTAGGTGGTTGCCAAGCATGCCTAGGTGAATGCCAAGCACGCCTAGCAGGCCTAGGACGTTGTGAAGCATGCCTATGGTACCCACAATAACTAAATGAGATTTTATTACATAATTTTGGAACACATTTCTAATTAAATAAATTATTATTATATAAAATGCAGATTTTTCTATATTTTTAGTTATATACAATATCTCTAACTAAAATTATCATTAAAAACTTTTCTAATTATTTTTTTACAATTCCTTATTTATTAATGAAGATGGTGATTTGAACTCAAAAGTTAAATTTTTTTTTTTTTTTTTTTTTTTTTTTTTTTTTTTTTTTTTTGATTCTTGCATAAATAAGATTATCCTAGAATAATCCATTCCAAACTTAGGATTAAAAAATCAACCATATTTGTACACCTAAAAGAAATTAAAATTTTAAGTCTTATTTTCTTATTTAAATCATTTGTTTTAATGTTACTTTTATTCAAATGGTTAACACCCTAACTTATACAACTTGAGTAATGTCTCTAATTATATTGTTCTTTAGCCTTTAAAAACACATATGTTAATATTACATGTGGGGGTAAAAGCCCAACATTGTGTATTGGGCTTGGGGCCTCATTTTTGGGTTAAGGTATGTCCGAAGAGAAGAAAATGATTGGGAAGGATTCCACATGGGAGATATACCTGGAAATGATTGTGGAGTATAGTCCGAAGAGATCATCAGCCGGCCGAAGAGCGTATTCTCCTCGGATACAGAGCGTCTCAATCAAACAAGTACCTGAGAGGTTCAAGTGATCTTCCTAGCAACTCCAATGATAAAGATAAGCTCTGGGCATGTCTGGAGATGATAAGAACAGAGAAATATCTAAAGGAAAAAGCTGCTACCACCGTGTTTAATGCACTGCAGCAACTTTTCTGGCCGCATTTATGTGGAGAAGACCCCTGAACAGTGCAACTTCAACTACCAACACTCCTGAAGAACTAAAGAAGATATCTGATGTGACATATACTCAAGTGATTGCTTGGATGAAGAACAAGTGTACGATGAAGATGGTTTAGAAGAAAGCTATATAAACGAGAAAGGTCTCTAAAGAAGGGGGATCGGAAAAAAGAGAAGAAGAAGTGGAGAAAGACTTTACTGTAGCTCTAAGAACTGTAACCACTGTTCAATCAATAATATACCTCTTCGGACGTCAATTTGTTTAGCTTTTACGTGTGTTTTTACGTTGGTTCATACATGGATATCATAGTTAACCGTTGCTAAATTCACAATTAACCTAGCTCTTTCACCCACTCTCTACAAATTCATTGTTTTGGGTTTAGGCCAGAAATCCTGACCCTACATTACACATGAAAAACAATCCAAATTTCCAAACTTTAAAAAATGAAAAAGAAGTTAAGTAAAGATGGATGTACATAGGAATTTAGACAAATAAATCTAATTTAGCCAAATATCATCTATGATCTAAAAGGATATAGTAGAAATTCTAAATTGAATTTGGTTAGACTTTTGAAGAAATATGGTAGGAATTTTGCATACAAAGAAATTAACACAAAGCACAAACATAATTTTAAGATATAAATATTGATAAAAAAATTGATAATTTTTAACAATCTATAAGTAAAAGTAACTTGGAACCAAATTGCACTACAGCACATGAAAGACATGTTTTGAACCAAATATTTTTTGTAGTGATAGCCAATTGAAAAAATCAAGACACTTACAAACTAAATACATAGAATAACCAAAACCTAAAACACACAAAATAATTCAAAAGTTGATAATTTAAAAAATAAAATAAAATAAAAAACCTACCTAAGAGAAACTCAGAACTTAAATGGGTGTCCCTTGTTTTCCTTCTTTATAGTAGACTTCCTTTGACATAATATCCATACATGAAATTTAGAAACAAATAACAATAAATAAAATGAATTTATCTAATCAAAATTATCATATAGAAATACATATGTGTAGGGGACTAGATTAACCGCCCGACCCTAGTTCAATGGGTATGCACAGTATGGTGGCCCAGTACAATTAATTTGTAGAGGTAATTTATCAAGGCCAACCTTTCAAGCCTTGTTGATTTCGTTAAACAATTTAAAAAGAGATCAACTGTTTAGGTATTAGCTTTGTGAGAGAATAATAATAAGAAGAAAGACAAACATTTTTATATCAATTCTTCCTCGGGTTTGTCCGAGGATCATTAGTACATATCATATTCCCTTCTCGGTTACAAAGTTCTTGATTACACTTTATATTTCTCTCTATAATTTTCTTTTTCTATATCCTTTTTTGGAGGAGTCCATTTTCCTTATATAACTACCTGTATTGCATCTCAGCCCTCCACTTGGATAGCCACTAATCTTCAATTGGAAGCTTGTCCCATCAGGGCCTTGTTGGAGGTGGTAGAATACGCTACAAGCTGTAAGGGCACTGTTCAGGGATTATTCTACCATTAATGCGGCCAGTTGAGTTGATGCAGTGCATTGAATGCGGAGGTGATGAGTACTTTATCTGGAAACTTCCTCCTTTCTTCACTTGCACATCTCTCCTTCCCTCCTGGGCTCTTGGCCTTGTGGACTTGATGGTCAATCTCCGGTCCCCCGAGAAGCATTTGTCCCTCGGGCTCCTTGGGCATGCCACTCTCCTCGGTTTCTCAGACAATCTTATCCAAATTGATTCGAGCCTATCCTGACATATAGTTGGGAAGTACTGCCCCTAAGGCAGGTTTTATTCTATGATTCTCCCTCTTTGGTTCCTCACCCCTGACAATATGCGTAAGTTGTAACATGGAAAACACAAAAAATAAAAAATAAAACAAAAACATGGGGTGCAAGAAAGATTCTATGGAAAGACCATTGGTGAATATATATAATTTTTGTGATTTTGATAATAGAATTTTAGTTGGAGTGAAATTTAAATTTCTAAAACTTAGATGCATGTTGTATGTTTCGTTAAAACAATTATTGTTACTTTATCTAAAGAAATTGATAAAAACAAATAAATTGTTATCTCTATCAACTGAAAGTTATATGCATGTTGCATGTTTTGTTAAAACACTTATTGTTACTTTATATAAAGAAATTGATAAGAACAAATAAGTTATTGTCACTATCAATTAAACTTAGATGCATGTTACATGCTTTGTTAAAACTAGTCGTTAACCCGTGCTATGCACGGGGAACCTACCTATTTGTGAGGTAGACTAAAATAATTTTATAAAATCTTAAATTGATTAAGATAGAGAGATAGAGTTTGAGTTTAAATTGAACTTGTTAGAAAGATAAAGTTTCACTCCTTGTTAAGTTTGGACTAAACAAAAATAATTTTATTTTAAAAAAAATAATAATGGTGTGGTAAGCTCTGGAGAGGTTAATAAAAAGTCAAAGGTTTCAGTTATATATATATATATATATATATATATATATAGACAAGGATTATTATTTTATCTAAAATGCATGTTGCATATTTTGTTAAAACCGTTATTGTTACTTTATCCAAAGAAATTAATAAGAACAAATAAGTTGTCTCTATCAATTGAAATTTAGATGCATGTTGCATGTTTTGCTAAATACTTATTATTATTTTATCCAACAAATTAATAAGAATAAATAAATTATTGTCTCTATCTTAAAAAAAAAAAAAAAAATTATCCAAAAAATTTATATAATTTGGAAAAACCACTTAGCACAACTTTGATTTCTAAGACCTACTTAGAAAATTTAGTAAAATTTTAGATAAATTTTGTATGAAAAATAATGGGGGGGAGCTTGTGTCCAGTGGCCAATGCCACTAGACATGTTGCAATGTGGACACGTGTCTACTTTTGGACAAATATCCGTATCTTAACGTGTCCAATGGCCCCACTGGACACAAGTTGTACAAGAATGTGTGCCACCCTTGCCTCTCGCCTTTGAAAAAATAAAAAACTAATCATCTCGACAACGACTTTGTCGATTTCCATAATTTAAAAAAATATAATAATAATAATTATTATTATTATTAATCTGATTGAGCTTTTAAATTTTAGTACAACTAGGGGAGCATTTTGCACTTAAGCAATATTATAAGACCAATTAACAATCCCCATATGGCAACTTGAAATATGCATACTAAAAAGCTGCAAACATAAACATTCACCAGATACAAAAGTGTTTCCTTCATTAAAATAACACCACCAAAGTCTCTCACGCATTGTCCTTTTTCAACCCCAAATACAATCCCCACTCTTCCATTTCATTTTAGATTCTAACAATGTCTTCAAACAATCTAAATGCGTTTACATATCCCATTATACTCTTGGTTTCCCTGCTTGTCATGATCATGATTGTAGCATTGCTTTGCTATTGCACTGTAGCGCCATCCAACCAAATTGGCACCTTCACAATAGCACAACGAGATGCAATCAACATCGAACTAGGCCTCGACAAAGCCACTCTAGAAAACTACCCAAAACTCATCTACAGCCAAGCAAAGCTCCACAAAGGCATGGGCAACTCTACCACATCATGCTGCTCAATATGCTTGGCGGATTATAAAGACACAGATGTGTTGCGGTTTTTACCTTCTTGTGGTCATCTCTTTCATGTTGAATGTGTGGACTCGTGGTTACTGCTGCATGCTACATGTCCGGTGTGTCGGGACTCGCCTCTGGCCAAGGCGGTGCCTTTGGAGGAGCAAGGTGTTTGACCGGAAAAAATGGAAACATTGGGGTCTCATTAACGCATGTTTTGTAAATTAGAGGTATTTAAATTTATTATACATTTAATTTTGTACAGATTCATGTATGTGGTTTGGTTAGGTAGGTTGGATTTTCTCTGTTACTAAGTAACAATGTCTTGCATTGTTGGTCATGACTTGATTGATATCCATATACGTAAAAGAGTTTTTCGTTCCTTTGAACGAGAAAGGGTTTAACTCAAAAATTGGACAATAGCAACTTTCAACCATCAAGAGTGTTTGTGTTGTTTTAGTAATATTGTTTGAACTTTTTGAAAATACGTGTAGATGAAAAAGTGTATAAAAATACATGTAATGTTATTTAAATATTGAAAAATATTATTCTAGTTACACTACTTAACAACCCGTTAGTCTTTTAAACAAGCTAGTTGTTTATATCAAGCACACTTACCATGAAAGAAACCATTATGCGAATCTTTTGGCAAAGAGAAGCACACTTAAAAGCGTTTAGCTAATGCTCAGGGTACTATGTATCTTAGACTTTGTATTGTTTATGTTTGATTTTTAATAAATATTCCCTTTTCTACACACACACACACAAAGAGAGAGAGAGAGAGAGAGAGAGAGAGAGAGGTTGTTCATAACTTTTTTTTTTGTGGACTTCATGTTTAAGCCATCTATTGTCCATAAACTTTTTTATTTTATTTTATATAATTTTAGATTTTAAAAACTTGAAATTTAAACATTTTATGTAAGAAAAAAAGTAATCTATTGATCTTTAATCTTTTGAAAATTTTACAAGTATGAAATATATAAGAAAAAAAAATGTAATCTAACGGTGAATTTGTAAAATGACAAAATTTAGGTATAAAATTAGTTGTAGCCTAAAACTATAACTTTACTCAATAAAATAAATATTATTACATATTTTGAAAATCTAACCGTTAAATTGCATGTTCTTTATACTCTTAATATACATGTCAAATTTTGTGTCAATTGAATATTATTTACCATATGATCTATAAGTTTATATTTTACACACAATTTTAAACTACAAAAACTTACAATTTAAACAATTTATTAATGACGTAGCTATCAATTTTTAATTTTCTAAAAATTTTGCAAGCATGAAAGATATAATAAAAATATGTAATCTAATGGTGGATTTGTCAAAATTTACATCCAGTAAAAAGATATTAAATAAGATTGTAGCCTTCGATTACAACCATTTTTATAACTAAATTTTGTCATTTATCAATATTCACATCCAATAAGAAGATATTGAGTGCAATTGATGCCATTACTTATAAATTAGTTTGTAGCTAAACTTTATCCTATAAAATAAATAAAATAAAAAAGAGCTCCATTGCGATTTGCGATTTGCGATTGACCGAGTAACAAATGGGCCCTTTAATACGTGTTGCTTTCTTTTTATTGCTACATAACCTACAATCGGAGAAGCACAATATTATGAAATAAAACATATATGTACAACAAAACCTTTTTTCTTTTTTAAGGGGAAATACATACAATAAAAACACAATAAAATATTATGAAATAAGACATCCCTCAGACCTGCCCCGCCCTATTGCCGTCCTTATATATGTACATCAAAACCTTTTTTTAGGGGAGTTCCACATAAAAAGGTTTCTTAAAAAAAAAAAAAAAAAGTAGTTCCACATAAAAATAATATATGTTGTTTTGAGCAAAATTATGATAGGACAGTTCTCCTTCAATTTCAATTTCAATAGAGCTCTTCTGATTTTCACCTGTTGATAAAATTTTGTAACAATTAATAGGTTATTAATTTTTATAAAGGACATAACAAAATGAAAATAATAATCTTAGAGATTTTTTTCTAAAACAATTGGTGGGCTAATTTTGTGCATATATATTATCTAATATATAATAATATTCAAAGTATGAAAATAAGTCCATTTCTCCACTAATTTGAACCAAATTAAAAAAAAAAAAATTTAGAAGAAATTTAAACAGTATATAATTTTATTTAAATTATTTTTAATCTATAAATCGTCTTTAAAATGATGTTTAACAAAATATATTGTTAAGATTCATAATTGGCACCATTACTCATGAATTGTTTTTAATTATTATTATTATTATTATAGATACGGTAGATTTAATTGTGTAGCGTCTACTACAAGATGATTACTGTATCATTTGGTTATTAAGATATCATTTGAATTTTTGGATAGATAGAATTCAAACATAATTAATCTCTTATTCAACAATAATAAACTTTATTAATTAATCTAACTAAAATTCATAGCCCTACAATAATTAATGTCAGAGCCAAGATTTGAGGTCAGAAGGGGAAAATTTATCAGTGATGCACAAATAAACATACATGCACATCAATACTTGAGACTAATTTAAATAATAAAAATCCATTCATGTGAGGTCTAAGCAATATTCCTAATATAGGAAATCTATTAAATAAGAATATATTTCTTATATCGTGTTTATCCATTAAGAGTTACCTTGAATATACAATTGTGTACTTGTGTTTTTATTTATTTATTGAAAATTTCACTTATGAAAAGATTTTTAGTAATTATACAAACTTCAAATTGTATATTATTTTATTGCTTATATACAAATTTTTGTGGAGAAGAATAAATTATTACATTAGAATTTGAGCTTCTTTTTTTTTTTTTAATATTGGACCAAACTTAGGTATAATTATTTAAGTACAATTATACTTCTTAAATAAATAAGAACATATGGCTGTATACTTGCACTTTAAATGTAATAATAATGTTATTTTGTTTTTTTTTTTTTTTGGGTTCTATTTTGATTAGAACTCTTGCTAATTTTTTTTTTCAACCTTTTACTTTCTTTTTATAGGTTTTGGTCTTTTAAAAGGCATGGGTAAAATATGATTTTTTTTTTCTTTTATAAATTGCAATATAAATGGAACAAATACAGAAAGCAAATCAATGAAAAAAAAAATTAATAGGAAAAATTCAAAGTTTAACATGGGAAGGTGGGAAAATAGATTAACAAACCATATTTTTTAAAAGTAAAAGTTATGGGGAAAAAAAAACATTATTATTGTTAAATGAGTGCACTGTGCACATGTGCTTATCAAAGCCCGAAACCAATGGGCAAAACACACGTCATAAAATACATAGCATATAGCAACGATCATGCATATCACTCTTTAAGAATAACTAGTTTTGAAGCACGTGTTAGCCAGTAAAAAGATTACAACTATGGATAAAAATAGAATTTATTTATAATTATTTAATTATTAGATTGCCTAGAAATTATAGTATTGATTGTTTTAAAATATTCAAATATCAATACCTTAGCCCTATTCTTGTCACTTTTCTCGTAAATGTTATTTTTTTATATTTTATTGTCAAAGATCACATACATAAAAAAATTCTAGTACTTATTATATTAAGTAGATAATATAATTTTTTATGCTATATTTTATTTCAAATACGGAGAAATTTTTTTAAATAAATTAACTATAATAATAATGTAAATCATATTAGACTTTATACAAAAAAGAGTTTTAATATCACAAGCGTAATTTATAAAGATGAGTATATATTGTGTGTAAAAAGAGGTCTAAAAAAACGAATGTACTCATATCTACGCTTTCTTCTCTTTCTCTATCGATTGGCTCACAGCTGAATTTTTTTTTTTTTTTTTTTTTTTTTTTTTTTTTTTTCTCATCTCTATATCTCACCCTTTTTTCTATTTGCGGTTGTGAAGAACTTGAGCAGCTGAACAAAATGACAAGGCACACACGGCAAGATTGAAGAAGCATCTACATTCTAGGGTTAATAGGCGAAAAGACAGAAATACCCCCATACAATTTTAGCCTACCCACAGAGTTGAGAATAAAAAGACTAAAAAGCCCCCCACTTTTTCTCTACGTAACAAATAAAGTTACAAGCAAAAAAGTAATTTCCACCAGGTGTGTCAGTAGAAGATTATAGAGTGGAAGACCAAAAAGTGGTTCAAGCTTCAATGTTTTTTTCTCAACTCACGTATATCTATAGGGGCAGCAAATCAGATACAATCAAAGGAAAGATTAATGGATCCAATGAATTGTTAAGAAAGAGAGAAGAATTTTGTTTTGGAAAAAAAAAAGATGGAAGAGTTTATGAAATGCATTTACATGGGCAAGAATCATGCATCTTTTCTCTCTGACTTCTTCTTTTCCTTCTTTCTTTTCTTTTTCTATCAATTTGGTCATAGCTGATTTTTTTTTTTTTTTTTTTTTTTTCCTTATCTCTAACCTAGATCCTATGTTTGTGTTCATCCATAGAGAGAAGTCTAACTGTTGTGTTCATGTCCATCAATAGAGTAGGTGGCTGACAAAAAAAGCCAACAAAGAGATAAGATCAAATAAAATAGGAGTAAAAGACAAAACAAACATTTTCAACCTCCTTGTATATTAAAGTAAGAAAAGTTAAGAAGGTGCTAAACAAAGTCTGTAAAAAAAAAGAAAAAAGTGTGCTGAAACAATAAACAAATAGCAGACAAGGTGCTAGTCAAAAGCACTATTTACAGGTGCATTCGCACTTTTTAATAGAGGTAATAGATATATGGGAGGCCTGAGGGGCAACTACCCCCTCTTCAACCTTCCAGGCTCTGCCCTTAAATGATTTTATCCCATTATTATTATTATTATTATTATTATTATTATTATTATTATTATTATTATTATTTGAGAAAAACCCATTAGTTTTTCTTATATTCCTTAGTTAGAACTTTTTAATAATTTTTTACTACGTCTTATACTTTTAGCAGAAAGTCTACTTTTGTATTGAATGTTATCAGTGTCCTTTAAAATTGTTTGGAGTCTTCATATTTGGAGATCTGGATTAGGTTTCCATTAAAATAACTAAAAAAATGTTAATTCAAATTGTAGTCAAACGTAGAAGAAAGTAATAACACATTTTAAAAAGTAACTTCCTAATAAGCTTTCACCTGTGATTTCTAATAAAATATTTCATCACATCTGCATGTCCCAATCAATATATTCTCACATATAACGAATACTATAATATAATATTGTAAATTCATCAATCCATCTCAAATTTGATAAATTTATTGACTTTCTGTTAGAGATATATATATATATATATATATATTGTTAATTTTTTTGTTAACATTATGTTATATAAACTTTTGAAATCTCACATTTCTATGTCATTATTATAATTTTTTTTTTTTTTTGGTTACAAATAATATTATTTTAATCTAATTAAATTCCTACAAAAACTAACTAAAATGGCCCTTCTTTTATAAAGTTACCCAACATTAAAAGAAATAAATTAACTACATTGGGAGAACCATGTCAGTAGTAACCATGTCAGGAGAACCCAAATATAGCATGAGCATCTAGCATTCTAGCTTACACAACACCTTCTTCTCAAAAAAAAAAAAAAAATGCTTACACAACACCTACATCAAATTTTTTTTTCCTCTGGTGATTTGGTGTATGGACCTAAGTTTTGGAACTCTATTTAAGAATCTTGGGTTCACTTTTGTAAGACAGAGTTTGATTGATAAATAAAGTTCCTTTTGGTTTTATGGTCTTTAACATGAACTATCTATTGCAAGCCGCTCATTCCCACACGCTCATGTTTATATTGATTATGTTGTGAGTTGTGTGATATTAAACCCGGGTTCTCACTCCCCTGTGTGTATGGGTGACCATATCTATATATTTGAGAACTGAATTTCTTCAATACATAAAGTTTAATTTAGTTTTGCACCATCTGTTTTCGGAGCAGAATTTTTCTTGGGATATTCATAGCAGGGTAAATTTTGTTGCACTTAAGTTAATTCACACAATTTGCACACGCACCTCGAAATAACAGCACTCGTGATTAGAGTGTGTATAATAAACATCACTCTAGATATTAGTTGTAAAAAGTAATTAAATAGTCCAATTAACTGGTGTCCATAAGGCATTTGCTAATAGATTATTTTAAAAAAAAGTAATATCACTTTCATAGGAAATATAAAAAACTGTAAAATAAAAAATTTTAAAAAATAAAATAAAAAGTTAACTTTTCCCAAAAGTAAATATGACAGTCATCAAGTAGTGAGAAATCAATGCATATTTCAAGATTTACTTTCAGTGTGTATGAAAAGAAATAAGAAAAATGTTAAAACTACCATATATTTTATTACAAAATGTTTACAAATTAATGTAACAAAAATGTGGTTGATGGCCTTTGACAACATAGTAAAATAATGTCAAAGTTTTTGTTAATGATTGATGACACATTAATTTATAAAACTAATGTAATATAGTTATATATAGATATATATATATATATATATATATATGTATGTATGTATGTATATATATATATATATGTATGTATGTATGTATGTAGTATATAATTTATAGTGTTCTTAGAACCACTCAACAATAATGTCAAATGAAAACTACAAAAATGAAAATATATCGCTGGTTTGCAAAATAATTGAATGACGTATTTCACCGTAATATAGCCCAAAAAAAAAAAAAAAATTGGCTTACCTTCAATGCTTTTTCAACTGGAAATTTCTTTTGTTTTAGTGAGAAAATGTCATATCACCCACTAACTAAATAAAATTTGGAGATTAAAACTCACTATCACTTGTCATTATATATTTAAAACAAAAGGATATGCCCAGTTAAAAAAGTATTGGAAATAAGTCAAAAAAAAAAATTCACTATATTTGTTGGTATTCTAGTTATGTGCAGATCTTGTGGACTTAGAATTTTTTGTTGCATTTCTAGTGCTAAAAATATAAATATAACTATGGGAAAATTTGAAAAATATAGATATTGGGAATGATTAAAGAAAGAATATTTAAATGGAAATGAGAAAAAAAAAATTGAAAAGGTTTTATTTTTTGAACCTAAGTAGGTAGGGACCAGGATTGGACTAGATCCCAAAATTGGGATTGGGTTGGGCAAATCCACTAAATAGTTTTTTTATTAAAAAAAAAAAAAAAAAAAATTACACTTTATTACCCTAAACTATACACCAAATTACACTTTGCACCTTAAATTATTCGAATACACATTTTGTGCTCTAAACTAGCTATCACACTTATTACACTTTGCACCCTAATGTTAGTTTTACTATTAAGTTAGAAAGAAATTAATAGCACATGATTTATACATGATTTTTGCTTAGGTGGTACATTGCTTAAAGACAAAAAAATCCGTTCACAAACTATTAAAAACAAAAGCTTATTTCATTTTTATTTTTATTTGGGTTGAAGATTTCTCTCACCCTATAGTGGAAGCTTTGTATTTTTACTTCCTTTTTAATGAAAGTTGCAGTTTTACTCAAATAGGAACGGCGGTAAAAAGCTGCAATTATAGAGTGACTTTTGTTACCTGGGTATAAGTATCTGTATGATTTTATCAAACTGATTTGAGTTTGCACCTGGTATATGATGTAGTCTCCACCATTTTGTATATGATGCAGTCACCATTTTGAAGTTATTAGGTTAAAAAATATTTATGTTTTATCAATGATGAGTGAGGGAGAGAGAGCTGGAAAAAAAAAGGAAAAATTTTTGTTTTAATTGATTGTGAAGATGGGTGTTTTTGTCTTTTAATTTTATTCCATCTAAAAAAAATTATGTGCAAGTCATGTGCTATTATTTTCCTTCTAATTTAATAGTGAAACTAATGTTAGGGTGCAAAGTGTCATAAGTGTGATATTTTTATTTGGGGAAATTACTCCAGATTACACTTTGCACCAGATTACATTTTACATCATTAAAAGTATGTCTTCTTTCTAAACAAAGCAAGACTGCAGAACCAATGGAGCTCTTTTTTTCTAAATTTAAGGGACTAAAATTGCTCATTTGACATTGTAGAGACTAAAAGTACTCAAAAGTTTATGAGTGTTTAGATTTTACATTCTAAAGTTTTAGAATTTAGATTTAATCCTCTGAAGTTCTATTCCATTTGCATTAGCATCATCTTCATTCATATTTTCCGTTAAGGGCCACATAAACTTGCCACACTTGTTTAGTTCATCAAATAAAATGATGTCATGTCTTTTTTATTATGTTATGTCATATTTAATTTAATTTTTTTTTAATCTTTTTAGGTTACAAAAATGATGTGACATCCTTTTATTGGACAAACTAAACATATGTGGCAAGTATACAGAGCACTTAATGAAAAATATAGATGGAAGGATTGCTAATGCAAACAGAATATATAAAACTTCAGGGTAAAATTCAAATTATGAAATTTCTGGGTGTAAAATCTCAAACACCTCCAAACTTTTGAAATGTAGTTTGCAATTTAACCTTTTGTTTACTAATTGCATCCATTAATAAATCAATAGTACTAAAAGTTTCGTGTGTTGCATGACTTTAATTATGAATTTTCTTTATATATATTTTTTGAGAAATAATAACTAAATGAGTTTTTATTACATAATTTTAGAACTCATTTCTAAATAAATGAATGATTATTATTATATAAAATGCATATTTTTCTATATTTTTGTTTATATATAATATCTCTAACTAAAATTATCAATAAAAACTTTTCTAATTATTTGTTTACAATTCCTTATTTATTAATGAAGATGGTGATTTGAACTCAAAAGTTTTTTTTTTTTTTTTTTTTTGACTCTTGCATAAATAAGATTATCCTAAAATAATCGATTCAAAAATTAGGATTAAAAAATCTATTATATTTGTACACCAAAAAAAAATTTCATTTTTATGTATTATTTTGATATTTAAATCATTTGTTTTAGTGTTACTTTTATTCAAATGGTTTACACCCTAACTTATACAACTCGAGTAATGTCTCTAATTATATTGTTCTTTAGCCTTTAAGAACACATATGTTAATATTACACATGAAAAACAATCCAAATTTCTAAACTTTAAAAAATAAAAAAATGAAAAAGAAGTTAAGTAAAGATGGACATACATAGGAATTTAGACAGATAGATCTAATTTAGCCAAATATTATCTATATCTAAAATGATATAGTAGAAATTCTAAATTGAATTTAGTTATACTTTCGAAGAAATATGGTAGGAATTTTGCATACAAAGAAATTAACACAAAGCACAAACAGAATTTTGAGATATAAAAATTGATTAAAAAAAATGATAAATTTTTAACAATCAATAAGTAAAAGTAACTTGGAACCAAATTGCACTACAGCACATGGAAGACGTGTTTTGAACCAAAGAATTTTTTGTAGTGATAACTAATTGAAAAAATCAAAACACTTACAAACTAAATACATAGAATAACAAAAACCTAAAACACACAAAATAATTCAAAAGTTGAGAAATATTTAAAAATAAAATAAAAAACTTACCTAAGAGAAACTAAGAACTTAAATGGGCGTCTCTTGTTTTGCTTTTTTATAGTAGACTTCCTTTGACATAATATCCATACATGAAAATTTAGAAACAAATAACAATAAATAAGATGAATTTATTTAATCAAAATTATCATATACAAATACATAAGTGTAGGGGACTAGAGCTACAGCCCGACCCCAATTCAATGGGTATGGCTGTATGGTGGACCAGTACAATTAATTTGTAGAGGTAAGTTATCAAGGCCAACCTTTCAAGCCTTGCTGATTTCGTTAAACAATTTAAAGAGAGACCAATTTTTTAGGTATTAGCTTTGTGAGAGAATAATAATAAGAAAGACAAACATTTTTGTATCAATTCTTCCTCAAGTCTGTCCGAGGATCATTAGTACATATCATATTCCCTTCTCAGTTACTAAGTTCTAGATTACATTTTATGCTTCTCTCTCTAATTTTTTTTCTATATCCTTTTGTGGAGGAGTCCCTTTTCCTTATATAGCTACCTGAATTGCATCTCTGCCCTCCACTTAGATAGCCACTAATTTTCACTTAGATGCTTGTCCCATCAGGGCCTTGCTGGAGGTGGTAGAATACACTACAAGTTGTGAGGGCACTGTTCCGGGATTATTCTACTATTAATGCGGCCAATTGAGTTGGTGCAATGCATTGAATGCAAAGGTGATGAGTACTTTATCTAGAAACTTCCTCCTTTCTTCACTTGCATGTCTCTCCTTCCCTCCTTAGCTCTTGGCCTTGTTAACTTGATGGTCAATCTCCGGTCCCCCGAGGAGCACTTGTCCCTCAAGCTCCTTGGGCGTACTATTCTTGATTTCTCAAACAACCTTATCTGGGTTGATCTGGGCCTATCCTAACATATAGTTGGGACGTACTGCCCCTTGGGCAAGTTTTATTCTCCCTCTTCGATTCCTCACTCCCCCCCCCCCCCCCCCCCACAATATGCATAAGTTGTAACTTGAAAAACACAAAAAATAAAACAAAAATGTGGGGTGCAAGAAAGATTCTATAGAAAGACCATTAGTAAATATATATAATTTTTGAGATTTTGATAATAGACTTTTAGTTGGAGTGAGATTTAAATTTCTGAAACTTAGATGCATGTTGCATGTTTTGTTAAAACAAGTATTGTTATTTTATATAAAATGCATGTTGCATATTTTGTTAAAACAATTATTGTTACTGATGGTGAACTGAAAACTTTAACTCCTATTTGTCCATAAGGGTCGTCCAAGCCAAGAAGGCAAGAAGGGTTTGTACTTAACAAGACAGTCGTCCAAAGGAATGTGGGCCATCCATAAGGCAAACGCCTGGACAACCCCCAGCACTTGGAAAACTCTGTGGAAATCTATTTACAAAAGCCAATAAAATTGGATCACGTGTCATTATTTCCAAGGCATGAGTAGAATCCTGGTTCGTCACCATAACTTCCTACTTGATACTTAACTTCCAACGACAGTTATTCTAACTCCTACAGCGATTGTGAAAGTTAACTTTGAACCCTCTGACCTCTTCAAATATAGGGGAAGTTACAAAACAAGTAACCGCTCTAAGAGCACACTATATAAACAGTCATTCACAACAAGTAAAGGGAAGTTTTGAGACAACTCCCAAAAAGTTGGAATTCTAGAATTTGAGAGAGAAACTAACTTAAGCATCGAAGGGTTCTTGGCCAGTGAGCCCCGGTCACCTTTGATTGTTTGTTTTTCTTTTCAGGCCTTCCAGATCACTGAAGCCCGAAGCATTCAGCCTATTGATTTTCTGTGCATCATCAGTTACTTTATCTAAAAAAATTGATAAGAACAAATAAGTTATTGTCTCTATAAATTGAAACTTAGATACATGTTGCATATTTTTTTAAAATACTTATTGTTATTTTATCCAACAAATTAATAAAAATAAATAAATTATTGTCTCTATCTAAAAATAAATAAAAATTATCCAAAATATTGATATAATTTGGTAAAGCCACTTAGCACAACTTCAATTTTTAAGACCAACTTAGAGCATTTCCAGCAGTCTTTCCAAATTTTTGTACTGTCTGGAGTATGAACAATGATTTTTACATTTTACTTACTTACTTTTTCAAATACATTTTCCAACAAACTCTCTTTCTTTTTTCTATCCCATTAAAATATTATTTTTTAATTATTTTTTTAATCTTCCTTCATCCATTCATAATGGTTATATTTTTTAAATTCTCAATATCTATATTTTTTAATCTTCCAACATAAATATTTTTTTAATTTTCCAATAATGTTTTTTTAACAAATATCATTGAGCACTTGTTACAACGATATACTGAGTTATAAGATCATCTAATTTTAATGAGAAGTGTTACCTTTACAACATTTTTGCAATTATTTCACAAAAGAATCTTATGTGGTAAGTTGTTACTAGTTTTAATTTGAATCCACTACTGAAATTATTTTTTTACTCACCAATATTAGCTAATAACAATTCGTCACTTACAATTTATTGTGAAAATATTGTGGTAACATTTCTCAATTTTGATTTCTTATTCTTTATTTTATTTTTCCTTTTTCTGTTTATTTTTTTCATCCATACATTTCTTCTTTCTTCTTTTTTTTCTTTTTCTTTTTTTTTTCTCTTGTTTTTTCTCCTCCACACACGTATACCCACTCTCCTCTTTATCTTCAACTTTTTCACATTTTTTTTTCTACTTCACTCCAGAGCACCCAGTAGCTCGCTCTCTTTCTCTTTCTCCTCTCTCTATCTTCACTTTTGTTCTTGTTTTTCTACTTCTTGTACTCCTGACAGTACATAGTTAATTTCTCACCACATACCTCTTGCATAATTTTACAACTCCATTGACCATCACAGACCAAAGTTCATAATGTGAAAAATCTCATTTGAGAGAGAGAGAGAGAGAGAGAGAGAGCCGGTGGAGAACAAAAACCATATGGGTCTCTCTCTCTTTTCTCTTTTTTCTTTTATTTTTCTCATTTCATCTGGTTTATGAGAAAAATTGTTTTTGTGTTTGGATTGTGTTCTACATTTTGTAGCCGTTGAAATAAAGAAGAGAGAAAGAGAGTGAGGAAGAAAGAGAAATGGAGGAAAGAGGAAAAAAATCATTTTTTATTCAATCGGGTGATTAATTTAGGGAATAATAATGTTTAGAGTTGTTACATTAATTGCTACAGTGTTCTCTTCTTAAAGAGAGCTACTGTAGCAACCCTAAAAAAAAAAAATTAGAGTTAGAAAGGCTGTCAGAGACATTTTTTATGTGTTTACTCTCTACAACTGACTTTAAAAAACTTATTGGAGATGCTCATAGAGAATTTAGTAAAATTTTTAAAAATGTTAGAAAAAGTTTTTATGAAAAATAATAGAGGGAGCCGTACAACTGTACAAGAGTGCGTGTCACCCTTGCCTCTCGCCTTCGAAGAAATAAAAAACTAATCATCACGACGATGACTTTGTCTATTTCCATAATTTAAAAAATAATAATTATAATTATTAATCTTATTGAGATTTTGAATTTTAATACAAATAGGTGAGCATTTTGCACTTAAGCAATATTATAAGACCAATTAACAATCCCCATATGGCAACTTGAAATATACATACTAAAAAGCTGCAAACATAAACATTCACCAGATACATCCCAAAACTACAAAAGTGTTTCCTTCATTAAATTAACAACACCACCAAAGTCTCTCACGCATTGTTCTTTTTCAACCCCAAATACAATCCCACTCTTCCATTTCATTTTAGATTCTAACAATGTCTTCAAATAATCTAAGTGTGTTTACATATCCCATTATACTCTTGGTTTTCCTGCTTGTCTTGATCATGATTGTAGCATTGCTTCGCTATTGCACTGTCGCGCCATCCAACCAAATTGACACCTTCACAACAGCACAACAAGATGCAATCAACATCGAACTAGGCCTCGACAAAGCCACTCTAGAAAACTACCCAAAACTCATCTACAGCCAAGCAAAGCTCCACAAAGGCATGGGCAACTCTACCACATCATGCTGCTCAATATGCTTGGCGGATTATAAAGACACAGACGTGTTGCGGTTTTTACCTTCTTGTGGTCATCTCTTTCATGTTGAATGTGTGGACTCGTGGTTACTGCTGCATGCTACGTGTCCGGTGTGTCGGGACTCGCCTCTGGCCAAGGCGGTGCCTTTGGAGGAGCAACGTGTTTGACCTGAAAAAAATGGAAACATTGGGGTCTCATTAACGCATGTTTTGTAATTTAGAGGTATTTAAATTTATTATAAATTTAATTTTGTACAGATTCATGTATGTGGTTTGGTTAGGTAGGTTGGATTTTCTCTGTTACTAAACATTGATGTCTTGCATTGTTGGTCATGAATTGGTTGATATCGATAAACGTAAAAGAGTTTTTTGTTCCTTTAAACAAGAAAGGGTTTAACTCAAAAAATGGACAATAGCAACTTTCAATTACCAGTCTTTTAAACAAGCTAATTGTTTATATCAAGCACACTTACCGTGAAAGGAACCATTGTACGAATCTTTTAGCCAAGAGAAGCACACTTAAAAGCGTTTAGCTAATGCTTAAGGTTCTATGTATCTTAGACTTTGCATTGTTTATGTTTGATTTTTAATAAATGTACCCTTTTCTACCAAAATAAAGTTGTTCATAACTCTTTTTCGGTGGACTTCATGTTTAGGCCATCTGTTGTCCATAAACTTTTTTTTTTTTATTATTATATAATTTTAGATTTTAAAAACTTAAAATTTAAATATTTCATGTATGAAAAAAGTAATCTATTGATTATTAATCTTTTAGAAATTTTGCAAGTATGAAATATATAAGAAAAAAATGTAATTTAATAATAGATTTGTTGAATGACAAAATTTAGTTACAAAATTGATTGTAACTTAAGGTTATAACCTTACTCAATAAAATAAATATTATTACATATTTTGAAAATTTAATCGTTAAATTGTATATTTTTTATGTTTTTAATATACATGTCAAATTTTGCGTCAATCAGATATTATTTACTATATGATCTATAAGTTTATATTTTATAAACAACTTTAAAGTACAAAAACTTGCAATTTAAACAATTTATTGATGACATATCTATTGATCTTTAATTTTCTAGAAATTTTGCAAGCATAGAGGATATAAGAAGAAGAGGTAATCCAATGGTAGATTTGTCAAAATTCATCTCCAATAAAAAAATATTGAGTAAGGTTGTAGCCTTATACTACAACCAATTTTGTAAATAAATTTTGTCATTTGTCAATATTCACATCTAATAAAAAGATATTGTGTGCAATTGTAGCCATTAATTATAAATTAGTTTGTAATTAAACTTTGTCCTATAAAAAAAAACCATTGCGATTTGCGACTGACCAAGTGCAACATAAAATGCCTAAAACACAATCAGCCTTGAAGATGGCCTAGCTAGCTAGGAAACCCCAAACTTGCAACAAACAGTGAAAAGATTGTGAAACATGTGCCTTACTTGGAAATCAACACATGATCCCCCGGTTCAACCTATCAAAATGTAACCCAATTAAGGAGGATTAGTTTGAGACTTGAGAGGATTAAGGCAAATTCGAAGTGGCTGGTTATTTACCACACCTTTTTTTTTTTTTTTCCTTCCCGTTAAATGCACAACTGGCTCCCTGGAGCATTATTTTCCCCCAAACTAACTACCCTCATCTCTCTAAGGAGTTCTTCTTGGCACTTATTTCAAGAGGGAAGTGCAAATCGGCACTTCCTCTAGGCTTTGACCAGTTGATTCTTTTTCCTCCAGTTTGAATTTTACATGATTTTAACTCTCTCTCTCTCTCTCTCTCTCTCTCTCTCTCTCTATATATATATATATATATATATATATATATATTAATTTGTTTGAGGATAATTTTTTATTTTTAAAACAGTTATAAGCCACTAAATGATTTGATACTTGATAGTTCCCCAAGAAATTTATGGATTTTTTAATTTAATCTCTCCCCCTTTTTCCAAGATGACTGCATAAAATTCAAAAACCATAATTATCTTCAAGTATTATTCAATAAAACTTTAAATACACACTTGTAGTAAACTTTAAACCAATGATATATGACATATATTAATTCTATTTTATCAATTCAATGACAAATCAATTAATTAATCATAGTCAGATAGTTTAAACCCTAATTTGCAATAATGCATATTAACTGGTAAAATTTGATGTGCTTGATCTTTTAATTTGATGGTTTGATTTTCGCAGCTCTAATGTATTTTGGAATTGATTTCATGTTCATTGAATAGTTCAAATAACATTTTTTACCCATCCAATTATCCAAGGTGGAAATTATGGTTTTTCCATTAATCGAAGTTTGGTTCCAAAATGGTTTGTACACTTAAGTGGTCTAGTTAAATAAACAACTGGACCAACTTAGGTATTGCTTCATGGGGTTATCAATCGAACTATCTAGATTTAGTAACAATGCAAAAAACTGTTGAAAGAGAAATAAAATCAATTTTGTAAGCTCTCTTTAATGGAGATCTATCTCTTAGGTATTTTTAAAACTATGGTTGCTTCTTAATCAACTTTTAGCATTGGAGATAATTTTTTCTTCTTCTAAATATCAATCTTTTTCTTTTGCTAAATAATATGGAAACTTTATTTTGCACTTGAAGTATGTTAATATATGGATTTGTATTATGTAATCCATTTATAAAACAGTTATAGTTATAAAATTTTAATTCTTTATTGACCTGTTTTCATTGTATACTAAAGTTATAATGAAATTTTGTGTTGTAGATAAAAATACTAGCAAAATTATTATCCAACTTGAGATGCAATTCTCAAGTATGAATACTTCCACTATTAGATCTACTACTAACATTGAGTATATTGGCGTCCAATTCATATTAAATATTTACTTATTTTGCTTTACGTAGCATATTATGTTTTATTTTTCATACTTTATATGATAAATACACCTAAGAAGGTTGAGAACTTGGTAGGATCCATGACATCTAGCTCTTTTTCTTTTTTTTTTCTTTTTTTGCCCATTCTTTTACTATGTAAATTTAAGAATTTATGTATTATTTAACTTTTATATTTGAGTGTTTATGGTTTTTGTTCTTTTATTTGTTTTGAAATGAAGACAAAGATATAATAATCATGTTTCTTTTTTATTTATATTTTTTTGGTATGAGAAAAAATACAGGTCATACTAAGTTGACCTAACCCTCAAAAGACTAGGTAAGGATCATAGGATTTGCAACCGTTTAGGATGATATATTTCTAACCAAAACTCCACCGGGTCAAACCAATCGACTTGAACTGTTTGCCACGTTTATATAAGATGCATGAGAGACATTCAGGCAACAAAGGAAAATGTTGGGTGAGGTAAAACATATTCTCTTAAGTTATTGGGGGTGTCAACAACATATTAAAAGGGATGATTGGTTGAATTGTGTAGGATCAATGCTGATGCAGGAACATAGTGGCAACTGTTGTGTCATATATTTTTATCAGTATAGTTGTTTTTTATTTATTTTTATTATTCAATCAAAGATAATCATAAGTCTTGTTGGTAGTTGTTCCAACCTAATAAAATTGATCATAGGGTGATGTGAAGTCAATCTAGAGAGTTGTCATTTGTATTGGAAGTTGTCAAGTATTTAGTGGAAAACATTTATTTCACATGCAATGTATTCACCTATAATTATCAATAAGAAATCAAAAGAAGGGAGAAAAGTTTTTATTCATAAAATTATTTGCAAGTAGCATTGTTTTGGAGTTGAGTGATTCCTCCTAAAAATCAAGTGTGTGACTTGGTCGCGTTGAGTGACATCGTGATTAGTAGTGTTAAGTGACATCTACTACCTCCGGTTTAGTGGCATCCCGAAACCATTCATCCTATCATTAGGGTAAATATTTGATTTAGCCTATCTAGTACATCTTGGCCTGCATCAAATGCGTTCTGTGCATGTTTTGTAATGCTCGGTGGTTGATTTTAAACAAATGCAGGATCTCTACTGAGTATTTGTGAGAGGTAGCCTTAATTGTCTATTGTAGTTCGCTGTAAAATAATAAAGGTTAATTGGAAGTATTTTTCTATATGTTATATTATATATATAACTAGTCGCTAACTTGTACAATGTACAGGATAGTTAAATTTAAAATCACGTATATTTAAAAAAACAAATAGAAAGTCTTGTATGAAAAAACTATTAATTAAAAGTTAATAGAAAAATTATATTATAATTTAAAATAGTTTCCCATAGGTATTGTATAGGTATCAACCAAGTGGGATGCATATTTTAAAAATAAAAAAAAAAAAATAAAAAAAAGACTGTAATGGTGGGCGGTGGCTGCTTTTGTTTTATTATTTATCCAAAAAAAAAATTATAGGATATGAACAAATAAATTGTAGTAGAATTTGAATAGTTTCCCATAGGTATTATATAGGTATCATCAAAGTAGTATGCATATTTTAAATAAATAAAAAGGACAAAACTTTGTCTTCTAACTCTCACATGCACCAACGCTACACCACCACCATATGTATAGAGGTTATTACACGTTCTTATTTAGTTTCTTATCAATGTGAATTGCCACTTTTAATATGAATAATGCACCTCCTCACTCCATATTATTCTACTAATCAATCTGAGATTCCAAAATCAAGTAGAAAACATCTAAACCATTCCCATATGAACTATACTTCTCCTTTTTTTTTTTAAAAATACCTATGGACTATATCACAACATTAATATAAAATTGATTATTGATGACAAGAAATTTGTGGTTTTGATGGTCAAGAATAAGCTCTTCTTCTTGTTATTGATGACAATTTTTTTTTTTTTATAGAATGGTTTTTCCAAGATCATATGAGGGTTCTATATATAACATACATAGTAGTACAAATTACACCAACGTTAGAGAAAATTTGATTGATGAAATTGTTAATTATTAAATCAAAATTACGATTAAATCTAATATTTAATCGTAAAAACAAAATTTTACAATTAAAATTTTCACATGTAGATTTTTCATACTAATAAACTCACTCACAAGTCACAACAACAACATCATTATAAAGTAGTAATCATAGAGAGTTAGAGCATGAAAGATGGCAATATGTCCTTATCTTTGCATTACTCTGAGCAACTTCATGGATACAACGTCACAAAGTGGTCTCATGAAGTCCCGTACCCTCTTTGCAAAATCTTCAATTTGCTATGTGTGTCTTCTTTGTGAAAATTTGAGTAAGTATGAAGGGTTTCGATCTTGGCCGGGGTTTATATTTGTTGAAATTTTTGTTATAGAATTTTAGGTGAAGTAGAATTTTCAAGCTCTTGAAACATATATTTGATAGAGTTTTACTTAAACTAAACTATTATAACACTTGATAAGATAATTACATGTTGAAGAGGAATAATAAATATATAAGATATAAAACCTAAAATAAAAAGAATCTAAAAATAAATAAAATTGTGGTGACGTGGAAAATTGTGAAAGCTTTAGAGGCTTCTGTTATATATATATATATATATATATATATATATAATGCATATTCTTGTTTAACACAAATTGATAGATAGTTTTATGCTTCTAATTGGTCGTTGGTAAGAAGAAAAACCAGCAACTTTGATTGGCTTGCTGAACTAAGCAATGATGCACATGACCTTAAAACTTATGGACTATGGAGAGAGGAAATTCAGCTTTTCTTTCTCTTTTCTAATCGTTTTTTTTTTTTTTTTTTCCAATTTAGTTGCTCACTGCTCTACAAGAACAAGAAACTTCAATCTTAAAATCCTTAATGCGCACCTGTAGTGTTTTAAGTGAAATAAGCTTGCGCTTTCATCTATATTTCATTCAAATAAAATAAATAAAAAATCGATGACGAATTTTCCTTCTAACTAATCATTATACTTTCAAGAATTTTAGGTTTTAGTTACGTGGAAAACTTGGATTTTATAAGTGACCCCGCATGCTCCCCCTGTAGTTTGCGATAATTTAGAGAGCAAAAGTAGTCCTCAGGACAACCAGGGACGGACCTAGGTGGGGCCCGCTCCTGGTCTAATTTTTTCTTAATTATTATATATTTCATTTTTGTAGTTGGGTCCTCCTTCCAAAACCATAGGCCTCCTTTCTCCTTAATAAACCTAATTAGCCTTAATCAAATAGCAGTTATCCAACCCAAAAACTTAACAAAAATAATAAAAACATTCACAATGATAATTGTATTTTAGTAAAAAAAAAAAAAAACTATTTTACCACCAAAGAACAAAAAAATCATGCGTATTGAAGAAGCTAAAACTAAATTTTTTTCAACTACAATAAATAGGTATTAATTTAGTTGACTATACCAATTGACTGTAGTAAGTTGTTAAAAATAAAATAAAATATGTTATTAAGATTATATCTCTTCCTTCAATTAAAAAACTCAAATTTTCTCGCTTTCTTTATTATTTTAATGAGTTGTTTGTATTATTTTAGATAAAGTGATAAAAAAAAAATAGAACATTTGATATTAGGTGTATTGTAAAGTGAGATGGTAAAATAAATTTTTGAGGTATTAAAAGCTAAAATTTTAGCACCACCACTATAATGCATAACTTCAATAACAAAAAAAAATTCCTAGCCAGCCTATTATTAATAAAAAACATTATTTTGTTTTTGTCTTTATTGGTAAATAATTACATCTTAATGTATTTAGAAATAACCTTGAATATTTATAATTTTTTAATACTATAAAAATATTATTTATTTGGAGTTTTTTTCTTTATACTTAGGCCCTTGCTAGCTTAAAATTTTGGGTCCGTTCCTGAGGACAACCCAAATGCAAAATAGACAAAATAATAAATTAATAATCCATTGGAAGGTTTAAATTTAGTTATAAAATTAGAGAGAATTTGTACTCAGCGATAGTATTGAAACAACAGTTAAGAATCCCCATATAGCAACTCCAAATATGCACCAAACAAACAATCACCAGGTACTCATTCCCAAAACTAGCAAGCACTTTCTTCGTTAAATTAACAACATCAAAATCTCTCACGTGTTGTCCTTTTTCATCCCAAAAATACAGCCCCCAAACTTTTTTCCTCTATGCAACCCACTCTTCCATTTCATTTTAGATTCTAACGATGGCTTCAAAAAATCTATATGGGCTTGTATATATGATTATGCTCTTCTCTTTCATCACTATCATGATCGTTATTTTACTAATTTTTTGCTATTGCACTGTCCAGCCATCCCTCCAAAATGGTAATCTCACAATTGCAGAACAAAATGCAATCACCATCGAACTAGGCCTCGATGAAGCCACTCTAGACAAGTACCCAAAACTCATCTATGCTCAAGCAAAGCTCCACAAGGACATGGCCAACTCTACCACATCATGTTGCTCAATATGCTTGGCTGATTACAAAGACACAGACGTGTTGCGGGATTTACCAGATTGTGGTCATCTCTTTCATCTTGAATGTGTGGACTCATGGTTAAAGCTGCATGCTACATGTCCGGTGTGTCAGAACTCACCTCTAGCGAAGCCGGTGCCTTTGGAGGTGTCTCATTAACGCATTTTTTGTAGGTATTTATTATAAAGTACTATAAATTTGTTTTGCACAGATTCATGTATGTGGTTTGGTACTTTTAGGTTGGATTTTGTGTGTCACATTTTTTATTCGAATTCTTCTCTGTTACATAACAATTATGTCTTGCTTTGTTGGTCATGTATTAAATTATATCATGACCTGATTTGACATCGATATATGTATAAGAGTTTTTCTTTCCTTTGAACAAGAAAGGGTTTATCTAATGAAGCTTGCCTGGTTTTTTTTTTTTTTTTTCAAAACAAGAAAGCGTTTAACTCAAGAAAAGTCGACAAGAACAACTTACAACTATCAGTCTCCTAAAATAGTTCTGTTCATAACTCATTTTTGGTGGACTTCATGTTTAGGCCATAAAAGGCTCACAAATGCAGACAATCACGATTGGTCCAACAAGGCCCCAAACCTTATCACATATAAAGAAAGCCCCCATTGCGATTTTTGGCTGATTGAGAGCTACATAAAATGAGCAAAACACCAAAACGGGCTAATGGATGGCCTAGGAACCCCAAATATGCCACAAACAATGAAAAGATTACGAAGTATGTGCCTTACTTGGTAATCAACATGATGCCCCTAAAGGGTGGTCCAACTTATGGCTCAAGCTCATAACAGGTTCAACCTATCAAAATTTATGCATTTAAGAACGGCGTCGATCTCGAGAAGTTGGCGAATGCGGAAGATACATTTGGGGAAGAATTGCGGAGGAGGACTGTGGGCATCAGAAGGCACGATGGCCGCTCCTCCATTTACTGCCGCAGATATATAAGGTGTCTCTTTGGTTGATTTCTATTGGAATTGTCTTCCTTGTTTACAACTACCAAAGTTTTCTCAAAAAAAAAAAACAAAACAAAAAAAACAAAATACAACTACTAAAGTTATAATGAAACTTTGTGTTGTAGATAAAAATACTAGCAAAATTACTATCCAACTTGAGGTGCAATTCTCAAGTATGAATACTTCCATTATTAGATTTACTACTGACATTGAGTATATTGATGTCCAATTCATATTAAATATTTACATATTTTGCTTTACCAAGCATATTATGTTTTATTTTTAATACTTTATATGATAGATACACCTAAGACAGTTGAGGACTTGATAGGATCCATGACATCTAGCTCTTTTTTTTTTTCCCCCCATTCTTTATTGGTGAAGATAAGATTATTGAACCTTGGACTATGTAAACTTAAGAATTTATGTAATATTTAAATTTTATATTTGAATGTTTATGTTTCTTTGTTCTCTTATATGTTTTGAAAGGAAGACAGCATTGGCGGCTCCAAGAAATTTTTTCAGGATGGTCATTAAGAAACTTAAATATAAAAAGAGAACTCCATATATTGATTAAAAAAAAACACAAATACATAAAGTCTTACATTGCATGACAGTCTCATTATCAATATTGCAAGCTATATACATCTCTCTTAAAATTTTAGTTAAATAAAAAATATTTTGGGCTTTTTCTTTTCATTTGTAAGGACCTAATGTATTGTTAAAGTGATCAAAGTTTAAGGACAAAGTTTGACTACAAACTTAGTTGTAACCTAAGGCTACAATTTTAACTAAACAAATTAACATGATGACATATTTTGAAAATCTAACAGTTGAATTGCATGTTATTTATATTCTTAAAACACATGTCAAATTTCATTGCCAATCAGATTATATTTACTATTCAATCTAAAAACTTATTTTTATGTATAATTATAGATTATAAAAACTAGAAATTCAAAAATTTGATTGATGAACATAGTTAGTGATTTTTAATCTTCCTGAAATTTTGCAAATATGAAGGATATAAGATGAAAATATAATTCAATGGTGCATCTGCTAAAATTCACATCCAATAAAAAAATATTGACTACCCTAGTCTACAACCAAATTTATTGTCAAACTTTATCCAAAGTGTAATTATGTTAGACCTAAAAAAATTTAGGGTGGTCACAAATTTTATTTAAGAATAAAAAAATCATAATTTAAAAAACAATTATATATAATAATAATTATTTTTTCTAGGTCAAGGTGGTCTTGTACAGTGACTACCTTGGACCCAACGTAGAACCGCCGTTGGAAGACAGACATAATAATCATGTTTCTTTTTTATTTATATGTTTTTTGGCATAAGAAAAAATATGGGTCATACCAACTCCAAGTTGACCTAACCCTCAAAATATTAGGTAAGGATCATAGGATTTGCAACCTATTTAGGATGATATATTTTTTACCAGAACCCAGCCGGGTCAAACACAATCAACTTGAATTGTTTGCCACGTTTATATAAGGTGCATGAGAGACATTCAGGCAACAAAGGAAAATGTTGTGTGAGGTAAAACATATTCCCTAAAGTTATTGGGGATGTCAGCAACATAGATTAAAGGGGATAATAGATTGAGTTGTGTAAGATCAATGAGTTCTGTGCATGTTTTGTAACGCTCGATGGTTGATTTTAAACGAAGGCAGAATCTCTAGTGGGTATTTGTGAGAGGAATAAGCCTTAATTGTCTTTTGCAGTTCGCCGCAAAATAACAATAAATAATAAAGGTTGGAAGTATTTTTCTATATGTTGTATTGGTAAATAGTTTTATGCTTCTAATTGGTCGTTGGTCAGAAGAAAAACCAGACACTTTGATTGGCTTGCTGAACTAAGCAATGATGTCATACCATGACCTTAAAACTTATGGACTATGGAGAGGGGAAATTCAGCTTTGCTTTCTATTTTCTAATCAATTTTATTTCCAAGTTTTTTACTTACTACTCTACAATAACAAGAAATTCCCGTCTTAAAATCCATATGCATGCACATGTGTTTTAAGTGAGATATGCTTGCGCTTTCATCTTTATTTCATTAAAAAAAAAAAAAAAAAAAATCGATGAAGATTTTTCCTTCTAACTAATCATTATACTTGGTGTAGACGACTAAATTTCTTGGTTCAAAATAAATCAAACAAGTAAAATAGTTGCACAAATACAAATTTATATTGATGATTGTGGTATAATTCTCTGTGTTTACAAAAGAGTGATCCTCTGATTCGATCTCCTTGCAAGACTTATTGATTTGGATTTGTGGTAATGTGATTGTGACTTGAACACAAAATATCCTTCAATTTGGTTGAGGAATGGATCGAAGATTGCTAAAACGGAATTACAATGAATCTCTGGCTATGAGCTTGTTAGAAATCCTTTGTTCTTCCCGTTCTTCGTGTTCTTCGTGTTCTTCATGTTCTTGGATTTGTGGTGGAAGTTTTTCGGGGCTTTAGAGGCTTGAATCCGTAGAGCTTCACTGATTTATGGTTTGTTGATGTTTTCGGACACTTTAGGCTTGATTCCCGTAGACTTTTGGATCTAGGCGGATGATTTTGATGATTTCTCTTCGAATGTTCTTCTTATTCGAAGGTTGAAGTTCTTGAAGTTCTTGGAGGCTTTAGAGCTTGGTTCCGGCAGAGCTTCTGTACTTCTGATGCTTCTGAATCTTCTCTGATGCTGCCTGTGCTTCAGATGGCTTGATGTCCTCCTAAATGTCTCAGGAAGGCTTCTATTTATAGGAGTTTTGGGGTGGATGAGCGACACGTGGCGGAGTCTGATTGGTGACACATGTCACAGTCTGATTGGTCCGCTTATGTCATCGCTTACACGTGCTTGGGTCATCGCTTACACGAGCCGATGCATGATTGGTTCTTGCATGACACTTGGCAAATTTCTGTTGGCTTCTGAATAGTGATAGTAAAACCTAGCAGCAGTATGTGGCGCTTTGTAATTGGCTGTATTTTGTGGACTTGGTAGTGTGACGTGTCAGCTTGTGATAGGTCGGGAATTTTCCCTCTCTACAAATGCCCCCTCGAGACTCGTTCACGCACACAGTTTCAGAGTGTGGTGTGAGAATGAGTTTCGAAAACAGATTTTTACACTTGGTTCTTCAAATGAAGTAATTGAAGGTGGTGGAGCTTTCAGCAGGATGAAATAATTTCCGAGGAGTAGACCCACCCATATGAAAGGCTTTGATGAGACCGAAAAGGGGTCTGCCTGTATTTGAATGTACTTGCATGACCGAGCCTTCTCAGCAGAGGTTAAGTCGAAGTAATTTCAAAAGGGTGTTCCATGGTATTTAAAGTGGGTTGGTGAGGCTGAAAGTTGTTTGCAAGAAGTTGGATGTACTTGCAAGATCGAATCATTTCAGCAGATGTTAAGCTGAGGTAATTTCAGAAGAGTATTTTGGATCGTTGGCGGCGATCACAGGGTGTGGAAGATGGGGAAGATGAGAGGATAGTGGCTGGGTACAGCATGCAGAGCCATGGGGCCGGCCTTGTGTTTTTGAGAACTTCTGGTGAAGTTATATCGAAAGAGTATACTTAGGCTTAAGGCTAGGCCATGTGGGAAAGTGGTTGAGTGCGCATGTGTCATTGTTTCACTCAAGTTAAGTTGAGGTAATTTCAGAAGCTTATGGATTCCGGTTATACTGATGGTTGCGAAAAGAAAACGATGAAAATGAAGTGGAGATGGTATTTGTGTGAAGAAGATGGGGATGAAGCAAAGTGAATGGGTGAAACACACGCCACCATGGCGCTGGCCCTGTACGTCGGGGATCCTCTGGTGTAGATGTTTCTAGGAAGTACAACTTTGGATCCGGGACTGACTGCATGCTGAATGAGGTCCGGCGATAAGTCATCGAATGTGCGTGTGTAATGGGACCAAACCGACAGACGTTAAGTTGAAGTAATTTCAGAAGAGTACCTTCTAAAATACTTCAAGCTAGATTTAAGTTGGAGTAATTTCAGAAAATGTGTTTTGAGGTACCAGCAACGATGACCTTTGAGTCCCATAGTGGTGGGGACATGGAATAAGGCTCTGGTAACCATTTACCAGCCCCAAAGGCTGAACTCTGATGAGCTGGTGCCTTGAAGGTTGTCTCAAATGTTGGGTGAAAGACAATTTGTAGGATACCCCAACACTTTTTACCATCTTCACTTACTGCTTCTTGTTGGAAAAGCACAGAAAAATGAAAGATGGAGCTAACTTGTGATTCTGGTCTTAGAAACCAATCAAGTTGCTGTTTGTTCCGAACCACTGCTTTTGCTGGAAGACCAAGCAATTGGAGAGAGACTACGGGAGCCCTGAGCCTAAGAACAGGTGTGTCAGCTGGACTTGGATTTCTTGGCCAACCAAATCCGAAGAAGCATGGAACCACAATGCAGGCCTTGTTATGAGTAATTTTATGGACAACTGTGGTCGTTAAGTGGAGAAACAAAATTTGTTTGGATCTCAAAACTACAATGATGTTGTGAAGAGGGTTTCTACCGAACCATGAGAGGGTTGATTTCAGATGGATTATGAAGCAATATTGGTTGCTAAGTGTTGAGAATGATGAGGCCATAGTGAGAAATGGCTGTAAGAAAGAGGACTTGAAAATTTGAAAGAAGCAAATCTTCATTTATGACTCAGTGTATTTTTTTTTTTTTTTGATGAGTTCTTGATGAATCCGACCCTTCTATTTATAGTGGAGAGATGAAGAATGGTAGATAGGTAGTTGAGAATGACGGTTGAGAATGGTAGGTGGGAATGTTTGGCACCGAAATGGGAACGGTAGGCGGAAGACTGGTAGGCACCGAACGGGAATGGTAGGTTGGACGGGTGACCCGATGTAATTTCAAGTTCAAGACACACTTGTGAGAGTTCATCTGTACTTTGAAAGGGAAGCCTTGATGGAGTCTGGAGAATAAACTTGAAGGGATCCAAACTAAATGAATGAATCTCAAGTTTTGATCTTGGGAGCTTAAGTTTTGGACATTGCTAGTACTTCGGAGAAGTGGGTCACATAGGTGGTTTCCAAGTCCAAAACAAATAAGCGGATTTCAAAATTAGAATCTATGTGAAAATCTGAATAGGACAAGCTTTGCTTGGATGTTTTAATTCTTGGTCAAAGTTCACATTAAAGCCAACAGCGGTAGAATCACAGTATTTGAGCAATTTCGGGTTCTCAAATGAAGAAATGGACCCCAAAATTGAAATCTACGCGAAAAATTAGGCAAGACAGGTCCTTCTTGAAAATTTTGACTTTTGGTCTGGATTTGTGCAAAAGTCAATTTTTTTGGAAATTGGACGTTTGTACAATTTCTGAGCTTCGAATGAAGAAACGGATCCCAAAATCGGAATGTACTCGAAAAATTGAGTGGGACAGACCTTTTTTGAAAATTTCGACTTTTTGGTCAAAGTCAAAAGTCAAACTTGGTCAAAGCATTTTCTTTTCTTTTCTTTTTTCTTTTTTTTTTTTTTTGCGGTTCGGACCGGATCAGGGTCAAACCGGGTCGGTCAGTGGGGGATGACGTCATCCGTGACGTCACAGAGCTCGGCGTGTGGCGCGTGTGGCGCGTGAGGGAGACCGGCGCGTGTGAGCGCGTAGACGTAAGGCGAGGCGCGTGTGACTGAAGGAATTTGACGCCGAATATGCTGGTGGCGCGTGGAGGCGCGTGGCAGTTTTTCTGGTCCCGAAATTTTTGGGTTTTACGGATCTAAGGCCGTAGATGACTCCTGTAGGGTCAGTTTTGTGAAATTATGAGCAGGTTTGCACAGATTTGAAGGACTAAGCCGCGATCCTCTGAAGTTTTTGGCGGCGCGTGGCAGCGTGTGGCCGGGGATCTGGACATAGATTTTTCAGGTTTGGAGAATCGAAGGCCGTAGAAGTCTCCTGTGATATCGGTTTCATGAATCTATGGTCTTTGGCGGCCCTGACAATGTTTGACATTGGTTAATCTGCAATTGTTTCTGCTTTGGAGGTTGGCTGCACAAGTAGCTTTGAACAATATCTGCGCTAGAACTTCATCCCAGGTCTAGTGCAGTATTTTTTTAGTTAACACGTGTACTTTTGCAGGCCTATAAGCACTTTTTTCCTGAGGTCTAGTGCAGTATTTCCCTTCTGACAGCATGCTGCATTTATGAGCTTTTATCCATTTTTTCCTTTTTTTCAAGGTTAGTACAGTATCCTCTGAACATAGGATATTTTAACTATTTACACCTATCCTCCCTTCTTTTGTTTGTTAGCTTCTGAAGACCTCTATATAAAGCCATCTGGGGCATGCACCAAATTGTACAAGTGTAATCTTCAGTAATGTAATACTCTGTGTAAAGAAACTATGCCCCCTCTTTTTTTTTTCTTTTTTCTTTTTTCATTTAATTACTAATTTAATTATTTTTTTTTATTATTATTTAATTTAATAATAATAATAATAATAATTTTTTTTTTTTTTTCAGCTATCATGATGTTCTTCTTCAAGGATTCGAAGATTGGTCGAGAACCAGCTTTGTTCATTTATAAGGAGAAAGATGACAAGGATGCAAAGGCTACGACTTTGATCGTTCGTCCGCCCATAATTGGAAGATTTTCAGAGAGATGGGGCCGTAATTCTTGTTCTCTCAATTTGCCGAAATGGTCACAAATTGTTCCTTCGGATGGCAGCTCTAACTTGGAGACAATTATCCTTCTTTCTTCGCATCACAAAAATGTTGCTAAATCAAAGCAGTACAACACTTTGGGACGAGAGCTAATTGCAAAACACGCCAATTGGGATTCTTCTTTCAGCGTGAACGGAGGGTTTTCTTACTTCTCCCTTTATTGGGATTGGTTAGAAGACGCTCTTGGTCGATGTAAGCACCTTCTTGATGTGACCCACCTCTACAGTGCTGTCTTTGCCTTCTTGTTCACATATGATTATGATGAGAATCTTATGAAAGCATTTTGTGAGTGTTGGAGTCCGTCGACCAATACCCTCCATACCTCAGTTGGGGAAATTTCTATCACGCCATGGGATCTTTCCATTCTTGGTGGACTTCCTTGCACAGGTGCATTTTATGACGAAGTAGTACCTAATGCGCAAGAGCTAGATGGCACCAACGACCAAGGACGACCCTACTTGCCGCGTAGCTGTTGTTATCTTTTCATGGCGTATCATCACCTTCAAAACCGGCTGAAGAGGCAAGGGAAAGTAAGTGTTCGTGACTGGATTACTTTTTGGTATAGAGGCGATAGCAAGTACCCGGCTCCTAGAAAATCAGCGAGACGGACAACCATTCCCAAATGTAGTCAGAATCCTTTGGGCAAGATAAACAAGCATGGACCATGGTCTGATAAAGAACACGGAGTCTTCGCAGATCTTAAAATTGAGGGTGACTTAAAGGAGGAGACTTACTTATCGGCACTTCTTTCATGTTGGCTATGCATATTTGTCTTTCCTATCAAGGATCAGAATAGCATCCGTCCAGGCACTTTCAAGATCGCCAGCTCCATGGCCAATGGTCGTTCATTTGGCCTTGCTTCCTCAGTATTGGCTAGCATTTATCGTGGACTTAACACCATTTCTTCCTCTCCTACTCCGAGTAAGTCTGGGGCCTGTTTTGCCATTCATTATGTTTACGCCTGGGTAGGTCACCTCTTTAGAAGCAATCGCCTCACCCATGACAATCTATCCGATCCTTTGATGACTAAGTACTCCGGTGTAGGCTATGCTTCTCTGTTCAGCGAATCCTTCGCACGAGAGCACATATGAACCGCCATCGACTTCCTTTGGCACGGGACTGCTTTCAAGAAAAGCTATGACCAAACATTCATTGACAACGATCATTTATCCATTCAGAAGTTTGACTACTTTATGAGCCTTCGCTCAGGCTACTTGTCACTTCGATGTGAAGACCAACATATTGTAGAAGCATACAGTCCTCACAGATTTAGCCGGCGCTTTGGATTTCATTAAGACATTCCAAGTGACTTGAAGGAAGAAATTCATACAGGCTCTTTAAAAGATCTATACCACTTCTATCAATCTTTCACTTGCTGCAACACAAATTCCAAGGTACTTATTTCGGCTTTTGCCACAAACTTCGGAAGTCGGGTCAGACATAGCTACAAACAATGGTGGGAAGCAGTTTGTGGAGATGATTTTACCAAAGGAACAGATTTTCTAGTTGACATCGCCTCCTCCCATGTTAAGTCATTGACATCCAACAAATCTCAGAAGGGAAAGAAGGAACTACAAGACCCTTACATTCCACAGTTCTTGTCAGAGTTTGCACGACATCGTCTTGAAGATGATTGTCATTCAAAAGACTCATCTCTAGATGTTGGAGTTGCTCGAAGTCAAGGCATCAAAGGTTCGCTTGTTGCACTAGCTAGGGATGCCATTAAGATTTTTGAAGAGGAGGTGCGTAACGACTTTGACCACAACTGGAAACATTTGAAGAATCCGATGAAGGGTGTTGATGCGGGGACTTCTATTGATCATGCGCATCTTCTTACAAATAGTGAGTCTTCTAACTCAAAGCCATCTATGAAGAGTTCGGATCTCAAGAGGCGTAAGCTTGCCGCTGTTGGTACGTCGTCCCAATTTTCGATGGAGACAGAAAGGGAACCTCTCTCATTCTTGCAATCGACTAACCTTCCGGAAGTCTCAATATTTCAGGCCAAGGCGCATATTTCTTCTGTGCGTGGAAAAGGGGCTTCTATGCTAGGTGATGTTCTTTTAAACAGGCTTTCGAATCTTTCCGTAGACAACGTCCTCTCACAAGCTGAAGTACATGAAATTTATAGTGGGGTTGAAAGTTTTGGAGTGGACCCTCAACACTTGCGTGAAAATGTTGACAAATATTGCGAGGGTATCGCAGATTATTTGAAGATGAAAGAATCTCTGAACAACCGACCAAGTCCTATTATCTTAATTCAACGCGAGGCTGAAGTTGGATCCCTCCTTTTCGAAGCATCGCACAAGAAAGCATCTTTGAAGACTGAGGTTGATACTGTTAGATTGAGGATGGCTGACCTGCAAACCGAGCTCATCCAACTGGAGCAATCACTGTCTCAGATTGAAACTTATCAAGTTGACCAAGACAATGTTATGCAAGCCTTAGAAGAACAACTTGAAGAAGTCAAATCTACCCCCGTTCTTGAAGAGCAAGACATGGAGGCTTTAGAGAAGATACGAGCCCTTTTGGAAGATAGTCGCTCTAGCTTGAGAGACTTAAAATGGATGTTGTAATCTTTTTGTTTTAATTCCCTTCATATGTGTCATCATGCTTTTCCTTTTGTCAATCAATAAAGAAGACTTTATCCTCTGCTTCTTCATCATTTTTTTTTTTCATGATTTGATAATAATAATAATAATTTTTTTTTTTTAGTGCGTGACTGAACTTAGCAAAAAATACTAAGTTGCCTACGTACCCTTGAGAGGGATCAAGTCATCACGTAGTTCAAAAGATTTTTTTTTTTTTTTTTTTTTTTTTTTTTTGCAAAAAGGGGGGCTCAGTGTGTAATAATGGGTATCACCACTAATCGAACCCGAGACCTCTCAAGGGCGACTTGGGCATCCAACCACTACGCCACACTAGCAATTGGTGACATAGAGTGGGATTAATTTCTCCTTATTGGTACGCTTTCAGAGGTAATGGGAAGACATCATGTACTCTTGCAGGGTTACAGTGGGTAGTTTAAACTCTTACCAAGGAGCAATCCTCGATTTTCAAGCATAGAAGCGTTTGAGGAACTTCCCATTGATGGGGCCGATCCTTACACCATCATTATCAATCAACTTGTAAGCTCCATTGGTGTAGACTTCTTGCACAACATAAGGTCCATCCCATTTTGAAGTGAACTTATTGCCTGTACGATGAGTTGTGATGATAGGTCTTCGAATGGCAAGGACTAAGTCACCAACTTGGAATGATCGTGGTTTAACTCTTTTATTAAAGGCGCTTGAAAGACGAGCTTGATAGCACTCAAGGCGTTGTTGGGCCTCGAGCCTTTTCTCATCAAGTGCCTCTAATTCTTGCAATCTGAGCTTGGCATTTTCTTCTCCAGTCAATCCTTCTTGAATGGCAATTCGTAATGACGAGATTTGACGTTCCAAAGGAAGGACGGCTTCCACTCCATAGACAAGAGAATATGGTGTCGCTTGAGTAGGCGTTCGCAACGTTGTTCGATATGCCCATAATGCTTCTCTGATTCTTTCATGCCAGTCTCGTTTTGTTTTGGATACCACCTTCTTTAACAAACTGCCAAGCGTTTTGTTAAATGCTTCAGCTAGTCCATTTGCCGGGGCATTGTACATGGAGGAGTTGTATTGTTTAAACTCAAACTTCTCGCATAATTCTGTCATCAACCTGTTGTAGAACGGCTTTCCATTATCAGTTATGATATACTGAGGGACACCATACCGATAGATCAAATGAGTTCGAATGAAATTGACCACCGTCTCTTTTTTCACTTCCCTAAGGGGCACAGCTTCCGCCCACTTTGAAAAGTAATCAGTTGCAGCCAAGATGTATAAATGGCCACCGGATGACTTTGGTAATGGTCCTATCGCATCAAGCCCCCATGCATCAAAAGGCCAAAAAGCTACAGTTGGGTGTAAAGGTTCTGGCGGCTGGTGGATGAAGTTTGCATGATATTGACAAACTTCGCATTTCTTAGCGCACTCCATGGAATCTTGCACCATTGTAGGCCAATAGTAACCCATTCGTTTGATCCTGTAGTGTAACTTAGGACCTGACTGATGTGCGCCGCATATTCCAGAGTGAGCCTCTTCTAAGGCTTGTTTAGCCTCCTCCTCTCCTAAGCAACGGAGAAACAATCCATCAAATGAACGGCGGAAGAGAGTGTCTTTATAGTAAATGAATCGAGCAGCCCTCCGCCGAACTTCAGTCTTGTGGCGTTTATCATCCGGGAGTCTTCCATGTTGAAGGTATTCAATGATCGCTTGTCGCCAATCTTCTTTTTCAACAAGGCATACCGAAATGATATTGGCTTGCTCTTCTTCTTCTTCTTCAACCACGAGAGGTACCACCCACCTTTGGGAAATAGCAACTTTGGTGGTCTCTTCTTGGGATAATGCCAAGGCGGTAGCCAAATTAGCTAAAGCATCGGCCTGTCTATTCTCCTTCCTTGGTATATGCTCCAATGTGATGGCCTCAAAATTTGTAAGCAGCTTCTTCGCATATTTGCAATAAGGGATGAGGTCTTCTTTCTTGACGACATATTACTCCAAGATTTGGTTGATAACCAATTTGGAGTCCCCAAAGATCTCAAGTTGCGATATGCTCATCTCAATGGCCATTTGTAGACCAATAATCAATGCTTGATATTCAGCTACGTTGTTAGAGCAAAGTTCGCTTAATGAGAACGAGTACAGAAGTATTTGCCGTTGTGGAGAAACAAACACTACACCTGCCCCCGCTCCTTCTCGACGTGCAGCCCCATCGAAAAACATCATCCATGGTGGCATTACTTCAATGTAAAACATGTCTTCATCCGGGAAATCATCGGAGAACTCCCAATCAGATGGAACTGGGTGATCAGCTAAGAAATCTGCCAATGCTTGTCCCTTGACAGCTTTTTGTGAGACATATGCGAGGTCATATTGTTGTAGCAAGACCGCCCATCGAGCTATACGACCCGAAACCACTGGCCTAGAAAGGACATACTTAATCGGGTCCGCTTTTGCTATCAAACAAACTGTGTATGCTTGCATGTAGTGCTCCAGTTTATCTATAGCAAAGAAAAGAGCAAGACACATCTTTTCAATAGGAGAATAATTTAATTCAGCCCCATTGAGAGTTCGACTTAGATAATAAAGGGCTCTTTCTTTCCCCTTTTCATTTTCTTGCGCCATAAGAGCACCTAGAGACTTTTCTTGTGCCGCGATGTACAACACTAGAGACTTTCCTGGAATAGGAGCACCCAAAACTGGAGGATTAAGCAAGTATCTTTTGATGCGCGCAAAAGCATTGCTACAAGCCTCATCCCATTCAAAGTGCACATCCTTCTTCATCAATCTATTGAAAGGTTGACATCGACTAGCCAAGTTCGAGATAAATCGTCGTATGTAGGCTAGTTTTCCCTGCAAGCCTCTAAGTTCTCGCAGATTCTTGGGCTCTGGCATTTTCTGGATAGCTTCAATTTTGGACTGGTCAATTTCAATACCGCGGTGCCTCACAATGAAACCAAGAAATTTCCCAGATGTTACGCCAAAAGCACATTTGAGGGGGTTCATTTTAAGCTGATATTTTCTCAGGCGGTTGAACACAGATCGCAGATCTACCAGATGGTCTTCTCTCCTTTTTGTTTTAACCACCAGATCATCGACATAACACTCCACGTATTTATGAAGTACATTATCAAAGATCTTTTGCATGGCCCGTTGATAAGTAGCACCAGCGTTCTTTAGTCCAAAAGGCATCACTTTGTAACAGTAAATGCCCTTAGGGGTACGAAAAGCTGTGAGCTCTTCATCCTTAGGATTCATTCGAATTTGGTTGTAGCCTGAAGAACCATCCATGAAAGATAAAGCTTCATGACCAGTGGTGGCGTCAACCATGACCTCAGTGATAGGTAATGGAAAATCATCCTTGGGACATGCATTGTTCAAATCACGGAAGTCAACGCACACCCGGATTTGTCCATTCTTCTTTTTGACAGGGACAATGTTAGCAATCCATTCCGGGTATTGTACTTCACGAATGAAACCCGCCTCGATTAGCTTATTGACCTCGGTTTCTATTTGAGGGATTAGCTCCGGCCGAAAGCGTCTTTGGGCTTGTTTAACTAGGCGCACGCCTTTCTTTACCGCCAAATGATGTAGAGCAATACATGGATTGAGGCCGGGCATTTCCTTGTAAGTCCAAGCAAACACATCTTTATATTCTATTAGGAGCTTGAGGTACCCTTCTTCTTCTTCAGGGGTGAGAAGCGCACTGATGAAAGTTGGCTAGGGTTCTTCAGCAATTCCTAAATTGATCTCTTTAAGTTCATCAACTGTAGCCTATCCTCCATCTTCCAAGGCTGGAGGAGCTTCATCAGCCTCTTCATTGGCTGCTTCAGCATCTGAAAGTGTATCCTCTTCTATTGTAATATGAAACGAGGATGATACCTCTTCAATTTGCTCTTTGTGGGCGAGTGACTGACTTGTGTGTACAATCGTTCGTCTTTTGACTTTGAGCGGTCCTTCAGTGCTGATATCTAAGGTAAAGTTACGTTTCATGCGTGAAGGAATGCTACTGCGGATCTCATCATTAGCTTTCTTCTCCCTTTGAACCTCAAAGTTTATTGAATTTTGAGAATGACTATCAACAGGCCTCTTTGTTGCCCCCAATCGATCAAAGACTGATTTACAAGCAAGAGTGTCACGATTTTGTGTTAAGCAAGTTGTATTTAACCTGTCGAACACTGTAACTCGTGACGATGAGGCCTCGATGCGATCAAACACTGAGACACGTGATGAAGAGTGATCTTTTGTTTGATTCGAACTTTCGCCGACCTCCACTGTTATGTATTGGGAACTTGAAGCATTGGTTCTCCTCTTGATCCATATCTGAGCTGGTTGTTCTGGAGTATAACCTAATCCGGTCTTTGGGATAGGAATCTTATGCCCTTCAAGCCGCATTTTCCTTTGTGTTTTGCTAAGGCCATGCATCTTTTCTCCGGTGGCTTCTGGAATTAGTTTCCCTAAGTCTCCTTGTTTTGAGAAATCCTAGCCTGCTTTGGCTAACAGCCTATATGCCTTTGGGTCAAACCATTCTTTCGTCCGCTCACTTGGTAGAATACCATGCTCTGTCAGACTTTGTAAAGACCTCACAAATCCATTTAGTGGCTTCGAGGGCAAAAGATTTGTGGACGAAGTCAAAGGCATGACATGATTTTCTTTCAATATGGCTACATCCTCCATTGTAAGCTTTGCAGGAAGCTTTCCCATGTCTTTTGTAGGTTGAAGGCATTCCGCGAATGGTGATTGTCCATTCTTACGGCGTGATAATGGTACATAACGGAGGAATGGAGGGTTATTGGAAGATGTTGAAATTTCCGCTCTCATTGAATTACTGGTAGATTCACTAGAATGATCATTCCCACATTCTGGACCTTCCTTTGGGGAAGGAATATCCTTTCCAGTGATAAATCTAACCTGCCCCTTTTCACCCTGCTTGCTTTCCATGGACGGGATTTCAACTGGGAGAACTTCATTAAGAATGTCATCTTCCTCATAAAACTTTGCGTCGGCAAAGTGAGCTTCAGTCTCGGCGAAAGGTTTCAAGTCGGCATTGACCTTTTTTATTCCACTTTGAAGGAACTTGAAACATTGATGCAAAGTTGACGGCACTATTCCGTTTCCATGGATCCAGGGGCGTCCTAACAGCATGTTATAGGTCGTCTTGGCATCAATGACATGTAACAAAACGTTGCTTGTCAATTCTCCAATGATCAATTCCAGGTGGATCATGCCGATTGCACGTTGTCCTCCTTGGTTAAAACCTTGAATGACCAAACGACTGTGCGATAATTCCTCCATAGTAAGACCAAGTTGTCTCATTGTCATTTTTGGTAGTATATTAACAGCTGAACCTCCGTCAATGAGAATACGATCGATCTTTTGTTCACGAGCATAACCGGAGACATAAAGTGGACGATTGTGGGGCTTTGAGCCTAACAACAGATCCTCATCAGTGAAAGTTAAATCTGGAGAGCACAAGTAACATTCCTGGGTTTGTTGAAGCGTGTTGGTAGAAGGAGTGTACATCTCTGGCTTTTCAAGAGCTTGAGTGAGTGCTTCTTTTGGTGAGATGGAGGATTGCAAGGGTTCAACTTCATCAACTCGAGATTGGAGTTCCTCCAAAGGTGACAAAGTCTCGTTTGGTCCACCATGGTCAACATCCTCCTTTTCATCCTGAATTTCGCAACGAGAGACTGTGTGAATGGCCTCGGCTGAGTCATTTTGAAAGAATTTTCTGGGGAAGAATTCTTCCAATGTGATGAGATTTCGAAGTTTTTGGGTTTGTGCTGAATCGTCAGACGCTTTTGTTCCCAGTCTTTCTTGCCTTTTATCACTCCTTCTTCTTGACCAAGGCTGAATCTGGTTTTGTGCTTTTCTAGACTCTTGGGTGATCAAATGAAGAGGGAATGTACGTCTCTTCTTCCATCTCCTGCGAGTAACCACCGTCCAGCCTTCTTCCTCATCCATCGTTGACCTTTTATCATCATTTGAATTATAATCAGATGCCTTTTGTGAGAGCTGAACTTGAACAGGTTCTAGAGAACCAAACTGAACGAGAGTGGTATTTGCCCCCTGCTTAGTAGTTGGAGACATGCAACTAGGTAACCCACAAGCAAAGGTTGCAAGGTTTGATTGAGCAACGTCATTAAAATCCAAGTCGATTTTCCTTTCCTTGGCGAGCTTCATGATGAGTTCTTTAAGAACAAAACATTTTTGGATTGGATGGCTTATGATGCGATGATACTTACAATAGTTTGGGTTATCAACTTTTCCCATCTCTTCCGGTCGTTTGCATTCTGGCAATTCAATTAATTTCAACTTGAGCAGTTGTTCTAGCATTTCTGGCATATCGGCATCTAGAAAAGGATACACCTTTTGTTCCCATTCCTTAAGTGATGAGCGTCGCGTCTCACGCTGTTGGCCTACCTCGGGCCTCTTTTCGTTGGCCTTCACATTTCTTGTTGAAATTTTGATTGGGGCAGGGTTGACATTCATTGAGTCTTTGACATTACTTTTTGGATTCTTGTCATTTTTCCTTACTTCCCGTCTTTCTTTCCTTTCCTCAGGTACGGGAGGTTTCGTATTTCCATGGCTAGAGATACTCAATTCCATATCATGTGCACGAGTTGCCAATTCTTCAAATGTTCGGGGTTTTATCCCTTGAAGGATGTAAAGAAGTCCCCAATGCATGCCTTGGATGCACATTTCTACAGCAGATATCTCAGAAAGTCTATCCTTGCAATCTAGACTCAAAGAACGCCATCGATTAATATAATCAACGACGGGCTCGTCTTTCCATTGTTTGGTATTAGTAAGCTCCATCATGCTCACCGTGCGCCTTGTGCTGTAGAATCGGTTGAGAAACTCTCTTTCAAGTTGTTCCCAACTATCAATTGACTCGGGTTCTAGGTCTGTATACCAATCAAAGGCATTCCCTTTTAGTGAACGAACAAACTGCTTTACCAAGAGGCCTCTTTGAGTCCCTGCATTCTCACATGTTTCTACAAAGTGAGCCACGTGTTGCTTAGGATTTCCTTTGCCATCAAATTGTAAGAACTTGGGAGGTTGATACCCATTTGGCATCCTTATATTATCGATGCGCTTTGTATAGGGCTTCGAATATATGAGAGAACTTGTAGAAGAGCCTCCATATTGTGCCCGAATAGTGTTTGTTATCATATCCTGCAATTGTTGGATAGATATTGAAGCCATTGAGGCGGAATGTCCGTGTTGAGAAGTGCCTTCACCTCCTTTTCCCTTATCACCCTTAGCATTTTCTCCTTTCAAGGTAAAGCCAGGTGGGCGCTCAAGGCCATGACTTGATTCACCCGAATCTTCTATCTCCAGCTTATTCATTAGGGCTGCAATTTTGACGTCCTTTTCTTCAAGTGATTTTGTGAGGAGGATGATCCTTTGTTCCATTTCAGCCATCTTTTCTTCCATGGTAGAGGTGTTAGTCATCATTACTGGCATGACTTCTAGATATGATGGAGAAAATGATGAAATAGGATGAGTCAAAGGTACTTTATTCCTTAAGTTTCTCATCACAGGTGAAGAGTTGATAGAAAAGGTCTTTGTTGGGGATGATTCATTACTGCTCTCCAACTCTTTCGAGACATATGAATCCTTAGTGGTAGCTTTCCTATTTGCAAGAAAGTCTAGAGAGATGACAGTAGGAGGTTGGCTTTCTTTGGTTGGTTGGGGTTGAAGTTGATCAAGAGCTTTGGATCGACTGCGAGTGATTGGGCCAACGTAATCCTCAGCACTGGAAGCATCAACTACTGATTTTCGGGCATTCTTGCTAGAGGCCATTGAAGCTGGTAGCAAGATGATGTCGAATTTCTTTTCTTTTGAAGGAGAAAGAGATGAGAGGCAGAGAGGTCCCACTGGGCGTGCCAGAATATGTAGACGACTAAATTTCTTGGTTCGAAATAAATCAAACAAGTAAAATAGTTGCACAAATGCGAATTTATATTGATGATTGTGGTATAATTCTCTGTGTTTACAAAAGAGTGATCCTCTGATTCGATCTCCTTACAAGACTTATTGATTCAGATTTGTGGTAATGTGATTGTGACTTGAACACAAAATATCCTTCAATTTGGTTGAGGGATGGATCGAAGATTGCTAAAACGGAATTACAATGAATCTCTGGCTATAAGCTTGTTAGAAATCCTTTGTTCTTCCTGTTTTTCGTGTTCTTCGTGTGTTCTTCGTGTTCTTGGATTTGTGGTGGAAGTTCTTCGGGGCTTTAGAGGCTTGAATCCGTAGAGCTTCGCTGATTTGTGGTTTGTTGATGTTTTCGGACACTTTAGGCTTGATTCCCGTAGACTTTTGGATCTAGGCGGATGATTTTGATGATTTCTCCTCGAACGTTCTTCTTATTCGAAGGTTGAAGTTCTTGGAGGCTTTAGAGCTTGGTTCCGGCAGAGCTTCTGTACTTCTGATGCTTCTGAATCTTCTCTGATGCTGTCTGTGCTTCAGATGGCTTGATGTCCTCCTAAATGTCTCAGGAAGGCTTCTATTTATAGGAGTTTTGGGGTGGATGAGCGACACGTGGCGAAGTCTGATTGGTGACACATGTCACAGTCTGATTGGTCCGCTTATGTCATCGCTTACACGTGCGAGGTTGCTTGGGTCATCGCTTACACGAGCGAGGTTGCTTGGGTCATCGCTTACACGTGCGAGGTTGCTTGGGTCATCGCTTACACGAGCCGATGCATGATTGGTTCTTGCATGACACTTGGCAAATTTCTGTTAGCTTCTGAATAGTGATAGTAAAACCTAGCAGCAGTATGTGGCGCTTTGTAATTGGCTGTATTTTGTGGACTTGGTAGTGTGACGTGTCAGCTTATGATAGGTCGGGAATTTTCCCTCTCTACACTTGGTTAGTTAAGTGGAAAACTTGGTTTTATAAGTACATAAATTATCTTCGGAGTTGTATTCCTTTTAAGATAAGTTTTGGGACCTACACCTATAACATCTTCATTTGCTCTTCTCCTTCTCCTTAGTAAAAAAATAAATAAAAGTTGGGGATTTGAAAGTGTTTGAACATTTGTCCACGCACAAAGAGAAGCAACAACCAAAGCTAAGAAGCAAGTAAAATGGATTTTTAAAAATTTCATTTTACTATACTCCAAAAGTACATAAATATTTTCTAATCTTAAAATGATTTAACTACGATTTACTGTCTTCACAAGAGAGAAAATTTGAAATGATAAAAATTATCATATCCATGTGACATTTACATATATAATAAAGTGAGCCCGCATGGCGCATGCTACCTTTGTGGTTTGCGATAATCTAAAGAGCAAAACTAGTCATCAGGACAATCCATATGCAAAATAGACAAAATAATAATCCATTGGAAGTTTGGAACGTTTAAATTTAGTTATAAAATTAGAGAGAATATTTTACTTAGCAATAACATTGAAAGAGCAATTAAGGATCCCATATAGCAACTCCAAATATGCACCTAATAAGTGGCGGCTAAGGAATTGTTTTTGAGGTGGGTACTAATAAACTTAAATTATACAAAATTTAATAAAAAGATCATTTGAATATATCAATGTCACAAAAAAAAAAAAAACACGCAAATATATGAAATATTACAATTTTTTGTACTAACAAAGAGAATAAGAAAAAAATATATATACTACTAAAAGATAAAGTACAAATTGAAAATGCTGATATAAAAATAATAAAGTGACCACAACAATTTCATAACAACTCTTATGCAACAAGTTGTTAGCTTGTTGTTGGTGGGTAAAACATGTCAATATTGAACTTAAATTAGAATTAATAGCAACTTACCACATAAGATTTATTATGAAATTATTATGAAAATATTGTGAATGTAGCATTACTTTAATATTTATTGAACTCAAATTCTTATCATTCTTAAGTAAAGGTGTTCAACATTTTTATTATGATAGTCAAAATAGGTTAATTTAGTATATCATATATTTTTTTAAAGTGTATATATATATAGATATACATTTTTTTTCAAATCAGGATGGTTACAAAAATATATTAGTTTAAAATGATTATTTATATATATATATATATATATATATATATATATATATATATATATATATATTGGCAATAGAGCCGCCAGTGCACCTAATAACAAACAATCGCCAGGTACTTATTCAATCATTTCCTTAGTTATATATTAACAACACCAAAGTCTCTCACGTTTCGTGACTTTTGTCCTTTTTCAACCCATATAAAATACAGGCCCCCTACGTTTTTTTCTCTATGCATCCCACTCTTCCATTTCATTTTAGATTCTAACCATGTCTGCAAATATTCCATATGGGCTTGTATGTATGATTATACTCTTCTCTTTCATCACTATCATGATCATAGTTATACTACTGCTTTGCTATTGCACTGTTCACCCATCCCTCCAAATTGGCAACCTCGCAACTGCAGAACAAAATGCAATCACCCTCGAACTAGGCCTTGACGAAGCCACTCTAGACAAGTACCCAAAGCTCATCTATGCCCAAGCAAAGCTCCACAAGAACAAGGCCACTACCACATCATGTTGCTCAATATGCTTGGCTGATTATAAAGACACAGACGTGTTGCGGGATTTACCAGATTGTGGTCATCTCTTTCATCTTGAATGTGTGGACTCATGGTTAAAGCTGCATGCTACATGTCCGGTGTGTCGGAACTCGCCTCTAGCGAAGCAGGTGCCTTTGGAGGTGTCTCATTAACGCATTTTTGGTAGGTATTTATTATATAGTATTATAAATTTGTTTTGTACAGATTCATGTATGTGGTTTGGTTTTAGGTTGGATTTTCTTTGTCACATTTTTTATTCGAATTCTTCTCTGTTACTTTACAATTATGTCTTGCTTTGTTGGTCATGTATTAAATTATATGACATGATTTGACATCGATATATGTATAAGAGTTTTTCCTTCCTTTAAACAAGAAAGGGTTTAACTCAAGAAAGGGTTTATCTAATAAAGCTTGCCTGGTTTTTTTTTTTTTTTTCCCAAAACAAGAAAGAGTTTAACTTAAGAAAATTTGACAATAACTACCAATACAAATCCTTTGTTGTGTACCATTCTATTTTTCACCAATCACAATTTGTCATGTATTGATTTTACTTTTCTTATAAAATAATTGAAGTCTAAAATAGAAAAAATTTCATATATTGCAAGTTATGATTAGTGGAATATAAAATGATACACAAAAAATAGTACTGATGATTTATAGTCAATAACAACTTACAACTATCAGTCTCCTAAACTAGTTCTGTCATAACTCATTTTTGGTGGACTTCATGTTTAGGCCATAAAAGGCCCACATATGCAGACAAGCAAGACTGGGCCAACAAGGCCCCAAACCTTATAACATATAAAGAAAGCCCATTGCGATTTTTGACTGATTGAGAGCTACATATATAAAATGCCCAAAACACGGCCTAAAAGATGGCCTTGGAATCCCAAATATGCCACAGACAATGAAAAGGTTGCGAGGTATGAGCCTGGCTTGGTAATCAACACGATTCCCCTAAAGGATGGCCCAACTTATGGCTCAAGCTCATGACAGGTCCAACCCATCAAAATTTAATCCAAGGAGGATTAGTTTGCTAATTGGAAGGGTGGGAACATGGATAACAATTTTGCCCTGTCCAGCTTGACCTGTCCTTTTTTTATTCGCCTCACATGGGTTTTTCCCACCCCGCAAAGGTGGTGGGGCGGAGATGGGGTGAGATTTTAGACCCGCACCACGGGGTGAGTTGAGAATGGATTTACACTTTTTAGACCCACCCCACTCCATCCTCATCCCATTCCGCATTAATAAGGGTTAAATTGTAAATTTTTCATACCCTAAAATCCTACTATTTAAACAAATATATTATAAATTTATTTTATTCTACCAAATGTGGCACTACCTCTATTTTCTCTCTAGCAAAGTTGAAAATAAGGTACCAATTTTAACATTTTCTTTTGTCTTTATTAGAAATAAATTTATATATTATTGAATCACTGATTCTAGAATTTTTTCTATTTTAATGAGTTACAGGTCTGAATGTTTGTGTAGTTATTTCTATCATGAACAAATTGGAACAACATAATAGTTTGTCCTATGAGGTACGGGTCTATACATACATACATACATATATATATATATATATATATATATATGTTAGAAAAAATAAAAACTCTAGATTAGTTTCACTCATAAAAATAATATATATGCATATACATATAGGTATATATATGTTAGAAAAAATAAAGAAAAAGGATGTTATAAAAAAAATAAAGAAAAAAGGACTTCCACATTAGTTTCTAGAAGGAGATAAAGATGTTATAAAAAAAATAAAGACAAATAAAAAAGACATTATAAAAAAAATTAAAGACAGAAAATGAATTGGGTATTATTAAAAAATAAACAAAATATTTTCTTGAAAGTTAACTCACTATACCTGTCGGTGTGTTTGGTTTTGTATCTTGAAGCATTTCTTTTGGGAATTTGAATATACAAGTTATAGCTTTGGGTGTATTTTAACGTTTTCTTTTTTCTTTATTAGAACAACTACTTCAAATATTCGGCTTGGTTGTTTAAAACTCATTATTTCATTTTATTCATGTATTTTTTTTTCTTTCCCATTATTCTATATTATCTTTGTTGGAGAAATATAGTTTGTCCATTACAAAGTTGCTAAATTAACATCAGGAAAAAAAAATGACTTCACATGATAACATTGATATTTCCAATCCATCTGCACCTATTGGCAACAATCAATTTCCTTTGATAGTAGATGAAGATAATGCAACCCCATCATCACCTCTGTTGGATAGGCCAAAAGATATCCAACATAACAATGAGATAATTGAAGGAGGGGGGAAGTACAAATCAATTGTTTAGAGTCATCAACAAAGAGAAGGAAAAAGTTTAAAGAGACCGCTCAACAAGCACATGTTGAATGTACCAAAGAACTAGCCCTTGATTGTAAGACTCGCTGAAACTCTACCTATTTCATGTTTTCTATTGCTATAAATTATCAAAATGTCTTTTATCAATTAAACATATGTGAGTCATCTTATAAGTGCATTCCAACAGAGGAAGAATGGGAGATGGCAAGTAGTATATGTGAGAGATTGGTAGTGTTTCACAAGGTTACAGAGCTATTCTCAAGTACCTCATACCCTACAGCTAATCTTTTCTTTCCTAAGGTGTGTGAAATAAAAATAGTTTTGAATTCTTGGTTTATAAGCGCAAGTGATGTGATTAGGAGTATGGCATTTAAATGTTGGAAAAATTTGATTGTTACTGGAATGTGATTCATGGTGTTATGGCCGTGGCAACCATTTTAGACCCAAGATATAAGATTGAATTGTTAGAATATTATTTTCCAATAATTTATGGTGATGAAGCTAATAATGAAATTCAAAGGGTTTGAGATATTTTGTTATGAAATGATTTGTGACAAAAGTTCTGGGAGAATGCGTAGGGAATGTACTCGTGGCCCTTGTGTGGGAGAGGATCCGCAAGTTCATGACTCCCTTATGGACTTTGAAAGATATCTTAGTAAGAAAAAGAAAAAAAAAAGGTGTAGGAATATTAAATTGGAGTTGGACCATTATTTTGAGGATGATTTAATACCAAGAACTGTGGATTTTGATATTTTGGCATGGTGGAAATCTAATGGCCCTAAGTATCCTACTTTGCAACGTATTGCAAGGGATATCCTTGCCATTCCAATGTCAACTGTTGCCTCGGAGTCATCATTTAGCACAAGTGGTCGATTGTTAAGTCCACATCGCAGTAAACTTCATCAAAAGACTGTGGAGGCATTAATGTGTGCTCAAAATTGGTTATGGGCTGAAATTAATGGTAATTAAATTTACTAGTTTAATTATACAATGATTTATGTTGCTGCATTCTTTATTATATTTTTCAATTGTTTTATTGAATTTATTTTACCATTTTTTAGGCTCTTCATCTACTGTAGATGGAACTGAAGATACATTCCAAAACATCCTGAATGATTATAATGATGAAGAAGAAAGTGAAGATTATTTTTGAAGAACTAGGATTTTTTTTTTTTTTTTTTTTTTGGTTATGTATTAGGAATTTGGATTATTTTGTTGTGTCATACTATGAGATTTTTGTTTTTGTTGTGATATTGTCTTGTAAAACACTTCGTTAATATTATTAAGTTTTTGCTAAAAATTAGTTTGATTTAATGGGATAAATTTATTTGTAATTTCAAGTATATTTTTACTAATGAAACATGTAATTTTATTTTAAAAAATTGTAATAGTTGTTGGGCAAATTAACAAGAAATAGAGTTTTATGGGGTGGGGCGAGGCTTCGCAGGGCCCTAAGAGGCGAGGATGGGGCAAGAAAATTTTTCCCGTCATACGAAGCAAGGCGGGGATGGAGCAAGACAAAACCATACGGTGCGAGGGTGAAGACCCCATTATTTGGCCCCGCCTCACCCCATTGCCATCCCTAGGTGGGAACAATTTTTGAGCGGCTAGGGGCCGTTTAGTGTTGTTTAAGTATTGGCATTCAAAATGTTGTGAAAATTGTGGTTTAAAAAGTGTTGTGACTTGTGAAAACACGCATTTAAAGTATTCATATTTCAAGTAACATATTTTAAAATGCGAAAAAAAAAAATAATTGTGTGTTTGGTATGTGTATTTGTTTTTTTTTTTTAAATTGATAATTGTTTAGTAAAAGAATACTATTTTATTTAAGGAGAAAAAAAAAAGGAGGGCCTGTCAGAGAAAAAGAAAAGAAAAGAAAAAAGAGTTTGGTTTGGTCCATGAGGCCCACACTTTTCAACTTGTTTACATTACAAAAAGACCATATAACAAGTTAGTTGAAAACTAAAAACTAGTATGAATGAGTTTTCAAAATACATGTTATAAATACTCTAATTTGAGAATTGTAACTCAAACACCCATAACAAAACCATCACTACCAAATATGTTCTTTTTTCTTTTTTTTTACCAACAAATTTTAGCATTTAAATACCGAAAACTATTGTTTGAATGTGACTACCTAATACACTTCTACCCAAGGCTGGCTGAACCTATAGGCCATTTAGGCCACCACCTAAGGCCCCCACTTGTAAAAGGGCCCCCAATAGTACTAATATATTATATAATATTGCTTTCTCATCTGAAAAATAAATAAATAAATAATAAAAAAATAAAAAAAGAAGAAGAAGGAAAAAAGTAAGGCCCACTCAAAAGATTAAGGCCCCGTCCAAATTATTTAAGCCCCTAATTGAAAATTGAGAATAAACAAGTTATTTCTGACCGTTTCTCACAAATGAAAAAGGCTGAAATAACATAAAGTCCAATCAAATCACCAAATCTTTAGCTTTCTCAGAAAAAAATAAAAAATAAATAAATAAATAAATAAATCACCACATCCAAGTATCCTCTGAATCAAACCTTTATACCACATTTCATTAAGAAAACCCATGTTTATTACTTGAAATGTAGAGATGAAGAGAAAGAAAGAAACTAATTTTCTCAATATACAAGTAACAAAATGCAAAAAAAAGAAAGAATAGATAAGTAACAAAAGGTAATAAAAAAAAAAAAAAACACTCACTCTCTCCGTCTTGATTCTAAAAAAAAACACTCTTTTTAGTTGGCTTACTCATCAATTGGTGTTGGCAATAGATTTGGTGTGTTCACAGATCTTCATTTCAAGTTCATTTTTTGTTTTCTCATCTCTTTGCCACTTTGGTCTTCTCCATGGAATTATCTTTGCTGCTAGGTTTTCATTCCTTTTTTTGGCTTGACTTTTGTTGTACTCTTTACTCTTTTTTGTTTTTACTCTTAAATCTTGATTTCTTTAGTATTTTCTAGAAGACTATGGAATGGAACCCACTTAAAGCATTGATCCTAGTCCTACATTGTTTTTTTTTTTTTTTTAAATCAAATTTAGTGGTATGGATGGATAGTGGGCTAGTCTTAGTGGATCAAGTTTAGTCCTACACGTTTTGCTCAAAAAAAAAGGTTTACTGCTACAATCCTACACAAAAAAAGAGTATTGATAACAAAATTATAAATTTAGAATAATTTACTTTGTATTAATATTAATATTAATTTATTTGTGTAGGTTTAAAGTGTAAAGCGATCATATTAAGTAAATTTACAATTGCACTTTTGATAAACCAAGTTCTATTGTTTTATACATTTAATTTATATTATTCTAGTTAAATTATCATTTTTTTTTATTATAGATTGTGTTTCATTTATTCATAATTATTTTTTAATTAAAAATGCCTACTAGAAAATATCCATTTGGATATGAAAAACTAAAAAAAAATAAATAAATAAATAAGACAAAGAGAAGAACTAATTGAATCTCAAAAAGGAGCTATGGACAAATTTATACTAGTAAAAAACAAAATCTTGCAGAAAATTTGAGTAAAGGTTTCGTAAATCAATAAGAAATTCATCAAAAAGAGTTAAAAAATAATGAAAATATATATACAACAAAATGATAATAACGAAGGTCATCATGATAATGTTCAAACATGTAATGTAAGTATTCTTGATAATGAAGCTCAAAATAATTTAGAAGAAAGTGATAATATTAATGATTAACCTAATTATATTCCTACAAATATTTTTGATCTAGGTCAATGGAAAACTATTGATATAAAATTAAGAGATTTGTTAGTAGAAAATGGTCCAATAAGAGTTGATGATCTAAACTTTCCTATAGATAAGAACTCTAGACATTTTTCTACTACACATTATATTCAAAAATTACCGAATGGGGAGAAACATGATAGAAAATAGTTAGTGTATTCGAAGACCTGGATAATAAAAGGCCCCATTTAAAGTTTTCGCCTAGAGCCACAAATTCGTTGAGCCAGCCCTGCTTCTACCAATCCCCTTTGTTGTTGTGTTCCCTAAGGAGCATATGCACTAAGGATAGTGGATTATTGTATATACACCCTATTTTGTATTGGTTAATAAACTTGAATCCACAGTCCCAAATGATAACACCTAGACATGATATATTAATCAGCTAAGACACTAAAAAGCAAGAAAAAGAGCATAAGTATAGCATGCTGTATGCATGCATCAACCATGTATACACGGCCTCAACTGTGCCTTACACTTGGCTGTCAACTCTTGCGTATGGAGGCCGTGGCTGAAATCCTAAAAAATGGAAGGTTTTTTGAGATACAATTTTGTGGCAAAACAGTCTTACATTGCTTAAACACAACTTTCTCACCCAAACTTCCCCATATAATGAGGTTCTTCAACCAGTAAAAATAGCGAACTTAAGGAGAGTGGGTATACTAAATAGTATTCAGGATTCTAAGAAAGCAATAATAATTATAAATAAATAAACTTTGCTTTCTTTTTAAAACCCTCTCTCTCAAGGTTTTCATTGCTCTTTTGTTCTTTGAGTTGGTCTAAATCCTGAGGGGACCGGCCAATTGAGTTTTTGGGCCGGGTAAGTTCATTTTTAGTTTATGTATTTCCATGTTGTATTGAACTGTTTTATTCATTTAAATTCACAATTTATTTCCATTTTCTTTTTCTTTTAAAAAAAAACCATTTTGCTTAAATTTCAGATAAGTGTTTTGTTTATTTTAGTTTAAATATATGTAGATTACGGTTGTTGGGTAAGGGTGTATACACATTTTAGGGTGCATATCTCTTATTGCATTTGTGTGGCCCATATGAGTGATTTAATTTTTTTTTTTTTTTTGCAAAATTAAATTATATTTCTTATATACCTTAGGTGGTATCTATTTTTTTTTTTTAAATTATTTAAAATAAATAAATCCGATAAAATTTAAAGGTATTTTGTCTACTTTATGATAATTATTCTTTACTAGTTTGTAACCCCATGCATATGCATGGATGTACTTAAAAATGTACAACAAGATGCATAATATAATTCCTATATATATAATTTAAATACTATTGATAGTCATTTTTATATTTTGTTAACTCTTTAAAAAAATTTGTAAGGATATTATTAGGTATAAAATGTAAATTGTCTTTCTTTTTAAATTATTGTGAAGCACTTTTTTTTTTTTTACGATTCATTAATTTTAGACTCTTTGGTTTTTGTACTTAATAGCTCACTTGGATGAATATTTATGATGTGGTCCCACATTTGATTCTAAAATTAAGAAATAAAACTCTTTAAGAATAAATAATTTAGAACACATGGCGCAAAATTATAATTATAATTTGAAATTGTAATTTGAGTTTCTCTCAGTTTCACCTATTATTATATATATAAATTATTAAGTAAATGGTCTGGATTTGAAGTTTTTGATTTAGTCTTCAAGATAGCAGCCAGTCCATAGATGTCCATGTCATTGTACTCAACTTTGAAAATTATATATGGTGTGCCAGAAACACCCTCAGAGCCGAGAACAAGATGGTGAGCTCAATCAACTTTGCTATACTTGGACAAATGGAAGGAACTATCAAAATTTAATAAGGAAGTGCGGCCAAACCTAGTGGTAAGCAAATGGAGGCCCCCGGAGTTGGGTAAATATAAAGTTAATTATGATGGAGCCATGTTCTAGGATCAAAACTTGTCTAGCGTGGGAGTGGTAATACAAAACCATAACGATCTCATCAGTTACTGGGAAACCTCAAGATTGGGACTGTAACTCACGGGAAATTCTTACCTAGTCCCGGACTACAAGGTCACCAAGCTAACCTTGTAGTCCTAGCTGTTAGGTTCTAAGAAATTGGGAACTAATGTATTAGAACTTCAATATGTATATGTTGGCAAACCATGATCAAAACGTTTAGTCTAGATTTAGGTTGCTCAAAGTGTGTGTATGTGTAAAGTTGGAATTGAGTCACTACAGGAAATTACTATTCAATTTCTGCAAGGCTCGATCGATCGAAAATTAGACTCGATCGATCAAAGCTCATGCAGATTGTTTTTCTGCAGAATTTTTCCAACTCAGCCCAAACTCATATGACGTGTAGGGTCTTATGTTTCACTTCAAGTATAAAAAGAAAAACCCTAGCCACGTTTTAGGGGTTGTTGATATGCTGTGTGTGTGAATCTCTTGTGAGATCTAGAGGTGTTTGCCTTCATACACACTTAGGGTTATTAAGATCAAGATTGTTGTCGAGAGCTTAGTGATCGCTTCAGTTGCTACATAAAGAGCTTAAAGAAAAACACAAGTTGGAGTACTTGTGGTTGCTGTGGATCAAGAAAAGAAATAATTCGTGGACTCGGAGCTGTCACGTGGTCGTGGTAGTAATTTTTCTACTCGATGTAGCAATAGGATGTTAGTGGTCTAAGTCGCTATTGTAAAATTTCAATTCTTTCATAATGGATCTGTTTTACCTTGAGGATAGCTTGGTTAAATCCTCCCCAGGCTTTTTACTGGTTTGATTTTCCTGAATTATCATATCGTTGTGTTCTTTATTTTCCGCATTGTTTACTTGATATGATTTACTTGTGTTAACCTAGATTTGAATAATTTATCTAAGTAATCACTTGGCTAAATAATTAGGTTAAACAATTTGTGTTTTAAGGGGTCTGAAAACGTACAAGTGGTATCAGAGTGGGTTATCTCTAGTATTTAGATCATTTGATCTAAGAGTTGATCCTTGACCTCTGCTGTCATGGAACACGGTCACTCTCTTGTGATCCCACCTCACTTTGATGGGAACAATTATGCCTACTGGAAAGTAAGGATGAAAGCATTCCTGAAATCTATTGATGAGAGAGTTTGGAATTCTGTTGAATACGGATGGGAGAAGCCAACTACTCCTGTAAGCGAGTGGCAAACTTCTTAGAAAGAAGCAGCCACTTTTAATAGCAAAGCCATGAATACTATTTTTAATGTTGTTTCTATGGAGGAATTCAAGAGGATCTCTAATGTTGAGGTTGCTCATATTGCATGGAATATTCTCCAAACTGTGCATAAAGGCACAAAGGCAGTTAAGATCAATAAGCTGCTACAATTAACAACTAGATTTGAAAGTATTAGAATATTTGATGATGAAAGTTTTGATGAATTCTATGCTAAGCTTAATGATATTGTTAATTCTGCTCATAATTTGGGTGAAATTTATGATCAACCTAAGATTGTTAGGAAAATAATTAGATCCTTGACTGAGGACTTTAGACCCAAAGTGACTGTCATTACTAAAAGTAAGAATGTGGACTCCATTCCTATTGATGAACTTGTAGGATCTCTCCAGTCCTATGAGTTAGACCTACCCAAGACAAACAAATCCAAGTCAATGACTCTTAAGTCAATTGATGATGTTGATGGGAATGGGTTTGATGATGAACTCTCTACTACAGAGATTGCATATCTTGCCAAGAACTTTAGAGATTTTTTTAGGAACAATAACAGAAGGGCAAGAGGTAAAAACAATGCCGAACCTAGGAATTTTTGGAGGAATGAATCCACTAAAGTGAACAATACTGATAAACCTAAAGAGAAAGTAGGTCAAACCTCTAATAATTCTATGGGTCAACAATGTTTTGGTTGTCAAGAGTATGGTCATGTGAAATCAAAATGTCTTACATTCTTGAGATCAAAGGGTAAAGCTATGATTGTAACCTTTAGTGATGATGAAGTTTCTGATCATGAATCTGGTAGTGATGAGGATGGAAACTTTATTGCTTTCATAGCTACTGCTGTAGTTGATGAAAGTGTTGTGGTTGATGAGAACCCTTCTGATGGGGAACTTTCTGAGAATGCTGATTTGCAAGAAGCCTATAATAAGCTTTGTAAGGTTACTGCAAAGGATGTTATGAATATTGATTTAGGTTTACAGAAAATTGCTTCTCTTAAACTTGATAAGAAAATTTTGCTCTTGAAATTGTTTGATGCTAATGAATTGCTTGATAAGGTGAAGACTGAGAACATGTTGTTGCTTGATAAAGTTAAGAATTTGGAACTTGAATTATCTGTTGCTAAAGATCAAACAAATAGGTCTGCTAGTTCTAAACTTGAACACATGTTGAGTATTCAGAAGTTTCCCTTAGAAAAAACTGGTCTAGGTTTTGAAGATAGCATCTCTGTGCCTAAGACTCATTCCACAAACTTTGTTTTTTCTTCTGAACCTCCTGTGAGTGAGATTGTTAAATCAGTAGAAGTTACTCCTCTTGGGAAGACTAAGGTTGATCTTAAAGAGTCTAAGCCTAAGAATCCTATCATTCCTAAGGGTAAGGAGCATGATAGACCTTTATGGGTGTGTCATTTTTGTGAAAAGATTGGACACATTCATCTAAACTGTTTCAAGTTGCAAGCTGCTAAGTGAGCAAATAAGCCAAAAGTACCTATGCCCCAAGCACAAGATCCCATGGTACTTATTGGTGAGTTGGTAAAGACTTTAAATCTTTATTCCAATCCTGGAGTTGCTCATTATTCTAATATGAATAATAACTCCAATACAAGAGTTGCATCTAAAAAGTTTTGGATGCAAAAGGCTCGATCTAATTGAGTCTTTCTGACATGGTCCTTGTGCTTCATCTCTGTATACTTTGTGACCATACTTCTTTGTTGTTTTTATTTTCTTTGTTTTTAGGATTTGCATTGCATAACATTCATGCATTTCATGCTAGGTTGTTTTTGTTAATTCTTTTCAAAATTAAAAAAAAAAAAAAAACGAGGAAAATGAAGGAAAAATGTGTTTTGCATTATTTTTCTTGGATTTGAAATCAAGGTTAGCCATATTATCTTTACATAACATGTTTATGTACCTTGTTTAACTTGGATGAGCTTGTTCTACTGCACTTTACTAGTTTTAGCTTTGTAGTGCATGTTGTGTGGGAGTTGTTTATAGTTTTTGATCACATGATCTTGATCTTGAAGTCACATGCTTTTGATTGTAAGGACTAAAAAATCCTAAGAGAAAGACATAAATAACCATCTAACCACTGTTTACTAGCCAATCATGAACACCTTAGTGCATATCATATGATTTAGTGCTCGAGAAAGTGTAGCACATGCACAAAAAAAACATAAGGTGTAGCCTCAGTTTAAATAATAAAATTGGTGTGTACAATATTGGGCTATAATAAATTCAAATTGAAATAAAATTGGTGTGTACATTATGAGGTAAATCAAGAAACTTACATGATTGCAAGCTTGTTTTCTAGGAGATATGAGAGTTATATGATGTAACTCTATAGGTGATAGTCACATTCAAACTTATGTAATGAGTTTTGTAAAAATTGTGATTGATTACTATCTACTTATCACCTCACATGTATCTCATGCTTTTACTAGTTGCACACACTACACTAGTTATTCTTTGCTAAACTTAGTACATTATATTGTGTGTGAACTTGTTGTGGCCATTCAAGATTAAAAGTTCCTTGATTTTGATGAAAAATATGTTTTAATGTTTGAGCTTTCAGGACAATTTGATTGAAAATCTTGTTTTTGGAAGATTTGGGTTGAACTCGAGTGTTTTTGAAAAACTTTACATCTCATACTCATGCATTTTATTCATAAAACAATGTGCTTTGAGGAGTTTCTACATTAATATGCTCTATTTTTCGAAAAACTACTTTTTCCAGATTTTCGATTGATAGAACCTGTTGCTCAATCGATCGAAAATGCAACAAAAAATAAGGTTTGAATTTGCCTGGCTCGATCGGTTCTCGATTGGTGCTGGATCAATCCAATTATGATTTTTGACCGATTGAATCTAATTTTCGACCGATCGAAAATCTGTCAAAGAGTTTTTTAAAAGGCTTTTCTCACGTGATTCATCACACTGTTCATACTTTTTCAAAAGCTTTCTCTCTCTTCATCTTGGACCGATCCACCTCAAGTCAGTTTTTTGTCGTTTTCTTCCTAATTTTTCTCAAGGGTTTTTGTCTTCAAGTGCCGGTAAGACCTTATTACCCCTTCTTTTTTATTTTATTTACATTTTTCATGCATTTAAGGTGAAATTTTCGGACCTATAGATTTTTGGGGTTTTTGATTTTTGAGTTGGTTTCTTTCAAAACTGATCATTGGGTTTTTGTTCGTAGATGTTATAAACTTGTTTCCCATGCATTAATTTGATTAATTTGGTGATTTGAGAACAATTTGAAATTCTAGGGCTTAAAACTACATGAAATTGGGGATTTTGTTCAATTGGGCTGTAATTGGTAAAATTGACTTGTGTAATTGATTAATTATGTCATTATATGATGATTTCTATCTAGTGTAATGATTAATTACTAAATTTGGTTATATTTGTGAATTTGGTTTTTACAAAATTTAGGGTTTTTGTTGTAAAACTCTATGTTCAAGTCAATTGTTGGATTCTAAAGTATAATTGAACTGTTTTCAATGCATTAGAACATGCATCATTTGTTCATTCAGTTCACGCATCATATAGAATGACATTTTCTATTGTTGTTTTTCTCTCTAACCCTGTCTGATACAGTCTGCCCTTGGTTTTTTCTTTGTTTTCTTTCTTTGGTTTATGTTTTGGTTTTTCCTCTCCTACCCTTAGCATCATGGTTAGGAAGTCTAGAGCCCATAAGAAAACCTCCACCTCCTCTACCCCTGTTTTCCAGAGTAATAGGTTTCTGAGCCCAAAAAATCAGGAAACCTTTGTGAAATTGAATGTCTATAGGAAGGTGTGGGCTAAGCGAAAGGTGATTTTAGATGAGGTTGATCCTGAGATTCGTAGGAGTTTTGATTGTAGGGGTTGGTTGCCTCTTTTAGATGTAGATCATCCTCCTCCGGCTGTTTTGATCAGAGAGTTCTATTCGAACCTCTCTGTTCACTCCATTTCATCCAACATATAGTTTGTGAAGAGTTGGATAAAGGGAGAAGAGTATGTCATTACTCCTTAGGTAATGGCCTCTGCTCTTGGTGTACCTTTGGTACAAGAGCGTGTTTATCCTTATGATGAGACCCCTCCCCTTGACGATATCATGTCACTCATCACTGGTTCTACCATTCAGTGGGGTACTAATCCTCGTATCACCTCTCATGAGCTTACTAAGCTCAATTATCTGTTTTTCTAGATTTCATGTCATTCCATTTGGCCTATCTCTCATTTACACACTATTCCCATTGAGAGATGTGCTTTTTTGTATGCTCTTGTCACCGATGCTTCTATTTGTTTTCCCTCTCTGATTATTAGCACTTTAGTTAAGGCTTATAGGAGTAGCTCAAAAGGGCATGGTCTTTTCTTTCTGGTTTTCATTCGTAGGATTTTGTTAGATTTGGGTTTAGAGGATTTTCCTGCATCCAAGCCTATGCATATCATCGCCCCCATAGGTGCCACCTTTTTTAGGCAAAGAGCGGCTCAGATGAAAGCTAGCTCTAAACACCTCTTGTAGAGTCTTCCACAGGTGCTGCATCTCATCCTTCTTCTTCGGGTGACCCCACAGCTGAGGAGTTTGTCGATCCCACCGCCATAGTTGATCCTCCGCCTTCTGCTTCGAATGATTCCAGTCTTCGGGGTATGTTGGAGACTGTCATGATTGTTCAGGCATGGACAGATTTTGGTGGATGTGCTTGCCGAGCTTCAGGCTTTCCGTACGGATTTGGCGAGTGTTCGACATTCTTCCCCACCTCCACCTTTTGATGATGAGTCTTGATTGCCCTTTGGCAATTCGTCACAAAAAGGGGGAGTATTTATACATGTTGATAGGGGGAGATTTTGTGTTTTTGTGTAGGGGGAGATTTAGATTGTATTTAGGAGATTCATGATATATTCTTTTTATTGGCTCATGATGTATTTTGTTTTTATGGGATGTATATGTTTGGGGGAGACATTATGTTTTTATGTTTTTTATTGTTTCTTGTTTCACATGTGCTACATTGATTATTGATTTATACTATGAGGTTATTCATGATATAATGTCCTTTACTTTCTGTTTTGTGAAATCAAGAATTTACTTTGTTTTTACTTGTATTTTCCACACATGCGTTTATGTGTTTGTTGAGTGTTACAAGAATATACAGGTTTGATTCAGTCGTGCTGCAGTCTACACTGGCAACTGATAGATAGTAGTTAGGTTGAATTGTTTTTGGGCATTTTGTTGTAATGGGCTATTTTGTAACTTTGAGCATTTTTGTTTTGATAAGTGTTTTGTCACGGATTGCGAAAGGGTGAGTTTGTTAGGTTCTAAAAAATTAGGAACTAATTTATTAGAACTTCAATATGTATATGTTGGCAAACCATGATCAAAACGTTTAGTCTAGATTTAGGCTGCTTAAAGTGTGTGTATGTGTAAAGTTGGAATCGAGTAACTGCAGGAAATTATTATTCAATTTTTGCAATGCTCGATCGATCGAAACTCATGCAGATTGTTTTTCTGTAGAAATTTTTCAACTCAGCCTAAGCCTATATGACGTATAGGGTTTTATGTTTTGCTTCAAGTATAAAAGAAAAAACCCTAGCCACATTTTAGATGTTGTTGATATGTTGTGTGTGTGAATCTCTTGTGAGATCTAGAAGTGTTTGCCTTCATACATACTTAGGGTTATCAAGATCAAGATTGATGTCGAGAGCTTGGGGATCGCTTCAGTTGTTGTTCAAGAACTTAAAGAAAAACACAAGTGGGAGTACTTGTGGTTGTTGTGGATCAAGGAAAGAAATAGTCCGTGGACTCGGAGCTGTCACGTGGTCGTAGTAGTAAGTTTTCTACTCGAGGTAGCAATAGGATGTTAGTGGTCTAATTCGCTATTGTAAAACTTCAATTCTTTCATAGTGAATTTGTTTTACCTTGAGGATAGCTAGGTTAAATCCTCCCCAGGTTTTTTATCGGTTTGGTTTAATTTCCTGGGTTATCATATCGTTGTGTTCTTTATTTTCCGCATTGTTTACATGATATAATTTACTTGTGTTAACCTAGATTTGAATAATTTACCTAAGTAATCACTTGGCTAAACAACTAGTTTAAACAACTTGTGTTTTAAGGGGTCTAAAAATGTACACCAGCCAATAAGAACAAAACATGTAAGATAAAAATGTTGACATCATTTAAATATTACAGTTCATCAACAATGGCTGAATGCTGGTCTTCCCGTTAACTTTCCCATTAGCTAGCTGTTTTCAACAGTTTTTGACCAGTTTAAAAAATTTTCAAGCCCACCTCAATTTCAAATTTCAATCCACCCACTTGTTTCTTATATTTCATTTCTCCTTTTCAACATAAAAATGAAAATCACTTTCTTGTAACTCTCTCCCAGCCGACATAGCCATGGTCTCACTAGTTTTTTCACTTTCTTGTAGCTCTCTCCTAGCCGACATAGCCATGGTCTCACTGGCTTTTTCACTTTCAAACTCATATATATAGTCATATGGAGTCTTTCCAAAATCAAAATCAAAATCCTCCAAACAGAAATAGAAGAAATTGGAAATGAAGTTTTAGAGCGAAAAGGGGATGAGCTCGAAAGTGAAAATGAGGACTGAGAAGATGTCCCTGGAAAACTACCTCGATTTTGTTCTCTCTAACAAGCAAATTGATCTCACAGTCAACTTCCTCAACCAAGTCATCCCTCATTTCGCTCTCTCTTCTTCTTCAAATTTCATTATACTTTTTTCATTTTTTGTTTAACACTGAAAACTTAGAAATTTGTCTCTCATGTTTTGTGTTTAATTTTGCAAATTATTAGCATGCACGAGTTCAAGAAAATCCACAAGGTTCAAAAGGTGACAATGAAATTGCACTCTCTAATATCTCTTTCTCTCTCTTTCTAAGTTATTGAACTAATATATTAGTGTTAGCCTCTGTTTGATTGCCGAGAAATTGGATGTGAAATCAATTGTAAATGTCTTAATTAACCACTATTTCCATTGCTATACGAAATTTTTTTCTCCTTTCAAAAGCTCAAAAAGTGTGTTACACTCTTACTCAATTAAGTGTTGTTTTACGTTTCTGTCTATAGTGCTCTGAATCATCAATGAAGCTCTTAGCCTCTATTCGGTCCAGAGAAAATAGAAGGAAAAAAAGTGTTGATTAACTAAAATCAAATTTATCTTTTTCCATTTGGATATAGTCTTATGAAGGATTTAGTTGCTCCTTATGGAAACTGACTAAACTATTTGATAGAAATTAATATTCGAATTTTGAAGTTGATCTTTGTCCATAAAGGAGTCACTTAGCATTGACCTCTAATTCAATTAGCAATTAATTCTAAAAAAGTTAGCCTTTTGAAAAATACTTACTATTTAATGTTTGTGTATGCTTCATTTCTATAGTTCTACTATAATTTTCCAGTCTTTCTTAAGCCTATTATTTCGTATTGAGAAGGCTTTTAGAAAATTTTGCCTCATTACTTGGTTAGTTGGACTTTAGCTTTGAATTTATGTGATGGGGAGTTGCATTCTGAAATTGCCAAATTGGTGCTCAATTGTTATTTTTGCTTTAATGAAGGGGAATGAAAATTTGAAATTGGTGCTCAATTATTGTTTTTGATTCTATGAAATAAATGCTCAATTGCAAAAACTTGATGCCAAATTTAAGTTGTAATCGCCATTTTCATGGAATCATAGGTGCTTAAAGGTGATTTTGGAAGGAGCGTTAGCCATATTAGAAACATATCAGCGGGTGTCTGCTGCCCAACTTTCGACCTAAACACATGACCCTTTGTTTGAGTAGGTGGGAGCAGGGGAAAAGCTTGGGGGTTGTTTTTTTTTATTCATGATGTATCCTCGGGAACAAGCTCAGCTAGCTTGGGACCCTATTTTAAGTTGTATACTTTGTTTACTTACACATCAATAAAATTCTATTTGTTATCTCAAAAAAATAAAGGTGCTTAAAGGATGTATTTGTGGAATATGAGAGCAGGAGTTTTGAGAAGCTGCCAACCTCATTTAAAGCTAATCCAAGCAAAGCAATGCAAGTAGTCTAGAAGTCATTCTTGATAAAATATGATAGAGGCAGAAAAATAGAGAATTTGTGACGATTGAACAACTAAGAATAGAGACAATGGGTAGAACCGTAGAAGATGTAGAATTTTGCCAATGTTTTATCCTGAATTGTATTTCCAATCAATGAAAAATAATGTTGTATAATTGTATCCTATGTACCATATGTACATTCTTATTCTTATAGAAATTTTGTTGTTGGTTGTGTTTCTACTTTCAAATAAACATCAGTGATTTCTAATTTTCATCATGAACAATATTTGCAATACAATTAGGAATATCTTCTAGCCATATGACCTCATCATTCAAGAATTGTGCATGTCTTGCAAGTTTATGAGGTGCATAATTCACATCTTTACATGTATGCTAAAAGGACCAGCTTCTTACCTGAGTTGCTAGGTGTCTTCTATTCTCTATAATGTGACCAATAGCTATGAATAGTGAACACTATTTGCATTTGGAATAAGCATCAACTACAAGTTTAAAGCTTAAGATGTTATCTTTACTCCTTTAAGCCTTGAAATAAGCATTGTATAAAAGTTGCAAACAAAAGATCAATTTTACTATAATGTAATTAAAGTATGAACTTGGAGCCAAATCACCAATTGTACACATGCTATTTTATGACATGGAATTCAACCTTCAATGTAATATTGATAATGCAAACTACAAATCACGGTTTTCTACTCCAATCCCATACTCCTATTTCCATTAATACTAAAACTATAGTTAATACGTAACTTTCACTTGGCAACAAGTCAAAATAAATCCAAAGAGAACAAATGTACTCCTCAAAAATAAAATAACAAATAAAAGAAACTTGGTGTCATGACAAATGTCACTTGGCTCCAAGCTAATAATTTGTGCTGGTTTTGTGAAGTTCCTAGAGTTCTTGGCTGCATGACATCATCAGTCTTCCCACTAGAAACATATAAAAATCATATTAGCATATTGAATGGAACACAAATGAATACGTTAACATTCACAAAAACCATTCTAATTATTTTGTATTGATTCAATAACACTTAAAAACCAAACCCCAATTAAAATAATCAATAATGAAGTATACCTTTGGAACTCTCTTATCTAGAGATTTTTGGATTGCCCGAACCTTGCTGTTCTATATTGTTGACCATGTTTTGTTTTGTTTTAAAAAAAAAAAAACCATTGTACAAAGTAAGTCATCCTTAGGAACAAGAAATAATAAATGAAATTGATAATGCAAACACACCACAAGAATTTTCAAATTTACCTCTTGCATATGTGTGGAATTTGGTTGCTTGGAACTACATCAATGAGTTTATTTGTGAGGGAATATAAGTCGTTGGATTCTATAGAGATCAAAATATCATGTTAATACATAAATGATAGCTATTTTATTCTATTTCAAATAAATAATCAATTGTGTCAATTTGCCTGAGTAAGTTGCGTTATAACATTGGTACCTTACAACATAGTTGTAAATTGAACATTTACACAACCCATTTCCTATATAGAGACAAAATTCATATTTAGATATTACGTCAATAACCAAAATTATGATGACACATTATAAATATTCTAATTTTGTAAATTAAAGCATGCTTAATACCTGAGAATGATTTGTCCATGACATGTAAGATTGACCATGTGCATTATCACTTGCAAATCCTAAATGAGAGTAGGGATTTGGTGGTTGGTATATAGCTAGATTGTATGAGCCACTGAATGACACATTTGAATTTTCTTTGGAAACTTGTTTTTTTGCTTTTCCTATAAAATTGCACATTAAAAAAATCAAACATAATAATAATTGTAAATAAAAAGGTTTATTAAAAATAAAAAGATGGCATATATTTAGTAAAAAAAAAAAAAAAAAGGAATTTCTTAAAGAGGATGCATCCTTAGACGATTTTGCCTTGCACTTCTCAAAGTGGCCTTTTAAGTCTATCGTTTCGTAAGCCTTTTGATTTCACACATGGGGGATTTAATACTGACACATGATTTGATAAGCCAAGTGTGGGGGAGAAAAGCTCAGCCCAACTTAATTGGGCCAAAGGCCCTATCCGAGGACCACTGTTCGACCGAGGAGGCCAGGACGCAGCCCGTGGCCCATGTGAAAGGGGAATGTCCGCAGACGAGCACGTGTACCGTCCGAGGAGATGCTCACACGTCCGAGGAGACCGCGCGTGTCAAGTGGTCTGTCTAACAAGTGTCAGGGAAAAAGGAGACCTCGGACACGTGAGGAGGTGACAGGGATAAAGAAATATCAAGGAGACAGACCTCAACCACCGCATTTAATGCTCTGCACCTACCCACCTGGCCGCATTTATGTGGAGAAGACCCCTGAACAGTGCATCCTCAACTACCGCCACTCAGACAGGGCTAAAGGGGGTGTCTGATGGGACATGCACTCAAGTGGGCGCACAGATGGTGAACAAGTGGACGGTGGAGATGGAGAAGGGCAGCACTATATAAGAGAGAGAGGTATCTGATAGAGGGGATCGAGAATCAAGAGAGAGAAAAGACCACATAATTTTACTGTAGCTCCAACATTTGTAACTTAAGTTCATCAATGAAAATCGCCTCCTCGGACGAGACATTGATCACTGTCCGAGGACTCTTTTAGTCAAATTTCCCCATCTTCTATGCCGTTTCATACTGTTATTTTTCATTACTAGCCTAGCTCTTTCACCCACTCTCTACAAATTTATTGTTTTGGGTTCAGTGGGCTCCAAACCCATACCTCATTGGGCTTGGGCAGCAGAATCTGACCCTACAATTGGCGCCGTCTGTGGGAAGAGCTTGTGCAAGAGTGGAATAAGCAGTTGATGATGGCAGAACAAGGTGAGCAACAAGCAGAATCCAGGGCATCCCAACACGTGGACCATGTCATCAACTTAGAGAGGAGACAAAACCGTGAGGGCAGTGTACACACCGTGCGCCTCAGCCAGAGCCATTCGCAGAGCGGAAGTCACATGTCCCATGCAGAGAGGAACCGTGACTTACAACTGGAAGTGGAAAAACTAAAGAGGGAGTTGCGACACGCAAAGAGGAAACGGGCTTCCTCGTACTCTGAAGATGATATTGATGACGAGCGCGACGTCTCTTACCAACACAAATCCAAGACACCAGCCAGCGAGTCCTACACCTATGTAGAGGAGTCCCATCGTAAAAGGGAGCGCAGGAGTCCATCACACAAGGACATGGAGAATGATGCCATGAACAGGGCTCTAAATCAGATATCTAGATCACCCTTCACGCGCAGGATAGAGGAGGCCAGACTCCCTCGGCGCTTTAATCAGCCAACGTTCACCGTTTACAACGGTAAAACTGACCCAGTTGAGCACGTGAGCCATTTTAACCAGAGGATGGCTGTCTACTCCAGAGACGAAGCCTTGATGTGCAAGGTCTTCCCTTCCAGTCTTGGGCCCGTTGCTATGAGATGGTTTGATGGCTTGAAGGCGGGCTCCATCAATTCCTTCAAGGAGCTCACTCAGGCGTTCGGCTCCCGTTTTGTTACGTGCCGAAGAGTGGCCAGGCCTCTATCCTCCCTGCTATCCTTGTCCATGCAGGATGGCGAGTCCTTGAAGACGTATTCAGACAGATATTGGGAGATGTTCAATGAGGTAGAGGGCAACAACGATGCAATGGCCCTCAGCACGTTCAAGCTCGGCCTCCCTACTGACCACGGTTTGAGGGGATCCCTATCTGGCAAGCCAGTCACAAACGTGCGTCAATTGATGGACCGCATAGAGAAGTATAAGAGGGTTGAAGAGGATCAGCAGCAGGGCAAGGGAAAGGACAAGATTATCCCTCAGGAGAGGAGAGATTCGCGGTCGGATCGGTACAATTACAATAAACCGAGAAGGGATTTTGCTGGGCAATCAGGACCGATGAATCCTCAGTCGGTCAACACCGTGTTCAAAGAACCAGTGCATCAGGTCTTGGAAAAGATTAAGAATGAATCATTCTTCAGGTGGCCGAATAAGATGGTGGGAAACCCCGAGAGGCGCAACCACAATCTCTACTGCCAGTACCATCAGGACCATGGGCATACAACGGAAGATTGTAGGAGTCTGTGGGATCACCTGGACCAGTTGGTCCGCGATGGTAAATTGAAACATCTTCTGCACCACTCCAGCGGCCGAGGGCAGACAGGCTCGGGACCGCGTAGGGACGACCCCCCAAATCCACCGCTTGGGACTATAAATGTCGTCTTCGCTGCGCCGGGAAGAACAGGGTCCTGGCCTTTGAAAGTTATGTCAGTAGGCCGACCACTAGCAGGGGAGTCGAGCCGAGGACCGAAGAGAGCTAGGTCCGGTGCCCCGTTGGTTATGGGATTCTCGGACGAGGACATGATTGGCACCATCCAACCCCATGATGATGCACTAGTCATCACCCTCAGAATAGGAGGGTACGATGTGAGGAGGGTAATGGTGGACCAGGGCAGTGCCGTGGAGATAATGTACCCGGACCTCTACAAGGGGCTAGGCCTAAAACCCCAGGACCTGACGCCGTACGATTCCCCGCTATTCACCTTTGAAGGAAGGCCTGTCATCCCGAAAGGCCGGATACGCTTGCCTGTGCAGTCCGGCTCTGAGGTCGTGGAGTTGGACTTTGTCGTCGTAGACGCATATTCGCCCTACACGGCACTCGTAGGCAGACCTTGGATTCACGCACTCGGGGCCGTCCCCTCTACTTTGCACCAGAAGGTCAAATATCTCTCAGGGGGGACAGGTGCACGAAATCCGAGGAGACCAATCTGTTGCTAGACAGTGCCTGGTGGCCGCCATTCGGCATGAGGCCCCAGCCGAATCCTCGGGCGTAGTTGGGAGGGATTTATAGCAACTACAGTCTCGGGGGGTGCCTTCTGAAGCATCGGATGAAAGCGCTCGGTGTGAGGATCTGACGAGAGTAGTCATTGGGGATGATCCCGACAGGTTCTTCCAGGTCGGATCTCAGCTGCCTCTTCAAGAGAAGGAGGAGTTGATAGAGTTCCTCAAGCAAAACCTCGACGTGTTTGCCTGGAGTGCTTACGAGGCCCCCGGGGTAGACCCGGAGTTCATATGCCACCATTTGAAGGTAAATCCACTGGTCACCCCCAAGCAGCAACCTATACGGCGCCCATCCAAGGAGCACGCTGACGCAGTAAGGGACGAGGTGACGAAACTCAAAGCAGCTGGGGCTATCAAAGAGGTTTTTTATCCCGAATGGCTAGCGAATACCGTGGTGGTAAGGAAGAAGAGTGGGAAGTGGCGAGTATGCGTGGACTTCACGGACCTGAATAGGGCATGTCCCAAAGACCCGTTCCCTATGCCGAAGATCGATCAACTGGTCGACGCCACTGTCGGCCACCCTCGGATGAGTTTCCTGGACGCCTTCCAAGGCTACCACCAGATACCATTAGCCCCGGAGGACCAGAAGAAAACGGCCTTCGTCACCCCTATTGGCAACTACCACTATAAAGTGATGCCGTTCGGCCTGAAGAACGCGGGAGCTACCTACCAGAGGATGATGACGAGGATGTTCGAGCCACAGCTGGGCAAGAACATCGAGATTTACATAGATGACATGGTGGTGAAGAGCAAAGTTATAGCCGAGCATGTGAAAGACCTCGAAAGTACTTTTGAGGTTCTACGGAAACACAAGCTACGACTGAATGCCTCTAAGTGCTCGTTTGGGGTGGGATCCGGCAAGTTCTTGGGATACATGGTCACCCACAGAGGAATTGAGGTTAACCCCGACCAGATAAAGGCCATCAACAACCTCCGAGCTCCTCGGAATCCCAAGGAAGTTCAAAAACTGACTGGAATGACAGCTGCCCTCAATCGGTTCATCTCTAGATCGGCAGACAGGTGTCGGCCCTTTTTCTCCCTACTCAACAAGTGGAAGGGATTCGAATGGACTGAGGAATGCGCTTTGGCGTTCCAGCAACTCAAGGATTACCTGTCTCGGCCACCAATCATGTCCAGTCCTGAGCCCGACGAGGTACTGTTCGCCTATATCGCCGTAGCTCCCTATGCGGTGAGCCTGGTGTTGATACGGTCAGACTCTGGCGTACAAAGGCCCGTCTATTACGTAAGCAAGTCCCTGCACGAGGCTGAGATTCGTTACTTGCCACTAGAGAAGGCCATCTTAGCAGTAGTACTGGGCACGCGGAAGCTACCACACTACTTCCAAGCCCACACGGTGATCGTTCTCACACAACTCCCACTCAAAGCTATACTCCGAAGTGCCGATTACACCGGTCGGATCGCCAAGTGGGGTACAATCTTAGGGGCTTTTGATATAAGATACATGCCCCGCACATCGGTCAGGGGACAGATCCTCGCAGATTTGGTGGCTGAGTTCACGGAGCCCCAGCTAGATGAGGTGAAGCCCACGTCGGGCATGGATGAAAAATCAGTTGGCATGGTCTCTCAACAGAATCCCTCTCATTGGGAAGTATACGTCGATGGCGCGGCAAACCAGAGAGGCTCCGGAGTTGGGCTCGTATTGATATCCCCCGAGAAGATCACTATCGAAAAATCGCTAAGGTTGGACTTCTCGGCAACGAATAATGAAGCAGAGTATGAGGCTCTGCTCATGGGGATGACTATGGTCCGAAGAATGGGTGGGAAATCCGTGGAGCTGTTCTCGGACTCAAGACTGGTAGTAGGTCAAGTACAAGGCGAATTCGAGGCAAAAGACGAAAGAATGCAGGGATACTTAGGTCGTGTCAAACACCTACAATCAGAGTTTGAATTTTTCAGTTTGTTGCACATCCCCAGGAGTGGCAACTCACATGCTGACTCTCTGGCCACGTTAGCCACCTCTTCGGCACAAGGCTTGCCGAGGGTCATCCTCGTCGAGGACTTGCACAGGCCTACGGAGACAAGGGCAGGAGGAGTCCAGGTCCACCAGATTAGGGTCGGGCCGTGCTGGATGGACCCGGTGATCAAATTTATCAAGGAAGATATATTGCCCGAAGAGAAGGCCGAAGCCGATAAAATTCGGAGAAAGGCGGCTAAGTTCTGGCTATCCGAAGACCAGAAACTATACAAGCGCTCCTATTCGGGACCATATTTGTTGTGTGTGCACCCCGAGGCGACTGAGACACTGCTAGAAGAGTTACACGAAGGAATCTGTGGGAGCCACACCGGAGGCAGGTCCTTGGCTCACCGAGCCCTCACCCAAGGTTATTGGTGGCCTAACATGCAGAAGGAGGCACACGAGTACGTCAAAAAATGCGACCAATGTCAACGCTTCGCTCCAAACATCCACCAGCCAGGAGGAAAACTCAATCCACTGTCTAGCCCATGGCCCTTTGCCCAGTGGGGCTTGGATATTGTGGGACCCTTCCCCAAAGCTGCAGGAAACAAGAAGTACCTCCTGGTCGGAACAGACTATTTCACCAAGTGGGTTGAAGCCGAGCCACTAGCCAATATCAGAGACGTTGATGTGCAAAAATTCGTGTGGAAAAACATTGTCACGCGGTTTGGAGTTCCTCACACCCTCATCTCGGACAACGGTTTACAGTTCGACAGCAAGGCATTCAGGAATTACTGCGGCGAGCTGGGAATTACAAACAGATACTCTACTCCAGCCTATCCCCAAGGTAATGGCCAAGCAGAAGCTTCCAACAAGGTCATACTGAACGGCATAAAGAAGAGGCTAGACGATGCAAAGGGCAGATGGGTAGAGGAGTTGCCACATGTGCTTTGGGCTTACAGAACTACGCCCCGCAGGTCCACTGGAGAGACCCCTTTCTCGATGACCTATGGGGCTGAAGCTGTCATTCCTCTGGAAACAGGGTTCCCAACACTGAGAACTAGCTCATTCAGTCCAGCCGACAATGACGAGCAGCTACGGAAGGGCTTAGACTTAATTGAGGAAAGAAGGGAGAATGCAATGGTTCGGTTGGCACACTATCAACAAAAACTCAGACAAGGCTACGACGCTAACGTGAAGTTGAGGCCTTTAGAGCCCGGTGATCTGGTGCTGAGGAAAGTTGTGGGCACCGCAAAGAGCCCAGCTTGGGGGAAATTGGGACCCAATTGGGAGGGACCATATCGCATCACTTCAGGCGCCGGTATTGGAGCATATTTCCTAGAAGATTTGGATAGTCATGTAATCCCTCGTCCTTGGAATGTAAATAACCTCAAGAGGTACTTTTATTAGTCAAGTCTTCTCTTCAGTTGATATACCAATTCGCTGCGTAAAGTTCTCTCGTGTTTAAACTTAAACCCAATCATGCCTGTAGTCCTCGGACCAGATGATTAGGGTTAGTTAACACTCATTCACCGCTCTCTCAAGTGTTTAAACTTAAATCCAATCATGCCTGTAGTCCTCGGACCAGATGATTAGGGTTAGTTAACACTCATTTGCCGTTAGCTTAGGTGTTTAAACTTAAATCCAATCGTGCCTGTAGTCCTCGGACCAGATGATTAGGGTTAGTTAACACCGTTAGCTCAAGTGTTTAAACTTAAATCCAATCATGCCTGTAGTCCTCGGACCAGATGATTTGGGTTAGTTAGCACTCGGTTACAGTCCTATAGTGTTTAAACTTAAATCCAATCATGCCTGTAGTCCTCGGACCAGATGATTTGGGTTAGTTAGCACTCGGTTACAGTTCTATAGTGTTTAAACTTAAATCCAATCATGCCTGTAGTCCTCGGACCAGATGATTTGGGTTAGTTAGCACTCGGTTACAGTCCTATAGTGTTTAAACTTAAATCCAATCATGCCTGTAGTCCTCGGACCAGATGATTTGGGTTAGTTAGCACTCGGTTACAGTCCTATAGTGTTTAAACTTAAATCCAATCATGCCTGTAGTCCTCGGACCAGATGATTTGGGTTAGTTAGCACTCGGTTACAGTCCTATAGTGTTTAAACTTAAATCCAATCATGCCTGTAGTCCTCGGACCAGATGATTTGGGTTAGTTAGCACTCGGCTACAGCTCCATAGTGTTTAAACTTAAACCCAGTCATGCCTGTAGTCCTCGGACCAGATGATTTGGGTTAGTTAACACAGTTGCAATTTTGGCGTTTAAAGCTTAAGTCCAGTTATGCCTGCAGTCCTCGGACCAGATGACTAGGATTATTTAACTCAAGCACATTCGAATCCTGTAATCTTTAAACCGGTCGACAGGTTAGTCGATACCCCTATGCGTTTAAATTAATTCTAATTTATAAAACTTTCCCCTAGTCGTGTTTAGTTTGAAACCGAGGAATGACGACTTATGTTTAGCTTGGAAAGGCGCAATTCATCAGTAACTCTTGGCAGTCCTATTCTTTTCATTAATAATCTTAGTTATGATGTGTCAAATACATTTATTTGCATTATGTGGTTATAAGTGCAATGTACAGTTGTATGTAACAATAATAATTGGTAAGACATGTATTTAAAGACACCATAGACGAATGAAAACCCATTCCATTAATAAAAGACGGTTTACAATTCTTTGGATAAAATAAAAGAAAACACAGGTGCAAAAAGTGAAAGCCCTATACATCTATTTCTTTGCCGAAGGGAGCACGGTGTCAGCAGCCTGGCCTATCCGAGCAGTTGCATCAGGGGCTTGGTCCTTGGCCTCAGAAGGAACTTTCTCTTCGCCTGGCCCTTTGCTTTTCTCTTTGGCTGGCTCAGCTGGCTTATCCTTGCCGCTTGCCTGACCAGTTTCCTTGCTTACTCCCATAGTGGGTGCAACGTCGCTGACCGAGATTGGTTCCGAAGCTTCTGGCGGCTGTGGAGCAGAAGGGAGATCAGTTCCTGGGAGCTCTCGGATATCAGGATCGTAGTATACGCTCCCAGGATGCCTCAGCTCCGAGTCGGCAGGAACTCCAGCTGCATCCAGGGCTTTGCCCCAACTTATGTCGCAGTAGTCTCGGCTGACCGAGGCGAACTGCTCTAGAAGCTGGGACGTAGTTGTCTCTACCCCCAGCTGGTAAGCTGTTTTCTTTTCAGCCTCGGTCGCCTCCTGAGCCAGCTGGGCTTTCTCTTCGGCATATCTGACTTGGTCCTTAGCTCTTCGGAGTTCATCCCTTAGCCCATTTACCAGCTCCCTCTCAGTCTTCAGATCGGCCTCTGTCGCCTTTAGCAGCTTACGCTGGTCCTCAACCTGCTTTTCAACATTTTTTATTCCAGCGTCAAGACTCTTCTTCTGACTGGTCATATCCGCGAGCTCCCCGGACAGACGAGTATAATCGTCTTTCAGCTGACCCAGAGATTTCTCCGCCTCATCTCGGGAACAGATCGCCGCCTGGGCTTCAAGGCGATTCTTCTTGTCCCACTCCTCGGCTACATAAATTTGCTGAGTGACCTGCGTGATGGAAACTTAAGTGTCAAACGCTGAAAAATAGGAAAGGCAAAATTCGACGATTCAGTTAATTGGATTGAAGTTGCTTACGATGGCTAAGTCCCTCTTCAGGGATCGAAAGAGCTCAGGCTGATTGAAACGCCTGAAGGACTCCATGTCATGAGGGAGGAGAAGTGGTTGCTGCAGGGCCTCAGCAACGTAGCCGGCTCTCCCTCCATCATAATTCCTGAGGGAGGTCTCCCAGAGGATTGGAGCGCCCTCTAACTCTAGTTTTGGAGACCAAATCCGTGGTCCCCCTCCTCCTCGGCGAACCTCTGCCACTGTGCCCTCATCTCGGCTTTCAGTAGACGGAGCCCTGCGGCCTCGGTTGTCCTGTGCCACCTTTTGCTGCTTGGCCACCTTGGTTGGTGGCACCTGTTTCTCCTCCACCTCAGTGTGGGGTCTTTTCTTCTGCAGTTTTAGCACGGGCCTCAAGTTGGGGTCAGGGATCTGAGTGGGCACCGGAGGAAGTGACACCACCGTCTTAGATGTTCCAACATCTTTAGGGTCTGACTTCTTGCCCCTCCCCTTCATCAAGTTCCTCAAATCCATACTTTCGTCCGAGGAGTCTTCTGAATAGGTGGCTAACAGATTAAGTTGGGCACCTGACTGCTCACACTCTTCTTCCTCGGCGTCTGAGATCTCCACCACCTGGTTTACCCTTGAAGCCTCTCCCTCAAACCGAAATTCGTCTATCTGCTCTTCTAGCGACGAAGTAGAAGAGCCAGCCCCCTCACCTTCAATCTCCTGTCCGAAAGGAACTTGCTGAAGTGGCTGGATAAGGGGAGGTGCAACCCGTGGGATTGGACGGGGTACAGGATCAAGATCGTGTGGCGCCAAAAAGCCCTTCCGACCAACGTCGATGCGCGCAAGACGGTAGTCTCCCTGGACAATGGCGTTGCCGACCGGCTGAAAACCCTTTGGTTTCCCTTGATATCCGAGAATAAGAGGAGCAGATCGTAGTTGCCCGTCCTCGCTCACGAAGATCTCTGACCTTAGAAGGAAATTAAGGGCAGCAACATTCGTCAGGCGGACCCGAGGAGAAACGTGTCTCTTATCTGTTGCAAGTAAAAACAAAATGGTTAGAAGCTCAGAAACTGGTCGAAGAGAGACCAAAAACAGTTAAAAGGTGGGAGCCCTAAGCCTATGGTCGGTGCGCCTAGATCTACATGTCACACCTGGCTTCCCATGCGTGGTTGGGCAACCAGGGCCGTCACGCCAGGCACCCGAGACGATCACATAGTCATCTTTCATCCCTTTGTTGGATTTCGGAAGGCAGGAAATGAGCCTGACAACGTCCGACCGGGATTTTAAGTAGTACCCGGCATCTTGCTGGCTATGGCACTCGTACATATATACCACATCAAGCCAGGTAAGTCCCAGCCCCAAGCGACGCTCAAGGTCCTCAATCGCTCCTAGGATCCTAAACATATTGGGCGCGCACTGCCAGGGAGTAAGCCTATGGTTCCGAAGGTAATTAGCGGTGATGGGGCCCATGGGAATCGTCATTCCCCCTTCTTTGAAGGCGATGAGGGGGATAACCACCTCTCCCGTCTCCGGGTCTGTTAGTATTCTGTCTGGGGGGCAATACCTCACACCCACGTTAGGGGGTATGCGGTATGTGGTCCTAAACGCCTCTACTTGCTCAGGGCTATCCATCATGTACTCGAGTTTTCCCATGGTGGTTAAACGGAGTGACTGGCCGAAGAGAAAATTAAAGGATTCGGTGAGCGATGACTTACAAGGGCTAGACCGGGGAAGCGATTGCAGACTCGTAGGAGGACTCGTGAGGGTTCCGAGTGAGATGGGCACCGGCGACTGGGAGATTCGGACGGAGAGATGTGGACGGAGGGGCGCGTCTGTTCTTGTTGGAGCGTCTGGAGATTTGTAAAGTGAGGAGGGAATAACTTCCTCAGAAGCTTTATACGGGGTCAAGCGAAGGGTCAGGGGCACTCCCGCCCAAACCTTGAAGAAAAACCACAGCCCTTGGATCAATCAGCCACCGTTGGATGCAAAGGACAAAACGTCAACTGGTGCAATTAATGCAGCGCTTTGGGAATAAGGAAACCGCAGCGGCATTAATGAGGCGTCAGCTCCCACGTTCACACACGTGCCAGCTCGGTTGTGCGTGTTCCCAAGTTGTTGCTCCGTGACAAGTCAAAATCCTACTTTTTCTCCTCGGATGCGAAGGAAAAACTACAATTTTGAGGGGCTATTGTGGGGGAGAAAAGCTCAGCCCAACTTAATTGGGCCAAAGGCCCTATCCGAGGACCACTGTTCGACCGAGGAGGCCAGGACGCAGCCCGTGGCCCATGTGAAAGGGGAATGTCCGCAGACGAGCACGTGTACCGTCCGAGGAGATGCTCACACGTCCGAGGAGACCGCGCGTGTCAAGTGGTCTGTCTAACAAGTGTCAGGGAAAAAGGAGACCTCGGACACGTGAGGAGGTGACAGGGATAAAGAAATATCAAGGAGACAGACCTCAACCACCGCATTTAATGCTCTGCACCTACCCACCTGGCCGCATTTATGTGGAGAAGACCCCTGAACAGTGCATCCTCAACTACCGCCACTCAGACAGGGCTAAAGGGGGTGTCTGATGGGACATGCACTCAAGTGGGCGCACAGATGGTGAACAAGTGGACGGTGGAGATGGAGAAGGGCAGCACTATATAAGAGAGAGAGGTATCTGATAGAGGAGATCGAGAATCAAGAGAGAGAAAAGACCACATAATTTTACTGTAGCTCCAACATTTGTAACTTAAGTTCATCAATGAAAATCGCCTCCTCGGACGAGACATTGATCACTGTCCGAGGACTCTTTTAGTCAAATTTCCCCATCTTCTATGCCGTTTCATACTGTTATTTTTCATTACTAGCCTAGCTCTTTCACCCGCTCTCTACAAATTTATTGTTTTGGGTTCAGTGGGCTCCAAACCCATACCTCATTGGGCTTGGGCAGCAGAATCTGACCCTACACCAAGCATTTCATCAGCTGTATCATGCTCCACAACTTCATTTTCTTCCAAATTTGCATTTGAACCCAACTTTGATGACCCTTTTTCGATTTTTTCATCAAGTCCCAATAGTATCTTTTGACAAATGCGTTTAAGGCTATCATCCCCTTGGCTTTTGGATATGATTGTATTAGCTATACGTAACATGCTATTACGCCACACTATCTCGGCCTCTTTAGCATTGCCACTTGAATGATTGTCTTGTTCCTAAGCCGTCATCCCTTTCTTAGCCTCCTTTGTCCAATGTTTCAAAATGTATTGGCTTGGAATTTTAGTCAAGTTTTTTAAATTGAAGACTCGCAATGCATGACAACAAAGAATTCCCAATGACTCAAATTTCTTGCAAGAACAAGAAATGTTGCTATTGAAATGATCAAAATGGACATTGTGTACTCTTTTACTATCTTCTTCTTTCACCTCAAAGACATCAATTGTATCTTGACAATCAACTTGCTTCCACTCTATTGCAAGACTATTAAGGAACTCATATTCAAATAATTTGAATATCTTACATGTGTAAACTTGAGCTGCATAACCCAAAATACCACTTCTTAACTACCTGCCAACACGCTTTAATATTTAATTACAAAGTTAGTGAGGCTTATTGTTGTTATCTGCTATATTATTCAAAACATGGTTTGTGCTTTCACTCCTTGAGGAATCTTTAAATTCAGTTGTGAAGCTATCCTTAGTGAATGCAGTGCTCCATTTATGTCGAATTTTGTACATCATATTAAGCCAATGATGATCTTCAAGATTAAACTTATGCATCATTTTATCCCATGTGTTTTGAAATTCCAATTCTGAATCACAATATTTTTGACACTTGTTCCACAAGGACTAAAACTCCGAATTAGAATTTAACTATCCAAAGTAGGAAGGTGCATTTTTTGAAATATGCCACAGACATAATCGATGATGTGTGTTCAAAAACACTTCCTCAATAGCATTTGACATGGCTTGATCTTGGTCAGTAAAATTTGTTATTGGAGATTGATTTCTCATTGAGTCTAAGAATGACTTGAACAACCATTTGAAAGAAGCAGTAGTTTCATCCAAAAGAAATGCACATCCAAATATTACATTCTGCCAATGGTGATTAACACCTACAAATGGAGCACAAATCAAATTATATCTATTGGTGCGATAAGTAGTGTCAAATACCACATCTCCAAAACAATCATAATCAACCCTTGATCTCCTATCTCTTCAAAAAAAAATTCGTCATGTGATTTTCTTGATCTACTTGAATCGTGTAAAAAAACATGGGATCTTCTATCTGCTTTTTCTTAAAATGATTCAATAGGCTTTGAGCATCTCCAGCACTAATCGTTGATATCTTTTTTGTGTTCACATGATTATAACAATCTTTTTCAGTGAAGCCCACATTCTCACTCCCTCCAACTTCTTCTATTAAATACGAATAAGTATTCTTTGTACTTATATCTGCATTAGGTTTTGAAATACGATGACCCGATCTTAACAAATGTCTCTCTGATTGTAGTGCAAGTTCACGATTATGCTCTGGATTAAATGCAGTAACTCTCCACACATCATTTTCAATTGTGAAATGAATAAATACTTTACAGCCAGTTCTAGTCTCCAATTTCTTCAAATTTTTCCTTTCACAAGGATCTTCATCTATTTTAAAACCCTCCTTAGAACATAGAAATTCATGTTGCCTTATGTTCTTTGTCCCATTAAAATATCTAGGCTTTCATTTCCGTCTACTAAAACCTGTTCGTAATGCATAATTTTTGTATAAATTGTATGCTTCATCTTCAGTATATGCCACCTTATCAAACAAATTGTCATCGCTATTTTCTAGTCGCTCAACAAACAAACAATCCTCTTCAATTCCTTCAATATCACTTGAATTGCAAATAACTACAGTAATTTTTATGAAAAATATAAATGTTAGAAATAAAATATTAAGGAATTTACAATACAATAATTATCTTATGTGTGCAATTTTTTATGTGTTCTTAAAGGCTTATGGTATGCTTTATTACAAAGCTTCCCCACTTCTAGGCATAAATATAATTAGAAATTAGACATAGTTACCAACATAAAGATGAATATATTATTTATTCCTATCATATTATATATATTTATATACACACACACACGTAAATTTAGTATATAGTAACAAAAAAAACAAAAAAACAAAACAAAAACAAAAACAAAAACATATATCACTACACATATTTTATTTGGAAGCAACACCTTTATATATTTTATTTGGGAGTAAACTTATCACAACAAAGTAATAAATTCATACCTCAATACATTTTTATATGTTTTATTTGGGAACAAACATATCACAACAAAGCATTACAATTTTCACAAAAAAAAGCATTAAATTCATACCTCAATACATTTATGTATGTTTTATTTGGGAGCAAACATATCACAACAAAGCATTAATTTTTTCACAAAAAAAGCATTAAATTCATACCTCATTAAATTTCTATATATTTTATTGAGGAGCAAACATATCACAACAAATCATAATACATTCTTTAAAAAATGAAACAAAACACAACAAGACAAAATAAATTATACCTCTATTACTTTGTCTCTTTACACTAGAACTTTTCACTTGATTTCAATAAAAATCACTCATAGTAACATTTGTTTGTGGTCACACTGTGCACTTGTTTTTTGTCGGCACTAAGGAGTAGGACCTTCTGGCTTTTGTTCACAAAAGTGAGAACCCTAAAGGGTTCTCTTTGTCCTAAGTCCCAATTAGAAAATAGCTGGCTAGCTTCTTTTTTTATATTTTATTTTTTAATTAATAACTAATGTTAACGGGGATGTCTAACATCGGGGACTTGAAGACCAGCATTTAGCCATTGTTGATGAGCTGTAATATTTAAACAATGTCAATATTTTTATCTTACATGTTTTGTTCTTATTGGTTGAGACTACAAGGTCAGCTTGGTGACCTTGTAGTCCTGGACTAGGTAAGAATTTCCCGTGACTCCCACTGTGCAAAGAATTTAGACCAAGAAATAGTATGGGTAGAAGATGAGTCTTTATTTGTGATAATATGGAGTCCTGGACTAGGTAAGAATTTCCCATGACTCATCCTATGCAAAGAATTTAGACCAAGAAATAGTATGGGTAGAAGATGAGTCTTTATTTGTGATAGTATGAGGCAGAAAAATTGTCTTGCACTATTTGATTCATTTTAATCGAATTCCCTTCATTTTTGTTAAAAATTTAAAAAGAAGAATAAAGACAATTATTAATTTTTGGTATAAGAATGATTAAATATAGGGTTTTGTTCGATGATAGGATACTTTATAAGAAGAACTTAGTGGAATCTATTGCATTAGGAAGAGATCAAATTTAGTTAGACCCTTAATTAAACAAATTTGGGTGCATAATATTAATACTTTTTAATCCAGCACCCAATCACCTTGACTTTAACATCGAGACATTCTGTCCCCCACTCCCCCCACAAAAAAAAAAAAAAAAAAAAAAAAAAAAAAAAAAAAAAAAAGAGAAAAATTCAAGACATCAAGTGTCAATTTTGCTAACTTCATTTTTGGACTTTTAATTTGAACAATTACTCCAAAGACATTAAGCTAGTGAAAGTAAACTTTCCGTAATTATTTTCCATTAAATCCAAATATATGCTATTTTTTCTTTCAAAAAAAAAAAAAAAATCCAAATATATATAACAAGATATGTACATAATTTCTATCAAACCATCAAATTTTAAATTACAATTAATATTGTATCAAAAAAAAAAGTACAATTAATATTATTTATTAAAAAAAAGTAGAATTAATAATGTGAATTTTAATTAACTCAATTAATAAAATCTCATATCAAGAGTTAATGCAGTAGGTTAAATATAAAATTCTATACTTGATTATTTGTATCTATAAAAAAGAGCATTTTTTTTAGAAGATATCAAAAAGATCAACTAAACATAGTGTTTTGAGAAATGTCACTAAAAATCTAAAATGGTCTAAAGGCAATTTAAGAAAAGAATTTCTAATCACATTATGCCTAAAATTCATTATCCTTATATTTGGTTTTTTGTTCAGGTTTAGCACTTATAACAATGAAGATAGCACTGCTGTGGACCGATGGATGATACTTTTTATAGGCTGCAAAGGAACTTAGTGATCAATGGAATCTCATGCGAATTGGAGAGGACCCGGCTATAGATGTCTGGATGGCAGATGTGAGTCACTATGTTTTTAAAATTTTCAGTGAAGGTAAAGGTTATGAACAATGTAAATTTTCCAGAGAGAGATTTATTATTCTATATTTACGCAAGTTTGGTCGCCTGCTTGGAGTGGATCACTCCACCCTGTCTTTCTACTGGAATTTTTTATTCAGATTGTTACAATTTAATCAGAAATTTTATTTGAATTTTCCTCTTGTTCTTACTATCATATATTATCATTCCAATTGTTCAATTAGAATCTGAAATTGGAGTCCAATTTTACTATACACATGTACAATCTAATTATTTTTAATTTTGTTGTCATGTGCAGAAGCCAATGAGATGAAATTAATAACACATTAAACACTCATACTTTGGGAATCGATAGTACCAATCTAAATTCATTGGACCTACTTTGTGATAATATAACTATGAAGGATGTATAAAAACACGTACAAACCTATCTCTCTATAAAAAGAGATTGGAGAGAATTTCTTTTATCAGCCATGGAACTTTAGAAGTTTTTTCTTCACACAAATGTCCATCATGTTATAAAATGACCCATCGTAAAACTACAAAATGAGTACAACTCTAAGGGTTTTTTTTTTTTTTTTTTTAATTTAAAATTTTTTAAGCTACGAAAATTTCAATCACCAATAGAGATTGAAGATTCAAAAGTGTGAATGGATCTTTTGGATAAACATTGTCACTAAGGTTCATCTTTCTATGTAAAATATATATACTGCTAAGTTTTGTTAATGAAATTTTCTGATTAATAATATAAATTTAAACTTAACTGAGTCTTTTAAACATGAATAAACTCATGATTAATAATATATTACGGGGCTATATACTAGTATATATAACATGACATGTACATAATTTCTATCAAACCATCAAATTTTAAAGTACAATTAATATTGTATATATATAAAAAAAAAAGAGTACAATTAATATTATTTATAAAAAAATAAAATTAATAATGTGAATTTTAATTAACTCAATTAATAAAATTTCATATCAAGTGTTAATGTAATAGGTTAAATATAAAATTCTATACTTGATTATTTGTATCTATAAAAAAAAGCTTTTTTTTTTTTTCTTTTTTTTTTTAGAAGATATAAAAAAGATCAACTAAACATAGTGTTTTGAGAACTGTCACTAAAAATCTAAAATGGTCTAAAGGCAATTTAAGAAAAGAATTTCTAATCACATATGATTTTTTTTTTTAAATTGTTAAACCCACCCTCAGAGAAACCACAAATCTTTCTTCAAATTCAAAGTTGAAATCCAATTTCTGCTGACAAATTACACATTCTCCTCCACACTGAACTCAATCTTCCCTCCTCTCCCAAAATGGCAATGGTGGCCACCACCACCGCACCACCACCACCACCACCGTCTCTACTAAACCAAGACTCCCTATCTCACATAGACCTCTCAACACTCTCCCAATCCGAACTCCACTCCCTCTCCCTCTGCTCCTCTTCTCCCTCTCCCTCCACTTTCCCCTCCCCCCTCCTCCCTCCCAAAATCGACCGTTCCCAGTTCAACGAATCCGCCGGCTCCCGTCGCCAAACCTACTCCCGTCCCTCCATCTCCGCCGGCCACCGCCGCCGCGTCGCCGGCCTCCTCCCCGCCCCTAAGCTCCCTCCCATCCCCGCCGACGACCCCGAACGCGTCGAGAATCGCTACATCATCAACCACCTCAAGCAGTTCCTCAACCAAGACCCTCGATTCGATCGCTTCGACCTAACCCTAACCCTTCCTTCCATCGCCTCAATCTCCATCGCCGGAGACAACAACAACGAAAAGGTGAGCTTCGGGAAGAGGAAGAGAGGGAGGAAACCTAAGCTGAAGGTTTTGCATTTGGAGGAGGACTATCGGAAGTTGGAGATTGTGAATAAGAACGGCGTCGTCGTGGACCTCGAGAAGTTGGCGAATGCGGAAGATCCGTTTGGGGAAGAGTTGCGGAGGAGGACTGTGGGGATGGAGAGTGAAGAGGCGTTGCTTGGTTTTATGAGGGAATTGGGTGGGCAGTGGGGGAGTAGGAGGAAGAAGAGGAAGATTGTGGACGCCGCAGCGTTCGGAGACGCGTTGCCGGTTGCATGGAAGCTCTTGTTGGGGATCAGAAGGCGCGATGGCCGCGCCTCCATTTACTGCCGCAGATATATAAGGTGTCAATTTGGTTGATTGTCTTCCTTGGCTGCAATTAGTACTTTAGTTTTGGATTCTTTCGCTTCTTTTAGAATGAAATTTCTTATGAATGTTAGGATGATTTGCAAATGCTTGATTAATCTCGGAATTACAACTGATACGTAGTGTGAAAACTTGATCATCGGATTGCCCCCAACAAATTAGAACTTAGAGAACTTAATTAGAATTCAACTAGGAACTTGCCAAGTGACACTTGTAGCTCAAGTGGTTGGCACCTCTTGTCGTCTCCATTGGAGACATTCAGGATTCAAATCCACCTATCCTCGGTTATCAAATTATCAAAAAAACTTGCTAAATATGGAAAATTAAAATTAACACTCGATACGAGCTAAAGTAGCCTATGTTTACAATGATACGTTATGAGTTCCTAACTTAATCATTTGTTTAAGACTAATGTCTCAGACTTTATACGAAGTGATACAAAATAAAGGATGTTATTTAAAATGGAATCTTGCACATGCTACAGTTCCATTCCCCAGAATCCTTTTTTGCTATATAATATGATGTGGAGTTGTGTTAATTCGGTAGAAGGAATGACAATGATTGTTGACATTTCAGCTCTAGTGTAGCTGTTTATTTGTCATATGTGCCATTTGGGTTTAGAGATTAAATTAAAAACCGAAAAAAATTCTGTAACTATTAAGATTGTTAAATTATTTCTTGTTACTCTGTATCTTTGTTCCCTCTTCTTGCTGGGTCTTAGATGTTCTCTTAATTTATTGTTCCAGCCCTACTGGACAACATTTTGTGTCCTGCAAGGAAGCTGCTTCATACTTGCAGTCCTTTTTTGGTCTTAGAGATGCACAATGGCCCAGTAGTCAGATGGTTGAAAATATTCAGCAGGACTACAGACTAACTTCTGAAACTGTAAGTAAATATTTGTGTAGTTCTTTGGCATATTTTAATGTCATTCAATAAGGTTTATGGCGGATGTGCAGCAGCTTGTGGTTGTTACCCAAAAGGATGAAGACCGAAGGCAAGAAGTCATTTCTAGTTCAACTGCAGCAAGAGTTCCGATATCTAGCGAACAGCCGAAGGAAGCAACCTTATTGGGAATGGACAATCTTGCAGATGTCCAAATACGTGATCTATTTGAATGTCACAAGTGTAGCATGACCTTTGATGAGAAGGATACGTATCTGCAGCACCTATTGTCCTATCACCAGAGGACTACGAGGAGGTACAGACTTGGTTCTTCTGTTGGGGATGGAGTGATAATTAAAGATGGCAAGTATGAATGCCAGTTCTGCCATAAGGTATTTCTGGAAAGGCGTCGTTACAATGGTCATGTGGGGATTCATGTGAGGAATTATGTGAGGAGGGTAGAAGAAGTGCCTGGTACAACTCCTCTTCCAATGAGAATCGAGTCTCCAACCAGGGATGATGTTCCTTCAAGGATCTCAAAAATGGATGCTTTGATAGAAATTGCTCAGAATTCTATTCTAGAGACTTCTACTGTTAGACCTAATAATGAACCCAATGGTGGTTCCACTCCTAATCAACTGAATGTTGTTTCTACTCAAGAAATTCCTGCTTCCAATTTTAATAATGATACAAATCTTGGTTCTCCTCTTAGTGGACCAGAAATGGATGATGACTCGAGTGACAGAACTCTGGATCAAGATTTAAATCAGCTAGATGGTGAGCATATTAGCACTGCTGAAAATATAGAGAAGACTACTGATGAAGTAGTGGATTCTAAGATGGATTGTTGTTTGGGTGCCACGACTGTCTTACCTGCTAAAGATCAAAATGCTAATACAAATGAAGCTTTTTGTAAAAAAGACAGTTTGGCATTTGTCAATAATGAAAATGACATTTCTGGGGTTGAGCAGGAGGGAGTTCCTGAAGGCCATTTAGTTGCTCAGTTTGAAAATCAGATTATTTGTGAGGCTAGGGATAATATTAATTTGAGTTGCACTAGCACTTTAGACCATCCCAAGCCTTGTGAAGTCAATAATAATATTGAGCTAAAAGTTGGTGTTGGTGGCATCAATGAAGGGCCATCCAAGAATGTTGTGATGGAAATTGTACAGCAAACTTCTGAAGAAAATATACTCCAGCATGGGGTTTCTGACTCCCCAATGCTCCCAGAACAACTTTTGCAAAAATTTTCAACATTCAATGCAACCTCGGATAAGGTTTGAGGCATTGTTGTTCCAGCAATTAATAATAAAATGAGCATCACCTCTGTGTGTTTTACCTAGCTTTTCTATACCTTTTCTGTTTTGTTAGAAGTCTACTCTAGCATACTTTTTCTATGTGGCTGTTGTTAAATATGGTAACCCATATTTTTCCAGTTATTCCGTTAATATGTGAGTCTTGGGAGATGCAGGAATTTATTGGATTGTTCTGTCTGTTTGTATATTGTTGCTTAATTAATTGTGCTTAGATTTTTAGCATGTTGCCTGTGAGACTGTTTTGTCTAAAGGCTTTCCTGTTGTGTTCTGATGGTTATATGGTTACAAGGGGTAGTACTATAGATTGGGGACTATGTATCATTGCAAAGTAATATATCATAATGGATAGTTTTTTACTTATTGAAGTTAGCATTGCTTTTAATTTGAGTGGTTTGCCAAAATTTAGCTGCATATACTTCTTAATGTACATTTAACATTTGTATATTGTAAATTAGGTTATATAACATAGTTGAGTCATGATGTTCATGTTCTGTAGATGTAAATGGTCTAGCTCCTTCATTTTTGGCAAATTGGTTGATACAATGTGTAAGGTTTCAAAGAACTCTTCTTTTTACCTTCCCAATGTTTGTGATGAAGATGTTCAGTTTTTCCAGTTCCATCTTACAAAATTAATTATTTTTTTATTTTTATTTTTTATTGACAGGGAGACCAGTTACACAGTGTTGACCAACGGCATGACAATTTAACTGGGTTTGAGGAGCTGAGGTTGGATGAAATAGAACCTCTTAAGTATAGCACTGCAACTGGGCAAGAATCTCTTTCCTTGCAGGAGGTACCCATGGATTTGACGTATAGCGTAGATATGGAAAGGGAATATGCTTCCTCTGTCCAGTTTGAGTCAGAAGAAGTCATGTTAAATATGGGTGGGAGACATCAGCTTACAACTGTTTGTGTATGGTGCGGAGTAGAGTTCAACCATGAGGCTGTTGATGCTGAATTACAACCAGATTCTGTTGGTTTTATGTGTCCAACCTGCAAGGCAAAAATCTCTGGACAGTACATTAGTGGTTCACCAATGACTTCCCATCGTCTTTGATAAAGTGCTTCAATTTGCCATGGGACAAGCTTTCCTTGATGTGGGGTAATTACTATTTCTCAATATAAAAAAAAAACTATACCAATTAGTAATTAAGAAAGTTTCTGTTATATAAATTTTAGTTGTCACATGACTTATCAAAAAATTAATTAATTAATAAATAACATTTTTGTTGTCATACTTATAAGGTATTTTTTTTAGGTGTTATAAGATTATTAATTTTTTTTTTTAGTAATTTATAACTTACCCTCTTGGTTCAGCTTAAATTTGGTTTGGTTCAGCTTAAATTTGGTTTACTAATCTATGGTGGTAAAAGTGACACTTTATCCACTATGATTCACTCAGTTTTCTTTACCTATTAAGTCTCCAATGTGTAGATCAAGAAGTGACACTTTGTCTCCTTGTGGTGTGTCCCTTCACATGTAATTTCTGTCCAACTAAACTGAGGAAGATTGCCACAATGGGGCGGGTGTCTCTTTCTAAACCACTGGTTGGTAAACTAATTTTGGGCAAACAACAGGAGGGTGTCCTCTTTTTTGATAAGTAGTCACCTTTTTATTTTTATTTATGTTTATAATTCCCTCATTAAGATATTTATTATCATTATTATTATTATTATTATTATTATTATTATTAAATCATTCTTGGTTTCATAGAGATAAGTTTAGAATAGTTATTATAATGTGTTTATTTTATTTTATATTGATTCACAAGTTGATAGAATTACTTTTGCAATCCTGTTAGTTTCCCATGGAAATGTTACCACTAAGATTGCCATTTTGCTGCCCATTATTGACAATTAAATAGCAGCTACTAGGTATTGAAAAAAATATTTATTGATTTGGGGTTTGTACAAAATTTAGCACTACTTTAGGTTTCTCAATAGATTTTGAATGTTTTTTGTACGTGGCTTGATGTTTAAGGGCTAAATGATGATTAGCTAATAAAAACTGATTGAATCTTAAAAAATAAATAAAAACAGATTGAATCTTGATCTGTTTGGTATGAATACCATGAATTAAAGGAGAAAATAAAAGAAATCACACCTAGGAAGGAGATGGCAATAACATCCTTAAGTCTTTAAGAAAAGTTGTTGGAATCTTTTTTTTTTGATAAACATTGTTGGAATCTTATTGAACTCCATTTCTAATCTTGACAGAATGCATAAAAGCTCAAAAATAATTAAAAAAGAACATCTAAACCAAGTAGGGTACTAGTACTACAAATTCAAAATAAAAAGAAGACCCAAAAAATAAGCAATAAAACTCATGGGCCTCTGGAATTGAAAATTACCAGATTACCATTGGCATAGTGAAACTTAAAAAATCTTAATTAAAGGTACTGATAAATCTAGTCAAAAACTATTGAAACAAAATAGAAGAAATGTCAAAAACGTGGAAAAGGACTCATGAGTGTCTGTTACATTGCATTGTAGCAAATCTGCAAATTACCATACTACCCCTAGCATAGTGAAACTTAAGAAAACTATCTATCAAAAAAAAAAAAAAAAAAAAAAAAAAAAACCTAAGACTCAGTGTTAACTAAAATAGCCTAAGAATGTGCCAATAAGGGCCCATATTGGGACTAAACAATTAAATTGCTGCAACAAGGTATGGTTTGATCCACAACTTCATTGCATGTGGTCTGATATTAGCAGTAGTGGTAACTGGTAAATTAAACTTTCATCTTGATGGTTCTCTCACTTTTAGTATAAATGAAAATGAAAATGTACATGTCACCTATTAAGGTTCACCATTTTGTGTGACCTACATAAAAAGGTTCACTATTTTGTGTTGGGGGAATGTCCTGTTTCTTAGCATAAGTTTTGTTTTACTTGTTAGAAGTATATTCAAAACTAGTGGCTATGATAACCATCCACTTTTTATCTAGATTGAGGCATGTCAAGAACTTTTGGTTATAGCACAAAAATTGAGTTTGAAAACACAAGTGAAACAGCTACCCTTCCTGCCCATGATTAAATATTGATAACCTTGACCCTGACCTCTTTATTTTTATTTAATTGTATCATATTAATTTATTTTTGAAGCCCATGGCTGTACAAAGATTTCACTCTTTACATACATGGGGTTTCATCCCGAGAAATTTTACCAGTGATTTAGAAATGAATGGAGGACAAACCTTAATAGTGGAACTAAGCTTCCTGTGATGAATATTGATTGGGTAATTCAGGAAAGTTATCATAAAGGGTTAAAGGATGAAAGGTTTAATGGTGTTGGTTTTAAATCAAAATATAGTTTGAAATTATAATGGGAATATATTGCTCTAATTTCTGGACAGTGTGGTAGGATTTTAGTGCTAAGCTTACGCACATGAAGTTGCTAACAGTTTCAGAGGTCAGATTTAAGGAATTAAGTGAGTTTTAAAAAGTGCTGGTTGGTAGTGAGTGAGATACATGCAAATAATGCGATAGAAAAACGGACAAGGAGAGAAAAGTCAAAATATCTTAAAATATCATAAGGCGTCCACTGCCGAGGAGATAATCCATTGTGTCATAATTAATTGCGCCAAGCTTTTAGCCTGGGGCAACTGATATAGTCAGTAAAAAATGCTTTGGTGAGAGGTTCTTCTGGGTCGGGTTTAACAAAGGCATGAAGTGGACTTGTGAGTTTTCAGGCTTTATTACATTGATGTAAGGTATGGTTGTTGGATACAATTGTTTTGGCATGATAGTTGTTACAGTGAGGTTGCTTTGGAAATATTTGTTCAACTTGTTTCCCATCATTGACAATAAGGAAATGACTAAACAACCATATCCTCCAATTTAGGCATAAGTTGAGGATTTAAGTTTGATCCCCATTTTGTACGAGCAATTTTAGGTTTGTCAGTGGTGTTTTGATTGTTCTTCAATCAGGTAACTAGCGAAGGAGAGGACAAAATACATTGAAGGTTAATGAGAAATGTCAGTTTGTATTTGTTTTTATTTTAAGGCAGTTAGAGCGTTGGACTGTGGAGGGACCTTAAAAAGGTCCATTCTCTTTTGGGAACTGTGTTTATAAATCTTTGACAAGTGAATATTTATTAAGGAAAGAAATTATTATATTTTTAGAGAGAGAGAGAGAGAAAGAAGGAGAGAGTAATTGTAGATTGGTACGGTATGATTGAAGCAGCAGTAAGATATTGTATTATCTTTTACTACACTGTGCAATTGCAGATATTTTTGGTCACTTGTGTTCTCTCTTTGTGGCATTTAAAGAGTGACAAGTTGAATGGATACACTGTGGCTGCTGGAGAAATTTTCAGAGAAAGAGTCCAAGAAAATAATTTCGGCTTATGTGATAGTATGTTAGAAATAGTTGTAAAAGATTTTCAAAATATGTGAAATTCTCAGTTGGACATGGGAGATGCTTCTAACAGAAGTATGTGGCGTGTTGGTGAATCGCTCAAAATTATTTTCCCTAACTTTTTTGAAACTGTGGTTAATAGACAAGCTAGTGTTGCTGAATGTGTGAATGTGCTTAATGATATTGACCCATTGGTGTCATACTTTTTCATGGGCCTTGAACGATTGGGAGCTTGAATCTATTGGGGTTTTTTTGTTACTCTTTTCTCATCTCATACTTCTTTGAGAGGCATGGATAGGATGTATTGGACTTAATACAAGAACCATAAATTTGATGTGAAATCCTTCTATAGGGATTTACAAGGAAACTATAGGGTGGTTTTACTTGGTGAGAAATTTGGAGCACCAAAGTTCCAAGGAAGGTGACTTTTTTGTTTGGAAACCTCCCATGCTAATGTACTTACCATGGATAATCTTTGAATCTGAAAGATTACAATTGTTGATTGGGCTGTATGTACAAAAGGGATGGGTAGAATATTAATCACCATCTTCATTGTGCATAGCTAGGGACCTTTGGCCTATGGTTTTTTCTGTGTTTAGTGCCTCTTGGTCATGCCTTTTTTCAGTGAAAGACCTTCTAGCTTGTTGGAGAGGTGCTTTCAAGGGCCATCAAAGTGCTGATGTGTGGAATGCTATTCCTCAATTTCTTATGTGGTACATTTGGGAGGAACAGAATTCTTGGTCTTTTGAAGGGGTTGAATCCCCATAGCTTCAAATGAAGTTTTCTTTCTTAGATCGATGTTCGATTGGTTAAAGGCCTTAGGGAATTTCAATTGTTCTTTTCTGTAATTTATTGATCTTTGTAAATTTAGGTGTTTTCTTGGTGTGTAGCTCTTGTATTACTCCCAGTATGTACCTGGGCTTTGTCCTTTTTCCTTTAATATAATTTTATTACTTGTAAGAAAAATGAAACACCAACTTTACAGAGCAAAGTTACGTGGTCTAGTGATTAGGAACAGGTGTCTCTAGTCTGTTATGCTACAGTCTGACATTGTTCCAACTCAGCCTTTTTAGATTATTGATCAAAGCTGCCTATGGCAATGCTTGAAGATTGAAAGCCCAAAAGCACGGTATATGCCAAGAGCCTTGTGGCTCAATTGGTTGTCACATCTTGGTGTGTCCATGACATCCAGGGTTCCTCCCTCCCCTGTGGTAACTATAATTATCAAAAAAATAAATAGGGATAAAATAAGTTGCATTGCTTGACAATGACATTTCTGTAGATTCCTAACCAATAAAATGTGCCCCTAAGATGTCAAGAGTGTTGCTAACCTGTGCTCTCAGAAATGAATCCATGATTCATGGCTGATCCATATCCTAATTTCCAAATTTTGAAATGACTCCATCCCTTTAGGGTGTGATAAACTGTCTCATAGGTGATGTCCAGGACAGTAAGGTTCACTTGCCTGTGTTGAAAACTTGGGTTTGGTCATTTGACTTTGGGTACTGTAGAGCTTCAACTGAATTATCTTCAGTTTCTACTGATATATTATCCAGTCTAACTCTGTTTTGGTCTTAAGTTATTTTGAATCTTAGACTGATTTTTTGGAGGAACTTTTGTATGCTTTCTGTGTCCTTAAAATCTTCCCTCCTTGATAACCATTTTGTGAAAAAAGAAACAAAGTTGCCTTCCCCTGTCCCCTCTCTATCCAAAATGTTTAATTCGTTATGCACAAAAGAATCAAAAATTAAATTGAGTGCAAAAAATTGTAGGAAGTTATATTAAGTTCTTCTCTAGTTGTGTATACACTCCTTATGTGTCATAAGCCTAACTTGCTTAGTGTTCCTAAAGATTATACCCCTACTAAAACTAGGAAGGCACTTTTTGTGAATCAAATATAACTCAAGCTAATATGAGAAGAAATTTCCTATAGCCTAATGCATATCAGCTCTGACACCAATGAACCCTGGGATTTTACTTTTCTCCAAATTTGACATGAAGATATTTTTTTACCGTATCCAACAAAGGATGTTTATGGGCACACTTGTTGGAAATTTTACCACAATTCATAATGCTAACTTAAGCATTGATTAACTGAATTCAGAAAATCCTCTGGAAACTAAAATCTGTTTCCTTGCTTTATCTTTGGTAGAAATTTCTTCAGCATTAAAGCATGCTCACAACTCAAGCTTTGCACAAAAATACTCAGACCTTGCATACTATGATACTATGCTGTCGAATTATAAACTGGCTCTGTTGAAATGAAGCAAATGCTAACATGAGGGCGTCATATATATATGTATCTAATTCCAGTGTTTAAATCTATTTTTGCCACAGCTCTCAAGTTAGTTTAGTGTTATCACTTCTTTAGAATGGTAGGACTACATATCGTGTTATTGATACTAATGCTGTTCTTTTTCAATTTTGGCAGCAGACTGGTGGCTGAAAGATGCATATATTGGCTCTGATTAAAATTTTGATGGCATTCTGGGTTGCGGTATGTCTGTATGTGGTTTCTAGTTGCTGGGGTTAGCTACAAAATCTTAAGATCGTAGGTTTGATGGATATGTCTTTGTTGCATCATCCTTATGAAGTGAAAAAGAAACGAAGGCCAGCTGAGTATATGTAGTTGATATACCTTTTGTTTTTCTACTCCTTTTTTTTTTTGGTCTGGAAAAGGTACTTGTATATTAAAGATTAGAAGCAACAAGTCTATTACAAAAGGTATTAGCTTTATCATGAGCTAACAACGATTCCACTACAAGCGGTGGTTCAACAAAAACAACAAAAGAGAAATTACGCCTAGCCCCTATTCTAGCTAGAGCATCCGCGCACTGATTTGCTTCACGGTAGGTGTGTTCAATCCGTTTGTTGGGGATCGCTCGCAGGAGGGTCCTGCAGTCAGTTAAAAGAGGCTCCATTAGCAAATTGATAGAATTGTTATTCATAAGTTGGACAACACTTTTAGCATCCAACTCAACAATGAGGCTATTAAGATTCAGGTCCTTGGCCAGGGTAAGACCATCTCTTAAAGCCCACAACTCTGCCAGGAAACTATTCGTGCAGCCAATACTCCTAGCAAAGCCCGCAACCCAGTCTCCATTATGGTCTCTAATCAACCCGCCTCCACCAGCCTTTCCAGGGCATCCTAAGGCAGAGCCATCAGTGTTGAGTTTGGTCCAACCCACAGGAGGTTTCTTCCAAGCAACGGGTACTAAAGACTTCGATGTGCTAAGCTTATTTCTCAATCCAACAGCAAAAAATTCTGCAGCACTAAGTCTGCACTTCTCTACAGCCTTACTATCAGTTAAACCCGTCCGAAACACACAATTGTTACGCTGCAACCACAGGTGCCAAATTCCCATAGGAAACACAATGCCCCACGGGATTCCCCAACAGCTATAGACTGAAATTATATTGCAATTCCCTTCAAGCCATTCTTTAATGGGTTTATTAAATAATTCCCTGAGCATGTGTGGATAATTCAGCTGCTGCCAAAAGGTTTGAGCCATTTCACATGCACGCAGCAGGTGATCAATTGTTTCATTCTCTTTGAGACATAAAGGGCATAGTGGATTGAGGTTTAAACCTCTTGAACCCAGCACTTCACCAACGGGGAGACTGTTGTGCATGCATAACCAAAGAAAGAATTGCACCCGAGGAGAGATTCCAGGAAATTAAGTAACACTAGCATCTATAAAATAAATAAATAAATAAATAACTAAAAAGAGAAAAGCTTATTGCAGTTGTATAATCCATGCTATAAAATTTAACTAGGTAAAACACAGGAAAAGGGAATGTTCTTGGTTTTGTGGCCTGAGCACAGTAAACAATTTAATTAATATTTATATGATAATACAAATAAAAAGAATAAATTTCTAATATTTGACTATATTTACTCTATAAGGTCTAAGCAAACATTCAAGTTAGTTAACAAGAAACAGTTAAAAAAGGTTGCCATTGTGTACATTGGAATTGCTATCTCCTCCGTTTATGGTAGCAGCCATATCAGAAATATGGAAGATCGTTAGTCCTCAAACTACCTGACTCCTTAAGTGAGCCTAAGCAATATGGTAATATGATTTTCTAAAGTAGTATGGTAGGGACCATTAGAGCATTCATATCAGTTCGTGCATAATAGAAAAAAAATAAAATATTAATTTACAAAATTTTGTTTAAAAATGACTCACATCAGTCTGTGTATAATTATGTAAATTTACAAGTTTACTAAATTAAGAGCAATTATATCAATCATGCTAAAATGGAAAAAATGATAAAATTTACACAATATGGCATAAAAAAGACTCGTACCAGATTGTCTAAACTTGTGTAAATATACAATTGTATTACAGTAACAATGTATATTTACAACTTTCTATCATATTATTTTATAAATTTTTACATTTTTTATATTATTTTCACTTTCACTTTTCATTCTCTCACACCACTGCTCTCTCCCCTCTCATATCTCTCTCTCTCTCTCACAGCTTCCCTCCTAGTCATTCTTCTCCATCATAGTCGTTCTCCGATTAGGAACTCAGTTTCATTTTTTCTTGGTAGCGCCACCTGGGCTAGATCTTTGATGAGTGATTTGATTTTCGTTTTTGGGCAGCCTCGATCTTCTCCTCAAGGTGTTGCCTTCCTCGACTGTGTATCTCTATTGGGCAGTGTTGATAGATTTGTATAACCCTGAGTCTATTTTTCAATTTTGGTAGTCCATTTTTTATTGATTTATTGTTGTGATTTTTTTTGGTTACCGAAACAAATTGGGTTTAATATTGGAGATTGTAAAGAATTGGATATGGTTGGGCGTGATTATCAAATGGGCATCATTGATTTGGTTGTTATGGATAGATTCATTAGCTAATGTTGTTCGATGATGAGTGATGACCGATGTTGTTTGGCGGAGGGGAAGGGAGAATACGAGAGAAAGGAAAAAAAAATTAAAATATAATAAAAATACAACATTTTAATAAATTATAGTGTAGAATACATAATCTAATGTGGGTTCTTTGAAAAAGTAGTGTGTTAAATAGAAAAAATAGATTCTTATGCTAAAATAGACTAATTTTTATACAAATTGATGCGAATGCTTTAACTATGTAAATTTACACTAATACTATTAATTTTGTATTTAGTTGTTTAATCTTTATTTATGTATCTTGAGGATGAAGGAAGAGAGTGAATGGTAGTTGTTATGTGTGAAGAAAAAAAAAACAATTTTAAAAATTAAGAAAAATTGATATTTTAATGAAATGTAGTATAAAATAGATAATCTAATGTGGAGCGTTTTGAAAAGTGAGTATTTAAAATAGAAAAAGTAGGGTTTTATACTAAAATAGACAGAAATTTTTGTACAAGCTGATGCAAATGTTCTTAGCTAGAAACAAGTTCAAGTTTTTCAACCAAGCATTTATATATCTTAGAAAAAGTTTGTTCTAAGCTGTAAATGGCCAGAGTATTAGCATTTGGTTTGGGAAACCAAACATGGCTCTAGTTGAAAAGAAAGTTAGATTTTTAGCTGTAAATGATCGAAGTACTAAAAGCTCTCGGATACAATGTATCACAATTTTTAGAAATGTTTCGATACGGGTTTCAATACACACCCGCTTAACACATACAATTTAATCCAATCAAATTCATATAATCTAAGGTTATATAATCTCTCTCATACAAATTCTTGATGTCCTTGTCAAAGTTGACATTATATTGCTAATTGCAATGTTCTTAAGTCATAAAGAGGTTTGATATCAATTCAATCAAATCCATACAATCCAGAGTATCACACCATATCTTCTCAACTTCCTTTTTTGTTGGTATGGTGTGGTGGGAGACAATTTTAAAGTTGCCAACCTCTCAATATTCTTAGCATGGCTATAATGATCTTATGTTATGTTCTCTTTGACAATGAAATTTATAAATGTCCATAAGATAACCTTAAATCCCCATTTTGAAAATATACCCAAAATATCTACAGTATTTTCTCCAAAAAACAACACATCGATCCACATACTGGCAAGACAAATTCCGAAACCGATAGACTGCAATGTCAAAATCATATTGGAATAGTGAACAAACAACAAAGGCTTCAAATCAATTTTTTTTATTGCATTTCAAAATATAAGAGTGAATTTGTTGCATCATGTACAAAAGCATTCCATGATTTTCATCATAGTTAGCATAGCATATGATCATAAGAATCATTATAGTTTTTCCACAACAGTGTTCATCAATGGTGTTAGTAGTTAGGGATTGTGCAGAATTTGGTCTTGCCTCTAAATTTTGTGTCTACCTTCATATTCCATCTCTCTGTTGTCACACCTAGGCCGGTGTGGTTTCTTTAAGGAAAATACATATCTATGGGATTCTAGCATTTAGGTATATTTTCAAATTGGGGAAGAGGAGGCAAGAAGGAGAGGGCTAGTATCTTAAAGATGGTCTCATGAGATCATCCTCTCACATCATGTGACACCCCTACATATTGTGAGAGAAACGTCTCTTTAGACCTCTTTTGCACAATGGAAGGATGGTTATTTATGTAAACTAGTTCAGTTTTTGTATGATGTGCGATGCAACTTATTATTAGTTTTTTTTCTAATATTCTAATAAGATTTAGCTTAATTGATTGACACCTCAATTTGTAATAAAGATATTTAGGATTCAAATCGCTGCCCTCAACTATCGATGTATAAATTTTTTTTAAATAAATTTCCTTGTAAAAAATGGTAATCTTTAGTTATTTTATGGACAAAATAGAAAGACACTAAGATTAGTATAGTAATTTGATCATCCTATATATATATATATATTTTTTTTTTTTATAAATTGAAAATTCCATGATGTAGTGGCTCATATAGATAGGCATGTTTCATGCCTACTAAAAAATGAAAATATATATACTTCTTCTTTCTTTTTTCTTTTTTTTCTTTTTTTTTTACATTCTTAATTTTTTGTTACTAATTTTTTTTCCCCTTTTTGTTGGAAATTGTTTCAATTGTTGCAAAAACAACTAAATTTGAGCAAGAATACCATATTTCAAATCAATTGATCCTTACATTAAAAAAAAAAAAATCAAAATTTTCTCCTATAAATCTTAGAAAAATGATATTAAAATTTTGTTATGCTTAAAATAATTAATATAACAAAATAAACATATTTATTCTATTAGTTATCTTTCTAATTATATGGAATAAATACTACAATGTCACAAAAAGGAGTTAGAAAATTTAAAGGGATAAGATTAATTTTAGTGTTTGTGTTAATTGTTGACAAAGCAACTAAACATGGGGAAGAATGTCATATTTTAAATCTATTATTATTATTCCAATTTTCTTATATAGAGTTTATAAAAATAATCATATAAATTCATTTAATATAAATAATTAATGCACAACTATAGATAATTAATATATATATATATATATATATATAATTATGAATGGGATATTCTTATCATTTACCCCACTTGTGGTCACATGCAACTGTTATAGTTTACCACCCAAATTGATGGTGGGGTGCTGCTTGCAGGGATTGTCACAATTGGCGCCGTAGTTGTAAATTTTGTAGTTTAGGGTAGATTTCTATAATTAACCTTGCTTTCCCCCTAATTTTGACAATTAGATAGATTTGAGTTTACTTTTTTGGAATCTCTACATATTTTTTGGAAAATTTAATAGTTAGGAAAGAGGAGAATTTGAACCTTTGATGCTTTATTTGAAAATGAGAAGAGGTGCTAACTAATTGAACTACAAAACTCTTGGCATGAAATCTCTTCATCCTACTCTCTCCATTTTTGGCCTAATTAATAAATCTCTTTTGCTTAATATTCTAGCTCCTAAGAGCATCCACAGCAGTGGAGTTAAAAATTTAGCTTTTTAGCTCCACCAAAAATTACTTTATCTATTTTACCTACACATATGTTGCAGCAGTAGATCTATTTTAGCTTTCAACACAATAAAATAATATAAACATCACAATAAAATAATATATCTCCTACAATAAAATAATATACCCCACTACCCAAAAAACATCCACAGCACCAACCATAACCATCTCTACCATCAGCCATAGCCACAACCACACCCACAACCACCACCACCACCACCACCGGCACAACCACCACTCTACTTTGGCAACCACAACACAACATAGAAAAAAACAAAAAAAAACAAAAAAAACAAAACAACAACCACAATCACAACCTCATCACCACCAGTCACCACAAACCACCAACCATGACAACCACAACCACAACCCACTACCATTGCCACAACCACAACCACAAACCACAAAACTCATAGCCAAAATACACAAAACCCATTGCCAAAGCCAAAATCATCCACCACCACCACAACCAAAATCCACAAACCTACTGTCAAAGTCATCCACCACCACTACCATAGCCAAAATCAACCACCACCACCACCACAGCCACCAAACCCATATGAAAATACATAAAAAAAACACAATCACAGCAAAGAGAAAAGAGAGATGGACGACAGCAGTGGCTTGCGACTTGGGGCTTGGGTCAGAGCAAGGTGGCTCTGTGGCGGCTGGGTGAACGAGATCGGCGAATAGAGGAAGATGGGCGATTAGCGATGTGGGTCTGCGGTGGCTGGGTCGGTGAGGGCGAAGTGGGTCTATGGGTCAGTGAGGATGATGTGGGTTTGTGGGTCGGTGAAGGCAATGTGGGTGGTCTGTGGTGGCGAGCTGTACCGGTGTCGGTGACGTTGAGAGAGTGAGAGGTTGAGAGACTTGAGCTGAATGAGAGAGAGTGAATGAGAGACCGGTGGAAAACAAAAAAAAAAGAAAAAAAAGAAGAAGCAAGTTGTACCCGGGGAATAAAAATTTACTTTTTTTTTTAGATGTGAGCTACAGTGCACATCTATCTATAGATGTGCACTGTAGCAATTCAGCTAAAAAATTTAGCTATTGCTTCACTACTGCAAAGGAGTTTTTTGTGTTTTGGCACATCTAAAATAGCTATATAGCTATTTAGCTCCACTACTGCAAGTGCTCTAATGAATTTAGCATGCATCATCTAGTGCTTAATTAGTGAATTTGCCTGTATTGTTATAAACTTATAATCCTTGCGAGACTAGGCTTTAGTTTTATTCCAATGGTAGTGACCTACATCTCACACAACACAACTCTATGTACGTGTAAAAGGAATAATGAAACCGGATTGATATTGTGAACGCTTGTCATTTCAGTTAATTAGCCGTCGATGTATATGGCTATATGCCTTGCATAACCTAGTACTTCATTTGAAAAGACACCTATGGGATGCCTTCACAATATCTATTGATTAGGAAAGACTCATGCTTTAGACTCACCAAGAATTTTTTTTTAATCTTTTATCAAACGGGATTATTATTATATCTTGTTCCAATGTCAAATAAAAAAAAGTTGATAGCAAACATGTGTTACACAAGAACATCTATGCATATATCATATTTATGATTGCATGTCCAACTCTATAGAGCTTATGCCATTGGTTGAAATTCTATTATATTTATATTTAAAAAATTAATTTTTTTTATATTATAAAAACGTAGTCTTACACAATGTCATTCTACTAAAAGTAATTTTTATTCATTTATTTTTATTCTTTATTTTATTATTTAATTTTAACTATAATTTTGAAATATTATTTTTAGTTTACATATGATTTTTAATAAATTGCAAGGAAATAATACTTATTTTATAACAAAAAGTGATGCTTAATTCTAGTAATCTAATGCACTACCCAAAAAAAAAAAAAAAAAAAAGGTCTATACTAGTGCTTTCAAAACCACGGTATAATCTAATTGAGACTATTGCGACGGTTCAATACTGATGCTAGAAAGCGTTGATATAGCCCAAATGGACCTATGGCAACTCTTTCTTGGTTGATCTATCCTAGTGTTTTAAAAGCGCCGCTATATATATAAATTAGCTATAAAAACACCACTATAGGTATTTTTCAGATTTTAAAACACTATTATAGGTTTTTTTTTTTTTTTTTTGTAGGCTGTAGTGGCGCTTTAAAATAGGTATCTTTTTTTTTTTTTAATACATAATGTGGGCTAAATCCAATAAGATCACAAAAAAGGAATATGATAATGGGGGAAAAAAAAAAAAAAAAAAAACAACTAAACAACCAGATCTGCCCTGGACTAGTTTACATTGAGCTTTTTATTTATTTTATTTTTAGCTTTTGGTTAAGCAGAAGTGCGAATGAGAATCTAAGAGACCAAGAAGAAAGGGAAAGCAATTGTTAGCCACCGAATAAAGGTAAAGGCATGTGATTCTTGCTTTCCAAATTGAGAGAGAATAAAGTGAAAAGGGAGTTCAATTGGACGCCAACGATTTTGCACCCTTGGTATATAGATTTTCGTGAGCTATGATTACGGCATTTTAAGGAAAATTATATTTTAACCTATTATTTAATAGTTTGAGTGTATTTCAAATTAAAATTTCAGAAGTTACAAACCCTATAATTTGTGGAATTTCAAATTATTCCTTATAATTTCATAAATTACAAATCAAACCATGAACTTTTGAATTTGTTTCAATTCAATTCATCTCTTTGTGTCTCTCCATCACCGATCTCGTTTCTCAAAATTTGAATCGAAATTGATCTAAAGATTCATAATTTTAATTTTTCGTTAGCATTTTCTTACGTTTTGGGCTAGTATAATCATTTTTGTGTATATAATAAAATCTGAATTAGTTGGAGAATATTTTACTAAGTATTTCTTAGATTAAATAATAGATAGTGATGACCATGTATTGTTAATATTGGTTATTTTAGTGCACATTGTAATTAATAGTATGTATTTTAATATTGTGTATTTTTTTCTGGTCATAGGCGGCCTTAAGGTCTATTTGTTTAGACTTTTTGGAAGACTAAAATGACGTTTTTAAAATTTGTTTTGTAACCATTACTCTTCAAAGTTTTTTTTTTTATAAACACTCATTCTAAATTCAAAACACAGTTTTTCAACAATTTATACAAATGAACCCTTAATGTGACAAACTTGTATTTTGAGTTTTGATAATGGAAAGGTTCCTACTTTTTACCTGTTAAAATATTGGTTTGGCTTATTAAAATTCAATATATTTTGATTATATGTATATGTTGTGTTGGTATGAGGTGTACAAAGTAGGGAATTTGAGAGAGTGCAAGTGTCTTGGTGTAGTTCACCTTCCTCACACAAACTCCATTCTAAATATTCTTGCAGCAACATCGCCTGCTTGTTTTTGTTCTCATGGAAGGCTCTGATCCATCTTTATCATCAGGTGTGTTATGTCGGCGTCCTCATTTATTTGATAAATATAGTGTATGATTCTTGAGAGTTTGGTAAATGCTTCATTCCTTATATTTGTTATGTGGAACTCTGGTACAAATTTTTTCAACTTTATGTGGAAGTTAGTACAAGAATTTCAACTTTTTAAACTTAAAAATTTTATAATTTAGTTTGAAATTTCTCCTAGACTATTGGGTTTAAATGATAACTTATAAAACTATAAAGTTTAATTTAGAATTTTCATAAATTATAATATGTAAAATGTAATTTCGTCTACATTTTATTTTACTTAAGGGAAAAGGAAAAAAATACAGAAAAAAATTCTTGGCTTCGGGGTTGTAGCTTTGCCCCATAGGAAAACCAACCTTGCAAAGCACTAGCTTTCTTTATATTATTTCTTTAAGAATTAAATTCTTTTCTGTTTCTTAGTACTAATTCATGCCCTTTTAGTTTTTTTTACCCAAACTTTAAGCAATTGTAACTGTTGTAAATATAAATTTTTTTTAAACAGGTTAAAAAAAAATATAATCACTTTTATATCTTTTTCTTTCCCCCTTTCACATTTAGCAAATAGTCTTTAGAGTCAGCGTTATTAAGTATAAATAAGCATACACAAGGTTTGCATTCTTCAAAGGAGAAGGTGTGAATTCAGGGCCGCCATTCGTACAAGCTTTGAGGTCGGTGTAGGGCTCTGAATATAACTTTTCTACAAAGTTATGCTCTAGCATTTTGAAGGGTGTCAATTTATTAACAGTTATATCAATAAGCATAAGTCAAAAGTTTCTCTTCTATATATCCCCGCCGAAAATAAATTATGCTAGATTTCATACATATTCAATGAATTCGGCTCAGTAAAGAGTGTCTATATAGCTAGCTAGCTAGCTCTTTGGCCAGGAAAATTTATAGGCAAAAATGGAAAAAACAGCTACAAGCAAACGGTGCAATACACAATATTCAGCAACAAAACCGGAGTCAAAATGCAAATGTATTGTCCCAACAGGTGGGCAGTCAGGTGACAACCAAGAACGGCATCATCGGTTTTCACAATTTGTTAGAAATTTTGCTGAGAGGTTCAAGAATAAGTTGTCAAGCAGTGGTGAAAGCACAAATGTTTCTTCAATGAATGTTAAGCCATCTGGTACAGGTTCTGCAGAGACACACCCAAGGAAGAGGGCACTTCTTTGTGGGGTTACTTATAAGAATAAGAAATACAAGCTCAAGGGAACTGTTAATGATGTGAAGTCCATGAGGAAATTTTTGATTGATAAATATGGTTATCTCGAAGAGTGCATTCGCGTCCTCACAGGTAAATACCAATTATTATTTGTGTATATGATCTGAATATTGGTGCTTTTACACACATACAACATATATGCATGTATGCCATCCACAAGTTTCCTAAATTTAATACAAACATATGGGCTACTATTTCCTCAATTGTTTCCTTTGGATATCTTTCCTTATTGTTATGTGATTGTTCACATGTTTATTGGAGTTTGTACTCCCTTTGAAGTTTTAGGACAATGCAAGAGTACTGAAACAAGCCAACAAGAACTGCTACAAACACCGAATAAGCCACCCAAAAAAACACACACTCACATTTCAAATAGGAAATGGAGATTTGGACCATGATTCTCCATAAAGGAAACTAAACAATGACACTGGGTTATAAAACTCTTAATTTGGTAGCATGTTAAGGTACTAGCTAGCTATAAATTGTATTGGTCTGGTATGGTTGCATTGGTTATCTCATGGGCTCAATTGTTAGCTGTAGCTGATGTAGACAGGTTGTAACTAAGAGATTAGGTTGTGTGCACATGCTTAAATAGAAGTAGTTAGTTTGTTAGTTGACGGTTAGAACCTGTTAACAACTAAGCAGTTACTCATAAGCTGTTACTGTGGTTTACTGCAATTGTATCCATATAAGGAGAGTCCTGTACTGGAATGAACCATATATGATGATGACTAATACTGAATTAGCTCTCTTTCGGAGGCTTAACTAGTCTTTACCTCACCCTTAAGCACTTAAGAATCCCTTTGTTCTTATCATAGGAAAATTTTAAAGCAGTTTGCCTATGGACACACTCAAACCTTAGTTAAACCTAGCTATACTCAATTTTACAACATGCATGTTTGATTGTCTACTTATAATTGGATTACAAGACTTACAAATAGGGCTACAACAGCTACTTACTGAAGAAATGAATTTTGGTGTGCTAATTACAAAACGACGCTTAAGCATGTTATAGATTTGAGTGTGTTGCTAAAATTTTCTTTTGAAAAAGTCGTAAAATGATAAATAAAGAATATGCTTGACTTATCCTAAAATATTTCTAGTATATATATAACAATATCAAGATATCATAAAGTGATAAATATAGAATATGCTTCACTTGTCCTATCAACTTCTCCTAAAATATTTCAAGAAATATATATATATATATATATATATATTATTTTCATGTTATTTTTTAATCTTGTTAGCAACTAAATTTTTATGGGTAACAAAGCATTTTTTTTTCTTTTTTTTTTTCCCCTCAACTAGTTTAGCTTTTAGAGTTAATCCAAGGACAAAATGAAAGACAATTTTTTGAAAATAAAACAAAAAAAGACGAAGGATTTTTAGAAGTTTTATGATATGATATCATATATTTAATGCTTTTACATTGATTACTTTCCAGTAATGTATTTGTATCATCGAAATATTTATATATAAAATTCCACTACTATATATATATATATAAAGCTGTTTTTTTTTTTTTTTTTTTTTTTTTTTACATAAAATATTTTCTTGAAAAAAAGTTTTTAATGGAAATTATTTTCTAAAAATGAGTTGTTTTTCTTGTGTTTGGCTATGACTCTAAAAAGGATTATAAAAGCGTTTTATGTCGTTTGACTTGTACCAAAAATTATCAATATTTCATGCATGTACGGTGGTGATGGCAGCATTGACAAGAGTGTGTGATGACGGTGGTGTTGTAAAATAGCGAAAGCTCAAATTACTAAGATTGATTGTGAAAATATTTTAAACTTGTAAAAGATCTTCAAACTAACAATAAGAACAAAGAAAATTAATCCAAAAGAAAATAGACACAAAACACCAAGATTTACATGGTTTGGCAATAGTCTACACCCACGGGCGACAATGAACAAATTTTACTATAACAAATTTTGGGATAATACAAATTGGTGTAGAGACACTCTCACAAACCCAAATTCCAAATACACTCAAATAACTCTCTCTCACAAATACAAAACCAAAGAACCAAAGGTTCACAAATACCTAATGCGAATTGCGCACAAACTAAAGAGAGAGCCACAAAGCAAATCTAAAAGTTGCAATGCACCAAGAGAGAGCAAATCACCAAACTGTAGAACCAAGTAGCAACAAACTTCTCTCTCTATTCCAAATTGCAACCCACAAATATAAAAAAACTAAAATAAAAGAGAGCCTCTTTTTCTCACACCCACACAACCTTCTCTTTCTCTCTAATTTTTTGTAGTAGCACTATGCTTATATAGGAGACTTGAGTCTGCTAGTATATTCAAAACCAAGGACTAGACTTCTTTTCTACATACAAAATGAGAATTACTCCTATTCCAAATAGAACTCAAAATCAAGTGGTAAACAAGACTTCTAATAAAGCTTGATAACTTCAAACAACAGTAATCCAAAAGGAATAAAATTCATTTCTTATCCAAATCCAACAAGGAGTCGAACTCCTAATTCAAGCCATATTCTACTGACGGTGGTGACCGATGACTATGTCAAAGATAGTGGGGTGGTGGGTAGCCATGATATATGGTGTGCTAGTGGCAAAGTTGGTATGGTAGCGACGGTGGTGATTACAATATATAGTATGGTGGCGTTGGGTGTGAAAGTAGTGGAACATGGTGATATGGGTGTTGTAACAGTGGTGTTGTGGGTGAGGTGGGTGTGGCAGTAAAGGGGTTGTTGTGATGGGGCTGGTAGTATAGCACCATTGTGGTGGTGGTGGTGGCAACAATAGCAATAAAAGTATGGTGGTATCCACATTCTGCAATAGCATGGCTTTAGTGGCAGTGGTTGTAGTGGGAGGAACTGATGGCGATTAAGGTAATATTAGTGGTGAAAACATGGTGGAGATAATGACGATGGTGGTGGTGTGGTGGTGGTTATAATGCCAAAATGAATGAAGGTGGTGACTAGTGAGTACACAAAGGAAGTAATAGAAAATGTTATTTATTTATTTATTTTTCTAAAAAGCGGTTTTTTTTTTCCCCCTAGTTCTCAAAATTAGAAAACTTTTATTGCCCTATTTTGGGTTATTTTTTATTGACTTTGAAAATATTTTCGAAGGATTTTTTTTGTTGCATTAAACACTATAAAAATGTTTTCCATGTAAAAAAAAAAATAGGGTGTTGTAATAAAATAATTTTTTTTTGATATGATGTAATAAAACAATTTATTCTAGATGATTCTAATCACCTTAAATATTGAACTTTGTTTGTTCTTAGGATTAGTAAGGTTATCATCTCCAGTTGATTATTATTATGCATTCCATTTTATATTAATGTGTGCTTATCAAGTTAGTAATATTTCATTCATTAATTTAATTTTCCTTTCATTCATTAAGCAAAAATTCTATTTAGACCCTTGTGCAATTTATCCTCACAAATATGTAGTTCACCACAGTAACGGGAATCCAAATCTTAAAATAAAAGCAATAAACACAAGTCACAATTTATTTTTGAAGTAGAAAATTATAGAAAGAACCTTTTCAAAGGAAAACTACTCCGAGAATCCAATCCCGTAAAAAACTCACTAAGGAAAGAAAGTTACAACAGCCTCTTAATTATGATAAGCAAATCTTAAGTAAATTGTCAATAAGACATTAAAAGTTTTTTAAGCGAACCTCAAATAGGTAAAACGATATTTTTAAATTACAATTTTTTAAGTGAACCACACGTAGGCAAAGCGACATTTTTCAAATTACAGATAAGTTATTCAAACCTAAATATAAGTGGGTTTATTGTAATTACCCCTTAAAAAGATGTGCATATAATGTTTTTGCTTCAATTTTTGCCTCTAAGCTAGAATTTCAACACTTCTCTCATTAATTTATTTAGAGAAAATAGTCTAGAAGATTAAGCCTATCAAGCTGGTTCTGGGATCATGAATTGGGAAAGCACTAATCACAATTGTATTATATCTCTGAAAGACTATTCACAATTAAAACTTCATCTGCTAACCTCCATGTAAAGCCTTCTTTGTTGGCTTTATTTTTTGGTTCATGCAGCCAAGTTGTATCTCCCTTGATAACTAGTTGATGTGTTTCTTTCTTTTCTTTTCTTTTTTTTTTGCCCCCTCAACATATAATCCACAATTTGTCATTGGTAAAAACATTAATACCATAATACAGAAGAAGAAGAAGAAAATTTTAGTCCAACGAAGAAAAACATACTAGAATCTTTGAAATGGCTTGTGGAGGGTTCAGAATCTGGAGACTCATTGGTGTTCTACTTCTCTGGACATGGCTTACGGCAACCTGATTTCAATGACGACGAGCGTGATGGGTTCGATGAAACTATTTGTCCTGTTGATTTTATGCAAGAGGGCATGATTCTTGATAATGAAATAAATTCCACCATTGTTTGGCCACTCAAGAAGGGTGTCACACTTCATGCAATCGTCGATGCTTGTCATAGTGGAACTATTCTTGATTTGGAACACATCTACAACAGAGAAAGGTGTGTAATTTTATTTATATATCACTTCTACACTTTAATTAGTAAAAGTAAAATGTCACATGTAAATTAATTAATTAGTGTTTAGACATGATAATAAAGATCAATTATCATGAAATAAATATATAAATTTAATTCCTACTCCATCTATATAAAAAATTGTAAAGCATTGACGATTATGAAATTTTGAGTACTAATTTATAATTAGTAGTTGGAAAACATTGTTTGTATACAGTACAAATTGTAATTGTTACTTTTGTCGCAGAAATGAATGGGACGATAACAGCGCTCCGTCAAAAGCTAGAAAAAGTACAAGCGGTGGAATTGCAATTTGTCTCAGTGCTTGTGATGATGATAAAATGGCTGCCGATACCACTGTAAGAAAATTTCGTAATTCAGTATTCCAAGTTTCTTTTCTTATTTTTTATTTATGGTAAATCACTTTCACATATACGATTAAGAATAACCATAATTATTTCTCAAAAACAGGAATAACCATAATTAGATACATATACAGTAACAATAACAAATAAAGTCTTATTCTCAAAATTTTGGGGTCGGCTATAGATCATCAATAGGTTAGTTAGGATTGACCATATGTATTATTTTTCTCCATTCTACTCTATTTATAATCATATTCTCTTTTACTTTCTTAATTACCATGTTTTTTTTATATATCATTTCTATTAGTGTGATTTTTGGTTTTCCTCTATCTCTTTTTTGTTCTCTTATCTTGGATAAACTTGCTCTTTTTTATTGATGCATTAGTTACTATTCTTTGAACTCATCGAACTATATTTAGTGACTCTCTCTCATCTTTTCATCAATAGCGACTACTCTTAACTTTAAGCAATTTTTTTCATATAAAACCTTATATTTCCCTATTTTTCCACATATTCATCTTAACATTCTCATTTCAGCTACACTCATTTCATAAGCTTGTTGTTTTTTAACAACGCAACATTCGGTACCATAAAGCATAGCTAGTCTTATAAAATTTTTCATTTAACTTAATAGGCATTCTACAATTGCACAACACTCTAGATGCTCTTTTCCACTTAATTCACTATGCCCTTATCCTATAATTCATATCATTTTCAATCTCTCCATTTTTTTATAAATTATTTATCCAAGATGTCGAAAACTATCGCTTTTTAGTATCTCTTAACCATCAAGTCATATTGCCATTTTCCATTTCTATTTTAATTTAGTCATACTTAATTGGCGCTTTTAGATTTTAGAGTGTCTCACCAATTTCTAACTTGGCATCAACTTCATTTTTAGTTTCATCTACTAAAACTATATCCTTTGCAAAAGCATACACCAAGAAACTTCCTCTTGCATCGATTTAGTGAGTTCATTCATCACTAGTGCAAAGAGATATGGACTTAATGATGACCCTTAATGCAAACTTATAGTAATAGGAAACTCACTTGTGGTTCCTTCACTTATTCTTACGCTAGTTACCACTTCATTGTGCATATCCATAATCAGTTTAATATACTTTAGAGGAACTCCTTTTTTTTTTAGCCAAAACCCACTCCATAACCTCTTTAGGAACCCTATTTTATGATTTCTCTAAATCAGTTAAAACCATATGAAGATATTCACAAGTTTCTCTATATTTTTCCGATAGATGTCTATAAGTAAAAAAAAAAAAAAAAAATTCCATGATATATAATCCTAGCCTAAAACCAAATTGATTCTCCAATATTGTTGTTTCATGTCTTAAACTATGTTTAATCACCTTTTCCCTAAGTTTCATATGTTGCTTATAAGTTTAATTTCATGGTAATTAGTACAGTTTTAAATATTTGTTCTTGTAAATAGGTATATATTAAAGTATTTCTCCTCCACTCAATAGACATTTTATTAGCACTTAAGATTTTATTGAAAATGTTTGTCAACCAACATACATGTACCCATATCACTCAATCACTTCTAAACTTCAATGGAGATTTCATCCAGTCCCATGGATTTTCCAGTTTTCATCCTTCTTAATGCATCCTTTGCCTCAGTCATCCTAATTCTTCGAATGAATTTATGATTTCTAACCTCCATTGGGTTAGCCAAATTACTCCAATGTCCAATCAATCATATTGTCGGCATAAAAATTGGTTGTCAAAATTACTTTTCCATCTCTCTTTAATTTGGTCTTCTTTCACTAACACTTCGATATTCATTTTTATTTCACTGTACACCATTCAGGAATCTTATTTTCATCTTTAATGCACCAAACTTGTTATATAAGTTATCATGAGCATATTTTGCTTGTTGGACAACCTTTTTTGTCTTCCTCTTAATCACTTTATACTTTTCTTAAGCAACATTGTCTCTACATTTAGGTAGCTTCTATAGCTCTTTCTCTTTAATTTAATTACTGCTTGACCCTTTGTACTCCACCACCAAGTCATTTTAGCTGGTCACCCACATCCTCTCTCTCTCTCTCTCTCTCTCTCTCTCTCTCTCTCTCTCTCTCTCTCTCTCTCTCTCTATATATATATATATATATATATATATACACATATATAAAGGGTATATTTTTATTGTATTATATACTAACATAATAAATTTGAATTGAGCCTTTTATATTTTTCAAGTTAAATCAACGAATTTGCATGTAAATATAAATGTTACAAAATTCCCTCCTTCCCCAACCCCACCAAAAAAAAAAAATTTTAATACAAAATCAGATTATAATTAGAAGCCTATTTAATTGATACAAAATCAGAGTGTAACTAGAAGCCTATTTGGTATGAAATTGGAGATTAAACCAGAAGCATATTAGAGTATATGATAAACTCCGTAGGCATGCAAGCAAGATCACGTACATGGTTGTAACAAATTGTTCTATTTTAATTTCTTATTAATTTGTTATGAGACTAGGGCAACATTCTATGTGAAAATTTGTCTGCCCCGAAGAAAAGTTTTTTACAGATTATATTACCATTAAAACGTGCAGGCTTTCACGGGAAATGCAATGGCTGGTGCAATGACTTACCTTATGATTGACACGATCAGGAACAATGCCGAAGTAACATACGGACTCCTACTGGATAAAATGCATGAGATGGTTGAACAGTTTAACAATAAATCATGCCTCGGAAAGTTCTTACCACGAGTTTTATATCACAGAAAAATACAGGTTGGATTCCCTCGTATGCATACAAAATGAGTTTGTTAATTGTTTAAAAATGTTTTGTCTTTTGCTTTTTTTTTTTTTTTTTTTCCTTTTTTTTTTTTTAAATTCAACTTTTAGATTTATTTTTTAAACGAACTAACTTTTAGGACATAAAAATTATCAAAAATATATCTTTTGATAAAAAGAGACATAAATTTAAATTTATTTGTCCATTATTTCACTTTGAGCCACCTCAAAATATTTGTCCAATCTCTTTTGATAAACACAATAGAATTTCAATTTATTGTGTCACTTTCATAATAATTGCATTTATAATCAGAGCAAAAAAAAAAACCAATCAATTTTTTTGTGTAGACGGAATTTGAAACTCAAAACTCTTATTTAACGACAAGACAATTTACTAGCTGCACTAACTAGATCCTACTTGTCCAATTTTAGAAGAAAATGACCAATTAATTCTTTTATAAAAAAGATTCTCAAAAAAAAAAAAAAAAAACTTTTATAAATAAAATAATAATAATTATGTTACGTACAAATATACCCGTGGGCCATGTTCTTTATTTTATTCGAGGTTTAATACTTGAAAGTTTATAAAGGCAATTTTGAAAGGCTCTATTTTTTTTAAAGACAAATTATGCAATTATATTATGTGAAAAAGTTAACAAACAAAATGGAACGGGGAATTACAATTTCTTTTATTTTTTTAGTTTAATTTCCTTATTTTTTTAGTATTATATTATAATTAAGCTAAAATCTACATTGTACCTTTAAAATTTACTCTTTTTTATTGAGAAATAAAATTTACTTGAATTGTCATTTTTATCTTTAAAGTTTAGTTTATCTTATTTCAGCTCTTAAATTTTAATATTCTTGTCAAGATGGTCATTTTGTCTATTTACATTTATAAAACTGATACTTTCACATATGTGATACATCGTCATTTTAATGGCAATTTTATGGATAAAAATAGACAAAAGGACCAGTTTGACCCCCCCCCCCCCCCCAGAAAAAATTAAAGTTTGACGACTAAAATAAATTTGTATAAATAAGGACTAAAATAAATTAAACTTAAGGACCAAATAGATAATTTACTCAAATTTAAAGAAAGTAATTTGGATTTTGGACTATAATAACTATTTCCGAAAACTGACCAACTATAAATGCTTCATATAATTTTATTAGTCCTAAAGCATTGTTTCTATGCATATGGGTTTTATGGAGGAGTGCAGAATGCTCTGCTATCATCGTCGGAAACGTTTGATGTTTACGAGAAGAAATTTCTGCTGTAAATCCTATGCGATGGAAGGGTGTAAATCACGAAGAGATCTCTGCTGCAAATCTTGTGCAGAGTGGGAAGTGAGAATCAAAACAAGCTGTAATTGTTAAGACGAGTGTTCTTTCTAATAAGTAAAATGAATAAATTTTGAAAATTAATGAGCAGTTGGCACTATGGCTAATGCATGCCCTTTACAACTTTTATGCTGAATTTTAGAATTGGGGTGTAAAGAAGGAAAGACGCACTACAAAAAAAAAAAAAAGGACTATCCCAGCACAAGTGATTACATGTTCTCATTTAACTTTTTCTTTTTCCTCCTATTTTTACTATCTATTTTATTATCCAGTTTTAATTATATTATTAAAATATTTTTTAATTTACATATAATTCATAATAAAATTGTGCATCATAAGGACATAATACTAATTTTATAAGTAAGAGTTATGCTTAATTTATTTAATATTTTATTTTAGATAGATAGTGAAGGAGTGGTGGGGTGTGAACTATAGAGATGAAACACCACGTACCACTAATGTGATTACCACTTGCCAATAACTCTTTTTTTTTTTTTGATAGGCTTGCCGCTTGCCAATAACTTTGAACCCCATAGTGATGCTTAATTGGAGTAATCTAACGAAATGTTTGAAAATAAAATGTGCGCTAAATATGGTCCATCACTTTTTTCTTTTTTGAGAATCAAATATGGTTTATCACTGAATTTGTATCACTTTGAAAATATTTATTTATATTGAGCTTTTGGTTATGTAAATGTGCGAATGGGAATCCATGAAACCAAAAAACAAAGGAAAAGCAGCTATGCTGTCCATCGTCGGCCACCGAATAAAGCATAGGGCATCACATTCTTTACAAAGTGATAGAATAAATTGAAAAGGGATCATATGGGTTCAATTGGTCGCTAATCATCGCAACCTTTTTGTGATATAAATTTCGATAAACTATGGTATAAGTGTAGAACGTTTGAGGAAAAATTACACTTTGAACATTATTATTTGTGAGGGTTTCAAATTAAACCTTGTAATTTTGTGTGTGTATATATATATATTAAGTGGAGAAGAGGGATTCAAACCCTAAACCTCTCTATTAAAAACTCCAAAATAAATTTCATTGACTCATAAGTTACAAATAAAGCACAATAATTTAGGGAGTTTCAACTTAAATGTCTCTTCTCAAAAAAAAAAAAAAAAAAACTTAAATGTCATAGTTTCACAAATTAGACATTAAACCATGAATTTTTAAATTCATTTCAATTTAAACAATCTCTTCTCTCTCTCCACCACTAATCGCATGGTTCATGATTTTAATTAATTCAAACATAATTAAAAATTTTTAATTTTATTTTTAAGTTATAAAAAATTATATGGTTAAATAAGAAATCTCCCCAGACTATTGGGTTTAATTTAAAACTTAGAAAATTTAAATTTAAATTATAAATTATAATATTTAAAATGTAATTTCTTCAACATTTTATTTTACTTAATAAGAAAAAAGGAAAAACCTGTGGATTTGGCGCTTTGCCCATAGAAAGAAATACAAATTCTTTATACCACTCATTGTATTTCATTTTATGTTCCACAAATTATGTCATGCCATGTGTTTGATTTTTTTTTTTTTCATTTAAACTTTGATTATTTTATAAGAAAATTCAAACAAATATGTAGTAAATTTTGATTGATATAACATAAAATAAAATACAAAAAATGGTACAGAAAATTTATATTTTATAAGAAGTCCAACCTATTCATTCTTTTTAAGCATAAAAGTTTTAGTAGGAAAAAAAAAACACACACACACAAGTTTATAGGTTGAGGCACTCTAAAAATGGAAGCAAGAGTCGCATGCAAAAAAAAAAAAAAAATGAAGCAAGAGTAGTACATGCAATCAGTGCAGCACAGTAACAAAAATGGAGACAACAATTCATTGTACAAAATGCAAATATAAGGTCTTGGTCCGGATATTCAAGTACCAACCAAGGACAGGATCAGCGGTTGCCACAATCAAGTAATTTTGCTCAGAGGTTGAAGAATGAGAAGGGAAAACAGATAGGTCTACATCAATATCCTATTCCAGTCCTCAGCCCTCATTCAAGCAGTGAAAGCCAAACGTTTTTCCTCTGAATGTAAAGCTATCTCGAACAGGTCCTTGTGAGACACACCCAAGGAAGAGTGCACTTCTTTATAGGGTTACTTATCAGAAACGGAAATACGAGCTTAAAGGAAACAAGTCCATGAGAGATATGTTGATTATTAACTTTTTGGTTATCCAGAAAAATGCATTCGCGTCCTCACAAGTAATTTCTAATTATTAATTATTAGTAGCTGTCTTATGATCCGAATAGTACATAAAAACAAAGATATATGTGGTTTTTTATGCTGAGTTCCTAAATTCTAATACAAATATATTGGGAAAATTTTCCTCCATTCTTTAGTTTAGATAGTATATGTAGGAGACAATCACGATGTCTTTATTTATTTTTATAGATAAATTGCAAATTACACCCCTAAAGTTTAGAAATATTTAGATTTTACACCCTAAAGTTTTAGAATTTGGATTTTACCCCTTGAAGTTTGAGAGTGTTTGGATTTTACACCTTAACGTTACAAAAATTGGATTTTAACTCCTAAAGTTTGGTATTGTTTGAATATTAAACTCCTAATTTTGAAATTTTAGGGTGCAAAATCTAAACATCCCCAAACGTTGGGGAGTAAAATCCAAACATAAAATCCAAAATTTGAAAAGTCAGGGTGTAAAATCCAAATATCTACAAACTTCACGAGGAAAAATCCAAATTCTGAAACTTCAGGGTATAAAATCAAAATACCCCAAAACATTAGGGGTGTAATTTGCAATTTATCATATTTTTATTTGATTATTCACACAATAATCGGAGTTTGCATTCTCTTTGAAATTTGGAACAAAACATAACATACAAATTAAGCTTTAAGATCATAAAGGATTTTCTCTAACTGAGTTCTCCATTTAACTGATGAGGCAGAGGTAGGAGGATTGAGAGGGATAATTACACCCTACCCCCTTGTAAATAGTTAAAAAGAAATGTGAAAATAGCATTTTGGTTCATACATTTTGAAGTCACAGTTAATCGCATTCCTATTATTTTAACTTACTATCAATTTTAGGGGTGTGCATGGGTCGGGTTGAGGGAATTTTTTGACCCGACCCACCATGGTGGGTCAAAAAAAATTCAACCCAACCCAACCCATCATATAAATCCAACCCAACCCAACCCAACCCACATGGGTCAGGTTGGGTCGGGTTGAACCCATGGGTTTGAAATTTTTTTTATTATTATTATTAAATTGAGTAGAAAAAAAATATTAATATTAATATATTAAAAAAACCCAAAGATTAGTATCGATGTAATTCCTTAAGGGCAAACAACACCAATAACTAAACAACAATAGTAATTTACTAGAGTTTGTGTGAACTAATTGATTTTTATATAGGATAGGAAGAGCTGGTTGTTTTAATAAATTATATAATACATATTATATATAATTAGTATTAGTGGGAGGAACTGAGGAAGTACTGCTCTACAGCTGGTTTTTAAAAAAAAAAAATTTAAATATAATATATATATATATATATATATATTTAAATATATATAAATGCCCTGGTTTTTAAAAAAAAAAATTTATTAAATATATAATATATTTTAAATATATATTAAATATGGGTGGGTCGGTGGGTCGGGTCGGGTTTGTAATTTTATGGCCCAAACCCAACCCGACCCGCTATAAAAAAAATTTTGTAACCCAACCCAACCCACCAAGGCCTAAAAACCGACCCAACCCGGTGGGTCGGGTTGGGTCGGGTCGGTGGGTTTTTTGCACACCCCTAATCAATTTAGTACCTATCATCAACTCATTAACGAAAAATGTATACACGGTTAATGGATTGCACCATTGCCATACTTTACGCCTATGTGACTTCTAAAATATTAATAATTTTAATTTTAATTTTTTGTTGAATATTTTTTATATGTTAAATAAATTTTTAGTCATGTAGGTATTTTTTGTTAGCGTGTTAACAATAGAGATCGAATTAACTACAAGCTGAAAATAATAAGAACCAAATTAACTGCTACCAAATTGTTGGTACCAAATTGACTATAACCCTAAAATGTTCAAACCAAAATGGTATTTTCACTAAAAGAAATTGTTTGTCGTGGGTTCAAATTAGTTCAACTTATAAAATCACCTGTTATCAAATAAGAGAGAGAGAGAGATTCAACCACTTACACCCAAAAAATAATTGATATTTTGACATCAACATGATAATAAAGAGTAATCACACACAAACAAAATTGTTTGTCCCCTCCTCCCTTTGGGAGTGTCCACGGCCTTGGTTGATCAAGTCTAGTTTAGGCTTAACCTAGACTCAACTTGATCCTATTAGGTGGCAAAATGGAGGCCCGCCATCAACCACGGATCGGATTGAGACTAATTTCCATAAATCAAGTCTGTTTCGTTCAAAACCGGGAGAGGTGGCAATGATCAAGATTCCGACAGATCTTCGTTGTGTGGTGAATATCCACCAATTCTAGGCAAAGATCGCGTGATGTTCACTAGATTTGGACAGAGATCACAAGATCTCCACCAAATATGGATGGAAAACTCTTTAGAAAAAGGTGGAAGAGAAGTTTTTTGATCAAATCGGCTTTGACGGCTCAAGAGAAGTGAAAACCGAGACTCAAACCAACTTTGTCAAATCTTCATCTCCTAGAAAATTCATCGACTCAAAACCGGGAGAGGTGGCAATGATCAAGATTCCGACAAATCTTCGTTGTGTGGTGAATATCCACCAATTCTAGGCAAAGATCACGTGATGTTCACTAGATTTGGACGGAGATCACAAGATCTCCACCAAATATGGATGGAAAACTCTTTAGAAAAAGGTGGAAGAGAAGTTTTTTGATCTAATCGGCTTTGACGGCTCAAGAGAAGTGAAAATCTAGACTTAAACCAACTTTGTCAAATCTTCATCTCCTAGAAAAGTCATCGACCACCATGGTAATTGGATTGGTTGGAGTTTTGATCGGATGGCTGCAGGTCAAACAATTCCGTCGAGTCCAGTTGGCTTAAGACAGCCGTAGCCCCTCCCTGTAAAAGGTTAATTTAATTTGTAACCTATTGGATTACCTTCAAGAGAAAATTGTTGGCATAAGAATTTCCAAAATTCATTAAATGATAAATACAGAATATGCTTCACATGTCATATTAGAGCATCACCAGCAGCCTCTCCAAACTTTTGCTTGTTTGGAGAGTGAACAGTTCATTTTACCTTTTACATACTTACTTTTTCAAATACAATTTCCAACAGACTCTCTATCATTTTATTCATCTCATTTAAATATTATTTATTCCTGTAAAATATTTCAAGTACTATTATTATTATTATTATTTTTGTCCTTGTTGGCAACTGATCTTGGAAAAACCAGAGCTTCAGAAGGATTTCATATAATACCAAATTAAGCATACCGTGGCTCAAAAAAATTTGAAGATTTATTGGTGACTCAGGTTATACGTATGGTGTTCAAACCTGGTGAAAAAAAAAATGTTCTAGTATTGTTTGAATTAAAAAAAAAAAAAAAAATCCTGTAATGATGTTCTTGTAAAGGTGACATAATCCAAATCATTAAGAGCATTAGCATGGAATGGTGGTATTGCACCAAACATCACTCCCCAGAGAGGACTAAGGCAAGGTGACCCAATTTCCCTTTACCTCTTTATTCTTGGTTGTGAAGTGCTAATGAAGTTGATAAACAGGGAGATAAGTAATGGGAACTTAAGAGGAGTTAAGGTTGTTAGCTCAACTCCACCTATTTCCAAATTATGCTATGCTGATAACGTTTTGTTATTTTGCAATGTAAGAATGGATGAGTTGATAGCCCTCATCCATTGGAAAAATATTGCAATTGGTCTGGCTAAGAAATAAGTATTGAAAAATTAGGAATTTTTGCCTCAAAAGGTGTATCCGACCTCTTTCTAAACTAGGTAAAATGCAGATGGGGTATTAAAAAATTGTCTCAAAACACCAAATACCATGGTGTCCCTCTCTTTTTGTCAAATAAAAAATTCTAGGCTCTCTCCCCAACAATAGAAAGGCTTGATAGTAGGTTGGCAGGTTAGAAAAGCAAGAACCTTTCATGGTTTGGAAGAGCTACCCTCATCATATCTATGGCACAGACAATACCTACATATGCCATGTCAACCATTCAATTTCCAAAAAGTCTATGTGCCAAAATGGATGCCACAGTATGCAAATTTTGGTGAAAGCCTAAGGGAGAAAACAAACATTTCCTTACATCGATGGCATGGAATTTTTTGTGCTTGCCTCAAAAGGAGGGAAGGTTGGGACTAAGAAGTTTTTTGGAGTTTAATCAAGGTCTCCTTTCAAAACTTGCTTGGTGGGTCCTGTCAAGTAGGAACTCTCCCTACATAAATTTCATGCGTGCAAAATACAAAGTAAGGGGAAATTGACTCACTCACAAGACTTCAGGAAGCCCATCTTATGTGTGGAGGAGCCTTGAAGGGATTAAAAAACTAATTGCTAAAGCAACTTGTATAATAGTTGGAAATGGCAACACTATTAGAGTATGGGAGGACCCATGGATCCTGGATTCCCCACATTTCACCCCATCCCTAAGAGCTAGTGCAAACTTGGATGACACCATTGTGGTGTCTTAACTCACAACAAACAATGGATCTGCTTGGGACAAGAATAAACTATTTGCCTTATTCAGTGAGAAGACTGTTGCTGCTATTATTTGTATCACAATTTCCCAAGTTGTGCAAAGGGATGTATAGGTATGGATCAAAACTAGTTGAGAAATTTTTTTAGTTAAATCAACCTATTGGATCAATAGATACTCCTCCCCTCCTCAACACTGGAATAGAGTCTGAGGCCTCATTTGGAAATCTGGAATTCATGAGAGATTAAGGATGCTTTTATGGAGGATAACAATAGATTGTCTTCCCACAAGAAGCAAGATTGGCAGGTTTGTTGATTTGTCTAAAATTTCTTATCCATTATGTAGTTGCGATGATGAATCTACTCTCCATCTCTTCTCTAATTGCTCTATGGCTAGAGGTTTATGGTTTGGAAGCAAATGGAGGATTATGATGGATTTTTTAAATCTCTCATCTATTTCCCAGTTTATGAAGCTCATTCTATGTCCAGCCAATATCTTGAATTTGGAAGTAGAGGAAAATGTGTTCTTATTGTTTGGCGCCCTCTTGGGCGATCAAATTTGTAAATACAGAAATAAAGTGGTGTTTGAGGGGAGGTCCCCTTGCTTTGTGGAGATCAAATCCTCATTGGAATAAGCTCTTGTTGAGCACACTAGTTTGAGGCAGTAGGTAGCTCCAGAGGAGAGAAATGAACCTTTGAGACATGTTTTCAGCTAGACCAAACCAGTTAGAGGCACCATCAAAATTAATGTAGATGCAACAATGGGCCATTCTTATTCAGATTTAGCTGTGGTGGCCAAAGACTCGAGAGGGGACTTGATATTTGCTTGCTCAAATAAAGCAAACACCAACTCCCCTCTCCAGACTAAAGCTGAGGCATTGAGATGGATTATATCTCTTGCTAACCAAATGAATTCATCAGCTATTACCATTGAAGGAGATTTTCAAATGTGCCTTAACGTCGTTTCTAAGCATTGCCAAGAGGTCTCGTGGAGGATTAAAACAATCACTCAAGAGACTATTGTAGCATTAGAATCTCTACCTAATCCAATAGTTTGTTTGGTCCCTAAGAAGGCAAATATGGCAGCTCATACTCTGGTGAGATGGTCCCTTCTTAATAATTTTGTAGGTTCTTTTGATGTTACAAGCTGCCCCCCTTATTTTGGTAATGTTATCAAGGTGGAGGCTAATTTTATTTCTGCTCTATAATCTCCTTTCTTTTTACTGTGTTTTCTCTGTTTGGAGTTCTTTTTCTTCGTAATAAAAATTTGTTGTTCATAAAAAAAAATGGAATTACAACTCCAATCAAGTATCTTTACTTTCACTTAGTTTTGATTTTTTCAGATGAATTATTATTACAAAGTTTATGGTAGTGTTTTACTGTACACATGTTTTAATTCAAACATATTGTGAGAGACCGGGAACTTTCGAGGTGCTCTCAAAAAGAGATTTGGGTGCTTTAAGGCACCTCTCTTTTGGGTAGTGGTGTGGAGTTGCCACTTATTTTTTTTATACAAAAAATTAAGAAAAAAATAAATACAATTACATATTCAAAATACATCAAATGTCATTGATTGAATAAAAAAGTACAATTTGGTAGATTAACCTTACAAGGCTTTGGTCCTAGTTACAATCTATGCCAAAAAAAAAAAAAAAAAACAATACAAAACTTTGGTTCTAGTTACAATCTACCAAAATTAAAGACAAAACACTAATCTGCTTACCAAAATCCTAAGTTCAGGGGCTAGATTACAAAATGGGAAGGTATTAAGCACCCATTCCGCCCATACAAAGTTTGGTCTTCTAGACTCTAATGACTATTATATACCCTTTTTTGTATGTTGTTGAATGACATGTTATAATACACATGACAAACACTTGACAAAAATTAATTTAAATAAATTTGCCTTATGAATAATGTCCTCTTTTTAAAGAAAAATAAGAACTATTTTGAAAATTAAAAAAAAAGATTTAATTTGTAAAAATCAGATCTGTTTTTGTAAAATAAAAAAAGAAAGATTTTATCAAGAAAAATCAGATATGTTTTGAAAAATTAAAAAAATGAGGTTTGATTTTTAAAAATCAAATCTATTTTTAAAAGCAAAAAAAAAAAAAAAAAAAAAAATTTTTAAAAGAAAATTCATATTCATGAGACGAACTTATTATGCATGTATCACATATTAAAAAAGAAAGACTTTAACCTAACTCTTAATTCCTTCTTTGAAATTTCAAGATCTCGAATTTTATATAAAGAAAACTTTCAAAAAAAAATTTCAGATCTGTATTTAATGAAAATACAGATCTGTTTTGTGACTAGAAAAATTCAGATCTGTATTTAATGAAAATACAGATTAGTTTTGAGACAAAAAAATCAGATCTGTATTTAACAAAAATACAAATAAGTTTTGAGCCCAGAAAAAATTTAGATCTTGATTTAATGAAAATACAGATCAATTTTGAGTTTAAAAAAAAAGGTTTTGATGATCATTAGTAGATTTTGAAATCGAAGAAAAAATTAAAATAAACAATCAACTAAAGAACATGTCAAAGAAAATTTCAACTAAATATCTAAGCATGGCAAACATGAATTAAGAACAAGGCACAATAAAAAAATAAAATAAAACATATTAACCACAACATACTAATTAATGGAAAAGAAAAAAAAAAACAGACAAAAAAATATAACAAAATACCTCTTGCATGAGCGTGCACTTCAAATAAAATAATATTTTAGAAATCAAAGAAGTTTTCACCTCTTTGAAGTCTAAAATACTTTACCTACACGAAAGAAGTTCTTAAAACAAAAGCCTCTAGAACGTCTTTAATGTAAGAGGAGCAAAGAAGTCAGAAGAGAGGAGCCCCTAATTCTAATTTTTTTTCTCTATTTATAAAGGTTGGGATGCTTAAAAAATAAGCTGAATGAGATCAGATACGAATTGGAACGCCTCCTTATCTCTAAATATCCGAAAAAGATAGGTTTTATCTCAATTAGGAAGCTCCCGGGCCGGGTTGAGCATTTAGGCCAATTGGCACTTGCCATGTGCCAATCGACACTCCAGGAGTGCCGACAGGCCCTCTTAGGTGCCAGGCCCGTGTTTGAGTTTTGATCCAATTTGGACTCCTTTTTAAGGATTTTTAAGCCGAAAATTACACATAGACGCATTTTTGATTCGTATTCTAAAAATTAATCCAGTTTTCTTGATATTGTTAGGACATATGTGAATCATGTTAGGAATATATGTCATTTAGAATTGGCTAATCCTTTGACAAAATGTACTTTACTTGTAATTAGATAGATCTAGGATGTGTTTAATACTTCAAGGAATAAGAGTTCAAGTCCAAGTGTTAAAGTCATGCAAATCTGTCCAAGAATCAAGTGAAGAAGTACAATATTTTAAATCTTGATAGCTAGCTCGACAGATAGTATCTATCGAGGTTTAAAAGGCATATTTAGCCCAATACTCGATAGATTCTCGATAGATAACCTATCTATCGAGATTTATGAAAATTAGTTTTTCAGATCTGATTTCACACATATCCTTGTATTCTTGTTTAGGCTTTCTTTTCTCACAACCCTAAACATATATAAGGATTATTTTAAGGGCTATCACACTTTCTGAAACTTGATGCAAAGGTTTTGTTCAAGCAAATTGTGACCGGAAACAAATTTGCTCTAGTTCATCTTTCTCTTGAAGAAGCTACTGCATTTGTACGTCGTTGGGTTTTGTAACCAAGAAGCCTTGTGATCTTCATCATGTTGATGACCTGAAGAACTTTGTAGCCAACATCCTTCTCAAGTTGGTGGTTAGTCACATACTTGGATCCGTGCATCGATTGGTTTGTCACGTACTGGGAGCCGTGCATTGAAAATGAGAGATTGGCACTACAGAACAAGTTCAATTGTGTATTGGGGTAAGGGTTCAACTGTAAGTTAGTATAAGATATTGAGATTCCTTTACTTGTAACTACTTGTTGTGATAATAGTGGATTCTCAAGAGTGGTGACCTTAAAACCACCCGGTGGGATTTTTGCCTTGGAGGTTTTTCCCATTCGTAAACAAATCACCGTGTCAACTTTATTTTCCACTGCATTTAACTTAGTTGATGATTTGTTTGTGCTACCATGCATATTGCATGTTAATTAACTTAATTAATTCACTTAGCTAATTAATTGGTTAATTTATCACAAGGGGTCAATACATTCTTGGCCTATCAAGTGGTATCAAAGTGGGCACACTCTGATTAGGGTTAATATTTGTTGTGTGATCCATTGACCCCTGTTGTTATGGCTGTAACCGGCATAAAAAGATCTTTTGTTTCAAATACATCTTGTTTTTCTAATCTCTACTTGATTGAGTGTCTCAAAAAAATGCAAGTCTAAAAGTTATTTGAAATCTATCATGATGACTATTGGAAAAGATCTTAACATGATAAAGAAGAAACTAGACTGTCTCAGAATGAAAATGTGCAAAGGAGTTCGCCTGAGAAGAGTGAAAGTTAAAAGCTTTGTTTGTAAATGGCAGATGAGAGAAAACACCATTCCTATTGATTTGTCATTTAAGCATGAGGTGTGCTTCATGATGAAGTCCGCGTTTAAGGTTATGGACACATATTTGTGGTACCTTGACAGTGGCTGCTCAAGACACATGACTAGAGACCACTCTCTCTTTAAGGTTTTCGAGTCTAAGAAAGGTGGTAATGTCACTTTTGGTGATGGGAGCAAATTGTAAATTAAAGGAAAGGGAACCATCTCTCTACCTGTACTACCAGACATTGCAAATGTGCTATATGTAGAAGGTCTGAGAGTGAACCTATTAAGCATAAGTCAGATGTGTGATCAAGACTTTATGGTGTGGTTCTTAAAGGGGAAATGCCTTGTATTGAATAAGTTTGGAAAGAAACTCATAAGTGATGTTCGCACTCTAGACAATTGTTATGGTTTGGTTCTTGATGCCGATATTGTGTGCAATAGCATTCGGTTGCCAAATGAATACCTGTGGCACCAAAGGATGGGACATGCTAGTTACAAACATCTTTCAATTGTATCTAAGCATGAATCAGTTTTAGGGACATCAAAGCTTAATAGAGTGGACAATGTTGTGTGTGGACCGTGTCAGCTTGGGAAATAGACAAAAGCTAAACATCCAAGCACTCAGACATCTGCTACATCTAGACCATTGGAGCTACTACATTTGGATCTCATGGGTCCAACTAGATCCGAGTCTCTTGGTGGGAAGAGATACATCATGGTTATGTTAGGTGACTTCACTAGGTACACTTGGGTCATTCTTCTAAGTTCTAAGTCAAATGCTCATGAGCACATTGAAGCCTTGTACACAAAATTGCAAAATGAGAAGAGCTTAAAGATTGATCGAATTCGAAGTGATCACGGTAAAGAATTCGAGAACTCATACATGGAGTCCTTTTGCACTAGATCAAGTATATCTCAAGAATTCTCTGCTCCTATTACTCCTCAGCAAAATGGTGTAGTAAAAAGAAAGAACAGGGTTATTTAGGAGATGGTTAGAGCTATGTTACACAACAAGGATGTGGCTAGAAATTTGTGGGGAGAAACCGTCAACACAGCATGTCATACAATTAATAGGGTGTATTTCAGACCTGGTACCAAGAAGACTCCCTATGAGTTATGGAAAGAAAGAAAGCAAAATGTGAAATATTTCAAAATCTTTGGAAGTACTTGTTTTATTCTCAAGGATAGAGAGAATGTGGGTAAATTTGATTCCTGAAGTGATGAAGGAATATTTTTGGGATACTCCTCTACTAGCAAGGTTTATCGAGTATACAACAAGAGAACTAAGAAGGTGATGGAAACAGTCAATGTTGTTATCAATGAAGCTTCAGAGTCTAGTTTTGAGAAAGTTAGTGAAGAGATTCCTAAGGAAATCCTTTCTCCTGAGCCTAGGGATGTTCAAGAAATGATTGATCAAGAGCTTGCATTTCCAAGTACTCCCAGTACTCCAAGTGTTGTAGAAGGTTCAGTAAACATACCTACCTCACCTGATTCTGAATCTCATGAAGAGAAAGGACCTTCCTCAAGGATCAAGTTGAATCATCCTCCTGAAGTTATTGTGGAAAATATAAATGAAATTACACTAAGAAAGCGTACAGTTTATAAATGTGTTGCTAACTTTATGTCTTATTCTTGTTATTTGTCGCAGGTTGAACCCACCAAGGTTGAGGAAGCTCTTCAGGATGAAAGCTGGGTTGAGGCAATGCATGATAAACTGCTTCAGTTTCAAAGGAATGATGTCTGGACTCTAGTACCTAGACCGGAAGGTGAGCACATCATTGGCACAAAGTGGATATTCTGCAATAAGACTGATGAGGAGGGAAATGTGATCCGCAACAAGGCTCGTCTTGTGGCTCAAGGATACTCTCAAATGGAAGGAGTAGACTATGATGAGACATTTGCTCCTGTAGCCCGTATGGAGTCCATCAGGATTCTCCTAGCCTTGGCATGTCACTTGAAGTTCAAGCTTTACCAAATGGATGTAAAGACTGCATTCTTGAATGGATTCCTTAAAGAAGATGTCTATGTGGCTCAACCAAAAGGATTCATTGATCCACACTTTCTGGATCATGTGTTATACCTCAAGAAGGCACTCTATGGTTTAAAGCAAGTCCCAAGAGCTTGACATGATCGACTCACACAGTACTTGGTATTACATAGGTTCACAAGAGGAAAAGCTGATCAAACTCTCTTCATCAAAAGGAAAGATGGCGAGTTGATAGTTGCTCAAGTCTATGTTGATGATATCATCTTCGGGTCGACAAAAGATGAACTTGCTCATAGTTTCTCCAAACTCATGCAAGCCGAGTTCGAGATGAGCATGATTGGAGAGTTGAATCATTTCCTTGGGTTATAGATCCATCAGTAAGAGTCAGGTATATTCATATCTCAATTAAAATATGCTAAAAATATTGTGAAAAAATTTGGTTTTGAATCTGCTAGTTTTGTTAGAACCCCTATGAGCCCAAATGTTAAACCTTTTGTTGATTTGTTGGGAAAAAGTGTTGATTTGTCTTTATCTAGAAGTATGATAGGTAGTCTTCTTTACCTTACTGTTAGTAGACCTAACATTAGTTACAGTGTGAGAGTGTGTGCTAGATGTCAAGCTAATCCCAAAGAGTCTAATATGATTGCTTTAAAAAAAATCATAAAGTATGTCAAAACCACTGTTGATTTTGGTGTGTGGTATAGCAAGGACACAAATGATGTCTTAGTTGGGTATTCTGACGCAAACTGGGCTGGGAATGTTGATGATAGAAAAAGTACTTTGGGGAGTTGTTTTTATGTGGGTAATAATCTTGTCTCCTGGATGAGCAAAAAGCAGAACTCCATCTCATTATCCATTGTAGAGGCTGAATACATTGCTGCCGGTAGCTGTTGCAACAAACTTTTATGGATACAAAAACTTCTCCTTGATTATGGTATTCATCAAGAACATCTTACCATCTATTGTGAGAATACTAGTGCCATTAACATCTCTAAGAATCATGTTCAACATTCTCGAATTAAACACATAGAGATTCGACATCACTTCATTCAGGAGCTTGTCGAAGATGGTACTCTCACTCTTGAGTTTATTCACACTGATGATTAAAAGGTTGATTTGTTCACCAAACCTTTTGATACCGAACGATTTGAATTCCTTTGCCAAAACATTGGTGTTATCTCCATGGATTGATCTTCTCTTCTTTTTCTCCTTCCTCATGCATTTGCATCTAGTTTTATGCTTTGCTTTGTTTTATATGCTTTTGTTTGTTTGTTTTCAGTTTTGCTTTATTTTGTTTTTCATAAAAAAATTAAAAAAAAAAAAATTTGAAAAAAAAAAATACAAAAAAAAAAATACAAAAAAAAAAATACAAAAATAGTGTGTGTTTTGTGTACATTAGTACTTGTGTACCTTGGATGACCATTGAAACAAAGTTCTCTAAACTTTGTATCATTTGTAGCTTAGATGAGCATTTCTATGCAAAACTAAGCAAGTGAGCTTTGTGGTTCGTGGGTGTGATGAGTAAGAATAAGTAATTTCTTATACTTAACACTCATATCACTCTTTTTGACTGGAAGGACTAGAAAATCCTAAGAGAAAGGCATAAATAACCATCTCACCACTGTTGCCCGCCAATCATAAAATGACATCTGTATGCTTCGGCATAGCAAAACTGCAATATCAAATGCTTAGCATCATTGGGTATTTCTTTTCTCTCTCTTCTATACCCATGCATGATATGCTTTACAAAAGAAAATATGCAAAAAAAAAAAAAAAAAAAAAGCAAAAAGAATCAAAATGATTTATATATGATTGCAAGCGTGTCTTCTAGGAGATGTGGGAGTTATAGGATGTACCTCAAAGGTGATAATCCCCATCAAGCAGTTATGATTGTGTGCGAGTTAAAGTGATTTTCTCATATCTCAAATCGTCATAACATGTAGATACTTATGCAATCTTGCGATGTTTTTCACACACAACACATAATATTCTTTGCTACTCTTGATACATGTTCAGGTACAATGTGATTTGGCCATCATAAGGAATACATGTGTTAATGTATGCTCACTAAACTGTCTTAACTTGTTTTTGAAATATAAAATTGGTTAGACTTGTTTAGTGTGTGTGTGTGTTTTGGATCTAAATACTTGACATCTTTTTTCTTGTTAAGAGATGTTTTTAAGAGTTAAAATGTTGATTGGATCTTTGGTTGAGTAGCATGCTTGATTGCATTCATCTTTGTGTTTTTCTCTTGCTTGAAAAACTTTTTTTTTTTAGCACCTCGACAGCTTCTCAATATCTCTTGACAACTAGGCTATCTATCGAGCCTCTTGATCTTCCTTTCTCAACAGATGTTATCGCAATTTTGATCCATTGAAGTTTTTGAGAATGTGTCTCGATAGCTTCTCTACAAATTCTCTATCCATCGAGAAAGTTTCTGTATGCTCGATAGATGCTTGATAGCTTCTCGATCTATCGAGGTCACTTTGCTGTGGACACCTCTCGATAGCACCTCGATAGCTCCATATGTCAAGAATTAGTGCTCGACACCTTTCGACACCTTTCAATCCATCAAGAATCGTAGTTTCTATATAAAGCCTCAACGCGATTTTTTTCTCACTTTCTTCGATCTCTCTTGATAGTTTCTGACCCTTTACCTCCCTAAACACTTTTCTCTCTTTCTAAACCTCTTCCCCACTCAATCTTCAGCCTCAAAAATGTTTTCTTCCTCTGGTATGATCTTCCTTCTCACATTAATCATGCATTTCATTCTTTTTTAACCTAACTTTTGTGTTTTTTTTTTTGAAAATTTTGGGGCTTTTCAAAGTTGATGAGGTTTTTTTGCAAAATTTTTGGGTTGGGTTTTGCTTAAATGATCATGTCTGCTTATGCATTGCATCACATTTGCATTTTAACAATGTTTCATGCATTTGAGATGTGTATTTTCTCTGTTGAAATCATGTGTGCTAGTAGGTTTGGATTGGACCGAGCCCATGATGTTTTTAATTGTTGCATGTCACATGTTCATGCATTTTTCATGCATATGTACCATTTTTTTTTTATATTAACTGTGTTTGGTACTCTTCTGTCTGTCTGTCTGTCTCTATATATATATATATATATATATATATATTCGGTTAGTCTGCTCATGGCACCAAAGAAAAGCAAGTCTACTCCGTCCAGGAACCCTCTTCGTTTTGGGGCATCTTCCTCTTTTGATCCTACCCCCTCTCACGTTCGGTTCTGTGATGAGAAAGGCCGAACGGACTTCTCGCAGAACTTTTCTCGACACGGCATTCATTCAAAACGCCAAGTCGTCCTTTCAGATTTTTTCGATACTAACCTTCCCACTATCATCTATAGTAGGGGTTGTGAGTCCATTTGTGTCATCCCGGTCACTTGTCCCTCCGTGATCATACAAGAGTTTTACTCCAATATGCATGGATTTGATTACTCTGTACCTCATTTTATCACTCGCGTTCGAGGTATGCGCATTGTATTCACCCTAGATCTTATATCCAAGGTGCTACATGTTCTGAGGGTAGAGTTTGCTGATTGCCTCGGATGTGATCATCTTAGGACTGTGTCCAAAGACGAACTAATGTCTCTATTCTATGAGACACCATCATCTTGGGTTGACCGTCAAAACACCCCTTACTCGAGCTTTGCAAAAGGTCCAAGGTACTTGAATATGGTAATGACATTTATTTTACATCCCTTGTCGAGCCTCGTGCTCGATTTTTGCTATCCCTACTTGAGGGACTCACTATTGATTTTCCCTCTCATTTCATACTCTCCCTTATAGATGTCTATAAGGATACAACGACTTGTGATAAGCTCATTTTCCCTTCTACTATCACGCTGATTCTTCGCCATGCGTCTGTCTCCTATCCTAACTATCCACACTTCTCTGTCATGTGTGCCATAGACGCAGCGACTGTTAGACGGAGCGAGGCCCAGCTTCAACCAAAAGGGCCACGGACCAAGATGGTGACTCTTCCGGCTTCTTCTGCTCCATCCACCTCCACTCCTCCTTCCGCAGGTGGAGTGACTCTCGAGGCCATCATGGCACAGCTTGTGCACATGGATGCTCGCCTTGACACTCTCAGTGATGAGTTGTGTCAGGTGAACACCCGTGTTGGTCGTATTGCTCGACGACAGGCTATCATGAGTGGTTTCACAGCATCTCTATCTCCATCTCCATAGGCTTCAAAGGATGAGAGTGATGATGGCTCCGGTAGTGATGATACAGATGAGGATGATGGTGCTAGCTCTTCCGGTGATGAGGAGATGACTGCTTCTCAGTGACTTACCCTTTGTCATTCGTGACAAAAAGGGGAAGTAGTTTTGGGTATGAGAGTAGTCATGTACTTAGAGGGAGAGTTAGTATAGGAGATTATTCTTGTTAGGAGGAGTGTTTTTTTGTTTATGAGGGATGTAGTGAGGACTTTTTGTATCTTTTATTTTCATTTCTATTTAGATACATTGCTCTTACATTATGACAGCAAACCTTGTACTCTTATGTATATATATATATATATTGAGGTATGCATATGCTTCTTATTTATTGTATTCAATCTTTTATATTTTAGTTTCACAGTAAGATGCCGTGATAAGTTTTGTTTAAAGTGTTTCAAAAATACAGGTTGTCAAAGACTTTCTTGCCATGAACTCTCTTCTTGCAAAGTTTTTCAAGAGTTTGTGTTAGATTTAGATTTATTGTATTCAACAAGTGAGTGTGAGTTGAGTGATTTATGACTTCTCTAATATGCTCATTTTGTTTTGTTGTGGTTTTGTCATGGATTGCCAAAGGGGGAGATTGTTAGAACATATGTGAATCATGTTAGGAACATATGTCATTTAGAATTGGCTAATCCTTTTCAAGATCCATTAAGATCTAGAAGAAAAAAACAAAGTTGATCAAAGAGACCACCGAGTTGTGCTCAGTAGGGGAGCCTCCATTGCTTAAGTCAATATCAACCTATGTATTTGTATATAGATGATATTTTGTAGTTTTTTTTTTCTCATACATTAGCAATTAAGTCAGATTGTCCCTTTTATAGGTGATTTGGATAGCTGTTGTACATAATTGGAGGTGATTATTACTCCATGTGCAATGGTTATTGTATTGATGGGAGTTTAAGGTTGACGAGTAATTGTTGTCTTTTAATGCATTGTATGTGCTTGAATGGTCACTTCTTTTACTTTGATGGCCTGCTAATGAGGCAATCCACCCTAATGATTTTTCTAGCCTCATTAGATAATAATGCTTTTTAGTTGTTAATGTGTAATTGCAAAAATTACACCAAATAATATATAACCTTGAACTCATCATCTCACACATATGTGTGTATGTGTGTATGTGTGTGTGTATATATATATATATATATTACCATTATAATTGGACATGTAAGTAGGAGTTACAAGTTAGTTTCATTATAAAATCAACAAAATGGTCTAAAATGTCCTTTCAAATTTTCTCTCAATTAAATAATAACATCAACAAATTAACAAAGGCTTTATCGTTCCACTTTTTTATACGATTTTACCAAACAAGATAATAAAGAATTTATCTTATTCTTAGTGCTTCGTTCATTTCTATATTTTATTTTCCACGGTTCCACCACTCCATTTTTTAATCCTCCCAAGACCCAACCGAGAACTTGGCGAAGTACTAACCAAGAAGTTTCTCACTTTTCCGTATGTGGGGTACCAACAGCTAATGCTTCATTGATGCAACGAGCATCAGCTTCTCAAATCAACTTTCTTTTCCTACTTTTCCGAATGCCAAGGCCTGATAGAAAAGGAAATGGAGAGCCGATCGATCTCTAACTATTTATGAGTTTCGAACCTCTATAGTCAAAGTCTATAGTAATCAGTAATCACCAACACGACCATCGATAACAGTATATTACTTCTTCCATGACTTTCCAATTCCAAGGACCCTTTTCTTCTTTCTCTTCTTCTAATTCGATCATCACCCATAGATGTACTTACGACGTATTCTTAAGTTTCAGAGGCAAAGATACTCGCTACAACTTCACTGGCGATCTAGACAACGCTCTGCATAAAAAGGGAATCAATACCACCTTCATAGATGTTGATGATGATGAGCTTGAAACTAAAAGAGACGAAGAGCTTTCAGAGACCCTTGTCAAAACCATAGAAGGGTCCAGAACTTCAGTGGTTGTACTCTCTAGAAACTATGCATCATCCACACGGTGCTTAGATCAGCTGGTGAAGATCCTTGAGTGTAAGCAAACAAAGGGACAAGTAGTTCTACCAGTGTTTTGGAAAGTAGATCCATCAGATGTAAGGCATCAAAGAAAGAGTTTTGGGAAAGCATTAGCTCAACTTGAAGACAACACTAAGATGCAGAGTTGGAAGACAGCCTTAAAAAATGTTGCCAATTTGTCTGGCTGGCACATAGCCAGAGGAAAAGGGTACGTGTATCTAATTCTTGTGCTTTCATTTTACTTCACTTTACCATGATCTTTTCTCTCTGTTTACTACAACACATACACAGATGACTATAAAAAGAGATCTGGGTATATACTTGCTGTTTCTTCTATTTGATTCTTCTTAAAATTTTGTTTTTAGACAAGAGAGTGGGAAATTAAAGAGAAATTTTGAGACAAATGTCCTGGATCTGGAGATGAGCTGCATCTTTGACAAAACTGTTGTGAAAATACACCCACTAACACAAGATTAAAGAAGAGACAAGAAAATAATAGATATATATATATATATATATATAAGGTCCACTAGTTCAATTCCTAAACCAAGTGGAACTTGGTTTACTAGTCCTTGTTGTTCACGGCAAAACAAGCAACACAGTACCAAGTAGGCAAAGTCACCAACTTTGATTTCCAAAAGCCATATTACAACAAATCTCCACCTTGGCTCAAGCCTCACAAACTAACACCTTTGTCGCCACCACCATAGCCCTTAGCGCTATCACAAGCTACAAACACCAATCAAGTACAAGCAATGCTTGAACTTGACCTTTGGAATGGGCTTTGTCATATCAGTTGCATTCTTCGAACTGTGAACCTTTTCAAGAAACTTTTTTTTTTTTTTTTTGTAACAATCAACTCCCTTTTCTTGTGGAACCTCACAGCAATATGCTTTGTCCTCGCATGATAAACCTGATTCTTTGCCAAATAAATGGCACTCTGACTGTCACAATGCAACTGTATTCCTCCTTGGTTCAAACCAAGCTCTTCAACTATCCTTTTCAAACACAGTGCTTCCTTTGCAGCTTCACCTGCAGCCATGTATTCAGCTATAGTAGTAGACATGGCTATTACGGAATTGTAATGTGGATCTCCAACAAATAGGTCTGCCTGAAAATGTGAAAATGAAACCTGTAGTAGACTTACTATCATCCATATTGCCTGCATAATCTGCATCCACATACCCTACCATTGAATTATCACCTTGTTGCCCCGCAAACAAGATCTCATGTTCTGAAGTACCTTTCAAGTATCTGAATATCCATTTCACTGCATTCTAGTGCTCTTTACCAAGTTTTGCCATGTACATGTTGACAATACTCATTGCATGAGCCAAATCTTGCCTGGTGCAAACCATTGCATACATCAAACACCCAACAACACTTGCATACCGGACCTTTGACATTTCTTCGAGTTCCTTCTCATCCTTCTGGCACTAACTCTCAGATGATCTAAATGATTCACCAATGGAGTGCTTACAGACTTAGCATCTTGCATGTTAAATCTTTCAAGAACCTTTCTAATATAGTTCTTTTGAGACAACCACAACTTTCTTGCCTCCCTATCCCTACGAATCTCTTTACTCATAATTTTCTTAGTAGCACCCAAGTCTTTCATGTCAAACTATTTGTGCAATAGAGACTTTAGCTTATCATCCTCACACATTCTCTTAGTTGCAATTAACATATCATCGACATACAGTAACAAATAAATATAAGATCCATCATCAAGAGCTTTAACATATTCGCAACAATCATTCGTATAACCAATCTGAATCATATAGGAATCAAACCTCTTGTTCCATTGTCTAGGTGATTGCTTGAGCCTGTAGAGTGACTTCTTCAATCTGCAGACAAGATTTTCTATACCGAGTTGCCTGAACCCCTCTGGTTGTTCCATGAAGATCTCCTCTTCCGAATTCCCATGAAGGAATGTTGTCTTCACATCCATTTGCTCCAATTCTAGATCCTAATGTGCTACCAAGGCCAACACCACCCTGATAGAAGTATGCCTAACCACAGGTGAGAAAATCTCATCATAGTCAATCCCTTGATTTTGTGAGTATCCCCTTGCTACCAACCATGCCTTGAATCATTCTCCTTCCATATCTGATACTGCTTCCTTCTTATTAAACACTTACTTGCAACCTATCTGTCTCTTACCCTTTATAAGTTCTCATAACTCTTGAGTCTTGTTCTTATTCAAGGGTTCCATATCCTTCACCATAACTTCCATCCACTCGTCCTTTTTCAAAGCTGTCAATTGATTCTTGAAATGTGGAAGGATCTCCGCTACTGATTAGTAAACAATAAGAAGCAAGATCCTTGAATCCGTTCCTGACCAGTGGTCTTTTGTTGCGTTTAGGCCTGTCTGATTTCGTACTATGAGCTTCCTTTTCTAGCTGAGACTCCACTTCATCTAGGTCCACCTACACGATTGATTTACCACTATAACTACTGCCTCCCACTACTTGAGATTCATCTTCCTTTTTGAAAGCTTTTATCATGGACTTTTCATCAAAGACCACATCTCTACTTATCATCACTTTTTCTGCAACCGGATCCCAAAGCTTGTACCATTTTACTCCTTTCTTAAACCCAAGAAAGATGCACTTCTTTGATTTTGAATCAAGCTTTGACCTTTCTTCACTAGGAATATGCACATAGACAGGACACCCAAAGATCCTCATCGAAGAATAATCAACTTCTTTCCCAATCCAAACCTCTTCAACAACTTTCCCATGAAGTGAAAACCTAGGTGATCTATTAATGGTGTAACAAGCCATATTCACAGCTTCAGCCCAGAAGACCTTAAGAAGCCCAGCATTCAGTCTTATGCACCTATCTATTTCTCCAAGTATTTTGTTAATCCTCTCAGCTCTTCCATTTTGTTAAGGTGTTCTTGGTACCGTAAAGTGCCTCTTGATGCCATGCTTTTCACAAAACCTCAAGAACTCCTTATTTGTGTACTCAATGCCATTATTAGCTCTAAGGCACTTGACCTTCCTTCCCGTTTGGTTTTCCACTTCGTGAATTTTTCAAAGGCATCAAACTTGTTTTTCAAGAAGTAAACCCAAACTTTCCTAGATTAGTCATCAATTAAACTTATATAATACCAAGATCCATCTTTAGAGACAACCTTTGACGGTCCCCAAATATTAGAATGAACATAATCCAAAATACCTTCTGTCTTGTGTGTGGAAGTTTTGAATTGCACCTTACACTGCTTTCCCATAATACAGTATTTACAGAAATCTAATTTGCATGTCTTAACTCTAGCCAACAGATCTCATTTATGCAATTCTCTTATACCATGCTCACCTATACGCAATGATCGCATATGCCACAAGAGTATATCATCCTGTTGAGATTCAATAATTGCAACAGCTCCACCTACAATGGTGCTACCAAGCAATTTGTAGATATTATCATCTACTTTCTATCCCTTCATCATAATCATAGCACCCTTTAATACCTTCATTATTCCAATTTCAGACTTATATTTAAAACCATTAGAGTCTAGGGTTCCCAATTAAATAAGTTTCTTTTTCAAATCTGGAACATGTCTTACATCTTTTAATGTCCTCACAACATTATCAAACATCTTAACTTTAATTGTTACTGTTCCAACAACTTTGCAAACAAGATTGTTTTCCATTAGAACAGAACCACAATTAACTAACTTGTAAGTGTTGAGCCAGTCCCTGTGAGGTGTCACATGGAATGAACATGCTGAATCCAAAACCCAAGAATCGATCAACCAGTCTACATTTGATGAAACTGAACACAGATGGGTACATTTGATGAAACAAAACACAAATCTCCATCTGAATTTGCATCTACCGCCACTACGTTGGCAGATTTAGAGTACCCTTCCTTGTCTTTATCCTTGTCTCTTTTCCATTCTGGACAGTCTTGCTGTATATGCCCCTTCTTTTGGCATTTATAGCACTTCACTGTCTTAATCTTAGATTTGGATCTACTGTGTCCCTTGGCGAAATTGTTATCTCTATCTTTCTTTCTTCCACGATCTTGATTACCTTTTACCATGAGTCCTTCCCCAGAACTCTTACCTGAATTCTATTTCTAATGGTAGTGATCCATCAAGGCTCCTAAAATCTCTTTAAATTCTAGAGTCTCCTTCCCCCAACATAGGGTTCTAACCAAGTGTTTGTAGAAAGCCGGGAGTGAGGTCAAAAGCATCATCGCCTTATCTTCATCATCAAAGTTTATATCAATCCTCAACATGTCACTAATAACTTGGTTGAGCATGTTGATGTGCTGAGCCAAATCCACACCCTCTACCATCTTAAGCCCATAAAGTTTCTACTTAAGATTCAATTTATTTATGAGGGACTTGGACATATACTGACTCTCCAACTTCAACCATATAACAGTAGTTGACACCTCATTCATGACATCATACATAAGCTCATTTGCCAACATAGCCGAATTGTACTCACTGCCCTCATCTTGAGTTCTTCCCACTTGTTATCGGTCATCTTCTCTAGTTTCTTTGTTTTCCCATACAAATTGTTCACCAAACTTTGCTGTACCAACATGTCTTTCACCCTTCTTTGCCATAACCCGAAGTTACCAGTTTCGTCGAATTTAACTATGTCTACCTCGGCAATAGAAGCATTAACCTCCATTGGATCAATCAACCTAGAACTCTAATACTAATTGCTGTGAAAATACATCTACTAATGCAGGATTAAAGAAGAGAGGAGAAAATAATAGACACAAGGATTTACGTGGTTCGGCAATTGTCTACATCCACAGGCGGCAACAGAGAAAGTTCCACTATAAAATAAGGAGATTACAATAGTAACATAATAGCAACACATGCCAATTACTAAACCAAGTGGAACTTGGTTTAGTAGTCCTTGTTGTTCAAGGAAAAACAAGCAACACATGTGTGACTTGGTTTCCAATACCAAGTGAGCAAAGTCACCGACTTTGATTTCCAAAGTCAAGCCATATTACAACAAAATCAACCAGCATTCTTTCTACAAAGACTTTGATTTTGATTTTGATTTTGTTTTGTTTTTAGGCTAAATGATTATATATATATATATATATATATAAATTATTTCTTGGCCAAAATGCAAATTTCACCATCTAAGCTTTTTCTCTATTCATTTCAATCCTCTAAGTTTGTATTCATTTATTTCAATCATCTAAGTTTCAAACTTTCTCAATTCAGTCCTCAATAACTTGCCATCCATTGCTGCTATTAAGCTCCCAAAACAACGTCCTTTTAACCTTATTTTAATATTTAATTTTTGTTTTATTAATTAAAAACGTTAATTAAAAAAACCCCAAAATTAAAATAACAAAATAAGCAACCACGTTGTCCCTCCCCACATCTAAAGAGGAAAGAACACAAAATTGAAACCCCACCCACCCCTAGCCTAATTGGATAATTGAGAGATTGGGAGAGAGAAAGAGATATCGCAAGGGAGAAGGAGAGCGAGAGACCGAGAGGGAGAGACAAATGGAGAGGGTGTTTTTTTGTGGCTCGGCTCCAATTTTACTCGGCTGCTTGGCTCTGCTCAGCTCAGCTGAGTATTGGTTTTTAGTTGTGGACCGAGAGGAAAGAACGATTTCTATAATGCAGTTGTTTTTTTTCCTAATCTGTTAAATAATACAAGAATTCGCCCTGAGCCATTAGTAATTCTTAGGTACTCTCGAAGCACGGAGAATAGTGCTCCATCCTCATATTTATGATGAGCTCCACCATGAATCAAGAGAAAGAAGCATCATTTCATTATATTTCAGAAATACTTAAAAGAAATTTCCCCGAAGTCATATAGCCTTGCAGAGGAATTGGTGCAGTTTATAAATTTCACGTTCAGGATGATGCAAATAATGCAATTCCCTTTATCCCTACTCCTTACTAGCACTAGCACTAGCACTAGGTAGGGATGTTATTTAGCATTTAATGCTATTGGCTATCAGCTATCAATTACTGTGGAGTTGGCAGATCCTTCCTCTTTACAACTTTACTCACCCCCGTCAGGCTGCTGTTAATACGTAGGTAGGGGCAACATCGGCCCGTTCAAGACTACTTGTGCCATGTGGATTCTTTACTTCAGTAGGCTTCCTTGGTCCAATCAGGCGGGTCGAATTACTTGGGCCGAGATTTGGTGGATGCATCGTACACGTCTCACATGCCAAGTAGCAAACTACATGCAAAATGAATTTGATACAAGAAAAATATTGTAACATTATTTTCTTTTTCTTTTCAGGTGTAAAATACTCGACTAACTCTATGTTTTATCTTTTTATGGGCAGTAATGAATCTGAATTCATCCAAGAAATCATTCAAACGGTCTCTATCATAGTAAATTGTACATATCTAAATGTTGCCAATCATCCAGTTGGAATAGAGTCTCGTGTACAAGACATCAATTTGCTTTTAAGTATTGGGAGGAATGACATACGCATGGTAGGGATCTTAGGAGTTGGTGGAATTGGTAAGACAACTATTGCCAAAGCAATTTATAATTTGATTGCTCACCAGTTTGAAGGTAGTTGTTTTCTTTCAAACGTTAGAGAATCTTCCAAGAAAGAAGTTGGATTGGTTCAACTACAAGAGACACTTCTTTCTAAGATCCTAAGAGATGCTAGAAGTTCAAAGGTTGGCAATGTTGACCGAGGAATCAATGTGATTAAGCATAGGCTTTGCTCTAAAAAGGTTCTTTTAATTCTTGATGATGTGGATCATTTGTTTCAATTAGAAGCATTAGCTGGAAAATGTGATTGGTTTGGTTTAGGAAGTAGAATCATAATAACAACAAGAGATAAATCTTTGCTAACTAAACATGAAGTTAATTTCACATACGAAGTGAAGGAGATGGATCACAATGAAGCTCTTGAGCTATTTAGTTGGAATGCCTTCAAAAAAAACAAACCTATTGATGAATATGTTGAACTCACAGAATGTGCAATACATTATGCTGGAGGCCTTCCGCTAGCTTTAATGGTTTTAGGTTCGGATCTATATGGTAAAAGCAAAATTCAATGGAAAAGTGCATTGGATAAGTATGAAAGAGTTCCTAACAAAAATATTCAAGAAATACTCAAAAGAAGTTATGAAGGATTGGACGAAACTGAACAAGATATTTTCCTTGATATTGCATGTTTCTTCAAGGGGCGCAACATATATGATGTTATGAGTATTTTAGATTCTTGTAGTTTATATCCAGATTCCGGTATTGCAAGACTTTTTGAGAAGTGTCTCATAACTGTTGATCGATGGAACATATTGTCAATGCATGACTTGTTACAACAAATGGGCATGGAAATTGTTCGTCAAGAATCCCCACAAGTGCCGAGAAAACGTACTAGGCTATGGTGTTATGAGGATGCTCTTGAAGTACTATCTAAAAATAGGGTACAACTTCTTTTCTTCACTTTTTATTTTTATCTTTTTTATTTTTATTTTTGTCCACAGGGTAGAAGCAATGAATTTTTTCTATTTAATATTCAAGAAAATATACATATTCGATTTTTATTTTCAAAATTTCAAATTGTAAATACTTTTGACAAATTCTAATGTGCAATGTGTTTCACTTAATGCTTTGTCCAATTAGGGAACAAATAAAATTCGGGGCATAGTGTTGCGCTCTTCTAAACCAATAATTGTGCAATTGGAAGCTAAAGCTTTCAAACAGATGAAAAATCTCAAGTTTCTTATTGTGGATGATGTACGCACTTGTGGACAACTAACATATCTCCCCAATGGGTTAAGATTGCTTGATTGGCCTTCTTATTCTTTTGCCTTACCATCCACTTTTTGTCCTAAGAAACTTGTCCAACTCAACATGCCACATAGTCACATTACATTGGAGACGCTAATCAAGCAGGTATGCTTATTAGTATTTATGAATTTTAGATCTTTAAATTTAATTTAAAAGTTTGTTGAAGACTTTTGAATTTGTTTCTTCTACAGGGGATCCAGTTTGCAAATTTGAAAGTTATCAATATTAGTGAATGTGATTCTATTATAAAATTACCTGACTTGTGTGCTCCAAACTTAGAAATATTAAACCTTTATCGTTGTAAAAATTTAGTTGAGGTTGATGAATCCATTGGATATCTTGATAACCTTCAAAATTGGGATCTCACTGATTGCGTAAATCTCCGCATTCTTCCAAGCAGTCTTATGTTGAAATCTCTTCACATTTTTCGTCTTGAGGGCTGCTCAAGGCTTGAGAAGTTCCCTGATATTCAACCAGAAATGAATTGTTTATCAGTTTTAGAATTGCGACAGAGTGGTATTAGAGATTTACCTTCATCAATAGGTTATCTCACTATGCTTCAGTATTTAAACCTATATGATTGCCAAAACCTTAAGGAACTTCCAGATACCATCTATAAATTGCGGCTGCTTGATGAATTATCTATTTGTACTACCAAATTGATACCGACACACGATTCTTTTGATAGCTTTTCTGAATATGGATTTATGAGGTTAAAACATCTATATCTCAATGACGGTGGAAATCCAATTGAATTAGATTTTTTATCAAATCCCAATTACTTCCCTGTATTGAAGTTTCTAGATCTAAATGGAACCAATATAAGTACCATCCCCGAAAGAATCAGCAAATTTACTAGATTAGAGGGACTTCGAATAGACAATTGCAAGCAGCTTCAGGAAATTCCAAGTCTTCCACGATCTATATCAAAAGTGTTCGCAACAAATTGCCTGTCGTTGAATCCACAATCATTAAGCAGATTATTGACAAAGGTATCTCTCTCTCTCTATATGAGAAAGTCATAAGGAAACACATTTGTTATTTTTCCCAAATACATTATTAGATTATTAAATTGTAGTTTTTTGAATTTGCTAATTGCTTGCAGTTTGAAGAATCTTACTACCAAGAATATGAGATTCTACAGTCACCAGGCCTATCATTTCCAAAATATGAACTTATACTACCAGGAACTGAGATTCCAAAGTTGTTCAACCATCAAAGTTTTGGAAATTCCATCTCATTTTGGGTTGGTCAAGATTTTCCAGCAATTCTTTTGTGTATTGTTTTTGGGCTGGAGGAGCAGATAGGTAATGGATTCGTTCCCACATTTCATCTGAGATTGATCATCAAATGTCGTGAAAAGACAGTAGATATTTTGGCAAATGTAATTGATGGAGAGAGCGAGTCTGATCATCTGTGGGTTTCTTTTGTACCTTATGGCGAATTCCATGAGACATTTGATGACTTAAATCTATATGATCAGAATGAGGTTGAAATTGTATTTAAAACCATTTCTACATATGATCCACCAAAAATTACTCCAACCATAAAAAGGTGTGGTGTCCATACAAAATGCATCTGTCCTAAAAAATTTGGTGAATCAAACATGCACCACCAATGTCACTCCACCAACCCTCTCCAGCCTTTACTGCCTCTCTTCCCTAGTTCAACGAAGATAACAAATCATGGGATTGACTCTAGTTTGAGAGGCCTTTATGGTGATGACTCGGATGTAAGAGAATGCCAACCTCCTCTGGTCCCTGATGACACTAGAGACCTTTTGTTTCCATCTACAGTGGGGCTTCCATTGGGTATGATGAATGGATCTGACTTAGGCTTAGGCCGATTGGTATTTGAATCAACCATTAGTGATGGGTGTGATTTGGGTTCATCTTCAATGGCCCATACTGTAAGCAATGAATCTGACCTGAATTCACATCCACCATTGAAGAAAATGAGGACATCATGATCAGTTCAAAGAAACAGGACTTCATCTAAAAATGACATTGAAATTTTTTTCTTCTCTGTCGATTTCTTTCAGTTCTTTCACGCACGTTTGATGTAAGGTATGTCACCTTCTTTAGTGCAATGTTTCATTTGCATCTTTGTCGCCACTTCCACGTTCTTCTTGCCGTTACTCTTATTGATTATCTCCTCTCTATTATGGTTGGAATTAAAGTGTGATACATCTTAATCTATGGAAATAAGGATTATGTTACCTTTGAGGTTGATCCATATATGGATTGAGAATTTCAAGTTTGAATTGGTAAAATGTTCTTGTTAGACTTCTTTGTTATAGTGTTCTAGTTGAACATTTTTGCCTTTCTTTTTGCTTGGGCATGCTATTTTATAGCATTGAAATGTAGAAGGGTACACCGAAGCCTATGACTTCATTACATAAAGAATTTCTTCATGCATATTATGGAGCTATCAGATATAGTACTTCCTAATGAAACTCTTTTGTCCTCAAATTTTTCTGTTTTTGTGTCTAAAATTGATCTTTCTGTCCTTTAGGATCCTTTAGTATGTATTTTATGCTGATGAACTTCATACTTATGCAAATCAGCACAACTGTAAGTCCTTGTTTCTCTGGTATGTGATGTCCTTATTTTTGAGACACGTCTTCTATTCCTCTGAAGATTATAGTTATATATTTTAGATATCTTTTGGATCCCCCAACTTATTCAATTTCTTTGGATGCAATATAGATGCCATGGATATCCACTTCATCTCTTGCGTGCTTGCGTATCTTTCAAAATAAATTAATATGATTACTTCCAACTTCCCAAATAGTTGGGTTGAAGCTTTGTTTAATTATAGTAATTTTTTGATAATCGATCTGTACAAAAAATTGGAAAAAAAAATGTGATTGTTTAATAATATTACCTTAAAAATCACCTTTTTATGTGAGTGTGTCATTAGTCCTACATCGAGCATGTATCAAGTTGATACGAGCTTAATTAACGACTGTAATGAGCCTTAATTATAACTAGACTAGTGTTAAGACTGTCACTTGGGAACATGTTATTAACCAATTGTTAATTGGGATATTAGTTATTTTGATTCAATTGCAAAATAATTTTTGTAGGGAATTGGTGCCCTTTATGTGAGTAATTGCAATATAATTTTGCAGGTTGTTCTCTCTCTCTTTCCTGCTTTAGTGCTTTTGGACCTGAATGTTGCTTGATCTTGAATTTTTCCCCCCGCCCCCCCCAATTTGCAGGCAATAGAGCGGAAACCTACATAATAATTTCTTGCTAAAATTGCCATATTTTGCTGGTGAAGTCATATTATGCAGTCTCAAAATTATACATTGCGATTGAGCTCCCGATTTGGTACAAATTCCCTGAAGACCACATATCAAAGTTGAGATAATAGAAACCATATTTGACGCTGTCTCAGTTAAATCACTAATGTCTTTGACTTTGAGTTGTCAATTGATTCTGATGAAGACACAAACTTTGAAGTTGGAATTAGAATCTAAAATGTCCTTTTAGAAATGGAAGTAATACAATGGGAACTAAGTACCACTAGAGAAGATTGCCGTTGAAAGGATGAACACAATTAAAATTGTTATGCCACTGTTGAGAACTAGATTTCCAATTTTGATGAGTTTTCTTTGTTGTTTATTCTTATTAGCTAGTTTTTTCAAATGCAAAAGGTGGAAAGGCTGTACACCTTGTGGCTCCAGTACACGAGCAACTCAATGGTTGATAGATGAATTGTCTGTTGGTTCAGTAGAGCCATACTCAACTCATGTTGCAGTAGGTCCTTAGCATCAGAAAAGACAAATGATTTAGCAATTTGCATATTGTTGCTTGTCTCTAGGATGTATCATTCTTTACACATCTGTGACAAAGATAAATCCTTTCGGTTTGAACAAATTTTTATTAATGTTGTGACGCTAAGACACAGTAACTGATCATTTTATGGGTATACGCCAAGACTTCACTGATTTTTAATAAAATCGATTGTTCTTATAATAAAAAAAATTGTCGATTGTAATATAATTGTCTGTGCATGAATATACACAATGAATTTTGTTTCATTACGTTGAAGCGGGGCGGATTGATGTATTTGGAGGCTTTAGGGGAAAACTGAACTAAGAACTTTTTTATATTTAAATGACTTTTTAAATTTACTTTTTAAATATTATCTGAACTCTATTATCTTATTTTATATGCAAAATTACTAATAAATCAAATAGAATTTTTTTTTTTTTTTAGAAAGCCTATAGACACACAAATTTGACAAAACTTTTCATACTTGTTTGTGGCAAATTGATATTGATAAGTAAAAATGTGATATTAATGGTGGACCTAGAGGAGAACTATTAAAAGTTTTCCAACGTGAAAAATGTTATGAAAATTTTTGTGTATTGTTTATTTTTTTAAGTGTTATATTCACAACATTTTCACAACAAATTTTAGGTGTTAAGTTATTACTAATTCTAATTTAAACCCATTACTAAAATTACTTTTTTGCCTACCAATAACAAGCAATAACAACTTGACACTCAGAATTTTTTATGAAAAATATTGTTGACGTAGCATTTTTCTCTCTTTTTTTCTTATTTTTCATTTGATAAAAAAATATTATTTTATTTATTGACTAATATTTTAGTTTAATTAATAATATTACAATGAAAGAAATAATCCTATTGGTTAAAATTTATTGAGTGGCATTTAGTTCAAGAAATGTTGAATTTTTGAAGTTTCTAATGGTTAATAGAACTGAAAGATTGATTATTGATAATAAATTGATAGCATATTCTTAGTGCACAAACATAGTGCACAAACATATCCCTCTTGACGAATCAATTGGAAATGGGCAGAGATCTGTAGATCCTAGTAAGCTGTAGGCTCTGCTTTGTTGGGTAAGCAACAGCTACGATTTTGCCTTACCTATTTTCCTCCCCTTTATGTTTTGGGGCCTTAGGATTTATTTATTTTTTTCCCCAATATCAGCATCTCTAATAGGCTCTATAAAGCCAATTTTGGAGAGTAAAAGCACAAATTTTAAGTAAACACCTTCCAACAGCCTCTCTAACTCTATTTTTTTTCCTAGAGTTGCTACAGTAGTTTTCTTGACATGGAGAACACTGTAACAACTCCAAATCAATATTCTCTCTTAAAAAAAAAATACCTAATTGAATAAAAAATTATTCTCTCTCATCCCTTCCTCTTTTCTCTTTGTTTCTTCAGAGCTCTCTCTCTCTCTCTTGTTTTTTGTCTCTCGAATGTCTCTAAACAAAGACAAATAATCAAAGCACAAAACACAATCTAGTTGTCATAAAACAAATTGTAACAACAAAGTGTGAGTGCAAACACAATAATAATGGAAATAACACAAAGAGAAACTGAATAATACTTCTGAATATTATTAATTTGAGATTAGAAAATATACCACTATTTGGACATAGGCACGACACTTACTCTCTTTAAGGAGATTCAAGCCCTTGGTTGGCTAAAACAACCTTTTACACAAAGTTTTCAAGTCCAAAACTCAATTAGAAAGAATGGTGGATTTTTTGGTGTAATTGCGTTGTAAGTGGTATTGGGTCTAAATGAGTCTATTTATAGGCTCAATGGGCCTCACGAAATTACTACCCAAATAAATTTGATTAATTAGGTCCATTATTCTGAAGGGGCTGTCAAGTAAGAGGATCAAAAGAGGTTGATTCATTTCCATTTTTGACACCTCCTTCCTTCACCTCCCCCTTGCGCACATATCTAGCTTAATATATAAGTCAATTCATAATAGCCCATTAATTACCACAATTATAAAAAAAAATATATATATATATATATAGTCTCTCTCCTTTTCAATGTGGGATTAAATATTTTCACTAACTCCTCATCTTTCATATTAACTCCAACATCTTTACATTTATATTGTAATATAAATTAATTTTAATTATATAATATTAAAATGCTCCAACACAAAGTGAATCAAAACAAGAAAAGAAGGAAGAAAAAAGAGGTAATTACACTTTACCACCCTACACTATAACCCAGATTATGCTTTGCACCATAAACTATTCGAATGCACAGTTTGCACCTTAAATTATGATTCTTGATACATTTTACACCCCTACATTAGTTTTAATGTTAAGTTGGACAGAAATATGAAACATGTGACTTGCACATATAATTTTCTTAAAGCCAATTTTGAAGAGTAAACACACAAAAATAACCCTCAAACAGCCTCTCTAACTCTATTTTTTTTTTTTTTTTTTTTTAGAGTTGCTAAAATAGTTCTCTTGACATGGAAAGCACTATAACAACTCCAAAACAATATTCTCTCTTTTTTTTTTCAAAAAAAAAAAAAAAAAAAAAAAAAAAAAACTGGTTGAATAAAAAATTATTCTCTCTCTCATCCCTTCCTCTTTTGTCTTTGTTTCTTCAGAGCATTGTTTTTTTTCTCTCTCTCTCTCTCTCTCTCTCTTGTTTTTTGTCTCTCGTCTCTCGTTTTTTGTCTTTCAAATGTCTCTAAATGAAGACAAATAATCAAAGCACAAAACACAATCTAGTTCTCATAAAACAAATTAAAAGCTTAATTAGTGTGAAAACACTAAAACTTGTTTAGACCCCAAATTTTAAATTACGACTAAATTGCTTTTACTCTAACTTATCTAAATGCGGAACAAAAGTAAATGAAGTGCAATAAATGTAACACTACTTTAAGCCATAAGTATGTCACAATGATACAAATACAAGATAACACCAACAAGTACTATCGAAGAGGAAACCGAAGTAGTCGGTGAAAAACCTTTCTGTGACCTTCCAAGTCGAAATTGATCCACTAGTGAATAAGTTGAAGTACACGAATATCAAAAAGACCCTTCAATCCTAATCTACCCAATGTACTTGAGCCCTCCAAACTCCTGCTACCAACGGATTTCTCGGAGTCTTATCTTCATTAACTTTTCGGATTTGGCAATTTCGCCTGATTGCATCTGCCACTCAATGGCTTCTTCCAATACTTCCCAAATGCACTAAAACTTCTCTTAACACTCCGAATGGGTGAGGTAAGTGTTTGGGATAAGAAATTCTCAAGGATGTGTAAATTGAGAGGTGGGAGTAGATGAAAACTTTAGAGAAATGATGTAGAGAGTTGTGGGTAAAATAATCTCTAACTCTTAAGTGTTTGGCTAAGGTTTCTCCCTCAAAAGTTTCTTCAGAAAATAATCCTTCTTCTTCTTACATTTCTTGGGTAATAATGGTTTATATAGTGTTGGTAAAGAATGGGAAAAGTCACACTCCAAAAAGCAACAGGCAGTGGGTTTCGTTGGTCACTCATGATTCAGGCCTATCAAAGACTCTTCAAATTCTAGCATATGCTTCTCACGTGGCTTGTTTCGCAGGCCATCAGTCACGATTCTAGTCACGAAAACCACTTCACAAATTCTTCATCAAACTCTCACACACAGCCCATACATAAAATCTCACAAAAATACAGGGAAATGATTGAATAGAATTACAATCAAATTTGACATGGAATTAAATCCAACATAAAACATAGTTGTAAATCACAACTTCTTTACACAAATTGTAACAACAAAGTGAATTAGAACAAGAAAAGAAGGAAGAAAAAAGGGGATAATTACACTTTATCACCCTAAACCATAACCCAGATTATGCTTTGCACCCTAAACTATTCAAATGCACAGTTTGCACCTTAAATTATTCAAATGCACAATTTACACCATAAACTATTCGAATGCACAGTTTGCACTTTAAATTATGATCCTTGTTACACTTTGCACCCCTACATTAGTTTTAATGTTAAGATGGATAGAAATATGAAACATATGACTTGCACATGTGTATTTACTTAAGTGGCACAAACTTAAAAGACTAAAAACCCCATCTTCTCAATCAATTAAATTTTTTTTCCCTGCTCGCTCTCTTTCTCATGCGTATACCCCTCTGTAAATCAAAATCCCTACAGTCATAAATCCACAAAGCAAAATCATCTTCGGCACTGCCACTGTTTCACCTCCATGACATTTTATTTATCAACTTTTCAGATAAGCCGATGATTTTGCAACATAGCAAGTGAAAATTCCTAAATGGTTTTGAAGGAAAAGTTGTTACGATAGAGCAATGAGTAATGGTTTTCAAAATAACCCTCCATGCTAGCTTCCTAGATTGTTGTAAAAATGTGCACAAACAACAAAGAACAGCAAATGATGATAGAAAAATTCAGTTGAAAACTTTGTACATAATTCAGTTATTAATACCATGGAGTAGTCTCCTCTTTTCCTTCCCTATGCATCAGGAGAGAAGAATGTCAAATGTCGCCCATATATACACACTTCCCATCCTTGAAACACACCAAAGAGACCACGTTACCAACTATATAAATGTGGATAGTAAAAAAAATACTGAGGTGCAACAAGCATGGAAATCTAGATCATTTTTTTCCCCGAAAGTTATCTAAAATATGAAGTCTAGATACTGATGCTTCTAGGAATAACAGTGGTAAAGTAGTAGTGATTCCAAAGATGATTTTGATTTAGGGATTTAAGGTTGCTGGGATTTTGATTTGGGGGAGAGGGGCTGATACGCAGACACATGTGAAAGACCAAGAAAAAAAAGTTTTGTTTTTAATTGACTAGGAAGAGGGGGGTTTTGGTCTTTTAAATTTGTTTCACTTAAGAAATACATATTTGCAAGTCACACGATTCATATTTCTATCAAACTTAATAGTAAAACTAATATCATGGTGTAAAGTGTATCAATGATCATAATTTAGTGTGCAAATTGTGCGTTTGAATAGTTTAGTATGTAAAGTGTAATATGGGGCATATTTTAGGGTGATAAAGTGTAATTTCTCCACAAAGAGAGAGAGAGAGAGAGAGAGAGAGAGAGAGAGAGATAAAAGCCGATCTGATCCAACTAGGTTCGCATGCACTTAGTGGTGGGGAGGAGGACCAGTGGCGGTGAGTGGATGATCTCCACTGGCCTTCGCAGCTGCAATCTCTCTCTCTCTCGGCAATTTCTGTGTGTGTTTCGCAAAGGTCCTTAGCTTAAGTGAGGGAGGCCTTCTTCGAGAGTGTGGTGATGCAAGGGTGTGGTGACGATGTGATGGAGCAGGGGTGATTTCTCTTATCTTCTCGTTTGATGATAATGAAACCAAAAAGGAAAGGGGTGGAGAAGAAAAGGAAAATGTGTGGTGTGTGACTATGTGGTAGACTTTTTTAAAATGATAATTAGTATATAAGTTTTTTTTTTAAAGAAATTAATTATAAATTAATGAATAATAAGAAAAAAAATGATTGGTCTAAACATGTGGTGGAATTTTTTTAATGATAAGTTTTTTTAAGGAAATTAATTACAAGTTAAAGAATAAAAAGAATAAAAATCCCTTGAAAAATATAACCATTTGAGAAATATGACTATTGGAAATTTTAAAAATGTTATCGTTGGATAATTTAAAAATATAGCTATTAGAAATTTGAAAAATATAGTTATTGAGAATGAATAGATGAAGAATAAAGAAAGATTTAAAAAAGAATATAAAAAGATTAAAGAAATAATGAAGAAATAATATTTTAATGGAATAGAGAAAAAATTGAGAGTTTATTAGAAAATGTATTTAAAAAAGTAGGAAGATAAAAGAAAAAAATAAATGTTCACTGTCCAAATAATACTAAAATTTGGAGAAGCAATATGCTCTAAAGTGTATTTAACTATTGATTACATAAGCAAATAAAGAAAGAAGTGTTTGGTTTGCCGTGATATTACATTATACCGTAATATTATGTTATTGTAATCTTACATTAATTTAATCTCAATACAAGAATACAATATTACATTATTTAAAAATATAATGTTATTAAGATAATATGATATATTTTATAATTTTAAATATTACAAAGTTAAAAAAAGTAAAATAAACTAAAAATTTTAATGTCAAATTATCGTGAAGCACGTTACATTGGAGTCCATTTCAACAAACCAAACAACTAATCAACGATGGTAATATTGCGATGGTACTTGTCAAGGGTAAAAGCCATAGAGCCATTCCAAGAATAATTTCTCTCTTTGAAATGCGTAGGACCAACGAGCATCAGATTCTCGAAATAAACTTTCTTTATCTAAAAGTTTTACACCGTTACTCGATAGTTTATACTTTATAGCAAATTAGCAATCAGTAATCACCGACACGAGAATTAATCACAGACAGTATTCTTCTTCTGGAGAATTTAGCTATTTTCTTCCATGTCTTTCCAATTCCAAGGACCCTTTTCTTCTTCTTCTTCTAATTCTATCATCACCCATAGATGTACTTACGACGTATTCTTAAGTTTCAGAGGTAAAGATACTCGCTACAACTTCACTGGCGATCTATACAACGCCTTGCATAAAAAGGGAATCAACACCACCTTCATAGACGGTGATGATGACGAGCTTAAGCCTTAAAACTAAAAGAGAAGAAGAAATTTCACTGACCCTTGTCAAAAGCATAGAAGGGTCAAGAACTTCAGTGGTTGTACTGTCAAGAAACTATGCATCATCCACATAGTGCTTAGACCAGCTGTTGAAGATCCTTGAGTGTAAGCAAACAAAGGGACAAGTAGTTCTACCAGTGTTTTGGAAAGTAGATCCATCAGATGTAAGGCATCAAAGAAAGAATTTTGGGAAAGCATTAGCTCAACTTGAAAACAACACTAAGGTGCAGAGTTCGAAGACAGCCTTAAAAGACGTTGCTAATTTGTCTGGCTGGCACATAGCCAGAGGAAAAGGGTATGCTTATCCAACCATATCTATTTACACTTTACTATGATCTTTTCTCTTTCTATTTACTACAATTATATTCGTTGTATATCCTGGATCTAGAGATTAGCTACATCTTTCTGCAATTACTTTGATTTTGATTTTGTTTTGTTATTTTGCTAAATGATTTTTTATTATTAATTATTTCTTTTATGTCTATGTTGGTCAAAAAGTATGTTTTGGTCAATAAATAGGCTACCAGATAACTCTCTTATTTCTTATTTCTGTTCTTTTTTCTTTTTTTTTAAATTTGGAAACTTGTTAGAAATTTATTCTAAAGTTCTTTCTCCTCAAAATCTGAGATTTGGGGAGGTACCATTTGAACTAAAGTGTTTGGTGGTAGCTCCCAAATAAACTTCAACCACTGCTCCTGCTGTTTTGTGCTTTTAATTTTCTTATTTTTCAATAAATTTGGGTTTCTGATTATGGTCAAAGAGTATTTAAGTAGCCTTTATTAATTTGGTTAGGAAACAGCACTAGTTGCACTACTCAAAATAGCTATTTGATAGTTGGGCCCAAACCTTGAATTGGGTGAAGTACCAAACACATATGGGTATGAGAATGTGATTGAAACATGTAAATTTTTAATAACAACTCAAATGCAAAATCATTATAAAATTTTCACCTCTTTGATCTGTAAATCACATCCAAGAAAATTAACAAAACTAGATGGAGAGACCAATATAGCTTGTTTTTAAAATTGTTGGACTAATATTGCTTATTTGAAACAACATGAGCTAAAAATGCTTAACATGTGAACTTCAATGAATAGGGGTGTGCATGAGTCAGGTTGAAGAGTTTTTTCAACCCAACCTACTATGGTGGATTAAAAAAAATCTAACCCAACCCATCATAGAGGTCCAACCCAACCCATGTGGATTGGGTTGGGTTGGATTGGACCCATGGATTGGACAGTTTTTTTTTTTTAATTACTATTATTATTATTAAATTGAGTATTAGAAAAACACCATCACAAATAAGTGCAAATTTATAACCAAATAATCATGAGCATAACACCAAACAAACATAAACTATATAAGAAGAACTTAAGGTTTGGGTTTTATTTAGGAAAAGGGGTAAAAAAAGTAAACAACAAAATTGTATTATATATATATATATTTAGTATATTTTTTAAAATTAAAAAATATATTAAATATAGGTGGATTGGATCGGATTAGGCGGATTTGTAAATCTCATGACCCAATCCTAACCCGACCCACTGTAAAAAAAAAAAATTCCATGACCCAACCCAACCCACAAACTCTTAAAAACTGACCCAACCCGGTGGGTTGGGTCGAGTTTGATTGGTTCGCTGCATGCCCCTATCAATGACAAAAAACGTATTTTGGCCAGAAAAATAATAATAAATTAAAATTAAATGAATTCGATTAAGGTTTTTGTTTAGAGAAGAAAATCAATTAACCCAAGTTACGGAAATTTCCTTCTTTTAAAGGAGATTCAAGTCCCCGTTGTTACAAAAGTCTAGAAATTCGTACAACAAAAACTCTTTTTGATTTATATTCTTCATGATAAACAGCCCGAATTAATAGTTAAATTACTTAAATTGATTATATGCTATTTGTTAAACCCAATGTTTTACCAAAATAATACCAAATTGTTATCTTCATTTAGCTCTTACATAAACCATTCTACATCATTATTCTATATCACATATCTCACACACCAAGTAGCATGCATGATGAGTTTGGTACAAGAAAAATATTGTAACTAAATCTTTTTTCTTTTTTTTTTCACTTGTATAAATACCTAAGTGACTAAATTTTTTTTAATGGCTAGGAATGAATCTAAATTTATCCAAGAAATCGTTCAAACGGTCTCTATCATAGTAAATTGTACGTACCTAAATGTTGCCAATCATCCAGTTGGAATAGAGTCTCGAGTACAAGACATCAATTTGCTTTTAAGTATTGGGAGGAATGACATACGCATGGTAGGGATCTTAGGAGTTGGTGGAATTGGTAAGACAACTACTGCCAAAGCGATTTATAACTTGATTGCTCACCAGTTTGAAGGTAGTTGTTTTCTTACAAACATTAGAGAACATTCCAAGCAAGAGTTTGGATTGGTCCAACTACAAGAGACACTTCTTTCTGAGATCCTAAGAGATGCTAGAAGTTCAAAGGTTGGCAATGTTGATCGAGGAATTAATGTGATTAAGCATAGGCTTTGCTCTAAAAGGGTTCTTTTAATTCTTGACGACGTGGACCATTTGTGTCAATTAGAAGCATTAGCCGGAAATTGTGATTGGTTTGGTTTAGGAAGTAGAATCATAATAACAACAAGAGATAAATCTTTGCTAACTAATCATGAAGTTAATTTCACATACCAAGTGAAGGAGATGGATCACAATGAAGCTCTTCAGCTCTTTAGTTGGAATGCCTTCAAAAGAGACAAACCTACTGAAGAATATGTTGAACTCACCGAATGTGCAATACATTATGCTGGGGGCCTTCCACTAGCTTTAATGGTTTTAGGTTCAGATCTATATGGTAAAAGTATAATTCAATGGAAAAGTGCATTGGATAAGTATGAAAGTGTTCCTAACAAAAATATTCAAGAAATACTCAAAATAAGTTATGATGGATTGGATGACAATGAGAAGGATATTTTCCTTGACATTGCATGTTTTTTTAAAGGAAAGCATGTAGATTATGTCATTAAAATATTAGACGGGTGTGGTTTTTTCCAGATATTGGTATCCAAGTGCTTATTGATAAGTCTCTTGTAACTATTGATGAGAAAAAAAAATTGGGAATGCATGACTTGCTGCAAGACATGGGTAAAGAAATCGTTCGACGAGAATCACCAGAAGAACCTGGCGGGCGTAGCAGGTTGTGGTTTCATGAAGATGTTTGTCATGTATTAGAAGAAAACAAGGTAAGAGTCACATCTAAAACATTTTACAAGAAATATATATACTTAATCATTCCAAGGAATGTTTTTTTTTTTTTTTTTGGTTGGCACCATGAGTGTTTCAGCTTAAATAGAATTTCTTAATTAGGAAAGAATAAATGAAATCACTTGGTCACCCTTTCTCCTATCAAATATGAAAAATTGAAAGTGGTATCTCACTTTGGACGTAAAAAAAAAATTAGGGCAAATTACAACTTACTCATTCGTGGTTTGGCCTAAATTTAAGTTGTCTACTTGTGGTTTAAAAATTGGCTACTTTGCCTACCTGAGGTTCACTCCATTAGGCTTCTATTACCCACCTCTGTACTTTTACCGTTAAAAACATAAAAAAAATCAAGATCTAAATGTATATTTCTTAAAATGGTGAAGCTTTAGCTTAAGAACATTCTTCCTCTTCATAAGAACACTCTTAAGCCTATCAATCCAAACAAAATTGTTAAGGGATATTTTGATATGAGAATCAATAAGAACTTGACAACTCAACAATTGTTAAAGTTGTGGTGAAAAATGTTGTGTATCTGGCATTGCTTCTTTCTTTTCTTTTTTAATTTTTTTTGTTCCCTTCATTGTGATTGATAGTCCTGGTTTAGCTGTAATAGATGGTTTATTAGTGTGCTGAGATTTAACTTCCTCCCAGCAGTTGAATACTTATTTGTAATTCTAATTCACAACAAGATAAAAATAGAAATCCTCTTGAAAGTACAGAAAATGCTAAAGGAGTACAATATACAAAGTGTGTAACAAAATAGAGATGAAGAAAGCCAAGAATCTATGAATGCAAGAGAGAATGCTTGAGAGAGAAGATGAGAAACTTTCTCTTGATATTGTAATAATGATGAATCTGTACATGATCTAAGGTTATATACACCTCTGTACCTAAACCCCAAAAACAGAACGTAACAGACTAACTAGAGATAAGGAAATCAGTTATAACACGTGTGAAGGTTAGTTACAGCACGTGAGATACAAGTTGAATAAATTTAACAGCTAAACTACATGCCGTTTATTAACTAATCTAAATAGCCTTTGCAGCTTGTCTGTGTCGTTTAGTTCTTCTTTTCTTCCTTCTTAGACTTTGATCCTTTCTTCTTAACTGCTAACTGATACTCCCCCTCAAGATGAGACTCAGAGCTATGTATGTTCAATACACTCATCTTGGAAATTAAGAACTTCAATTGTTGGCTGCATAATGCTTTGGTAAACAGGTCTGCTACCTGTGTATGTGTGGGAGTGAAAAATAAACGAATCACCTTCTCTTGCACCTTGTCTCTAACCAAGTGACAATCTACTTCTATATGTTTTGTACGCTCGTGGAAGACAGGATTCTCACCAATGTGGATTGCTGCTTGATTATCACAGAAGAGCAGACCAGGTTGTGGATGATCAACTTCCAAATCTTTCAACAAAGCTAACAGCCAAGTCATTTCACAAACTGTCAAGGCCATTGCCCTATACTCAGCTTCAGCTGATGATCTAGAAACGATGGATTGTTTCTTAGATTTCCATGAAACCAATGAGTCTCCCAAGAATACACAAAAACCAGTAGTAGACCTTCTGGTATCTACACAGGAAGCCCAATCTGCATCCGTGTAAGCCTTCAAATGTAGATCAGATTTTGATGACAGAAGAATACCTTGACCAGGGGATCCTTTGATGTACTGTAATATCTTGTAGGCTGCATCAAGATGTGGTTTTCTAGGCTTAGCCATGAATTGGCTTAGTTTATGGACTGAATATGTGATATCTGGTCTTGTTATTGTCAGATATAATAACCTTCCAACTAATCTTCTATAAACCCCAGGATCATCCAATAAATCACCTTGATACTTACTTAGTTTCAAGTTTTGCTCCATTGGTACTTTGCTGGGTTTACAACCTTCCATACCAGCATCCTTAAGAACCCCTAATGCATACTTCCTTTGGCATAATGAAATTCCTTTTGCTGATCTAGCAACCTCAAGACCTAGAAAGTATTTCAAATTTCCAAGGTCTTTCAACTTGAACTCAAGATTCAAAGAAGTTTTAAGGTCTTCCACTGCTTGAACATCATTGCTTGCAATGAGAATATCATCAACATAAACAAGCAATGCTATGAAAGTCTGATTAACCTTCTTGGTGAATAAAGAATAATCAGATTTTGATTGCTTGAAACCATACTTTAAAATGGTTGTAGAGAACTTGGAATACCACTGCCTTGATGCTTGCTTGAGACCATATAAAGACTTGTGAAGCTTGCAAACTAAGTTCTCCCCCTTGCTGTGAAAACCTTGAGGCAATTGCATATAGACCTCTTCATGGAGAGTACCATTAAGGAAAGCATTGTTCACATCAAGTTGAACCAAATGCCAGCCTCTCACAGCAGAAATAGCAAGCAAAGTCTTGACAGTGGTGAGTTTAGCAACCGGAGAAAAAGTATCAGTGAAGTCCAAACCAGCTTGCTGAGTGAAACCCTTGGCTACAAGCCTAGCTTTGTATCTGTCCAAAGAGCCATCAGCATTATACTTCACCCTATAAACCCATTTACACCCAATAGCCTTTTTGTGAGGAGGTAAAGGTGTAATAGTCCAGGTATGATTTGCTTCCAAAGCAGCAATTTCAGATGCCATAGCATCCTGCCAGTTGGAATTCTTGACTGCCTCATGGTAATATGTAGGCTCAGGTATGGTAGAGATTAGAGAACAAAAATGTTCATAAGAGGGGGATAGTTTGGAGGAGTTAAGATAAGTGGACAAAGGGTATTGAGTACCTGACTTGTTGGCAGAAAGAGAAGGAGCAGGATCATTACTGACAACTGTGCTGCACTTAAAATCAGACAGGTATGCAGGTGGTTTAGACACTCTGGAGGACTTCCTGAGAGGAACAGAAGGTGCAGGGATAGAAGGAATAACAGGTGGGACAGTGGTGGAAGAAATGGGAGGTGAAGGTGGATTATGGATAGGTAATTCTGCAGAAATGTTATCTGCAGAAGTAGCAAGAGGTAAATCTGCAGAATTGGGAACAGGTAAAGGTGCAGAAGATGGGATAGAAGTATTGAAATCAAAAGGAATAGCATCATGAGTAGGAAAATCAAACATAGAAGTAGTAGGGTGAGACACTGAAGGGAAAAGATGAGGTAAAGGAATGCTGGTGTGAGGAGAGGAGGAATGAGAAGATGAGACAAAAGGAAAAACAGTTTCAAGGAAATGAACATCTCTGGAAACAAAAATCCTTTTGGTAGTTAAATCAAGTAACTTGTAACCCTTAACACCAAACGGATAACCAAGGAAAACACAAGATGAAGACCTAGGATCAAATTTTAATCTGTTATGAGTAAGAGTGGAGGCAAAGCAAAGGCATCCAAAAACTTTTAAATGAGCAAAGGAAGGAGGTTTGCCATAGAGTTTTTCAAAAGGAGTTTTCTGTTTCAGTATTTTAGAAGGTAACCTATTGATGATATGGACAGCAGTCAATACACATTCACCCCAATAGGATATAGGAACATTAGATTGAAACTTCAATGCCCTTGCAATGCTCAAAATGTGCTGGTGTTTCCTCTCCACAACTGAGTTTTGTTGTGGAGTGGCAACACATGTGTGTTGATGAATAATGCCCTTGTTGGCATAAAAGTCTTTTAAGAAAAATTCAGGGCCATTGTCAGTTCTAATGATTTTAATATTGACATGAAATTGTGTATGTATCATGTTATAAAATGAGATCAACAAAGGTCTAGTTTCAGCCTTGGATTTCATAAGGTAAATCCAAGTGGATCTTGTGGCATCATCCACAATGGTAAGGAAGTACTTGAAGCCATCATGAGTAAATTTAGCAAATGGTCCCCAAATATCACAGTGAATCAAATCAAAAGCATTATCTGAAATGTGATTAAAAGATGGGAAAGGGAGTCTTTTCTGCTTGGCAATTGGACAAAGAATACAATTCTTATTGCTGTGAAAAGTTTGTACATCAGAAATGAGATTATGCAAAGCATGAAATTTATTATCCGAGGCATGTCCTAACCTCATATGCCAAAGATAAGACTTGGTAACAGTAGGAATGGACATAGACTCAGAAACAGAATTGACAAAAGATTTAAAAACGGACTCAAGAGTTGAAGAAGCTGTTGAAACAGAGTTGCTAGTTGGAGAAGTATGCAGCAGATACAAATTGTCATGTAATTCACCCATTCCAATCGTCTTCCAACAAGTAAGGTCCTGGATAAAACATAAATTTGATAGAAAAACCAGGCAACATGAAAGAGTTTTGGTTAATTTGCTAACAGAAATTAGATTGAAATTGAAAGAGGGAACACATAGCACATTTTCAAGTTTCAAAGTTGCAGTGACTTGAATTGTACCAATGTGTGTAACAGTGACTCTTTCACCATTTGGCAACTGAACAAAGGTTGATATAGAACTAGTGATATGTGTAAACAAAGATAAGGAATGAACTATGTGGTCTGTGGCTCCAGTATCAATAATCCATACATCATTACCATAGGCAGCCTTATTGACAGGATTAATAGCAAAAACTGAATGATGCAAATCTAAGGAAACAAAATCAGACCAAGCATTACACACATTACCTGAAAGGGCAGAATTAGCTGAGTGTAAGGCATCATTGGTACCACCAGATGTAGATGCATGAGAATTGAGCATTGAGAGCAATTGTTGATACTGCTCTGAAGTGAAAGGGAATGAATTGACCTGTGGAACATCAGCACTGTCGTGATCACCTTCAACTAAGACTTGATTTGCCATAGCCACTTTACCTCTCTGCTTGTAACCAGGAGGAAATCCTACTAACTTGTAGCATTTCTCCATAACATGGCCAAGCTTTCCACAGTGACTACACATAGGCCTCCCTTTTGTATTGTTTCCTCTGATGTACCTGTTGTTCCCTGGAAATGAATTTCCCTGATTGAATCCTTGATTTTTGACTGCAAGAGCAGTTGATTCAACTGAGGGAGCAACATTGAGACCCAAACATCTTTGCCTTTCCTCTTGAATTACTAAAGAAAATGCCTTATCAATGGAAGGACTAGGCTCCATCATGAGAATTTGTGTACGAACTTGAGAATAAGAATCATTCAAGCCATTTAAGAACTGCATAAGTGAATCTTGATGCTGAAGTGCTGTGATTTTGTCATTCACACCACAAGTGCATTTACCACATGAGCAACATGGCAAAGGTCTGAAATTCAATAATTGATCCCAAGCAGCTTGAAGATCAGTGAAGAATCCTGTAATCGTAGCTGCACCTTGCATCATAGTTGAAATTTGCTTCTGAAGTTGAGAGATTCTTGGTCCATTGGCTTGAGAGAATCGTTTCTTGAGAGTGTTCCATACTTCAAACGCAGTGTCTCTGTAAATTACACTAGCAGTGAGATGAGGAGAAACTGAATTCAAGATCCATGAAGAGATCATTGAATTGCATTTGGACCAAGCTTTCTTCTCTAATGGTGTGATTGCCATCGAAGCATTGATAGAACCATCAACAAATCCGAGCTTGCTTTTGGCATCCAAAGCCATTATCATTGCTCTGGACCACATAGGATAATTGTTCTCAGTCAACGGTTGAGTAACCAAAATCGCACCTGGTGTTTCACCGTGGTGCAAGAAAAATGGACTTCTTGGATCTTCCATTGGAGTCAGCTCTCGCTGAGAAGCGGAAGGTGAAGCAGTTTGAGTATTCTGAGTATTCGACGCCATTGAAGAAGGCTCAGGCTCTGATACCATGTAACAAAATAGAGATGAAGAAAGCCAAGAATCTATGAATGCAAGAGAGAATTCTTGAGAGAGAAGATGAGAAACTTTCTCTTGATATTGTAATAATGATGAATCTGTACATGATCTAAGGTTATATACACCTCTGTACCTAAACCCCAAAAACAGAACGTAACAGACTAACTAGAGATAAGGAAATCAGTTATAACACGTGTGAAGGTTAGTTACAGCACGTGAGATACAAGTTGAATAAATTTAACAGCTAAACTACATGTCGTTTATTAACTAATCTAAATAGCCTTTGCAGCTTGTCTGTGTCGTTTAGTTCTTCTTTTCTTCCTTCTTAGACTTTGATCCTTTCTTCTTAACTGCTAACTGATAAAGTGGCATCCTACATGGAGTATATCACACCAGCAACTTAAAAAATGAGTACATTTCTGACTTCTACATCCAAAATTTAAAAATTCATCATTTCATAAAAATTCGAAGTAAAATTAAAATTTTGATGAAATTAAAAATCATTACATCTCCCCCTTCTATCTCATCTTCATCAACTCTTGGTAATACCCAAAATGAACTCCATTCAAGCACAACAACAGAGTTGGAGATGAAGATGGCCTCTCTCCTAGTATATAATAATTTGGTTTTGTCTAGTCCAGAATAATTTTATCATATCAAAATATGCTAAAAATTAGTTTGTAAGAGGCTAACATCTGTGATTTGCATAATATCCATAAGTCAAGACATACAAAAATTCAAACATTCATTGATTAAATGGAGGAAGAATATCCCCTTGACAGTTTTGTTTGGATTGATAGGCTTGAAAATGTTCTTAAGCCAAAGTTTCATCATTTTAAGAAATATACTTTTAGATCTTGATTTTTATGTTTTTGTTATGCTTTTTGTGTTTTTAACGGTGAAAGTATAGAGGTGGGTAACGGAAGCCTAATGGAGTGAACCTCAAGTGAGCAAAGTACCAACTTTTAAACCACAGGTAGGCAACTTAAATTTCAGCCAAACCACAGGTGGGTAAGTTGTAATTTGCCCAAAAAATTATTACCCATTTACAAATCACAAAAGGAGAAGCAAGATAAAGGGAAGACAAAGACATAATAAATTTCTTTATTTTCCACAAAGTGAATATATTTTGTCAATTAATTTTTTGAAGTTACTAGTATAATTTTCGCAAATGTTAAATATGGAGAGCTTTCGTTTTTTGTATCTATTTTTGCTGGCACACTTACCCGTTGTCTTGCTAGGGAACAAATAAAATTGAAGGCATACTGGTAGATTTGCCTAAAAGAGAGATGATACAATTGAGTTCTAAAAACTTCATGAAGATGAAAAGACTCAGACTGTTTATAAACCGCAATGCACTCTTTTCTGGAGGGCCTAATTATCTCTCTAATGAGTTAAGATTGCTGGAATGGCCTGAATATCCATTACAATATTTGCCATCCAATTTTCATGGAAAGAGACTTGTTGTTCTTAATATGCGTAATAACCTCTTCAAGGGATTGCATAATGGATTCAAGGTACAATTATTATTTTTAATATTCTGTCCTCTAAATATGTTGGACACTAATTGCTCGGGCTGATTTATTTCCTATTTCTTTACAGAATTTGCGAAACTTGGCAATCATGAACTTCTCAAATTGTGAATTCATAACCGAAGTCCCTGATCTTTCAATGATGCCAAATTTAGAGGAATTGAATCTTGAAAATTGTACAAACTTAGTTGAGGTTCACTATTCTGTTGGATTCCTTGATAGGCTTAAACTTATGAAATTTGTTGAATGCCCTAACCTCAGGAGTTTCCCAAGAAGCCTCAAGTTGAGATCTCTAGAACTACTTATGCTCGAAGGTTGCTCTGGGCTTGAGAACTTTCCTGAAATTGATTGTAAAATGGAACGTTTAGAATACATTGGCTTAAGAAGTACTCCTATAAAAGAATTGCCTTCATCTGTTGAGTATCTCGTTGGGCTTAAAGAATTAAATCTAGATGGCTGTGAAAATCTTATGAATCTCCCAATTAGTATTCATCAATTGCAACATCTAAAACGACTTTTTCTCAGAGATTGTTCAAAACTTGTCATACAGTCCATGCCCTTGATTGTATCAACAAAGGAACCCGAAATTTCATCAGGTGTGGAATTAAGCATTAGTAATGATGATTATTCCTCAATGGTATTTCCAGAAATGCGACTATTAGATATTGGAAACTGTGGGCTATCGGATTCAGATTTCTTCATGACACTTGATTGTTTCTCCAGATTGGAGCAGCTAGATTTAGCAGGGAGTGATTTTGTTAGTCTGCCTTCATGTATTGGTGGATTTGTTGGATTGAGGAGCCTTAAATTGGATGATTGTAAGAAACTTCAAGATATTCAAGTACTTCCACCAAAAATGGAAGACGTATATGCAAGTGGGTGCATATCATTGGAAAGTTTTTCAGAAGTTTCAAAAAGACTTCAATTTAATACATGCGAGTTACCAGCACTCGAGTGGATTGACTTGTCCGGATGCCATAAACTGGTACAGAATATAGGAAATGATGCCGACAATCTTTTATTAAGTGAGGTAATTCATTTTATATATATGTGTATATACCTAGACTAGGGGTGGCAAAATCTGACTCGACCCACGAATCCAATACGACTAATCCATTTATAAAGAGGTCATGGGTTGAGACCAAACGAGTTTGGGTCAAATTCAAATTAACACGGCTAACCCGTTTAATAAACGGGTCAGGTTCATGTTCAGCATATGACCCGTCTGACTGGTTTGATCTGTTTAACTTATAAAGTTATTAGTTATTTTGATATTATTACTTAATTTATGGTTGTTTTTATATATTTATTACTATATTTATAATTGTAATTGTTTTTTAATTTTATATATATAGAAATAGATAAAAATTATATTAGTTAAGTATGGCCTATTAATTAAATATATTATAAAACGGGTCATTTATATTGACTTTTACATAACTTGTTAATTAAACGAGTTAAACTTGTCGGGTTGGGTTGGGTTGACCTGCTTAATAAACTGGTCGTGTTTGGGTTGAGGATTTCTAACACGTTTAGTAAACAAGTCGAATTCGGGTTGACCCATATAGCCGAATACTCGTAACTCGACATGACACGAACTCGACCCGTGAACACGAATTGCCACCCTTAGCTTAGACATACAGAAGAATGAGTTTAAATTACATGTTAACTTAATAATTTAGTATATTAAAATAATCTGCATAATTCATATTTGCATTATGACTTCATATGCATATAGTGAGGTATAATGCATGTCTGTGTGTGTGCACGTGTACCTGGGTTTGTTTTGTTAAGGTATGATGCTCCAAATTTTTTATGTTTGTGACAGGGACATCAATTGAGCATGATGTTTCCGGGAAACAAGATTCCAGACTGGTTCAGCCATCGTAAAGAGAATTCAAGTAGCAATATATGTGAAATAGATATTAGTGAGCCTTCAAATGTGGATGGGGAAATAATAAGAATGGCTCTTTGTGCTGTTATTGGACTAAAGGATGCAAAAGTACCCAGTCGTATTCTTCGTAGTGTTAACATCATCAGTAATGGTTTACCAATACATGGAGATGATAAAGCATTTCATTTATCCAACTCAGATCATGTTTGGCTGCGTTACTATGTTCCAGAACACAATGAGCTAAAGGGGGACAAGCTGCAAGTTAGGTTTTGGTGCTCTACAAAGTCGGTGTCCTTTACAAGTTGTGGAGCTCATTTGGTTCGCAAGTATGAAGAGAAACCGAAAGAGGGTATGGTACTGAATGAACACAATGATTTAATGAATGATATTCAACCTACCAAGAGGCGCCGCAGTGATGATGGTGATGGTGGCAACTTGGAATCCAATTTGTACCCAGTAGTACCACAACAAAAGAGGTGTCCTTCAACCATGAGCTTCATAGTTTCTGATGATTGACCACTGGTAAATCACATCTGCAAGCTTTTCTGATGGTTGAGGTGCCCTTCAACCATCACAATAATTGTTCTTAATTGTATCTGATTAACTGCTTGATATGCTGTGATCAAACTTTGGTGGGATGGCTGCATCATTTGAATCTTATCAGCCTATTCTTGATTGCTACTAAAAGTAACAGTTTTAAATTTTTACAGTAATGGAATGACTTAGCTCTAGCGTTTGCCTCTTGATTTGGATCTAATCCAAGTTTGGAAAACTAGACATGCATGCCATATTTTCGGGTGTTCAGAGCAAATGAAAACTTTGGGTTCAATTCGGGAAATCTGGGGACAAATTCAGATTTGACAGAGCCACTAGCTTCATAAAGTAATGAATGATGTGTTTGTAGTCGTTCTTGTCATTGACTTAGCTATTTTGATTTCAAATTTACAAAAAACTTGTTTCATTCACGTATAAAATTGAAATTCAGCAATCATTCCCAAGCATTCCTTTATTCATTGGTTGGTTGTAAAAGATAGGTTATCAACTTGTGATAGATTGATCAAATGACGGTAATGGTGATGTTCTATTTAGTTTTTGTAGAAATCAATTGGAAACGCGGGATCATTTATTCTTTGAATGCTCATTTTCTACTAGAGTTTGGAAGAATATTTTCTGACAATGTTTCAGGAAGCAAATTGTTAAGAGCATCCACATCAGTGGATGGAAAATCTTGTATAATAGAAAAAACCACCATTTTTACACATTTTGTCTCAAAATTGCTCCACATTAGTGCTTCCAAAATCTTGTATAATCATGTATATTTTATTCACGAGCTACAGTAATCGTGTATATAATATTTATACACGGTTACCGTAGCATGTGTATATAATATTTTAATAATTTTTTATTCGCTCTTTTTTTTCTCTCTCTCTTCTCCAATTGTAAAACTAACCCTCCCTCATCATATTCTTTCTTCCTTTGAGACACACACTCCCACAGACACAAAATCAAAAATTAACTACAAACATCAAAAATCAACCACAAAATCAACAACAAAATCAACCACTAGAACAAAATCGTTGGATCGGTGATCGGTGATTGTGGATCTTGGATTGGAGAGGCGATTTGGATTGGTGATGTGGATCGGTGTTGATGGAGATCGGTGATGGGTTGACAGAGATCGGTGTTGATGGAGATCGGTTTTAATGGAGATCGGTGTTGATGGAGTGCTTGTGATGGGTTGACGGAGATCGGTGTTGATGGAGATCAGTTTTGTGGGTTGACGGAGATCAGTGTTGATGGAGTGCTTGTGATGGTGCTTATGGGTTAACGAAGAGGCGTTGTGGTGCTTGTGATGGCTGTGGTGTTGATGGAGTTCTTGCTCTGGTGCTTCTGGGTTTTGACCGTGAGAGAAAGAAGAAGAAAGAAGAGGAAGAAAAGAAAGAGGAAACGGCAGAGATAAGGAAAAAGAAAGAAAGAAGAAAGAAAAGGAGGTATTGAAAAAAGAAACGGGTAGGTGAAATAATATTAAAAAAAGAATATAAAAATATTATTTATATAAAATATAGTGTATAATAGATGAACTGATGTGGGTGTTTTGTAAAAATATGTGTAAAATAGAAAAAGTAGTTTTTTATGTATAAAATAGATGATAAATTTACACGAGCTGGTGTGGATGCTAAGTGGGATGTAGTCATTGAGTGGGGCAAAGAGTTGAAGGGAAAGACTATTCAAGCTCCAATAGGAAGACTACTTATTGCAGCTTCTATTTATCAGTCACATTTGGAGGTAGTTAATAAGCTATTTTAGGAAAAATTTGATACCAATTTTACAAGAAATATTTTTCTGTTTATCACATTTGGAGGTAGTTAATAAGCCATTTTAAGAAAAATATTATACCAATTTTACAAGAAATATAATATATTGTAAAAAAATAAATCAGTCATTTTTTTCCTTTTTCATAAAAATTTTTTTAAAGTATTTTGTTAATGAATGCCTTAAAAGTATCCGCTAACAAAATCTTTATTTTTATATTCTAAATAAAGTATAAAATAACAATAAATAATTTTATTTTGTTATAATTGTTATAGTTCCAAGAAACTTGAATGCCAAGAAGCAAGGTAAAGAAAAAAAAAGTTATTAAAATAGAAGAATGAGAATGTATAGTAAATGTTGAAGATGGTGAAAAAGATGATGGATAAGAAGAAGATGCCTCTGATGAGAGGTTTGCAAGATTATGAAGATGTTGTAACCTTCATTTTGTATTATGTAGATGAAGTTGATCAGTCACGATGAAAAGGAATTATTTTTGTTTATATTATCTCTATATATTAAAAGGATTTAGAAATAGTTATGGCTTAATAAAATATCAAAAATACCTCTAATCTAATTAGATAATCCGTATTCTTAAAAAAATAAAAAAAAAATAGGGTTAAAATTGTAATTCAACAAAATTCAAAAAAAAAAAAAAAAACTACCAGATAAAATTTTTTCCTAAAAATTAGCACACACTCTATTTAAATATGAGAAATAATATGTCCACAACATTTTCACAAACATTTTTACAACAAATTCTAAGTGACTGGTTGTTAAGGGTTGTTATTGTTGGGGCAAAAAAATAATTTTAGTGTTAAGTTCAAATTTGAACCTATAACAACTAACCACCTATGATTTGTTGTAAAAATGTTGTGCACGTAGCACCTCTCTTTAAATATATCTCAAGCATGTTTAATACATTTTATTCCTAAAAACTAGCACACACTAAACCTAACAGTTTACTCATTTTCAAATCCTAAATTTTAGTTTCTTAAAAGTTCATTTTTGTGTAACCACACTAACAATAGATAAATTTAAATTGAAAAACTACATTAAACTAAAAAAAAAAGTCTCATTGCACGTGCGGAGTGCACATGATGAGGCTAGTCATGTATTATTACTATTACCTTCAACCAATTTTATTGTGGGTGTTATAAATAAATTTGCATTTGACTTACTTAGTTAGTTTTGCTATTGAATAAGTTATGATTAATTAATCATTAGTTAAATATGTTTCAAGTTTATAACAAATAGACTTTTTATATAGGTATATTTAAAATTTTCTATAAATTTATAAAGTGTTTGTATATCTCAAAATATATGTTACCAGGGTAAATAAATAAATAAATAATCAAAACTCAATTTTTACAATTATATGCACAACACGCATCAATGGTCCAAGGAAATTAAGAGGCTCTTCCCTATCTTTAAATGACATTCTAGAATCAATTATCTAGTATTTAATGAAAGCGTAGCTAACGGAGTTATTATTTAACTAGAACTAGAAGGGCCAATTATAACTTACTCTCTATGATTTGACCGAAATTTAAGTTGTCTATTCGTGTTTGAAACTTAGCATTTTACCCACTAAGATTAGCTCTGTTAGAGATCTTTAACCTACTTTTGTTAAAAATTGAACTAAATATGTTTTTTTTTTCTCTCCTTTTATGTCTCTCTCCTTCCAAAAAAAAAAAAAAAAAAAAAAAAAAAGAGAGAGAGAAGAAGAAGAAGAAAAGAAAATTTTTCCGGGGCCAACCTAAATATAACACAACTATTAAAAAAAATATTTACTCAAAACAAATACTTAATTTCATAAATTAATTTTTAACTTGACAACATTGTGTTGTAAGTTATTTCTATGTATTAAAATCATTTGTAATTGATCTTGAATTAATCAAGAATTACATTCTAAGGAAGCAATATTTATTTATTTAAGTTTAAATCTTTGAACCTTTCTAAGGGGTTCAACATCTAAAATTTCATCATTTGGAACAAAATATTGAGCAATGGCTTGTAGAACTTTTTTTCCCCCTCTTAAAATATGTATAAATTATTAAATTGGGGATATTTTCCCATTACCTTAATTTGAAACCAATATATTTGAATTTTATAAACTAACTAATTAAAAAATAAAATTGAACAACCATGTGTAAACTACTATATTTACGTACCCAATACCAAACAAAACCTCCAATTATTATCAAATATTAAAATATATAAATACATAAATTCTAAGCTAATTACTCAAAACTCAAACCATCATTTCCAAATCTAAAAATACAGAACTTATAATAAATAACACTATTATATCTTATATTATAATATATTATGTAATGTAATAGACGTAGACACTCAACAAACATATACTATATTATTAATTAGGATGGTCAGACAATCTTGGCAATTGTGTTTACATCCAAACAAACACATATAATATTTCTCCAAAAAGCGAAAAAAGAAAAAACACACATATGATAGAGTCAGTCAAAGTTGAAAGTTACAACTGTAAGCCAGTAACAACAAACATTCTCAAATCAAAATTAAAAATAGCATAAACAAGAGAAATTATAATATTCTTCTAGTAAAGAATCACACCTGTTTTAAATTGTTGAGTCAGAAAAAAGTTTGAAATAGAAACTAACTACTGATTCGGCAATCTATACTATCTATCGAGAGGTGCTACGTCCACAACATTTTTACAACGCAACAAATCATAGGTGGTTAGTTGATATTGGTTCAAATTTGAACCTAATACTAAGATTACTTTTTTACCCTAACAATAACAACCAGTAAAATATAGGATTTTTTTTTCCCTTCATGCTCATCTTTTTATTCCCTAAAATTTAGCATTTTTTATTCATTTTTCATCCAAATAAAAGTAAAACACTCCAATTTTAAAAATAAAAAATGAAGAGAACTTCTATAATTTAGCATTCTTTCCCCTCACATTCATATTATTTTTCCTACCAAAACTTTTCTCTATAGCCCATACCACTACACCATTTTCAAACACACGCTCAAAAGAGAAATTACAGTTACTACTTATCTCTAAAGTTTATCATTTTTTATTTTTTAAAAAAAATAAAAAAAATTTTAAATTATAGGCAAAAATGCAAAACTGACCCTCTAACTTTCACATTTTTTCATTTCAGTCCCCTAACTTTCAGTTTTGTCAATTTAGTCCTCTAACTTTCAATTTTTGTCAATTCAAGGCTCCGTTACAACTCAGTTAGTACTGCCGTTAGAGTTACTAAAACTACGCCGTTTTACATGTGTGTGTGGTTTTTTTTTTAATTCGGAATTAAAATAAGAAAAATCTAGAAAAAAAAAAAAAAAACAAAAAGCAAAAAAAAAAAAAAAACAAACGCCACCAGCTCTCTCTCAACCAGACCCACGAGCCAAGCTTCGGTCTTCACAGCTCCAATCCCACCTTCCATCTCCGACGCTCTCCTCCACTACGCCACCACTCCCCACATGTCCTCTTCTGAACTGACCTCCATAGCCACCACTCTTACCCACTGCTCCCCAACTTATAACTTCTTAATCTTCGGCCTCACCCACGAGTCTTTGCTCTGGCAAGCTCTCAATCTTAATGGCAGAACCGTTTATTTAGACGAGAATGAGTTCTTGGTCTCAAAATTCAAGCAGTCTCACCTTAGAATCGAAGCCTACGACGTGTCGTACACAAACAAAGTCTCCGACATGAGCAAGCTCATCTCTGTCACGAAATCGACAGTCAAAAACAACCAAAGCCTTTGTTTTGTTTTGATTCAGGGGAAGGGGAACGGCGACGTCGTTACCCTTAATGTTTTCTTTTTCTTTTTTCTTTTTTTCAGATTTTTCTTATTTTAATTCTAAATTTTTTTTATAAAAAAGAAACATGCAAAACGGTGTTGTTTAGTGGTTTTAACGGTAGCACTAACTGAGTTGTAACGGAACCCTAAATTTACAAAAATTAAAAATTAGAAGACTGAATTGATAAAATTAAAAGTTAAAAAACTGAAATAAAAAAAATGTGAAAGTAAAAAAAAGTTAGTTTTGCATTTTTACCTGAATTATAATATATGCAAACGGTGAATAAAGTAGTGCGCTACAATTACGCTATAATTTCTCCGGAAACACTCACGAAATCACGAAGAAACCCGAGAGAGAGAAATACTAGTGACGGCAGAAGTTGAGGAAGTTGCCAAGAAGCCCTCTAAATGCGTAAATTTTACATTATGGAACGCGTAATTTTTTTATTATTATATATGGAACGCGGTATCGAGTTCAAGTGTCGGAAACCTCCGAAAGACTTTCTTTATTGACTATTTAACTTTCATTTTCTATAAGCTTCACTCGCTTTACTTTTCCTTCAACCCCTTGTTCTCCAACTTCTTTTCTTCTATGACCTTCGAATTCCAAGAACCCTCTTCTTCTTCTTCTTCTTCTTCTTCTTCTGACACCCATCAATGGACTCACGATGTATTCTTGAGTTTCAGAGGCACAGATACTCGCAACAACTTTACTGGGCATCTATACAACGCTTTGCATAAAAAGGGAATCAACACCTTCATAGACGATGAGCTTAGAAGAGGAGAAGAAATATCACCCGCACTTCTCAAAGCCATAGAAGGGTCAAGGATTTCAATCCTTATACTCTCTAAAAACTATGCATCATCTTCATGGTGCTTGGATGAGCTTTTGAAGATCCTTGAGTGCAAGAAAACAAAAGAACAAATGGTTCTACCAGTGTTTTTCAAAGTAGATCCATTGGATGTAAGGCATCAAAAAAACTGTTTTGGAAAAGCATTTGATGAACTTGGAGACAAGGTTAAGGATGATGTCAAGATGCTGGGGTGGAAGGCTGCTCTAATTGATGTGTCCAATTTGACTGAGGTCTGGCATATTGCCAAAGGGTAAATCTATCTCTAACCACTTCTTGCCTTCATTTTACAACTTTTTTTTTTCTCATTCCAATTATAATAATGCATTCTTGTATTATAATTACATTTTGATCCAATTCTATTTGCAGAATACTATATATAATAAATTAATCTTAGATTTTTCATTTTTTTTGTTGTAGGCCAACTTAAGAATTAAGATGGATACACATATTTTAGGGGCTAAATTTATTTATTTATTTCATATACTGTGTAATCTTTTTTTATTTTTTATTTTACTGAACTAGAATGAAATAGTTTTGGGATTAGCCACTCTCAGTATTTAATTTTTCATTTCATTATAATTAGTAAAACAGATTTGAGACGAATCTATTTTCAAAGCTCCTCTGTTTATTTCCTTAAATTTAGTTTTGGTTTAGATTTTAATATAGAGAGAGAGAGAGAGAGAGAGAGAGAGAAGCAATGAATATATATATATATATATCTGTAATCCTACCTACTAGTCTTAGACCCCAAGGAGCACAGTGATTAATGTAGCTTTGGCAGCCCCCTCTCACTTGCATCTCTGGAATTACATTGTTGTCATTTTTAGTGCTTTCAATTTTGAAATGGATTGCTTAAGTCTATAGTTTAGTGGAGATATTACTGTCACTCAATACCTGGGGCAGAAGAGTATCACTTTCCAAAATAAAAATAAAGATTTTAGAAGTAAATAAACCTACCTTGTAACATAGAAACCTGTTACCGATTGAGGATCCAATGAAGGGAATCCGGGCTTTTCTAATGAGGGGAAGGACCTGTGTTCAACCCATATATATGAGGAGTGTGAGGTGGAGGTGGAGGATTATTCCCTATCTTCTAGCCTACCATTATCATTTGTTAATTGTTGCGGGGAAAAAACAAAAATCCCATATCTACATCATTTTCTTGTATTTCAATGTTTAAAGTATCCAACTCACCAATACTTCTTATCTATTGACTTTGTAGGAATGAATCTGAACTTATCCAAGAAATTGTTCAAAAGGTCTCACTTATGGTAAATCGTACATACCTCAATGTTGCTAAATATCCCGTTGGAATTGAGCCTCGTGTAGATGAAGTAAATTCGCTTTTAAGTATCGGGAGTAATGACATACGCATGGTAGGGATCTTGGGAATCGGTGGAATTGGTAAGACAACCATCGCCAAAGCCATTTATAACTTGGTTGCTTATCAGTTTGATGGTAGTTGTTTTCTTGCAAACATTGGGGAAACTTCAAAGCAAGAATCCGGGTTGGTCCACTTACAAGAGATCCTTCTTTCTGAGATTCTAAGAGATACAAGAATTTCACAGGTTGGCAATGTGAATCGAGGAATCAATGTGATAAAGCAGAGGCTACGCTCTAAAAGGATTCTTTTAATTCTCGATGGTGTGGACAAATTGGTCCAATTAGAAACATTAGCTGGAAATTGCGATTGGTTTGGTTTAGGAAGTAGAATCATCATAACAACAAGAGAGAAAGCTTTGCTAGCCAATCATGAAGTGGACTTGATATACCAAGCAAGGGACATGGATCATAACGAAGCTCTTCAACTCTTTAGTTTGAATGCCTTCAAAACAGAAAAACCTTCTGAGAATTATGCTGTACTCACAGAACGTGCGATACGTTATGCTAGAGGCCTTCCATTAGTTTTAACAGATTTAGGTTCGGAGCTATATGGTAGAAGCATAGTTCAATGGAAAAGTGCTTTGGATAAGTACGAAGCAGAGAGAAAAAGAAAAAGAAAAGTACAAAAGAAATCCTCAAAAAAAATATTCTATAAAAATTCAAAATAATTTATTCATACCTAAGTTGAATGCTATTGATGGTCATTATTATTATTTTGTCAACTCTTTGAAAAAGCTTTGTAAGGATTTTATTTGGTAGACTATGCTAATTGTTCATCATTGATCGTTTTATTTCTAAAAAATATATAATATTTTGTCACTTCTTAACTTAATTTTCGTTATTTTGGTACAATAAAATTTTATCATGTTTTCATATTTCAAATGGGATGTGACCAACTAATCTTTCAGAATATGATAAAAAATTTCAATGAAGTTTATATTTGTAAAAAATAAATAAATAAATAAAATAAAATAAAATAAAGATTAGTTTTAAGTGCATCGTAAGAGGTTTCAAATGAGATTTTAATATAATTGGATGAAAGTAATTTTAGGGACTTAAAATAGTTTTAAATATGTTAGAAGAATTACACATTCAAAGTGTTATAAAGATGTATAATAAATTTTAATTAAGCACTTTATAGTTTTTTAGTTGAGATTCGTGAATCTATATGTAAGGACATTTGTTTCTAGAAAAAACATGGAAGAACATTTGACACTTAGTTAGATATATATGATGACTTGGTACAAAATAGAAACTCAGCTAGAATCCAAAGATATATAGCATCAAAAATTAAAGAAAAGTAGAAGGATATTTGACACAAAATTAGAATGTAATTAGAATCCAATTTGAATGTTTGATTGAACTTTATCTCAAATTTTCATTATAATAGTACAATATGTGTGTGTGTGTGTGTGTATATATATATATAGTATGAAGCCAAAAGTAGAGTTGTTTTTTTTTATTTTGAGAGATAAGACAAAATTTGAGAATTGGAGGGATCAAGATACACAAACGCTTAAATTGTTTTCTAGCATCATTTTCACAATATTTGGTATAGGCGGCTGTGAAGTCTGAAGCCAAGCATTATCATATTCAATGGATGCAAGTATTATTTGTATGGTATGGCACATTTTGATTGGTATCACTGTGTCAGTTAGATTAATATTCTTTGGTTGGATGGGTGATACGATACACGGTTAATGAGTAAAAATTAATATTACGATTCAAACATGATCACCATAAATAAAGGTCTTTCAAAATTAATAAATCCACCGAATTTGAAAGTAATTGTTAGGATACTGACTGTGTTGTGCCTAGTGGTGTGCTTAACTGTGCCTGTAGTTGTAATGTACTTAAGCTATGTGCAATGCATGTGCAAGGTGTAATGCTTGGTGTTGTATTTCATTGCAGCAGTTAAGCGGTTGGTTAGTGCTGAAGAAGTGGAGGCAATTAAGGGAGTTAGTTAGAAGGTTGTTAGTCAGTTAGTAGTTACTGGTTTGACAGTGTGTGCTTGGCAAGATCATGATTGATTGTAATTGTATATAAACAGAATTGTTGAGTTTGAGTGAGAATGGATAAGCATAGAATCAACTAAGTTCTTCTTCTCTATTCTTCCCTAATCCTTGCTCTATTTTGGAGGTGGTTACCCTCGAAGTAACTGACATTTCATCGTCCCAATTCTCCATTTCTGTCATCATCCATTATCTTCCTTCCACTTTTTTTGATTGGCCAAACCCTTAATAGTAATGGATGAATGACTGATATTTATTTTCCTCAATTTTTGCAATGAGCAATAAACACTTGATATTTATTTTCCTCAATTCTTTCCATACTTTTTTTTTTCCATTTTTCTTTCGACCCGTGGAGCGCAATATATATATATATATATATATATATATTTCTTCCAGCAGTTAAAGAGCACTATTATATAGCTTTGGTGTGGGCAGAAACTTCAGTATGAGTTTTGAATTTGAATTATGTTTTGTTACTTTTGTATGAGACTTTACTTTATTTCTATGGCTAACAAGCAGCACATGCATAGTCTTTGCGTGCTGGTATGAGTCTTAGATACACTATATTATTTCAAAAATCATACTAAACTTTCTGCTGTGCCCACAACGAACCTATGAGATGGGTTATAATAACCTAAAAGAAACAAATACAAGAAGCCCACTGATATTTATATAACTTGTAAAAAGAAAGGAACGAGGGAAGTGCTAGAGGTTTAATTTAGCAGAAAAAAAAATGATAAAACATGGACACGACTTCTATTTCGTTTTTAAAAGCAATGAAAGAAAAGTTCAATGTTTTCTCATCCTCAATATTTACTCAGAAAGTTGCTTAGATTTTTTTTTTATTCGATATAAAAATTGACCAAATCTAGGCTAATGATACTAAGTTTTTAGCAAAATTTACAACGATTATGGACAAAAAATTGAAATCAATTAGTTACTGGAATTTTAGAGTGCCTATTAACCGTGATTATGGACAAAGGTCCAGGCCAGGCAGAGGAGAGAGAGAAGAAGAAGAAAAGGATTGGTTGGATTTTGAGGGTGGAGAGACTCATTTAATGCTATATACTACAAGAAAAACGATCTATTGCGGCGGGCCTATTGCGGTGGGTGCAAAAACTGCCGCTATATGTCGCCTATTGCGGCGCTTTTTTTGCCCGCCGCTGTAGATGAGATCTATTGCGGCGTTTTATACGCCCGCCGCTATAGTTCTAGTATTTTGCGGCGTACTACAGCGGCGGGCCAATGAACCGCCGCAATAGACCTGTTTTAGCGGCGTTAAGCTTAGATATAGTGGCGGGTCAATGACCCGCCGCAATATGTACTCCTTTTTGCGACGTACTACAGCGGCGGGCCAATGACCCGCCGCAATAGACCTGTTTTAGCGGCATTAAGCTTAGATATAGCGGCGGGTCATTGACCCGCCGCAATATGTACTCATTTTTGCGGCGGGTTGGACCGCCGCAATAGACCTTTAAATTTCCACTATTTTTTTCGCCTTCCCACTTAAAGATCAAATGGTAAATTACATCCGATTGGCATGAAAATTGGCATGCATGTTAAGAACATATAGAAAATGTGATCCAACGGTTGGATTTTCAAAATATGAATTTCACAATAAGTTATTGGTTGGTGTAACATTTTTAAGAGTTACATCAAGTGTAAATTGAACCCAACCCTATATTTCTTAATTCAAAGTAAATTTTGACAAATCTACTGTTAGATTACATTATCTTCATATATTTTTCATGCTTGCAAAATTTCAAAGTGATCAAAGATTAATAGTCATGTCATCAATCAATTGTTTAAATTCAAGTTTTTGTAGTTTAAAATAACGCATAAAAATGAGTTTAAAGATCAAATGGTAAATTACATCCGATTGGCATAAAAATTGGCATGCACGTTAAGAACATATATAAAATGTGATCTAACGGTTGGATTTTCAAAATATGAATTCAACAATAAGTTATTGGTTGGTGTAACATTTTTTAGAGTTACATCAAGTGTAAATTGATTCCAACTCTATATTTCTTAATTCGATGTGAATTTTGATAAATCTACCATTAGATTACATTATCTTCATATATTTTTCATGCTTACAAAATTTCATGGTGATCAAAGATTAATAGCCATGTCATTAATCAATTGTTTAAATTCAAGTTTTTGTAGTTTAAAATAATGCATAAAGATGAGTTTAAAGATCAAATGGTAAATTACATCCGATTGGTATGAAAATTGGCATGGACGTTAAGAACATATATAAAATGTGATCTAATGGTTGGATTTTCAAAATATTAAATCAACAATAAGTTATTGATTGGTGTAACATTTGTTAGAGTTACATCACGTGTAAATTGAACCTAACCCTATATTTCTTAATTCGATGTGAATTTTGACTAATCTACCGTTAGATTACATTATTTTCATATATTTTTCATGCTTACAAAATTTCAAGATGATCAAAAATTAATAGTCATGTCATCAATCAATTGTTTAAATTCAAGTTTTTGTAATTTAAAATAACGCATAAAAAATGAGTTTAAAGATCAAATGGTAAATTACATCCGACTGACATGCATGTTAAGAACATATAGAACATGTAATCCAACGGTTGGATTTTCAAAATATGAATTCAATAATAAGTTATTGGTTGGTGTATCATTTTTTAGAGTTATATCAGATGTAATTTGAACCCAACCCTATATTTCTTTTCTTAATTCAATGTGAATTTTGACAAATCTACTGTTGGATTACACTATCTTCATATATTTTCATGTTTACAAAATTTCAAGATGATCAAAGATTAAAAGTCATGTCATCAATCAATTGTTTAAATTCAAGTGTTTGTAGTTTAAAATAATGCATAAAAGATGAGTTTAAAGATCAAATGGTAAATTACACTTGATTGGCATGAAAATTGGCATGCATGTTAAGAACATATAGAACATGTAATCCAACGGTTGGATTTTCAAAATATGAATTCAATAATAAATTATTGACTGGGTTTGACTAACTTTGACTAAATTTTGACCGCACCTTTCTCTAAATCCAACCGTTTGATTGTGACTATAATTTACCAGAATTAACCTTTCATTACACTCTTAAAATCCAAACGGTTAGATTTCAAATCTAAGTATGGTGCGTGATGGACATGTGTTGTGTACTTGTATGGTTATGTTCTCTCAATCTGACCATCCAATTAGTCATATATATTTTTTTAAAGTTAATGTAGTTAGTTACATATTAAAATTCTTACATAAATTTAATAATAGCTATGATCATTTTTTTTTAATTTTTAATAAGATAGAACATGTGATAATTTTTGTTGTGTGGTATTTTTTTTTTTTTTTGAGAAAGTTGTGTGGTGATTTTTATTGAGGTATTTTTTTTATCATTTTAAAGATTTCGGGAGTATTTTGGTCAAATTTACCTATAATTTAGGAATGAGTTTATCCATTAATTCCTCCTTTAAATATTCACTAGTTTTTAAATTTTTATCTGTTACTTATGAATATTCATTAATTTATCATTATCTCTTTCTATTTATTTTAATAAAAATACACTATCTAATCTTAATTTAAGATATTATTATTCTAATTCATTAAATTCTAATTAATTTTCCTTTTAAAAATACTTACCGTAATTGCTCCGTTAGTAATTTTTTATTTTTTATTTTTGTTTTGAGGAACATTTTAGTGATTAGTCTTTTTTTTTTTTAGCAAAAGTTTATCATTAATTTTTAGTAAAAAGATAAACTTATCAAGTTAGTATCATTTAAACCACACGTTTCTTTCATTAAAAAAGAAAAAAAGAAAAAGAAAAAAGCCACACGTTAAGTCCACACTCCACACATTTCTAATTCATCACTTTGCCTGCATAAAATTTCATTTCCCACACAAAACATTTTATTTTCCCACCAATATTTCATTTCCCACTACACAAAACTCTCTCTCGTTTTCTCTCTATCTCTCACATTCACTCTCACACACACACACGCACAGATTTTGACCTTCACATTCACACTCACACACACAGCTCCGCCGATGCTGACGAGGAGAGATCAGCCCAGTGCCGCCGAGCCCAATGCCGACAAGGCCGAACCCAAGGTCTGAGGCACCATCAGCAAGCTCCACCATCCGCCGGCGCCGCCCATCTCCAGCGAAACTCTGGTATTTTTTTGTCTTTTTAGATTAGATTTCTCATTTTTTTTTCGTTTTTCTTCATCTCTAACCTTTCTCTGGTTTTTCTTAGGTTCGATTTCTACTCCTTGCTAGAAAAACACCTCAAAGTTTCAGGTTTTATTTTTGATGAATCATAATTTTTACACATATTTTATTTCTTATTATTTTTCATACGGATTATTTGGTGTTGATTTGGTTGTGTGGGATTTATTTATTTCTTTGATGATTTTGATTTTGGTTGATTGATATGAGTTAGGGTTTATGATTTTTAGATCTGGGTTTTTTTTTTTTTTTTTTTTTTTATTATTTTTTTTTTATGGGGGTTTTAGTTATGGGTAATTTCACTCTTTTTGTATGAAATGGCTTTCCTTTAGGAAGATGGAAATTAGCTTCCCATGATACAAGATTCTTCCTTACAGTACTACGTCTAGATTGGTATTTTGTGGGGTTTGTGCAGCTTGACGATTCATTGTTTGTGGAAATTGAAATTGGGCAGTCGGTGGTTGTGGATGATCCTGATGGGCCTTTCACTGTCAAGGCTTTTGATGCCAACCACTGCCCTGGTAATTTATTCTTCTTCTTTTATAGTTTTTGATTGACTCTGTATTGTATTTTGTTGTTTAATTGGTCTGCTCCTGTGGGTTTTGTGGAAATTGAAAAATTTTGTTCTTATTGTTGGATATTTCATATTAAATGTATATGAGTTTGATTTTATTTTTGTTTTGAATTGTTATCAGGGTTCTTTTGAATTGGTTTTGACTTTATTTTGTTGTTTAATAACCACCTTTGATTATTAGATTATGTACCAATATCTTTGATCCTCAATCTCACAAATTTTATATTAATTTTCTAGGAATCTCTTATCTCTTCTAATGAATGAAATTTGTACAGAGCTATCTTTTTGTCAGAAGTACCAATGATATTGATAGCCATGGCTATTCTGTTAAACACATAACAATAGGACTACTCGAGGGAGTTATCAATAGTGCAATGGACCAGTTGTTTATTCACTACATATGCATTTGAAATTTAGGTACAGAAAAACTTTCTTACATGTCATTATATTAACTTCCAATTTCTCATTCCCTTGGCTTAATTTGGCTGTCATAGCATTTCATGGCCCCAAAACACAACCATTCTAGGCAATGCATTAAGTTTCTTGTAGATGTAAGGACCAAAGCTACTAGGAAGGATTAATATGGACTTCCATGCATCATAGACTTGTCTATTTTATTTTTGTCTCCTTCATGACTCTTTGCTATATCTTATTCCATCAATTGCACGTGAAAGTAGTAGGAAGTTGTTTAAGGAGTACATCACATAACATAAATTTTCTCTAGTCTAAGCTGTAAATCAATCAAAGCATTTGATATGGAGAATGGATATGGCCATGGAATGCTTTAAACTGTTAGAATGCTTTATTCAATAACTCATTAAAAAAAAAAAAGGCTCTACTAAATAAACTTTAAAACAATTTTGTAAAACAAAAATAGAACAATTATTAAAGCTAAGAGATTATATTACTGAAATTAATGGGGAAAAATCTATTTCTAAATTGATGTAGAAAGAAATATAGGTGTGTGAGATAGAGAGAAGAAAGTAAGAGAAAGAGACATCCACTAACTTGAATTAAAGTATAGAACTTCTCTTCACTAATTTCATTGAGGCTGTTGAGCACCTTACAGATTGTTTAAGGTGCTTGGTTACTCGCATAGCCTCACTAGAGGTGCTTACATTGGTCCTTAGGTGATTATGCCATGGTTTTGCTGTCTTGCAGAATATTGCATCAGGAAGGGATTTGAAGAAATTTCTCATTGTATGTATTATTTTACTTCCATGTCTCTTTGGTAACAGCTTCACATTTATGCCTTTAAATTGTGTTGGTGGTACCGAGAAACCAGCATCGGTCTTCTAACTATTATTTTGTGAAATTATGCTCCTACTTAATGAATCTCTTTTTTTTGAAAATTGGCCTGACATAATGCCTACAACTTTTAACGCATGGATATCCTCATAGAATTAAGAATAGATATATAATACTTTGCTTGGTTTAAGAGTGGTGCCTTTGTCAAGTAACTTCCCTATACTAAACAAATTTAAATACACATAAAATGAAGTAAAATAAAAACAAAGGAAAAAAAAATGCCTTTCCAATTTTGTTTGTAGGCTTGCCTTTCTTTGCTTAGACCTGTAAGTTTCTTGTTAAACATGATGATTGGAACTATGGAAGTCAAATGGAACAATTAATTAGTTTTCCTGTACTTGAATCTTAAACAAAGTTTGCACCAATATCTCTTTTTCATTGGCCTTTCACAGACTTATTACAATTATAGTCACATTGTATTTTATGTATGCAAGAGGTGAACTGTGAAGGTGGTATAATGCTTTGATTGTGATCATACATTGCAAACATTTTATCATGCCCTTGAAAGAATAAGAATCTGTTTCTAAACAAAAAAATTTAGTTGAATCTCTTGTACTTTGAAAATGATGTCATGCGACTATGAATTTAGGGACTTAAAATTTCAGATTCTAGTATCATTTCTTAGTTTTTGGTTGGCGGGACTACAGATCACACAAAATGGGTAGGCGCTTTTCACAAAAAACAGGATTTCATTGATGTAGTAGAGGTAAGCAACTTGTAGCTCCTTAGAAACTGAATGGAGTTAAGGCTCAGTTATGTTAATTGTTAATTGTTAGTCTTGCCATTGGAATTTAAATTCATTTTCGTTTATATACTTTTGTGAAACTAGTCTGCTTTGATACTCAAACAATTATAAGCTGCTTCCAATCACCATTAGCACATGCATAAATGTAAAAACATCATCAGCTTTGTTGTGATTTACTTACCTAGTAGTGACATCAATATCCAGAAGACTTTTATTTTCACCAGTCCTTTGTATTGTTAATTGCAAGACTAAGTCCTCTAATATGAATTAAGATTTTGCAGCATAGTTTATTTACAATAATTTCTTTTGAGCGGTAGAGGTGGAGTACTTGAAAATTTAAACTACAGCTATGATTTTGTCAATGTTATGTTGGGCCATGAATCAATGTAGGAAAAGCTATCTCTTTTTTTTTTTTTTTCTTTTTTTCTCTCCAAGGGAAACACTCTCTTAAAAAGAAGAGGCAAGGTGGAAACTTTCTCTTCAGCAGTAGATATTGGATACTAAAAATTTTCAAATACCAAAATTGGAGCTGTTTTAGGTGCTAGATTAATATGTGTAAAGAAAAACTATACTGGTTTTATAGTGAGAAAAAGTGATAAGATGCATGCACTTTTTTTGTCTGTTTGAATCTTATCTTAATTCTTGTCATTGGATTGTGAGTAGTGATAAGAATATAATGTTAGTTTGAAGACATTTGTGGTGTTATCTAGTTACATTTGTGGTAATGTCTTAGTGGAGCTAAAATTATTACAGGTTATTTGTAATAAAAATGTGGTTTCAGGACCCAGGAGGGAAAGTTAAAAAAAAAAAAAAAAAAACCTATAGCGGCGGGCAAAAACTGCTGCTAAAGGACTAAAATTATGAAATAATTGAAGACCTATAGTGGCGTTTATCACCCGCCGCTAAAGCTTCAAACATATAGCGGCGGGCAAAACCGCCGCTAAAAGGTACATAGGGTATGTTGTACATGAAGCCCTATAGCGGCGCTTATTGACCGCCGCAATAGGTGACAACATATAGCGGCGGGCTTATCCCGCCGCTAAAAGGCCACTTGACCCGAATGGCAACCTCATATGGCGGCAGTTCTTAGCCCGCCGCAATAGATAAAAAGCGCCGCTAAATGGCAGATCTATTGCGGCACCGCAAGGCTGGCGGGTAGAACCGCCGCAACATCCCCCGCCGCTATAGGCCAAATGGACCTTTAGCGGCGGTTTTTGGCCCGCCGCAATAGGCCAGTTTTTTTGTAGTCATCACTTATTTTTAGAAAGATGATGAGGTGGGTTATAGTGTGTTTTTAACCATTGGATTTAATAAAAATTAATAGTTTAAAAAAGGGTAAAATATCATTTTCGTCCCTAAACTATCACAAAAGTTCGTTTTTCGTCCCTAAACTTTCAAAAGTTCTATTTTTGTCTCTAAACTTTTCCAAACATAATGATTTTCATCCCTCCCACATCAGCACTCTGTCAAGCCACGTCAACACTCTGTCAGAACTTTTGAAAGTTTAGGGACGAAAATAGAACTTTTGAAAGTTTAAGGATGAAAAACGAATTTTTGTTATAGTTTAGGGACGAAAAACGAACTTTTGTGATAGTTTAGGGACGAAAATGATATTTTACCCTTTAAAAAATATATAACTTTTTCAAAGTTATACTAGGTGTAACTTAAACCCATCTATATATATATATATATATATATATATATATAAACTCCACCACTATATATAGAATTTTAAGTTTGTTAGAAGTTGATATGGAAAAAAGAAGGTGTTTACGTTTAACTTAAATACTTATTAATTTCTTCTCAAAAAAAATATATTTATTACGTTATTGGCAATTTTTTTTACTCAATCCAAAAAAAATTGAGAGATACTACGTCTACAACAATTTTACAACATTTTTACAACAAATCACAGGTGGTTAGTTGTTATTGGTTCAAATTTGAAACTAACACTAAGATTACTTTTTTGTCCCAACAATAACAACTAGTAACAACTTGCTACTTAGGATTTGTTGTAAAAATGTTGTAGAAATGTTGTAGACATATCATTTCTCAAAAAAATTTGTAACTCAGTATGAACAAATAACGTTGCAATCTTTTGTTTCTTATGGCTAGTAATCAAATTTAAGTTAAATTAATCATAAAAGATTAGATGACAAATTTATATTGTAACCAATTTAAGATTTTTAATTTTTTATAAACTTAGAAATTATAGGAGAATATTTTGTTACAAATATCTATTTTTTTAGATCTAAAAGATATAAATAAATAATTATTGTTGCTATTTTTGGTTTCTTACTATATGGCTGTGTAGTAATATAATTTATGTAAAAATAAATAGTAAAAAAATATATTGATAATAAAGTGATTAATTGAAGAATTTATTATCAACTTAGAAATTATAGAAAAAGATAAGAAAAAAAATTATATCTAGTTTATTTTTATAAATCTAAAAAATTACTCAATTTAGTGAGGGAAAATATCACATGACACATTAATTTGACTGTAAATCAGTGTCATGGGCGGCTAGCCATATATATATATATATATATATATAATATAAAATTTTTATCTGTTTTGACCCTCTAAAATAAAATTTTGAACAATCTGGTCCTTTTTTTTTTTTTAAGCACAACTAAAATAACCTTAAATATAAGCCTCTTACTAATATCTTAGCATTAAAAAAAAAAAGAAAAAAAAAAAGAAAAAGAAAAGAAGGAGGCCCAACAACAAGCCAATTTAATCTAAACCTTGAAAATAAAAATTAGTTGTTGAATCTAAAGTGCTTTTTATTTGTTATTTGTTGAGTGAAGACCGGGCGCATAGAACAGGCCAAGAGTGATTAAGTGACGACAAAAGCAAACGTTAACACAATAAAAATTAGTATCTATTTGGGAATAATTTATCTAACTTTTTGCTAAAAGTATTAAATAAGTAGGAACTCACATGAGACCCGCAAATATTCGAAAAAAAAGTGAAGCAATAAGTTGGCTTATAATCAAGACCCAAACACACATAATACAATTACAAAGAATAATAGTTGTCAATGTTGAGTTGAATTGTTAAATACAAAAATTGTAAAGACTTAAAACAAACTAATAGATAAAAGAATTTTGAGCAATAATAATTAAAGTTCACTTAGCAACAATAATTAATATGTTTATTGTATTCGAAAACAATGGATGATTTCCAAGATTTCATCTTAGCAAAAATTAGTATGTTCATTATATTATGAAACTATATGTCAAATAAACTAATAGTTTATGTAGGGATAAAGGCCCAAAATTGTATATTGGGCCTTAGGCCTCATCCGAAGACACGGGTATGTCCGAGGAGGAGCAAATAACCGTGAGAGATTTCAAGTTTAAAGTCTTGTAAGGAAGGAACGGATGGAGAGTGATCCGAGGAGTAACTCCTCCTCGGACATGATGAATACGGTTCAAATCTGTATTCTAACAACCTAGGTGACCCTCTAGAAGGCTCTCACGATAAGGATGTGCATCATACACATATAAGAGCAATAAGATCTCAGAAATATTTAAGGAAAAATTGCTACCACTGCATTAAATGCACTGCATCTACTTTTCTGGTCGCATTTATGTGGAGAAGACACCTGAACAGTGATGTCTTGGCTACCACAACTCACAGAGAGCCAAAAGAGATGTCTGATGGGACAGGTACTCAAGTGAGGGCTTAGATGATCAACAAGTATAGGGTCAAGATGGTCCAAAGGGGAGCTATATAATGTGAGAGACTCTCCATAAGGAAGGGATCGAAAACTGGAGAAAATACACTGTAGCAATCAAAGTTGCACTTGTAATCAATTCTGTTGATTTATACCAAGATTGCCCCCTCGGACAATGAATTCATTCAGTTTTATGTGCTCTGATTCTTGCTTTATCATCTTTTAAATCCATACTAGCCGTTGTTAGAGCATTCTCATCAGGTTTGTTATATGTGTTAAATGCTATAATATTTGGCATTTGACACATGAAATCCCAAAATATGAGTTTCATCAGGTGTTTTATATGTGCCATTTTTTTGCAACATGCTACAGTACGCTCTCAAATTTGAGAGCGTACTGTACACCTTTACTATAATTTATATTACTTTTTTATTCTCGCTGGGCCCACTTCCTCTGTCTCCTCATTCCTTCACCGAATTGGATCTGCTCTCTCTCTCTCACTTCATTTCTTTGCTCTCTCTCTGTACTCCACGTCACTGCCTCCCTCTCCGACGAAACCCAGGAACATCAAGCCACGCCACGCCACAGGAACCCGACATACACTCTCAGATCGCCGTCCACCAACACAGCCACACGAACCCGACCCACCACATCCACAACAACCCATGGCCTAATCACCACGCCACGCCGCCGAGCTTGTCGTGCCATCCACCACGTCATCGGAACCTCCCACCATCGGATTTCTCTCAATCGGCTTGCAGTGGTGGGTTTTGCTTTTGGGTTTGTTTGATTTGGGATGTGGGTTTGTTTGATTTGGTTGTGTTTTTTGCCGTGCCGATCTCTCTAGTTGTGGGTTTTTTTTTTTTTTTTTTTGCTGCAATTTGGGCTGATCTGATATTGAGTGATTAATTGTAGTGGTTGTGGGTTGATTGTGGTGGTTATTTTTTGGGTTGTTGTGGATTTTTTTTTTTTTTAATAAGGTGGTGTTGGTGGATGTGGATTTGTGCCGGTGGTGGCTGTCGGTGTTGTTGTGGCAGTGGTTGTTGGTGGCCGTTGTTGCAGCAGTGGTGGTTGTGCCGTTGTTGTTGTTGATGATGATGAGAACTGGAGAGGAGTTTAATATATTATTTTAATATGTTGTAAATATTATTTTAATGTATAGAAGTGAAAAATAGAACATCTGATAAATAAGATGTTGTAAAATGATGTGGTAAAATAGTAAAGTAGGTTTTTGGTGTGTTAAAATGACATTTTTTATAGAAGAGCTGATGAGAATGCTCTTAAATTCATAGAGGGCTTAGTTCTTTGACCTACTCTCTATAAATTTATTGTACTAGACTCATTAGGCCAATATCCCATATCTTTTGGGCTTAGGCTGTAAAACGAGACCCTACAGTTTATATTTTATTTTTTTGCGAATATTATAGACAAATTTGTAATAAAGAAACATCGAAAACCACAAGGTTCATTTTTTATTTAAGATTTATCTTCTTATTGGGCTCCTAAAAAAAAATTCTAAAGCCGCCACCGGTCAGTGTCACTACTTTTCAACACACAAACAGTAGGCCAGTTGGCCTGCCTTCAAATCTAGCTGATATTGAATCGAATCATGTAAAAGAAATTTCATCCATAGAAGAAAGAATCTAATTCTCCACCATTCCCTTAAGTGCCGAATATTGACATATGGTACAAAAAATGATTCCTGCACGGTTCACTTTAAAATCCTCAGGAACTGGGTCTAGCACCATTAGGTGTTGTATGCAGAACATTAAGTAATGGAAGGCAAAAGTGAAAGGTGCAGTTGGTGTGGGGTGCAACTACTTGTGCCCCCAGAAACCAAAAGCATTCAATGTTCTGTATGCAATGGCATAACTCGGGTTCAATCAAATGATCGTTGGGTTCAAGTCCAGGACTCAATTAGCCATACAGCAAATCGGTTTAAAGACCTTGTCATTTGTCAATACAGTGGTTGCTGGATCGGTAAACAGCTATCCAGCATGGAATGCCCAAGTTTATGGTTATTATCCTCAGCTGCCACCACCGCGACCATCACCACCATTGATGCCTCCTAACCCGCATGGGAGGAAGCGAGCCCTGCTATGTGGAGTTAGCTATTATGGGAGTAGTTACAAACTCAAAGGAAGTGTGAATGATGTTAGGTGCATGAGATACTTTTTGGTTGAAAAGATGGGTTTTCCCAACGAGTCCATACTCATACTCACAGGTACTAATTAGAGAATCTAATGGATAAATTGGAATGACAGTTCAAAATAATTAGGAAAAACATTTGGATGTTTAAATTTTTCTATATTGTGCTGATATCAGTCAGGACCAACAGTTAGTTCGCACATACATACCAAAGCTAGGACCAACAATTTCATACAAGGTACTGACTTATAAAATTGATGTAATAACACAATCCACACGCATCAATTTTCAACTCAATTATCCTCATTGAAAAGAAACGTCCTCCTTTCAAAAGAAGTTTTTAGTGCCAACCATCTTTGGACTAAACAATATCTCAATTTGATGTAAATGTGTGGACTGCGTTTAACTATTAAAACAAAGAAGTTCCAAGGACATTTCATGAGCACTACTTAACAACTTATAAGCTTCTTTGACAAATTAAATGTCTAAGCTGTCACCTAGTTACCAAGTACGAGTAACATTCTAAGTTAAGAACCTGTAGATCAATGAAAATGCAGGTGAGCCTATCATTATATATAATCATATTAGCTAGGGGCCAATATCTGATAGTTATGTTTGAACTGAAATAATTAATTTTATTTTAATATTTAATAGAATTCTAATCTTGAATCATGAACGTAATCAACAAACTAACTAGCACTACAAATTCTAGCCTAGTAATAGCTGGACTTTAAATCTTTCTAGAATAAACAAGATTAGTGACTCGTGGTCTCAAGGGAATCTGGATCAAAAATAAATATTTTACCTTCCCAAAATGAAAAACCAAAAGAGAAACAAAAGTAAATTATGCTATTTATTCGTATCCTTCCTGCTAACATTTTGAACAACCTGCAGAGGACGAGACAGACCCACTTAGGATCCCAACAAAACATAACATCCGAATGGCCTTAAAATGGTTAGTCCAGGGGGTTCAGTCAGGTGATTCATTGGTCTTCCATTTCTCGGGCCATGGCTCAAGGGAGCGTGACAAAAACATGGATGAGATTGATGGGTACGACGAAACACTATGCCCTGTTGACTATGAGACTCAGGGGAAGATAATTGATGATGAAGTGAATGACACCATCGTTAGGCCAATAGCCCGTGGTGCCAAACTTCATGCCATTATCGATGCCTGCCATAGTGGAACCGTACTTGATTTGCCTTTCCTGTGCAGGATGAATCGGTATGATACTTGTTTTATAGTAATGATTCTTGATTAGTTGATCATATTGAAAACAAAAGTGAAAAGGGAGTTCAATTGGACGCCAACGATTTTGCACCCTTGGTACGTATATAGATTTTCGTGAGCTATGATTACGGCATTTTAAGGAAAATTATATTTTAACCTATTATTTTATAGTTTGAGTGTATTTCAAATTAAAATTTCAGAAGTTACAAACCCTATAATTTGTGGAATTTCAAATTATTCCTTATAATTTCATAAATTACAAATTAAACCATGAACTTTTGAATTTGTTTCAATCCAATTCATCTCTTTGGGGGGAATGTGCAAAATAAATATGGAAATGATTTGTATATAGTTAGTTAGGCAACGCTTGAAACTATAATGGAAAGTAGACATCTCGAGTTTTAGAAAATCGAGATCTATTTACATAAATCTCGAGTTTTAGAAACTCGAGTTCCATGCAAAAATTTTTTTAGTTTTATCGCCCCTATAGTGACGTTTTTAAGTCCTATAGTGACGTTTTAAAGCCCTATAGTGGCGTTTTCCTGCAAATTTTTTTCATAAGTGTTCAATACCAGGTTCAGGGAGCTCTATAGTGGCGTTTTTATGCCCTATACTGATGTTTTAAAACCCTATAGCGGTGTTTTTCTGCTAAATTTTTCTATAACTCCATTTTTAAGCCCTATAGTGACGTTTTTAAGCCCTATAGCGGCGTTTTCCGAACTCGAGTTTTTAAAACTCGATTTTCTCTTGGATTTTTTTTACAAATCAAGCCTTAAAAACTTGATTTTTATCTTGGAACTCGAGTTTTAGACACTCGAGATGCTAGTTTTCAATTTTCTTTTGCAACGTGACAACTAACTAAATTTTTTAATATTTATTGTTATTTAGAAAAAAAATTCCATCTCTTTGTGTCTCTCCATCACCGATCTCGTTTCTCAAAATTTGAATCGAAATTGATCTAAAGATTCATAATTTTAATTTTTCGTTAGCATTTTCTTACGTTTTGGGCTAGTATAATCATTTTTGTGTATATAATAAAATCTGAATTAGTTGGAGAATATTTTACTAAGTATTTCTTAGATTAAATAATAGATAGTGATGACCATGTATTGTTAAATATTGGTTATTTTAGTGCACATTGTAATTAATAGTATGTATTTTAATATTGTGTATTTTTTTCTGGTCATAGGCGGCCTTAAGGTCTATTTGTTTAGACTTTTTGGAAGACTAAAATGACGTTTTTAAAATTTGTTTTGCAACCATTACCCTTCAAAGTTTTTTTTATTTTTATTTTTTATAAACACTCGTTCTAAATTCAAAACACAGTTTTTCAACAGTTTATACAAATGCACCCTTAATGTGACAAACTTGTATTTTGAGTTTTGATAATGGAAAGGTTCCTACTTTTTACCTGTTAAAATATTGGTTTGGCTTATTAAAATTCAATATATTTTGATTATATGTATATGTTGTGTTGGTGTGAGGTGTACAAAGTAGGGAACTTGAGAGAGTGCAAGTGTCTTGGTGTAGTTCACCTTCCTCACACAAACTCCATTCTAAATATTCTTGCAGCAACATCGCCTGCTTGTTTTTGTTCTCATGGAGGGCTCTGATCCATCTTTATCATCAGGTGTGTTATGTCGGCGTCCTCATTTATTTGATAAATATAGTGTATGATTCTTGAGAGTTTGGTAAATGCTTCATTCCTTATATTTGTTATGTGGAACTCGGTACAAATTTTTTCAACTTTATGTGGAAGTTAGTACAAGAATTTCAACTTTTTAAACTTAAAAATTTTATGGTTTAGTTTGAAATTTCTCCTAGACTATTGGGTTTAAATGATAACTTATAAAACTATAAAGTTTAATTTAGAATTTTTATAAATTATAATATGTAAAATGTAATTTCGTCTACATTTTATTTTACTTAAGGGAAAAGGAAAAAAATACAGAAAAAAATTCTTGGCTTCGGGGTTGTAGCTTTGCCCCATAGGAAAACCAACCTTGCAAAGCACTAGCTTTCTTTATATTATTTCTTTAAGAATTAAATTCTTTTCTGTTTCTTAGTACTAATTCATGCCCTTTTAGTTTTTTTTACCCAAACTTTAAGCAATTGTAGCTGTTGTAAATATAAATTTTTTTTAAACAGGTTAAAAAAAAATATAATCACTTCTATATCTTTTTCTTTCCCCCTTTCACATTTAGCAAATAGTCTTTAGAGTCAGCGTTATTAAGTATAAATAAGCATACACAAGGTTTGCATTCTTCAAAGGAGAAGGTGTGAATTCAGGGCCGCCATTCGTACAAGCTTTGAGGTCGGTGTAGGGCTCTGAATATAACTTTTCTACAAAGTTATGCTCTAGCATTTTGAAGGGTGTCAATTTATTAACAGTTATATCAATAAGCATAAGTCAAAAGTTTCTCATTCTATATATCCCCGCCGAAAATAAATTATGCTAGATTTCATACATATTCAATGAATTCGGCTCAGTAAAGAGTGTCTATATAGCTAGCTAGCTAGCTCTTTGGCCAGGAAAATTTATAGGCAAAAATGGAAAAAACAGCTACAAGCAAACGGTGCAATACACAATATTCAGCAACAAAACCGGAGTCAAAATGCAAATGTATTGTCCCAACAGGTGGGCAGTCAGGTGACAACCAAGAACGGCATCATCGGTTTTCACAATTTGTTAGAAATTTTGCTGAGAGGTTCAAGAATAAGTTGTCAAGCAGTGGTGAAAGCACAAATGTTTCTTCAATGAATGTTAAGCCATCTGGTACAGGTTCTGCAGAGACACACCCAAGGAAGAGGGCATTTCTTTGTGGGGTTACTTATAAGAATAAGAAATACAAGCTCAAGGGAACTGTTAATGATGTGAAGTCCATGAGGAAATTTTTGATTGATAAATATGGTTATCTCGAAGAGTGCATTCGCGTCCTCACAGGTAAATACCAATTATTATTTGTCTATATGATCTGAATATTGGTGCTTTTACACACATACAACATATATGCATGTATGCCATCCACAAGTTTCCTAAATTTTAATACAAACATATGGGCTACTATTTCCTCAATTGTTTCCTTTGGATATCTTTCCTTATTGTTATGTGATTGTTCACATGTTTATTGGAGTTTGTACTCCCTTTGAAGTTTTAGGACAATGCAAGAGTACTGAAACCAAGCCAACAAGAACTGCTACAAACACCGAATAAGCCACCCAAAAAAACACACACTCACATTTCAAATAGGAAATGGAGATTTGGACCATGATTCTCCATAAAGGAAACTAAACAATGACACTGGGTTATAAAACTCTTAATTTGGTAGCATGTTAAGGTACTAGCTAGCTATAAATTGTATTGGTCTGGTATGGTTGCATTGGTTATCTCATGGGCTCAATTGTTAGCTGTAGCTGATGTAGACAGGTTGTAACTAAGAGATTAGGTTGTGTGCACATGCTTAAATAGAAGTAGTTAGTTTGTTAGTTGACGGTTAGAACCTGTTAACAACTAAGCAGTTACTCATAAGCTGTTACTGTGGTTTACTGCAATTGTATCCATATAAGGAGAGTCCTGTACTGGAATGAACCATATATGATGATGACTAATACTGAATTAGCTCTCTTTCGGAGGCTTAACTAGTCTTTACCTCACCCTTAAGCACTTAAGAATCCCTTTGTTCTTATCATAGGAAAATTTTAAAGCAGTTTGCCTATGGACACACTCAAACCTTAGTTAAACCTAGCTATACTCAATTTTACAACATGCATGTTTGATTGTCTACTTATAATTGGATTACAAGACTTACAAATAGGGCTACAACAGCTACTTACTGAAGAAATGAATTTTGGTGTGCTAATTACAAAACGACGCTTAAGCATGTTATAGATTTGAGTGTGTTGCTAAAATTTTCTTTTGAAAAAGTCGTAAAATGATAAATAAAGAATATGCTTGACTTACCCTAAAATATTTCTAGTATATATATAACAATATCAAGATATCATAAAGTGATAAATATAGAATATGCTTCACTTGTCCTATCAACTTCTCCTAAAATATTTCAAGAAATATATATATATATATATATATATATATATATTATTTTCATGTTATTTTTTAATCTTGTTAGCAACTAAATTTTTATGGGTAACAAAGCATTTTTTTTTCTTTTTTTTTTTCCCCTCAACTAGTTTAGCTTTTAGAGTTAATCCAAGGACAAAATGAAAGACAATTTTTTGAAAATAAAACAAAAAAAGACGAAGGATTTTTAGAAGTTTTATGATATGATATCATATATTTAATGCTTTTACATTGATTACTTTCCAGTAATGTATTTGTATCATCGAAATATTTATATATAAAATTCCACTACTATATATATATATATAAAGCTGTTTTTTTTTTTTTTTTTACATAAAATATTTTCTTGAAAAAAAGTTTTTAATGGAAATTATTTTCTAAAAATGAGTTGTTTTTCTTGTGTTTGGCTATGACTCTAAAAAGGATTATAAAAGTGTTTTATGTCATTTGACGTGTACCAAAAATTATCAATATTTCATGCATGTACGGTGGTGATGGCAGCATTGACAAGAGTGTGTGATGACGGTGGTGTTGTAAAATAGCGAAAGCTCAAATTACTAAGATTGATTGTGAAAATATTTTAAATTTGTAAAAGATCTTCAAACTAACAATAAGAACAAAGAAAATTAATCCAAAAGAAAATAGACACAAAACACCAAGATTTACATGGTTTGGCAATAGCCTACACCCACGGGCGACAATGAACAAATTTTACTATAACAAATTTTGGGATAATACAAATTGGTGTAGAGACACTCTCACAAACCCAAATTCCAAATACACTCAAATAACTCTCTCTCACAAATACAAAACCAAAGAACCAAAGGTTCACAAATACAAAACCAAAGAACCAAAGGTTCACAAATACCTAATGCGAATTGCGCACAAACTAAAGAGAGAGCCACAAAGCAAATCTAAAAGTTGCAATGCACCAAGAGAGAGCAAATCACCAAACTGTAGAACCAAGTAGCAACAAACTTCTCTCTCTATTCCAAATTGCAACCCACAAATATAAAAAAACTAAAATAAAAGAGAGCCTCTTTTTCTCACACCCACACAACCTTCTCTTTCTCTCTAATTTTTTGTAGTAGCACTATGCTTATATAGGAGACTTGAGTCTGCTAGTATATTCAAAACCAAGGACTAGACTTCTTTTCTACATACAAAATGAGAATTACTCCTATTCCAAATAGAACTCAAAATCAAGTGATAAACAAGACTTCTAATAAAGCTTGATAACTTCAAACAACAGTAATCCAAAAGGAATAAAATTCATTTCTTATCCAAATCCAACAAGGAGTCGAACTCCTAATTCAAGCCATATTCTACTGACGGTGGTGACCGATGACTATGTCAAAGATAGTGGGGTGGTGGGTAGCCATGATATATGGTGTGCTAGTGGCAAAGTTGGTATGGTAGCGACGGTGGTGATTACAATATATAGTATGGTGGCGTTGGGTGTGAAAGTAGTGGAACATGGTGATATGGGTGTTGTAACAGTGGTGTTGTGGGTGAGGTGGGTGTGGCAGTAAAGGGGTTGTTGTGATGGGGCTGGTAGTATAGCACCATTGTGGTGGTGGTGGTGGCAACAATAGCAATAAAAGTATGGTGGTATCCACATTCTGCAATAGCATGACTTTAGTGGCAGTGGTTGTAGTGGGAGGAACTGATGGCGATTAAGGTAATATTAGTGGTGAAAACATGGTGGAGATAATGACGATGGTGGTGGTGTGGTGGTGGTTATAATGCCAAAATGAATGAAGGTGGTGACTAGTGAGTACACAAAGGAAGTAATAGAAAATGTTATTTATTTATTTATTTTTCTAAAAAGCGGTTTTTTTTTCCCCCTAGTTCTCAAAATTAGAAAACTTTTATTGCCCTATTTTGGGTTTTTTTTTATTGACTTTGAAAATATTTTCGAAGGATTTTTTTTGTTGCATTAAACACTATAAAAATGTTTTCCATGTAAAAAAAAAATAGGGTGTTGTAATAAAATAATTTTTTTTTGATATGATGTAATAAAACAATTTATTCTAGATGATTCTAATCACCTTAAATATTGAACTTTGTTTGTTCTTAGGATTAGTAAGGTTATCATCTCCAGTTGATTATTATTATGCATTCCATTTTATATTAATGTGTGCTTATCAAGTTAGTAATATTTCATTCATTAATTTAATTTTCCTTTCATTCATTAAGCAAAAATTCTATTTAGACCCTTGTGCAATTTATCCTCACAAATATGTAGTTCACCACAGTAACGGGAATCCAAATCTTAAAATAAAAGCAATAAACACAAGTCACAATTTATTTTTGAAGTAGAAAATTATAGAAAGAATCTTTTCAAAGGAAAACTACTCCGAGAATCCAATCCCGTAAAAAACTCACTAAGGAAAGAAAGTTACAACAGCCTCTTAATTATGATAAGCAAATCTTAAGTAAATTATCAATAAGACATTAAAAGTTTTTTAAGCGAACCTCAAATAGGTAAAACGATATTTTTAAATTACAATTTTTTAAGTGAACCACACGTAGGCAAAGCGACATTTTTCAAATTACAGATAAGTTATTCAAACCTAAATATAAATGGGTTTATTGTAATTACCCCTTAAAAAGATGTGCATATAATGTTTTTGCTTCAATTTTTGCCTCTAAGCTAGAATTTCAACACTTCTCTCATTAATTTATTTAGAGAAAATAGTCTAGAAGATTAAGCCTATCAAGCTGGTTCTGGGATCATGAATTGGGAAAGCACTAATCACAATTGTATTATATCTCTGAAAGACTATTCACAATTAAAACTTCATCTGCTAACCTCCATGTAAAGCCTTCTTTGTTGGCTTTATTTTTTGGTTCATGCAGCCAAGTTGTATCTCCCTTGATAACTAGTTGATGTGTTTCTTTCTTTTCTTTTCTTTTTTTCTTTTCTTTTTTTTTTGCCCCCTCAACATATAATCCACAATTTGTCATTGGTAAAAACATTAATACCATAATACAGAAGAAGAAGAAGAAAATTTTAGTCCAACGAAGAAAAACATACTAGAATCTTTGAAATGGCTTGTGGAGGGTTCAGAATCTGGAGACTCATTGGTGTTCTACTTCTCTGGACATGGCTTACGGCAACCTGATTTCAATGACGACGAGCGTGATGGGTTCGATGAAACTATTTGTCCTGTTGATTTTATGCAAGAGGGCATGATTCTTGATAATGAAATAAATTCCACCATTGTTTGGCCACTCAAGAAGGGTGTCACACTTCATGCAATCGTCGATGCTTGTCATAGTGGAACTATTCTTGATTTGGAACACATCTACAACGGAGAAAGGTTTGTAATTTTATTTATATATCACTTCTACACTTTAATTAGTAAAAGTAAAATGTCACATGTAAATAAATTAATTAGTGTTTAGACGTGATAATAAAGATCAATTATCATGAAATAAATATATAAATTTAATTCCTACTCCATCTATATAAAAAATTGTAAAGCATTGACGATTATGAAATTTTGAGTACTAATTTATAATTAGTAGTTGGAAAACATTGATTGTATACAGTACAAATTGTAATTGTTACTTTTGTCGCAGAAATGAATGGGACGATAACAGCGCTCCGTCAAAAGCTAGAAAAAGTACAAGCGGTGGAATTGCAATTTGTCTCAGTGCTTGTGATGATGATAAAATGGCTGCCGATACCACTGTAAGAAAATTTCGTAATTCAGTATTCCAAGTTTCTTTTCTTATTTTTTATTTATGGTAAATCACTTTCACATATGCGATTAAGAATAACCATAATTATTTCTCAAAAACAGGAATAACCATAATTAGATACATATACAGTAACAATAACAAATAAAGTCTTATTCTCAAAATTTTGGGGTCGGCTATAGATCATCAATAGGTTAGTTAGGATTGACCATATGTATTATTTTTCTCCATTCTACTCTATTTATAATCATATTCTCTTTTACTTTCTTAATTACCATGTTTTTTTTATATATCATTTCCATTAGTGTGATTTTTGGTTTTCCTCTTTTTTGTTCTCTTATCTTGGATAAACTTGCTCTTTTTTATTGATGCATTAGTTACTATTCTTTGAACTCATCGAACTATCTTTAGTGACTCTCTCTCATCTTTTCATCAATAGCGACTACTCTTAACTTTAAGCAAATTTTTTCATATAAAACCTTATATTTCCCTATTTTTCCACATATTCATCTTAACATTCTCATTTCAGCTACACTCATTTCATAAGCTTGTTGTTTTTTAACAGCGCAACATTCGGTACCACAAAGCATAGCTAGTCTTATAAAATTTTTCATTTAACTTAATAGGCATTCTACAATTGCACAACACTCTAGATGCTCTTTTCCACTTAATTCACTATGCCCTTATCCTATAATTCATATCATTTTCAATCTCTCCATTTTTTTATAAATTATTTATCCAAGATGTCGAAAACTATCGCTTTTTAGTATCTCTTAACCATCAAGTCATATTGCCATTTTCCATTTCTATTTTAATTTAGTCATACTTAATTGGCGCTTTTAGATTTTAGAGTGTCTCACCAATTTCTAACTTGGCATCAACTTCATTTTTAGTTTCATCTACTAAAACTATATCCTTTGCAAAAGCATACACCAAGAAACTTCCTCATGCATCGATTTAGTGAGTTCATTCATCACTAGTGCAAAGAGATATGGACTTAATGATGACCCTTAATGCAAACTTATAGTAATAGGAAACTCACTTGTGGTTCCTTCACTTATTCTTACGCTAGTTACCACTTCATTGTGCATATCCATAATCAGTTTAATATACTTTAGAGGAACTCCTTTTTTTTTAGCCAAAACCCACTCCATAACCTCTTTAGGAACCCTATTATATGATTTCTCTAAATCAGTTAAAACCATATGAAGATATTCACAAGTTTCTCTATATTTTTCCGATAGATATCTATAAGTAAAAAAAAAAAAAAAAAAATTCCATGATATATAATCCTAGCCTAAAACCAAATTGATTCTCCAATATTGTTGTTTCATGTCTTAAACTATGTTTAATCACCTTTTCCCTAAGTTTCATATGTTGCTTATAAGTTTAATTTCATGGTAATTAGTACAGTTTTAAATATTTGTTCTTATAAATAGGTATATATTAAAGTATTTCTATTTTCTCCTCCACTCAATAGACATTTTATTAGCACTTAAGATTTTATTGAAAATGTTTGTCAACCAACATACATGTACCCATATCACCCAATCACTTCTAAACTTCAATGGAGATTTCATCCAGTCCCATGGATTTTCCAGTTTTCATCCTTCTTAATGCATCCTTTGCCTCAGTCATCCTAATTCTTCGAATGAATTTATGATTTCTAACCTCCATTGGGTTAGCCAAATTACTCCAATGTCCAATCAATCATATTGTCTGCATAAAAATTGGTTGTCAAAATTACTTTTCCATCTCTCTTTAATTTGGTCTTCTTTCACTAACACTTCGATATTCATTTTTATTTCACTGTACACCATTCAGGAATCTTATTTTCATCTTTAATGCACCAAACTTGTTATATAAGTTATCATGAGCATATTTTGCTTGTTGGACAACCTTTTTTGTCTTCCTCTTAATCACTTTATACTTTTCTTAAGCAACATTGTCTCTACATTTAGGTAGCTTCTATAGCTCTTTCTCTTTAATTTAATTACTGCTTGAACCTTTGTACTCCACCACCAAGTCATTTTAGCTGGTCACCCACATCCTCTCTCTCTCTCTCTCTCTCTCTCTCTCTCTCTCTCTCTCTCTATATATATATATATATATATATACATATATAAAGGGTATATTTTTATTGTATTATATACTAACATAATAAATTTGAATTGAGCCTTTTATATTTTTCAAGTTAAATCAACGAATTTGCATGTAAATATAAATGTTACAAAATTCCCTCCTTCCCCAACCCCACCAAAAAAAAAAAAAATTTAATACAAAATCAGATTATAATTAGAAGCCTATTTAATTGATACAAAATCAGAGTGTAACTAGAAGCCTATTTGGCATGAAATTGGAGATTAAACCAGAAGCATATTAGAGTATATGATAAACTCCGTAGGCATGCAAGCAAGATCACGTACATGGTTGTAACAAATTGTTCTATTTTAATTTCTTATTAATTTGTTATGAGACTAGGGCAACATTCTATGTGAAAATTTGTCTGCCCCGAAGAAAAGTTTTTTACAGATTATATTACCATTAAAACGTGCAGGCTTTCACGGGAAATGCAATGGCTGGTGCAATGACTTACCTTATGATTGACACGATCAGGAACAATGCCGAAGTAACATACGGACTCCTACTGGATAAAATGCATGAGATGGTTGAACAGTTTAACAATAAATCATGCCTCGGAAAGTTCTTACCACGAGTTTTATATCACAGAAAAATACAGGTTGGATTCCCTCGTATGCATACAAAATGAGTTTGTTAATTGTTTAAAAATGTTTTGTCTTTTGCTTTTTTTTTTTTTTTTTTTTCCTTTTTCTTTTTTTTAAATTCAACTTTTAGATTTATTTTTTAAACGAACTAACTTTTAGGACATAAAAATTATCAAAAATATATCTTTTGATAAAAAGAGACATAAATTTAAATTTATTTGTCCATTATTTCACTTTGAGCCACCTCAAAATATTTTCCAATCTCTTTTGATAAACACAATAGAATTTCAATTTATTGTGTCACTTTCATAATAATTGCATTTATAATCAGAGCAAAAAAAAAAACCAATCAATTTTTTCGTGTAGACAGAATTTGAAACTCAAAACTCTTATTTAACGACAAGACAATTTACTAGCTGCACTAACTAGATCTTACTTGTCCAATTTTAGAAGAAAATGACCAATTAATTCTTTTATAAAAAAGATTCTCAAAAAAAAAAAAAAAAAAAACTTTTATAAATAAAATAATAATAATTATGTTACATACAAATATACCCGTGGGCCATGTCCTTTATTTTATTCGAGGTTTAATACTTGAAAGTTTATAAAGGCAATTTTGAAAGGCTCTATTTTTTTTAAAGACAAATTATGCAATTATATTATGTGAAAAAGTTAACAAACAAAATGGAACGGGGAATTACAATTTCTTTTATTTTTTTAGTTTAATTTCCTTATTTTTTTAGTATTATATTATAATTAAGCTAAAATCTGCATTGTACCTTTAAAATTTACTCTTTTTTATTGAGAAATAAAATTTACTTGAATTGTCATTTTTATCTTTAAAGTTTAGTTTATCTTATTTCAGCTCTTAAATTTTAATATTCTTGTCAAGATGGTCATTTTGTCTATTTACATTTATAAAACTGATACTTTCACATATGTGATACATCGTCATTTTAATGGCAATTTTATGGATAAAAATAGACAAAAGGACCAGTTTGACCCCCCGCCCCAGAAAAAATTAAAGTTTGACAACTAAAATAAATTTGTATAAATAAGGACTAAAATAAATTAAACTTAAGGACCAAATAGATAATTTACTCAAATTTAAAGAAAGTAATTTGGATTTTGGACTATAATAACTATTTCCGAAAACTGACCAACTATAAATGCTTCATATAATTTTATTAGTCCTAAAGCATTGTTTCTATGCATATGGGTTTTATGGAGGAGTGCAGAATGCTCTGCTATCATCGTCGGAAACGTTTGATGTTTACGAGAAGAAATTTCTGCTGTAAATCCTATGCGATGGAAGGGTGTAAATCACGAAGAGATCTCTGCTGCAAATCTTGTGCAGAGTGGGAAGTGAGAATCAAAACAAGCTGTAATTGTTAAGACGAGTGTTCTTTCTAATAAGTAAAATGAATAAATTTTGAAAATTAATGAGCAGTTGGCACTATGGCTAATGCATGCCCTTTACAACTTTTATGCTGAATTTTAGAATTGGGGTGTAAAGAAGGAAAGACGCACTACAAAAAAAAAAAAAGGACTATCCCAGCACAAGTGATTACATGTTCTCATTTAACTTTTTCTTTTTCCTCCTATTTTTACTATCTATTTTATTATCCAGTTTTAATTATATTATTAAAATATTTTTTAATTTACATATAGTTCATAATAAAATTGTGCATCATAAGGACATAATACTAATTTTATAAGTAAGAGTTATGCTTAATTTATTTAATATTTTATTTTAGATAGATAGTGAAGGAGTGGTGGGGTGTGAACTATAGAGATGAAACACCACGTACCACTAATGTGATTACCACTTGCCAATAACTCTTTTTTTTTTTTTTTGATAGGCTTGCCGCTTGCCAATAACTTTGAACCCCATAGTGATGCTTAATTGGAGTAATCTAACGAAATGTTTGAAAATAAAATGTGCGCTAAATATGGTCCATCACTTTTTTCTTTTTTGAGAATCAAATATGGTTTATCACTGAATTTGTATCACTTTGAAAATATTTATTTATATTGAGCTTTTGGTTATGTAAATGTGCGAATGGGAATCCATGAAACCAAAAAACAAAGGAAAAGCAGCTATGCTGTCCATCGTCGGCCACCGAATAAAGCATAGGGCATCACATTCTTTACAAAGTGATAGAATAAATTGAAAAGGGATCATATGGGTTCAATTGGTCGCTAATCATCGCAACCTTTTTGTGAAATAAATTTCGATAAACTATGGTATAAGTGTAGAACATATGAGGAAAAATTACACTTTGAACATTATTATTTGTGAGGGTTTCAAATTAATCCTTGTAATTTTGTGTGTGTATATATATATTAAATGGAGAAGAGTGATTCAAACCCTAAACCTCTCTATTAAAAACTCCAAAATAAATATCATTGACTCATAAGTTACAAATAAAGCACAATAATTTTGGGAGTTTAAATTAAATGTCATAGTTTCACAAATTAGACATTAAACCATGAATTTTTAAATCTCTTCTCTCTCTCCACCACTAATCGCATGGTTCAGGATTTTAATTAATTCAAACATAATTAAAAATTCATAATTTTATTTTTAAGTTATATAAAATTATATGGTTAAATAAGAAATCTCCCTAGACTATTGGGTTTAATTTAAAACTTAGAAAATTTAAATTTAAATTATAACTTATAATGTTTAAAATATAATTTCTTCAACATTTTATTTTACTTAATAAGAAAAAAGGAAAAACCTGTGGATTTGGCGCTTTGCCCATAGAAAGAAATACAAATTCTCTATACCACTCATTGTATTTCATTTTATGTTCCACTAATTATGTCATGCCATGTGTTTGATTTTTTTTTTTTTTTTTTCATTTAAACTTTGATTATTTTATAAGAAAATTCAAACAAATATGTAGTAAATTTTGATTGATATAACATAAAATAAAATACAAAAAATCATAAGCATAAAAGTTTTAGTTTTTTTTTTTTTTTTTTTTTTTTTAAAAGTGCATAGGTTGAGGCACTCTAAAAATGGAAGCAAGAGTCACATGCAAAAAAAAAAAAAATTGAAGCAATAGTACATGCAATCAGTGCAGCACAGTAACAAAAATGGAGACAACAATTCATTGTACAAAATGCAAATATAAGGTCTTGGTCCGGATATTCAAGTACCAACCAAGGACAGGATCAGTGGTTGCCACAATCAAGTAATTTTGCTCAGAGGTTGAAGAATGAAAAGGGAAAACAGATAGGTCTACATCAATATCCTATTCCAGCCCTCAGCCCTCATTCAAGCAGTGAAAGCCAAACGTTTTTTTCTCTGAATGTAAAGCTATCTCGAACAGGTTTTTGTGAGACACACCCAAGGAAGAGTGCACTTCTTTATGGGGTTACTTATCAGAAACGGAAATACGAGCTTAAAGGAAACAAGTCCATGAGAGATATGTTGATTATTAACTTTTTGGTTATCCAGAAAAATGCATTCGCGTCCTCCCTGGTAATTTCTAATTATTAATTATTAGTAGCAGTCTTATGCTGAGTTTCTAAATTCTAATACAAATATATTGGGAAAATTTTCCTCCATTCTTTAGTTTAGATAGTATGTAGGAGACAATCACAATGTCTTTATTTATTTTTATGGGTAAATTGCAAATTGCACATCTAAAGTTTGGAAATATTTAGATTTTACACCCTAAAGTTTTAGAATTTGGATTTTACTTCCTGAAGTTTGAGAGTGTTTGGATTTTACACCTTAACGTTTTAAAAATTGGATTTTAACCTCTAAAGTTTGGTATTTTTTGCATATTAAACTCCTAATTCTAAAATTTTAGGGTGCAAAATCCAAACATTCCCGAACGTTGGGGAGTAAAATCCAAACATAAAATCCAAATTTTGAAAAGCCAGGGTGTAAAATTCAAACATCTACAAACTTCATGAAGAAAAATCCAAATTCTGAAATTTCAGGGAATAAAATCAAAATACCCCAAAACTTTAGGAGTGTAATTTGCAATTTATCATATTTTTATTTGATTATTCACACAATAATCGGAGTTTGCATTCTCTTTGAAATTTGGAACAAAACATAACATACAAAGATTTAAGATCATAAAGGATTTTCTCTAACTGAATTCTTCATTTAACTGGTGAGGCAGAGGTAGGAGGATTGAGAGGGATAATTACACCTTATCCCCTTGTAAATAGTTAGAAAAGAATGTAAAAATAGTATTTTGGTTCATACATTTTGAAGTCACAGTTAATCGCATTCCTGTTATTTTAACTTACTATCAATTTGGTTCCTATCATCAACTCATTAACGAAAAGTGTATACACGGTTAATGGATTGCACCATTGCCATACTTTACACCTACATGACTTCTAAAATATTAATAATTTTAATTTTTTTTGTTGAATATTTTTTATATGTTAAATAAATTTTTAGTCATGTAGGTATTTTTTGTTAGTGCGTTAACAATAGAGATCAAATTAACTACAAGCTGTAAATAATAGGAACCAAGTTAATTGCTACCAAATTGACTATGACCTTAAAATGTACGGACCAAAATGATATTTTCACTAAAAGAAATTGTTTGTCATGGGTTCAAATTAATTTAACTTATAAAATCACTTGTTATCAAATAAGAGTGAGAGATTCAACCACTTACGGAAAAACTAATTGATATTTTGACATCATCATTGTGATAAAGAGTAATCACACACAAAAAATTGTTTGTCCCCTCCTCCCTCTGGGAGTGTCCACGGGACCACGGCCTTGGTCGATCAAGTCTAGTTTAGGCTTAACCCAGACTCAACTTGATCCTGTTAGGTGGCTAAACGGAGGCCCACCATCAACCACGGATCGGATATTTGAGACTAATTTCCATAAATCAAGTCTGTTTCAGTCAAAACTGGGAGAGGTGGCAATGATCAAGATTCCGACAGATCTTCGTTGTGTGGTGAATCTCCACCAATTCTAGGCAAAGATCGCGTGATGTTCACTAGATTTGGACAGAGATCACAAGATCTCCACCAAATATGGATGGAAAACTCATTAGTAAAAGGTGGAAGAGAAGTTTTTTGATCTAATCGGCTTTGACGGCTAAAGAGAAGTGAAAACCGAGACTCAAACCAACTTTGTCAAATCTTCATCTCCTAGAAAAGTCATCGACCACCAATACCATGGTAATTGGATTGGTTGGAGTTTCGACCGGATGGCTGCAGGTCGAACAATTCCGTCGAGTCCAGTTGGCTTTGGACAGCCGTACCCCCTCCCTTGTAAAAGGTTAATTTAATTTGTAACCTATTGGATTACCTTCAAGAGAAAATTGTTCGCATAAGAATTTCCAATAGTCATTAAATGATAAATACAGAATATGCTTCACATGTCATATTAACTTCCTGTAAAATATTTCAAGTACTATTTGCTTTTTATTATTGTTATTATTTTTGTCCTTGTTAGCAACTGATCTTGGAAAAACCAGAGCTTCAGAAGGATTTCATATAATACCAAATTAAGCATATCGTGACTCAAAAAAATTTGAAGATTTATTGGTGACTCAGGTTATACGTATGGTGTTCAAGCCTGGTGAAAAAAAAAAAAAGTTCTAGTATTGTTTGAATTAAAAGAATCTGTAATGATGTTCTTGTAAAGGTGACATAATTCAAATCATTAAGAGCATTAGCATGGAATGGTGGTATTGCATCAAGCTTCACTCCCCAGACAGGGCTAAGGCAAGGTGACCCAATTTCCCCTTACCTCTTTATTCTTGGCTGTGAAGTGCTAATGAAGTTGATAAACAGGGAGATAAGTAATGGGAACTTAAGAGGAGTTAAGGTTGCTAGCTTAACTCCACCTATTTCCAAATTATGCCATGCTGATAATGTTTTGTTATTTTGCAATGTAAGAACGGATGAGTTGATAGCCCTCATCCGTTACTTGGAAAAACATTGCAATTGGTATGGCTAAGAAATAAGTACTGAAAAATCAGGAATTTTTGCCTCAAAAGGTGTATCCCACCTCTTTCTAAACCAGGTAAAATCCAGATGGGGTACTAAAAAACTGTCTCAAAACACCAAATACCTTGGTGTCCCTCTCTTTTTGTCAAATAAAAAAAAAATACTAGGCTCTCTCCCCAACAATAGAAAGGCTTGATATTAGGTTGGCAAGTTAGAAGAGCAAGAACCTTTTGTGGTTTGGGAGAGCTACTCTCATCATATCAGTGGCACAGACAATACCTACATATGCCATGTCAACCATTCAATTTCCAAAAAGTCTATGTGCCAAAATGGATGCCGCAATACGCAAATTTTGGTGAAAGCCTAAGGGAGAAAACAAACATTTCCTTACATTGATGGCATGGAATTTTTTGTGCTTGCCTCAAAAGGAGGGAGGGTTGGGATTTAGAAGGTTTTTGGAGTTTAATCAAGCTCTCCTCTCAAAACTTGCTTGGTGGGTCTCATCAAGTAGGAACTCTCCATGCATAAATTTCATGTGTGCAAAATACAAAGTAAGGGGAAATTGACTCACTCAGAAGACTTCAAGAAGCCCATCTTATGTGTGGAAGAGCCTTGAAGGGATTAAAAAACTAATTGCTAAAGCAGCTTGTATAATCGTAGGAAATGGCAACACCATTAGAGTATGGGAGGACCCATGGATCCCGGATTCCCCACATTTCACCCTATCCCTAAGAGCTAGTGCAAACTTGGATGATGCCATTGTGGTGTCTCAACTCACAACAAACAATGGATCTGCTTGGGACAAGAATAAACTATTTGCCTTATTCAGTGAGAAGAGTGTTGCTGCTATTATTTGTATCACAATTTCCCAAGTTGTGCAAAGGGATGTATAGGTATGGATCAAAACTAATTGAGAAATTTTTTTAGTTAAATCAACCTATTAGATCAATAGATACTCCTCCCCTCCTCAGCACTGGGATAGAGTCTGAGGCCTTATTTAGAAATCTGGAATTCATGAGAGATTAAAGATGCTTTTATGGAGGATAGCAACAAATTGTCTTCCCACAAGAAGCAAGATTGGTAGGTTTGTTGATTTGTCTAAAATTTCTTATCCATTATGTAGTTGCGATGATGAATATGCTTTCCATCTCTTCTCTAATTGCTCTATGGCTAGAGGTTTATGGTTTGGAAGCAAATGGGGGATTATGATGGATTTTTTAAATCTCTCATCTATTTCCCAGTTTATGAAGCTCATTCTATGTCCAGCCAATATCTTGAATTTGCAAGTAGAGGAAAATGTGTTCTTATTGTTTGGCACCCTATTGTGAGATCAAATTTGTAAATATAGAAATAAAGTGGTGTTTGAGGGGAGGTCCCTTTGCTTTGTGGAGATCAAATCCTCATTGGAATAAGTTGTTAGGACATATGTGTTTCACTTGTTAAGAACATATGTCATTCTTTTACGTAATTGGCTAATCCTTTGACAAAACGTATTTTACTTGTAATAGGGTAGATCTAGGTGTTCTTAATACTTCAAGAAACTGTGTTTCAAGATCAAGTGTTGAAGTCATCAAGTCTGTTCAAGAAACAAGCTGAGAAGTGCAAGTTTATTAAAGCTTGACAGCTAGCATGTGTCGAAGTTTAAGAAATTGTTCAGCTTGTGTGCTCGACACCTTCTTGACAGCTGCTCGACACCTCCCATCTGTTGAGGTTTAAGAAAGAAACAGAATTCTGATCTATTTTCTTGGAATCCGTGAATGTGTCTTTGGGTCTTCTTTTCTTCTAACCCTAAACATATAAAAGGATTGTTTTAAGGACCGTCAAAGAGTACACAAGTTACACAAACTTTGAGAAAAGTTTGCTCAAGCAAATTGTGACCGAATATAAAGTTTTTCCCTAGTTCATCATTCTTGAAGAAGTTGTTGTGTATGTGCACCATAGGGTTTTGTAACTAAGCATCTTCTTGATCTTCATTGTGGATGAACTGAAGAACTTTGCAGCCAACAATCTTCTCTAGTTGGTGATTGAAGTCGCATACTGGGATTCGCGCAATTGGTTAGTCACGTACTTGGGAGCCATGCATCAATAGGAGAAATTGTCACTATAGAACAAGTTCAATTGGGTATTGGGGTAAGGGTTCAACTGTAGGTTGGTATAAGGTACTGTGATTCCTTTACTTGTAATCGCTTGTTATGATAATAGTGGAATTTCAGGAGTGGTGACCTGAAAATCACTCAGTGGGGTTTTTGCCATGTAGGTTTTTCCCATTCATAAACAAATCACCGTGTCAATTTAATTTCCGCTACATACTTAGTTTAGTTGGTGATTTGTTTGTGCTACCATGCACTTTGCATGTTAATTAACTTAATTAATTCACTTGGTTAAATTAATTGGTTAATTTATCACAATGGGTCAATACGTGTTTGGCCTATCAAGTGGTATTAGAGCAGGCACACTTCAATTAGGTTTAATCTTTACTGCGTTGATCCATTAACCCCTGTTGTCATGGCTGTAACCGGTTTGAAGAGATCTTTGTTTTCAAATACATCTTGTTTTTCTAATCTCTATTTGTTTGAGTGTTTCAGAAAATACAAGTCTAAAAGTTATTTGAATTCTCTTATAATGACTATTGGAAAAGATCTCACTTTGACTAAGAAGAAACTAGACTGTCTCAGAATGAAAATGTGCAAAGGAGTTCGTCTGAGAAGAGTAAAAATTAAAGGCTTAGCTTGTAAAAGGCAGATGAGAGAAAGTACTGTTCCCACTGATCTGTCATCTAAACACGAAGTGTGTTTTATGATGAAGTCTGCATTTAAAGTTATGGACACATGTTTGTGGTACCTTGACAGCAGTTGCTTAAGACACATGACTGGAGACCGATCTCTCTTCAAGGTTTTCGAGTCTAAGAAAGGTGGCAATGTCACTTTTGGTGATGGGAGCAAGTCACAAATTAAAGGGAAATGAATCATCTCTCTACCTAGACTACCGGACATTGCAAATGTTCTTTATGTAAAAGGTCTAAGGGTGAACTTGTTGAGCATAAGTCAGATATGTGATCAAGACTTCATGGTACTATTCTCAAAGGGAAAGTTTCTTATCATGAATGAGTCTGGAAAGAAACTCATTAGTGGTGTTCGCACTTTAGACAACTGTTATGGATTGGTTCCTAATGCTGATATTGTATGCAATAGCATTCGTTTACCAAATGAAGATCTATGGCATCAACGAATGGGACATGCTAGTTACAAACATATTTCTATTGTATCTAAGCATGAATCAGTCTTGGGGATACCAAAACTTAGTAGAATGAGCAATGTGGTGTGTGGACCATGTCAGCTTGGGAAACAGACGAAAGCTAAGCATTCAGGCACTCAGACATCAGCTACATCTAGGTCATTGGAGCTTCTACATTTGGATCTTATAGGTCCAACTAGAACCGAGTCTCTTGGTGGTAAGAGATACATCATGGTTGTGGTAGACGACTTCACTAGGTACATTTGGGTCATTCTCCTACGATCCAAGTCTGATGCTCCTGAGCACATTGAAGCTTTGTGCACAAGACTGCAGAATGAAAAGAGCATGAAGATTGATCGAATTCGAAGTGACCATGGTAAAGAATTTGAGAACTCATATATGGAGTCCTTTTGCACAAGATTAGGTATATTTCAAGAATTCTCTGCTCCTATTACTCCTCAGCAGAATGGTGTGGTAGAAAGAAAGAACAGGGTTATTCAGGAGATGGCCAGAGCCATGTTGCATAACAAAGATGTGGCTAGAAACTTGTGGGGAGAAGCCATTAACACTGCATGTCATATGATTAATAGGGTGTACTTCAAACTCCTTATGAGTTATGGAAAGGAAGAAAGCCGAATGTGAAGTATTTCAGAATCTTTGAAAGTACTTGTTTCCTCCTCAAGGATAGAGAGAATGTGGGAAAGTTTGACTCTCGGAGCAATGAAGGTATATTTCTGGGTTACTCTTCCACAAGCAAGGCTTATTGGGTATACAACAAAAGAACTATGAAGGTAATAGAGACAGTGAATGTTGTCATTGATGAGTCTTCAGATTCCAGTTTTGAGAAAGGTATTGAGGAACTCCCCAAAGAAATTCTTCCTCCTGAGCCTAAGGAAGTTCAAGAAAGTGTTGAACAAGAACCTGCATCTCCAAGTACTCCCGGTACTCCCAGTGTTGTGGAAGATTATGCAAATATACCCACTTCACCAGATTCTAAATCTCATGAAGAGAAAGGACCTTCCTCCAGGATTAAATTAAATCATCCTCAAGAAGTTATTGTGGAAAACATGAATGAACTCACATTAAGGAAATGTACAGTTGATAAATGTGTTGCTAACTTTGTGTCTTATTCTTGTTATTTGTCACAAGTTGAACCCACAAAAGTTGAGGAAGCTCTTCAGGATGAAATTTGGGTCGAAGCAATGCATGATGAACTACTTCAATTTCAGAGGAATGATGTTTGGACTTTAGTACCTAGACCGGAGGGTGAGCACATCATCGGCACAAAGTGGATATTCCGCAATAAGACTAATAAAGAAGGCAATGTGATCCGCAACAAGGCTCGACTTGTAGCTCAAGGATACTCACAAATGGAAGGAGTAGACTATGATGAAACATTTGCCCCAGTTGCCCGTATGGAGTCCTTCAGAATTCTCCTTACCCTAGCATGTCATCTGAAGTTCAAATTTTATCAGATGGATGTGAAGACTGCTTTCTTGATCCACACTTTCCGAATCATGTGTTGTACCTCAAGAAGACACTTTATGGGTTGAAGCAAGCCCCTAGAGCTTGGTATGATATACTCACACAATATCTGGTGTCACATGGGTTCACAAGAGGAAAGGCTGATCAAATTCTCTTCATCAAAAAGGAAGATGGCGAGTTGATAGTTGCTCGAGTCTATGTTGATGATATCATCTTTGGATCTACTAAGGATGAACTTGCTCATGGCTTCTCAAAACTCATGCAAGCTGAGTTCGAGATGAGCATGATTGGAGAGCTGACTCACTTCCTTAGATTGCAGATTCGTCAACAAGATTCAAGTATATTCCTATCTCAATCTAAATATGCTAAGAATCTTGTGAAAAAGTTTGGTTTGGAATCTGCTAGTTTTGTTAGAACCCCTATAAGCCCAAATGTTAAACTACTGTGGACTTGTTAGGCAAAAGTGTAGATTCATCTCTCTATAGAAGCATGATAGGTAGTCTTCTTTACCTTACTGCTAGTAGACTTGACATTAATTACAGTGTTGGTGTGTGTGCTAGATATCATGCTAATCCCAAAGAATCTCATATAACTGCTTTAAAAAGAATTATAAAGTATGTCAAAACCATTGCTGAGTTTGGTGTGTGGTACAACAAGGACACAAATGATGTCTTAGCTGGGTATTCTGATGCTGATTGGGCTGGGAATGCTAATGATAGAAAGAGTACATCGGGGGGTTGTTTTTATGTGGGTAACAATCTTGTCTCCTGAATGAGCAAAAAGCAGAACTCCATCTCTTTATCCACTGCAAAAGCTGAATACATTGCTGCCGGTAGCTGTTGCACCCAACTCCTATGGATGCAAAAACTCCTCCATGATTATGGTATTTGTCAAGAGCATCTCACCATCTATTGTGACAATACTAGTGCCATCAACATCTCTAAGAATCCGGTTCAACATTCTCAAACCAAACACATAAAGATTCAACATCACTTCATTAGGGAGCTTGTCAAAGATGGTATTCTCACTCTTGAGTTTATTCACACTGATGATCAGAAGGTTGACTTGTTCACCAAACCTCTTGACAGCAAATGTTTTGAATTCCTTAATCAAAACATTGGTGTTATTTCCATGGATTGATCTCTTTCTCTTCTCTTTCTTCCTCATGCATTTGCATCTAGTTTTATGCTTTACTTTTCTTAACATGTTTTTGTTTGTTTATTTTCAGTTTTGCTTATTTTTGTTTTTCATATAAAAATAAAAATAAAAATAAAAATTGAAAAATCAGAAAAATACAAAAACAGTGTGTGTTTTGTGTACATTGGTACTTGTGTACCTTAGATAGCCATTGAAACAAAGTTTTCTAAACTTTGTATCTTTTGTAGCTTAGATGATCATCTCTATGCACAACTAACTAAGTGAGCTTTGTGGCTCTTGTTTGTGATGAGTAAGATTAAGTAATCTCTTGTACTTAACACTTATATCACTCTTTTTGACAGGCAGGACTAGAAAATCCTAAGAGAAAGGCTTAAATAACCATCTCATCACTGTTGCCCGCCAATCATGAAAGACATCTGTATGCTTTGGCATAGCAAAAGTGTGATGTCAAGGACATTTGTGTGCTTCGGCATAGCAAAATTGGAATGTCAATTATCATTGGGTATTTATTTTCTTTCTCTTACATGCCCATGTATGATATGCTCAATAAAAGAAAAATATGCAAAAAAAAAAAAAAAAAATTAAGAGCAAAAAGATTAAAAAAAAATGCTTTAAATATGATTGCAAGCGTGTATTCTAGGAGATGTGGGAATTATAGGATGTACCTCGAAGGTGATAGTCCCCATCAAACAGTTATGATTGTGTGTGGGTTAAAGTGATTTTCTCATATCTCAAATCGTCATAACATGTATACACTTATGCAATCTTGCAATGTTTTTCACGCACAACACGCAATATTCTTTGCTACTCTTGATGCATGTGCAGGTACAATGTGATTTGGCCATCACAAGGTTTTACATGTGTTAATGTATGCTCACTAAACTGTTTTGACTTGTTTTGAAATATAAAATTGGTTAGACTTGTTTAGTGTGTGTATGTGTTTTTGGGATCCATGTGTTTAAAATTGTTGTTGAGAAATGATTTTGAGAGCTTACTATGTTGATTGGATCATTGGTTGAGATGCATGCTTGATTGCATTCATGTCTATGTTTTTCTCTTCTCGAAAAACTGTTTTTAAAAGCAATCTCGACAGCTCCTCGACACCTGGCTATCTGTCGAGCTCCTCAGTTTTTTCTTATCGCAATCTCGACACTTCCTCGACAGCTAGGTGGATCGATTGAGAAAGTTTTTGTCCCCTTGATAGCTTCTCGACAGCTGGTGGATCGATCGAGCTTCTGTTCTTGTGTCTTTGCTTTATTCCTTGACACCTTCTCGATAGATTCATCTGTCGACGTTTTTTTCTCGGCACCTTTCTTGACAGTTGGCTTGATACCTCTCGATACCTTTATCTATCGAGATTTATTGAGGTTCTATATATTCTTCCATGTGCAATCCGAACCTCATTTCTCTCGATCTCTCTCTCGATACTTCTGTCTATTCACCTCCCAATCCTTTCCTCAAGGTTTCTTCAAGCTTTTTCAAGTTTTCCTTCACTTGGTAAGCTTCTAATCTCTCATCTTCATGCATTTTCATGTTTTGAAACCTAGGTTTTGGGGCTTTTGAAAAATTTTGGGGTTTTTCAAAATTGATGAGTTATTGTTGCAATTTTGGGATGGATTTTTGTTTTAATGAGTTTAAAATCTCATGCATTGCATCACATTAGCATTATAACAGTATCATCATGCATTTAGATGTGTGCAAGTTGATTGTGTGATGGTAGGATTGGATTGGGTTGGGCCCATGATGAATTTTCTTTTACATGTCACATGTTCATGCATTTTCCATGTATACGTACTCTCTTTTCAATATACTTGCTATATTTGAACTATTTTTGGAGATTTTCTGATTATCTCTCTCTCCCTCCCTCTCTCTCTTTCTGTTTACGTTAGTCGTGTCATGGCATCTAAGCGTAAATCTACTCTGTCTTGAAACCCTTTTCGTTCCGGGGCATCATTTTCGTCTAATCCTACTCCCTCTCATCTTCGGTTCCATGATGAGGATGATCGTAAGGCTTTCTCAGAGAACTTTTCCTGACAAGGCATTCACTCTAAATGCCAAGACATTCTGGCAGACTTCACAAACACCGACCTTCCCGATGTCATTCATAGTAGAGGATGGGAGTCACTGTGTGACGTCCCGGTTACCTGTCCTCTTGTGCTTATCTAGGAGTTTTACTCCAACATGCACGGGATTGATTGTTCAGTACCTCATTTCTTCACTCGCGTTCGAGGTACGCGTTTTCCTGTTACACCGCAACTTGTTGCGGATGTGCTTCGGGTTCCTAGGGTAGAGTCTCCTGACTATCCTAGTTGTGAGCGTCTAAGGACTGTATCCAAGGATGAGCTCATGTCTGCTTTCTGTAAGTGCCTTTTTGATTGGGGTGAGTGTCAGTTTACACCATGTCCGCCTTTTGCTAAAGGTCCTAGATTCTTGAACATGGTGATGACTTTTGTTTTGCATCCACTCTCTCATTATAACTCCATTACAGAGCCTCGTGCTCGGTTTTTGTTATCACTTCTTGAGCATCTTACTATAGACTTCTCTTCTCATTTCATTCTTTCTATTATAGATGTTTATCTGGATTCGGCATCCCGTGATAAGCTCATCTTTCCTTCCGCTATCATGAGAATTTTATGCCATTTTTTCGTCCCTTTTCTAGTGTCCGACCATTTCACTTTTATGTGTGCCATAGATGTCGCTACCGTTAAACGTAGTGAGGCACAGTTTCGGTCACGGCAGTCGGATTCAATAGCACCTCCCTCCCATTCGGCTCCATCTCGATTTGCTCCATCCACATCCGCCCCCTCCTCTTCCATGGGTGATGTGACTCTAGGAGATATCACGGCGCAGCTTCAGCGCATGGATGCTCGCCTTGATACACTTTCTATTGAGTTGTATCAGGTGAACGTTTGTGTTGGCCGTATTGCTAGGCAGCAGGCAACCATGGGTGGTTTCTCTTTTGAGGCTCCTCCTCCACCTCCTCCAGTGGCTTCTGATTCTACAGCTGAGGGTGATGATGATAATGGTGATGACGATGATGCTTCTGATGATGATGATGGTGATCTAGCTCTACCGATGAGATGTCTACTTGAGGGGGAGTAGTTTTGGGATATGAGAGTAGTCATTCAGGGAGAGTTAATATAGGACCATTTTGTCAGGGGGAATGTTGATATGAGGGATGTAGTGAGGATATTATGTATCTTTTCTTTTCTTTCTTTTATAGATACATTGTTCTTGTACCTTGGGTCTTGTGACTATTTTTTACATACATTGTACTTATTTTCTTTATATATTGATGTATGTTTTTCTTTCACCTACCCCTTACATGTGTTGTTTCTTTTCTCTCTTTATACACATGCTTCTTAGTAATTGTACGCAATCTATTATTTCTGTTTCACACTAAGATACCTTGATGAGTTTTGTTTAAAGTGTTTCAGAAATACAAGTTGTCAAAGTCTACTTGCCATAAACTCTCTTCTTGCAAAGTTTTTCAAGAGTTTGTGTTAGGATAGATTTTATTGTATTCAACAAGTGAATATGAGTTGAGTGATTTATGACTTCTCTCGTATGTTCATTTGTTTGTTGTGGTTTTGTCACGGATTGCCAAAGGGGGAGATTGTTAGGACATATGTGTTTCACTTGTTAAAAACATATGTTATTCTTTTATGTAATTGGCTAATCCTTTGACAAAATGCACTTTACTTGTAATTGGGTAGATCTAGGTGTTATTAATAATTCAAGAAACTATGTTTCAAGATCAAGTGTTGAAATCATCAAGTATATCCAAGAAACAAGCTGAGAAGTGCAAGTTTATTAAAGCTCGACAGCTAGCATGTGTCGAAATTTAAGAAGCTGTTTAGCCCGTGTGCTTGACACCTTCTCGACAGCTGCTCGACACCTCCCATCTGTCAAGGTTTAAGAAAGAAACAGAAATTTTGATTTGTTTTCTTGGAATCCGTGAATGTGTCTTTGGGCCTTCTTTTCTCCTAACCCTAGACATATAAAATGATTGTTTTAAGGGCCGTCAAAGAGTACACAAGTTACACAAGCTTTGAGAAAAGTTTGCTCAAGCAAATTGTGACCAGAGGCAAAGTTTTGCCTTATTTCATCATTGGGATGAAACCAAGATCAAAGCTATGGAAATTGGCTGGGTGAAGCCAAAGGAAGCGCCGGTTGATTGGGATGAGACCAAGATTAAAGCGGCAAACTTCAACAACAGAGCATTGAATGCCCTATTCAGTGCGATGACCAATGAGGAGTTCAAGAAAATATCTTCAACTGAAACTGCAAAGGAAGCATGGACCATCCTCCAGACAACCTATGAAGGGACTAAGGTTGTCAAGGATTCAAAGCTCCAAAGGCTCACGACTAGCTTTGAGGAGATAAAGATGGAAGAGGATGAGACGTTCAATGAGTTCTATGCCAAGCTGAAGGACATAGTGAACTCAACATTCAATCTTGGTGATAATATTCCTGAGCCCAAGATTGTGAGAAAGGTGCTCAAATCTCTCTCTGAGAGATTTCATGCCAAGATAATAGCGATTAAAGAATCAAAGGACATTGACACCGTTCCTTTGACGGAGCTGATTGTCAACTTGCAAACCTTTGAATTGAGTTTGACTAGACTTGGGAAAGGAACCAAAAGTAAGAATATGGCACTAAAGGCCAAAAGTAATGAGATTGATGAGTCTTCAGATGATAAAGATTTGAAGATGAAGTCCTACATCACTAGGCAGTTCATGAAGAATGCCAATGTGAAAGGTTTTGACAAGGACCATAAGCAATCCAGTTATTCTTAATTCAAAAGTCAAGATAGAGGGAAAAAGGATGCTAAGGATGGCAGTTAGTATACTATTCCCTCTAGACCAAAGTGCTTCGGATGTCAAGGTTTTGGACACATGAAACGAGAATGTCCAACATATCTCAAGTCGATTGGGAAAAGCAAGGCTCTTGTTGCTACCTTGAGTGATACTGAGCTTGAGACTGAGTCAGATGGCAATGATGACGAGGGAATCTTGAGTGCTTTCACTGCCACAGTGGATCCTATTGAAGGGATCATAGAAGTAGTGGATGAAGAAGAGGACTTGGTGGAATCCAAGTTCGAGAAGATGGATAAACAAGATGACATACATACAGCCTATGCAAAGTTATAAAAGGTATCTGAAAAGCATGAGAAGTTGTATAGGCTGCCTACTAAGAAGCTTAGTGAAGTGGAGCTGGAACGAGAGGAGCTATCCACAAAGGTTGATGAAGCCAATCAAACCATTGGAGCACTGAGGTTCGAAAACAACTTCTTGGCTAAAAGAACCAAGAAGCTTGAAGCAGAATTGTTCCAAGTTTGAGCTCAGTTGGAGAGGACTTCCAGTGCAAAGCTGGATGAAATGCTAAACCTCCAAAAATCAGCTTCTGACAGAACTAGTTTGGGGTATGAACTTTCTAACTCTTCTCATATTGCCTCCTCTAGTAAGACTATTTTTGTCTCACCTGCTAATAATGAAAATCTTGAGAAAAATGAAACTAAAGCTGAGATAGCTAGTGAGAACAATCAAGACAAAGGAAAATCTATTCTAGGAGCACCCCCTAAGATAGAGAAGAAAAGACTAGATACCCTAAGAGCAATAAGGCTAAAAATAAGAAGTCTCAACTAAAGAAACCGCATCTCTGTCATCACTATGGAGCTTTAGGACACACTCATCCAAATTGCTATAAATGGTTAGCCACTCAACAGAGCAATAGTGTGTATCATCTGGTGGTCAAGGTCAGATTCCACCAGCTTTGGGTCCTCTTGGAGATCTTCTTAAGGCCCTCATGTTCCTTTCGAACTGGAATGGTTTCAATCCTTCCCCTTTACCTCCGGAACAAAGGTTCAACTCTAGGAAAGGATCTTCTTCCAAAACCAAAGTTTGGAAAGAAAAAGGCTCAAAGTGATTCAGTCACGTTTTCTCTCTCTCCCTTTATGTTCTTGCGTAACTTGTTTATTTTGCTTTCTAGTTGTTTTTGAGTCAGTCTAGTTTTTATGCTTTGTGTGTTTTGTTTAACATGTTTTTGTTTGTTTGATTTCATTTATATATATATATATAAAGATTAAAAAAAATTACAAAAACAATGTGTTTTTGTGTATATTGGTACTTGTGTACCCTAGATGGCCATTGAAACAAAGTTTCTTAACTTTGTATCTCTTGTAACTTAGATGAGCATCTCAACGCACAACTAAGCAAGTAAGTTTTGTTATGATGAGTATGATTAAGATGATCTCTTATATCTCATGCTCATATCACTCTTTTTGATGGGAAGGAGTAGAAAATCCTAAGAGAAATGCATAAATAACCATCTCACCACTAAAACCCACCAATCATATACCACATCTGTGTGCTTAGGCACAACAAAATTGGGATGTTTAAGCTTACATAAATGGGTATATTCTTTTCCCTCTTTTATATGGCCTTGCATGCTATGCTCAAAAGAAGAATATGTAAAGAAAATAAAAGCAAAAAGAATTAAATTGCTTTTAAAATGGTTGCAAGCATGTTTCTAGGAGATGTGGGAGAATACGATGTACCACGAAGGTGATAGTCCACATCAAGCAGTTATGATTGTGTGTGAGTGTATTTGTTTTTTCTCTAGTCTCAAATCATCATAACTTGAGACACTTATGCACTTTTGCTATGTTTCACACATAATACGCAAATCCTTTCCTACTTTTGATACATGTGCAGGTACAATGTGATCTGACCATCACAAGGAATACACGTGTTAATATATGCTCACTAAACTGTCTTAACTCGTTTTGAAATATAAAATTGGTTAGACTTGTTTAGTGTGTGTGTGTGTTTTTGGATCTATGTATGATTTGCATATATGTTGAGAGATGTTTTAAGAGTTTAATATGTTTATCAGATCTTTGTTTGAGTAGCTTGTTTGTTGCATTCATCTATATGTGTTTTTCCCTTCTTGAAAAACCTCATTTTCTTCAAACTCGACAGCTCCTCGACAAATCCTCAACAGATTCTTGATCCATCGAGGAATTTTCCTATGCTCTTTGCCTTCTTGATAGCATCTCGACAGTTTCTGGTTCCATCAAGATTTCTGGGTTTCTTCTCAATAGAATCTAGACAGCTTCTCGATCCATCAAGATTTTTGGGTTCCTGCTCGACACATTCTCAACAACTTCTTCAATCCATCGAGACAAATTTCTGTGCTCTTTATCTGCTCGATAGATTCTCGACAGATTCTCGATCCATTGAGACACTTTTTTTGCCGTCGACAGATCCTCGATAACACCTTGACAAATTCATTTCTGTCGAGATTTAAAGCTCGACAAATTCTCGATAGAAACCTTGATCCATCAAGCTGCGTTCTCTATTTAAGGTTGAGGCGCGATTTCTTTTTTCATTCTCTCATTTCTCTCAACAAATCTCTTTCTCTCTCGACCCAAACTTCCCACTCTCACTCTAATCAAGTTTTCAGCCCAATAAAGCTTTAATCTTGTGGTACGATCTTCAAATCCTTCCTCTCTCATGCATTACATGCATTTAGACCTAGGTTTTGGGGTTTTTGTTAATATTTTGGGGTTTTGAGTTTATTTGTGAAATTGTGGGTTTGGGTTGATGTTTTTGATATTACATGATCATGCATTGCACTCTAAATGTATTATAACAATGTTTCATGCATATTACATGTATGTTTATTGTTGTAAGTGTTGATAGGTTTGGATTGGGTTTTACCCATGATGCTTTTAATTTCTCATGTCACATGTTCATGCATCTTTCATCCATACATTCTTTTCTATATACTGAACATGGATCTACTTTTTATTCTTTCTCTCTTTCTCTCTTTCTTGGATAGACTGCGTCATGGCACCCAAACAGTGCAAATCTATTCCGGCTCGGACTCCTCGTGGTTCTAGGTCATCTTCTTCTTCTATTCCTCCCGTACCCTCTCATATTTGGTTCCGTGATGAAAAGGCTAAGGCAAACTTCTTTGAGAACTTCCAGGCCCGTGGCATTCATCCAAAATGCCAAGTCGTTCTATCGAATTTCTCCAACACTATGCTACCCAATGTCATTCAGACTCGGGGATAGGAATCTCTATGTGAGAAACTCGTGCATTGTCCCGTCATGTTTATACAGGAGTTCTACTCCAACATACACGACATCGATACCTCTGTGCCTCAGTTCACTACTCGATTTAAAGATACATGTATTGTAGTTACCCTGGATCCTGTTGCCAAGGTACTACGAGTCCCTAGGGTAGTGCATCCTGACTACCCTGGTTGTGATCGTCTCCGGACTATGTCTAGAGACAAACTCATCTCCCATTTTTGTGGGACTCTTTCCATATGGGGTGGTAAGCTGAATACTCCATGCTCGGGTTTTGCAAAAGGCCCGAGATTCCTTAACATGGTGAATGTCATCACTCTCACACCATTGTCTCACTATAACTCTATCACTAAGCATCGTGCTTGTTTTCTTCTTTCTTTGATGGAGGATCTTATCATCGACTTTCCCTCTCACTTCATCACATCTGTCATAGATGTGTATCAGGACACTGCTACCTATGATAAGCTCATCTTTCCTTCGACTATCATGCGGATCCTTCAGCACTTCTCCATTCCTATTCCTCTTTCTCCTCTTTTCACCATCATGGGTGCCATCAGCGCTGGTTTTATCCAGCAGAGTGAGGCTTAGCTTTAGTCGAAGCGGCCATAAGTAGAGACAACCGATCTTGCAGCTCCTATAGCTCCACCCTCTTTGGCTCTGTCCTCTTCCGCTCCTTCTTCCTCCGCGGTTGGTAGTGTGACCCTTGAGTCCATTATGGAGCAGCTTTAGTGGACACAGGCTGACTTTGGTGGTCGTCTTGACTATCTCACTGATGCGATGTGTCAAATGAACACCCAAGTAGGCCACATTGCCCGCCGGCAAGCTTGCATGGCTATTCTTGCTCCTTCTCCCTCTCCTTCTCTAAAGGCCTCGCCTGATGATGAGGTTGATGATGATGAGGATGATGCTGGCTCTTCCAATGTGACAAGATGATGACCTCTCAGTGACTTGTCCTTTGTCATTCGTGACAAAAAGGGGGGAGTAGTTTTGGGTTTGAGAATAGTCTTGTACTTAGAGGGAGAGTTAGTATAGGACTTTTTTGATGGGGGGAGTGTATATAGTATTGAAGGATGCAGTGAGGACTTTGTGTATTTTCTTTTCTTCCTTATTTACATTAGCCTTTTGTACACCGGTCTTGTGACCATTTTATTACATACATTGTACTTTATTTTCATATATATGATGATGATGTATGTTTTTCTTCACCTACTTCTACATGGATTGTTTCTTTTCTCTCTTTATACGCATGTTTCTTTATGTATGCAATCTTTATTTCTGTTTCACAAATGATGCCTTGATGAGTATTGTTTAAGTGTTTCAGAAAGACAGGTTGTGAAATTCTATCGTGCCATGAACTCTCTTCTTGCAAAGTTTTTCAAGAGTTTATGTTAGGGTTATATTTGTTTTGTAATCCAACAAGTGGTTATGAGTTTAGTGATTTAAGACTTCTCTTATGATTCATTTATTTGTTGTGGTTTTGTCACGGATTGCCAAAGATGGAGATTATTAGGGACATATTTTATGTAATTGGCTAATCTTTTGACAAAATGCACTTTACTTGTAATTAGGTAGATTTAGGATGGGTTAAATACTTCAAGAAACATGTTGTTCAAGTCAAGTGTTAAACCCATGAAGATCTAACCAAGAAACAACTGAAGAAGAGCTATTCATTAAAGCTCGACAGCAATCTTGACAGAAAGACTTCTATTGAGATTTAAAGTCGAAGCTCGATAGAAGCTCGACACAAGCTGCTTCTATCAAGACTTACGAAATCAGAAATTCCAGATCTAATTTTTGGCCCATGCTTGTATATTTGTATAGGGTTTCTTTTCTCACAACCCTAGACATATATAAGGCTTATTTTAAATGCCGTCGAACATGCAGAAAGTGACTTAGTTCATTATTCTCTCTGAAGAAGCTATTGTGTCTTTACACCAAGAGTTTTGTGACCAAGGAGCTTCCTTATCTTAATCGTTGATGAACTGAAGAACTTTACAGCCAACATTTGTTTCAAGTTGCTAGTGTCAGTCACGTACTTGGATCGTGCATCATTGGTTAGTCATGTACTGGGATTCATGCATTGAACTGGAAGATTGCCACTACAATACAAGTCCAATTAGGTATTAGGGTAAGGGTTCAACTGTAGGTTGGTATTTTGGGATAGGCCAAAGGGTTTGGTAAGATTCCTTATACTTGTAATCACTTGTGATTGATAATAGTGGATTCTTGGGAGAGGTGACCTGAAAATCGCCCAATGGGGTTTTTGCCTTAGAGGTTTTTCCCATTCATAAAAAAATCACTGTGTCAATTTAATTTCCACTGCATTTAGTTTAGTTGGTAATTTGTTTGTGCTACCACACTATTGCATGTAATTGAAATTAATTAATTAACTTGGGTAATTAATTAATTAATTGCAAGGGATCCATTCATTTTAACCCAATAGTAACCAAGAAGCTTCTCTATCTTGGAACCTAAGGTAATTAAAAGGCTTCTCTATCTCAATCTGGAACTGGAGGCAACCAAAGGGTTTTTCTACATTGATTTGAGTGGAAAATTATCAAGAGACTTCTCTATTTTGGAACCTGGGGTGATTGAGAGGCTTCTTTATCTCACTTTGGAACTAAAGACGACCAAGCGACTTCTCTACCTTGATCTAAGTAGGAGGTAACCAAAAGGCTTCTCTATCTTGGAACTTGAGGCGATTGAGAGGCTTCTCTATCTCAATTTGGATCTGGATGCGGCCAAAGGGCTTCTTTACCTTGATCTGAGTGGGAGGTAATCAAAAGGCTTCTCTATCTTGGAACCTGGGGCAATTGAGAGGCTTCTCTATCTCAATTTGGAACTAGAGGTGACCAAGGGGCTTCTCTACCTTGATCTGAGTGAGAAGTAACCAAGAGGCTTCTCTATCTTAGAACCTGAGGCAATTGAGAGGCTTTTCTATCATAATCTGGAACTAGATGCGACCAAGGGGCTTCTCTACCTTGATTTGAGCGGGAGGTAACCAAGAGGCTTCTCTATCTTGGAACCTAGGGTGATTGAGAGGCTTCTTTATCTCAATCTGGAACTGTGGCAACCAAGGGGCTTCTCTACGTTGATCTGAATGGGAAGTAATCAAGAGACTTCTCTATCTTGGAACCTGAGGTGATTGAAAGGCTTCTCTATTTCAATTTGGAACTAGATGCGACCAAGGAGCTTCTCTACCTTAATCTGAGTGGGAGGTAACCAAGAAGCTTCATTATCTTGGAACCTGAGGCGATTGAGAGACTTCTCTATCTCAATCTTGAACTATGGCGACCAAGGGGCTTCTCTACCTTAATTTGTGTGGGAGCTAACCAAGAGGCTTCACTATCTTGGAACCTGAGGTGATTGAGAGGTTTCTCTATCTCAATCTTGAACTGTGGCGACCAAGGAGCTTCTCTACCTTGATCTAAATGGGAGGCAACCAGTAGGCTTCTCTATCTTGGAACCTGAGGCAATTGAGAGGCTTCTCTATCTTAATCTTGAACTATGATGACCAAGGGCTTCTCTACCTTGATCTAAATGGGAGGTAACCAAAAGGCTTCTCTATCTTGGAACTTAAGGCAATTGAGAGGTTTCTTTATCTCAATCTGGAACGGTGGCAACTAAAGGGCTTCTCTACCTTGATTTGAATGGGAGGTAACTAAGAGGCTTCTCTATCTTGGAACTTGGGGTGATTAAGAGGCTTCTCTATCTTAATCTTGAATTGTGGCAACCAAAGGGCTTCTCTACCTTGATCTGAATGGAAGATAACCAAAAGGGTTCTCTATCTTGGAACCTGGAGCGATTGAGAGGCTTCTTTATCTCAATCTTGAATTGTCCAGACTCAATTGCAGGGTTGTCTAGCTGGCATTCCTATAACCTCGGTAACTATCTTTCCTCCCAAAGTCAATTTGCATCTCATCTTTTATCCTTATCTTCTTTGTTTCAACTTTTGTGAAAATATTTGCATGTTGCATTTTTAGCCTTCATCCTCTAAACAGGAGGAGAGTCCTCCTACTAGCCATACTGATGGCTCTTCTAGTTCTTTCATGGAGACATATCCTCATTTTCCCGCATGCTAGTATGTATCTAGACCAGCTAGAGTACACCCCAATGTCCCTTGGAATGACCCAGTATGTTCATGAATCCTTTAGTCTTCTATCCTCTTTTTTTGCTCATTGACTTATTTGTGAACTAGTGAATCAATGCTTTAGGTTGGCGTTGATCTTGTGGAAGAAAGCATGCGGATGATTGGAGGTTTGCAATTGGTGGCACGCACTCAATCTTCTCAATATGTGCTCAATAAAATGAACTGGGTATAAGATGATGCTTCCTTAATGCTTTTTGCTTGAACTTCCATGATAATGGTTCTAACACTTGTCTCTGTTGATTTTTCAGAACAACCGAATGGAAATGGTTGATGCCAACACAAGATCCTTGGAGGAGAGGATCAGAAATCTTGAACTTCAAAAATGGCAATAAGAATCTTGGTTTTATGCAAGTCAGGAAGGAGACACTGAGGGTGGCTGCTCTAGGGGTGGGTCTAGGAGATCTTCCCACAGGCAACCCAAAGTCCGAATGATGCTTGACCTGTATTTTAATTTTCTTGCAAAGACAAGAAAGTACTCCTTAGACAATTTGGCTTTGGATTGCTTCTGATCTTGCTGAAACTCAGATGAGACAAGTTCAGAATTCACCTGTTGAAGTCTTGTAGTAAACAATTTGAACCTATCTAACCACTTCTAATGGGATTTGTATTTACTCAAGGCATGGCTGAATGCCTCTAGTTTGAAAATTGTATGCATGATGACCCTTCATCATTTTTGTTCTTTTTTTTTTAAAAAAGAATTTTTTTTCTTTTTTTCTTTTTTTTCTTTCTTTTGAAAAGGAGTGAGTGATTTTTATTTATTTCAGAGAAAGGAGATAAGCCATAGCTGAATGCCCCTAGTTTAAGAGATGAATACATGACTTTGGAAAATCTTGATTTGATTAATTTTCTCTTCCCTCTTTTTTTTTTTTTTTTTTGAAAAAAGTGATGCAGATGATTTTTTTTTTTTGGAACAAAAATGGACAAGGCATATCTAAATGCCCCAGTTTGACGATCCATGCAAATTTTTAAGAAACTTTATTGCACGATCAAATTTTTTTTTTTGAAAAATAGAGTTAAAACAAACTCGTGGAGTGCTCGAAAACACAAAACAGGGTAATCGGGCCTTGGTCAAGCTGGGTGACAATCGACGCTCTTGGAGTGCCGATCAGCACTTGGAGAGTGTCAATCGACACTCTTAGAGTGTCGACTGGCACTTTGAGGTGCTGACGTGCATGCCCATGAAAAACTTTCCTAGTCAGCTTGAAACCTATTTAAACCTGGTTAAGGACTAAGGTAGCTTATTTTGGCATCTAACCTGCAAACAAATCTCTGAATCAAAGTTATCAAGAAACAATAATCACATGCAAGAGTTATCCATGGCTAACAATCAAAATTTTCCTCATTCAACCATTCATGATATCAATAGATGGGTTTGTAGCTTTGATTTTAGTACCAAGACCAATTTCATAGCCTATAAGCTAGAAGGAATCAATGCCTTGAGGAATGTCAAGATCAAGTGGGATTTCCTTTGTGCTGCAATGAAGTTCTAGGATACTGAAGACCATGTGTTTCGGTTTAAAAGTGTAAGGTTGAATTTAATCAACCATCTTGTTGGCTTAATTCTGTGCCAATTTGCTTGTATTTTAGCACTTAGAAACCTTGTATTTAGGTGGGATTCATGTAAGGGTAGTGAGTGAGAGAGTGTGAAGAAATGTTCAAGAAAGTGCAAGAGTGCAGGGCTTCGCGGCTAGGACTCGCAGGTGACTCGCAACTGGCAAGCCGCCAAATTCAGCACACGAGTGAAGCGTGCGAGAAGATGAACAGTCGCACCAGCTAGAACACTACAGGACAAAAAGTCTAGCCTGGCCATTCTGTTAGCTCGCGACTTGAACTCACGACTCAGCCAAGTCGTGAGGCCAAGCCGCCAACCAGCTCTGTTTTGAAAAACCTGACTTTTCACATTCCTATCTCACCCTCGTATAAATACCCCTCATTCCCATGAAATGTAGAGAGCTTCCAGAGAGAATTTTAAGAGAGAAACCCTAGAGAAAAACAAGATTGATTCATCCACAATCTTCATCTAAGAGACTCTTCAAATTCCTCTACTCTCTTCCTCTCCATTGATACATCCTTGAGAGGTTCTTGACCAAATCCTTTTCTCACCGCACCCACGTCTGTGAGAAGGTCTTTTGGTGCTAAGGGAAGCAGTTTGGAAGGGACCAATGGTTATTGGTTGATGCTATGGTTTATAACAGAATCTGGCAAGCTAGAAAAGACAAAGGTTCGTCGTATCCTCGTTGGAGCAAGAAGCTTGGAGGGCTTAGGTACCTGGGTAGATTAGGCTTGGAGGGTCTATTGCTATTCATGTATCCTAACTTCATTTTCTAGTGGATTATTGACCGCTTGGAGGGCGGCGGAGAGGTTTTACGCCGAAGGCTTCGGTTTCCTCTTTGATAACACATTGTCGTGTTGTCCTTGTGTTTGCATCTCTCTTCCCTTTATCTTTACTATTTAATTTCTGTTGTGGATGTGATTTTAGTTGGTTTAGATTGTTTATCAATTCTGTTATAAGCTTGTTATCTTTTTCCACACATATATTGTTTGATATAAAGCTTGAATTGGTATTTTGTTGTTTAGGGGTCTAAACGTTCATAGTGTTTTCAACGCTATTTGAACTTTCAAAAAGCATTGAAATTTGTCCCATAATTGAAGAATTTTCAGCTATTCTGGGTTATGATCCTAGCAAAAAATTCATAGCAGTTTCTTGTGATCCCAGGCATAGGTAGATTTTATCTGGTACTCTAGGACTTCCTACTTCAATTACCAGTAGTATGATTGAAGGATACATGGTGAATCTTCATGCAGTTGTTTCAAGACTGATTAACAAATTTATTCATGAAGTTACTGACAACATGCAGAAAAATTTTGGCTTAGCGCTTTGCTTCATGGGAAAATTTTTGCTTTGCTTTGGAAGGCCTGGTTTTGTGGATGCTCAAGCCATAGGCATTATGAGTCAAGTTAAGAATGGTGATAATCCTGCTTCTCTGATCTTGGTAGAAACTTTTTTAGGATTGGATTCTGTATTTCTCGGTGGAGAGTCACAAAACTTTCTTGGGAGTCCCTTGACTTTGCAGATATGGTTGATGGAAAGACTGGACATGATTGCCACACCTATTATTGCTAATTATGGTCCTAGCAATTTCCTCAATAGGACTGTCCTCAAAACCGAATGTCAAACTAAAAGTGACTGGGTGAAATTTTTGAACAAAACATCCAGTGTCTCAATTCGATGGAATTGTTATTGGTGGAAGTGCCCACCTTCTTTGTTATGGTCCCCGGGATCAGATCACATCTTCATAGTTGGATTAAGAGGACAACTTTCTATAAGGTGGATAGACTCTTGAGGCAATTCCAATATGAGCAAGGAATGCCTGGTGGAAGGGGAAGAAAACCTTTTATCCCTACGGACACTAATCCTACTTCTATAAGGAACATGTTGTTGGGCTTGGAGATGGTTGACCGAGTGGATCAATCTTTTGTTAAAGTTCACTTTCATAGAATGACCACAGACTATTCTAACTGGCTGGTGAACAAGATTGCAGACAAGGAGGTTGACATGATTGCTATGAGAAAACAATTTCTTAGAGACAACTGAAAAAGACATGAGGCTAACAACTATGAGTTTAAAAGGAGGGACAACGATGACAATGTACCTAGTATAGATGGAATCAATGAACAACCAAAGGAGAAAAGATTGAAAAAAAAAATGATCTTCTTATTTTTGGCTTTGAACATGTTTATTTTAAAAGTTGATGTGAAACTCTTGGGTTTAGGAATTATTTAGGACTTTCAAGTTAAGGGTTCTATTTAGAGTTTAGGTTTTTAGAGTTTGGACCCTTTTTTTTTTTTTTTTTTTTTTTTTTTTTAGGGTTTGGTTTAGGGTTTGGGTTTTGAATTCTGTGTAATGGCATGATTTAATAGAATGGTTGAATTTTGAAATTTGAATTTTTTTTGCTTAATGGGTAAATGGTAGGTTTGGGGAAGTTGTGACCGGACCAATATATGGTTGCCTACTTACCTCTTTGGCAGAAGGATTAGGTCATCACGTAGTTCATTTTTTATTTGTCTTAACTTTTGCCTAGGCCGCCCTTTTGTGTTTTCAACCTAGTAGGCTTTCTCACTCTTTTTTTCTCTCTCTCTTTTTGTGTAGATCGCCCTTTCGGGTTTTCAACTTACCCCCTTTTTTTTTTACGAACCTAGGAAGGGAAATAACATAATTTACAACCACTTCTGATGTGGTGCTTTTAGACTACCACCTCAAACATGGTCTTTCTTTCAATTGATCCATATTGGTTGGCTCAGTAAATGAGTTTGCATCTAAGTCCATTAACCTTACTGCTCCACCAGAGTATATCTGCTAGATAATATATGGACCTGTCCAATTTTGTTTGAACTTCCCGTTTGTCAATTAAACTGGGGCTTGAATCTCTTTCAGCACTAAATCTCCCAACTTCAAATCTCTAGTTCTTACTTTATTGTCAAAAGCTTTCCTAAGCCTCCTTTGGTAGCCTTGAATGTGATACAAGGTCTTGAGTCTCTTCTTATCCATCATGCATAATTGGTCATATCTACTTTGCAACCAATCTACTTCAGGGATTTCACTCTCTAGTATTGTTCTCAATGAATGAACACCCATTTCTATGTGAAGGACTGCTTCCATCCCATACACCAAAGAATAAGGAGTGGCCCCTGTGGAGGACCGAATTAATGTCCTATACCCCCAAAGTGCATAGGGTAATTGTAGATGCCAATCCTTGTATTTTTTCATGCTTTTCTTCAAAATTCGCCCTATATTCTTGTTAACAATCTCAACTGCTCCATTAGTCTGAGGACGGTAGGGTAAGGATCTATGGTGCTGAATATTGAATTGTCGAAGTAGTTTCTCTTTTTCTCCCTTGAAATGCAGCCCATTGTCTGCGATAATTTCATGTGGTACCCTATATCTACAAATGATATTAGTCTGAATAAATTGAGCAACTTTCTTCGAGTTCAAAACCTTGTATGAGGCAGCTTCCACCCATTTAGTGAAATAATCAATGGCAACCAATATAAATTCATGGCCATTGGATGCTGTTGGGTGAATCTTCCTAATAATATCTATTCCCCATATAAAGAATGGCTAGGGAGAAGTCATGGTATGTAATGGCATAGGTGGCATGTGCTTTAGATCTCCATGGACTTGGCATTGATGGCACTTCCGAATATGAGCTGCGCAGTCTGCTTGTAGTCCAGTAATAACCTTGCCTCATTATTTTTCATGACAGCATGTGTGCATTCATATGTGGCCCATAACTTGACTCATGAACCTCTTTAATTATTTGCTGTGCTTCCTTGGCAGTCACACAAAGGAGATGAATTTCGTCATATGATCTTCTGTAAAGCCTCTCCCCACAAATAATATAATTAGTAGGTAACCTTCTGATGGTCAATTGGCCATTCTTGTCTGTAGACTTTAGGTATGTCCTATCCTTAAGGTACTGTAGAATTTCTGAATACCATTCACCCTCTCCATTCATTCCCTTATCTTCTTTTATTGACATGCAATAAGCTGGCTCTTCTTTTTGTTCTATCACTATTGGTCGAGCTTCATCCTCCTTAGGTCCATCCATCATGGATGCCATTGTTGCTAAAGCATCTGCAATTTGATTCTACATTCTCGACACATACTGGTACTGGATCTTACTTAAGGCCCACTTCTTGAGACATTCATGATAAGGCATTAGCCTTTCTTCCTTGATCTTCCATCTATTCTGAATTTGAGAAATTATCAAGGCTAAATCACCATAGACTTCCAACTCTTTTACTCCAAGGCTTAGAGCCGCTTGTAACCCCATAATGCAAGCCTCATATTTAGTGGCATTATTAGTGGCAAGAAAGTTAAGCCTACCAGAGAATGGGATATGTGTCCTTTTTGAAGAGATTAAGAGAACTCCGATGCCATTTCCACTTTGATTAGTTGCTCCATCAAAATACATCTTCCATGATTCTAACTCTATCCCCATGATATCCTCATCTAGAAAGTCTCATTGGATCTCTTCAGCTTCTTCAGTTGAACAGTAGGCTAAGTGATTAGCAATTGCTCTCCCCTTCATAGACTTTTGAGTCACATATTTAATATCAAATTTTGATAGAAGCAAAACCCATTTAGCTGTCTTCCCATCTTGCGTAGGCTTTTCCATTAAATATTTCAAAGGGTCCATTCTTGCAATCAACAAGACCTTGAAAGTAAGCATTTAATGTATGAGTTTTTGGGTTGCCCATACAAGTGCTACACATGTCTTCTCAAGTGGTGAATATTTCTCTTAATAAGCCAACATCTTCTTGCTAATGTAGTAGATTGCATTCTCTTTCCTAGACTCCTCTAAGTACTGAACTAGCAAAGCCCCCATTGTTGTATCCGTAGTTCTGAGATACAACAATAATGGCTTTTCAAGTATTGGTGGAACCAGTATTGGTGACTTCATCAAATAATTCTTAATCTTCTCAAAAGCTTCTTGGAATTGTTCATTCTATACTGTGGGAACTTCTTTCTTGAGAAGTCAAAAAAGTGACTCACATGTCATGGTGAGCTGGGCTATGAATCTGCTGATGTATTGTATCCTCCCTAAAATCCTTGGATCTCTTTCTCAGTCCTAGAAGTCCATGATTGCTTTGATTATGTCCAGATCAACTTCAATTCCCCTCTGACTTACCATAAACCCCAACAGCTTTCTGAATGTTATGCTAAAAGTGCACGTCTTTGGATTCAATCGTAACTTATAGAATTGGATTCTTTCAAAGAACTTCCGTAAAGCTGGTATATGCCCTTCATGGTCTTTGGACTTCACTATCATGTCATTAACATAAACTTCTACTTATTTGTGGATCAAATCTTGCAACAAAGTAGTGGCTGCACATTGGTAAGTAGCACCAGTATTCTTAAAGCCAAATGGCATGACCTTATAGCAATACATCCCTCATGGAGTAATGAAAGAGGTCTTCTCCATATCTTCCAGAGCCATCTTTATCTAATTGTATCCAGAAAAACCATCCATAAATGACAGCAACACATGTCCTGCTATGTTATCAACCAAGATATTAATATGAGGTAAAGGAAAATCATCTTTCGAGCTAGCCTTATTGAGATCTCGAAAGTCTACACACATTCTCACTTTCCCATCCTTCTTCGGTACAGGAACCACATTAGCTAACCATTCTGGATAGTTGACCACCCTCAGGAATCCCGCATTGTACTGTTTCTTGACTTCTTCCTTGATCTTGAGAGTCCACTCTGGCTTCAATCTTCTCAACTTATGCTTAATCAACTTCATGGTTGGATTTATTGGAATGCAATGCTGCACTATATCTGTATCAATCCCAGGCATGTCTTCATATGACCATGCAAATTCCGCTTTGAATTTTGTCAATAGGGTAACTAACGCGTCTTTCCTAGAGGAGGTTAGGGTGTTGCCCACTTGTATCATCTTAGGTTCATCATCAGTTCCCAGGTTAACAGGTTGGGTTTCTTCTTTTATAGGTTCTACATGAACTTGTTTTAATTCCTTATTATTAAGAGTTTCTTTACCAATTTCCAAAATAAAAACATTTAAAGCCAATAAATAACTACAATCAGAAATCACATTATAAGGAAAAAAGTTCTCAATAGACTTAATAGAAACACACTCCATAGGAATACGATCATTTACAGACTCAATAGGAACATTAATACTAGCAAAAACAGACTCAATAGGGACAGAAACAATGTCTTTGGCAAGAGTGATTGGCTCAACGGTCTTGATCTTCTTCACAGAGTCTTCCATAGGGTGGGCAGCTCCTTCCCATTCCCAATTCTTCAACTCAATTATGGCTTCAATGATGGCGGGTGGCTCCCAATGAGTTCCTTCTTCCCTTAGCATCAGTACCATGGGGTCTTCATCCATATCATCTGTGCCTTCAACATCAATCTCCATATTTGTGGGCTTGTCAGTCACATAAGCATCCAAATGCTCTATTCTCTCCATCCACTCACCAAACAGATCTTGCTTTCCTTCGTTGCTTGGGTGGATGTATTGAGGGAGGTATTCTGACTCATTCCCTTCCATTCTCTCATCTTCACCTCTCTAGTGTTAAGTTTCTGAATTTGTGGATCATCAGCTTTCTGTCTAGAGTTGCCAATCTAGCATCTATGTCATCTTCTTCCTCAGTGTATAAGGTCAGTGAACCTTATGGAATGACCCTAACTCGGGAATTTCTCTACCATGCTTGTTATATCTAGGGACTGACCTTGAATTAACATCAGTAATGCAGCTCCATTCCGAGGGCTGCCCATAGGGGTAATCATCATAATCTATATCATTAGCCTCTTCATCTTCAACTTCAACCACATCTCCTACAGCTTCCAGCACATTTTCTAGCTCGTTTTCTTCACTTTCAGCACCATTCTCCATATCCATAGGTTCAGCTTCAGCATCATCCTCTATATCTCCATCATAGTAGTCCACGTTATCATCAGAGTGGTCTTTATGGAAAGGTCTTACATCTTCATCTTCTCTATCACTAAGGGGTTCACCCCAATCATTGCCACTATATTGGCTATCATTGTCTTCACTATTGTTGCTATCACTATCATTGTTGCTGTCATCCTCACCATCTCTATTGTCACTACTACTGCTATCATTACTAATATCATTCTCGTTGTTGCTACCTTCATCATCATCACTAGGGGCTTCTCCCCCTTCCTCATCTTCATCACTTGTTCTTCCTTCATACAGGCCCTTCAATGCATGTTGGCAGGCCTCCTAGTACTCTTCCTCTTCTATATTGCAAACGATAACTCCTAAAAGTGTAGACCTTGCATCAAGGTCCATGTAATCAGCCCAATCAGTCAAGACCCAATTTGTGTGAAAATCTCATTGCAATAGGTTATTTTTCCGGTTTTTTTACTTTTTTCTGGTTTTTTCTTTTTTGCACCGTAACAAGCACTGGTCGGTGCTTGTTAACATTTCCCTTGTTAACATCCAATGTGCTTATTGATATGCAGTAAAATCGTAGTTCAATTCAAGTATATATTTATCACATAAATGGTCACTCAAGAGAGAATCTGAAAATAAATGTTCAGCACCTGGTGCCTTTATATATGAATTGGTGAAACAATGTTTCTTCAAGCAACCAAATCAAAAATTACAAAACAGTAAGAGCATGCCATAATTGTAGAAAAATATTTTAAACAGCTCCATTCAATGGTTTGATGATTGCTTTGAGATAAGCAAGATCAAACAATAAACTTTCAAGCAAATCATCAACCAGTGGCACCAAAGAACCAATTAACCCAAACTTGATCTTGTCGAGGCGTCATTTCAGTTGGAGACAACTAAGTGTGACTTCCAGATGATGGGACGAGGATGCTCAGTTTTTTTTTTCTACACTTGATTTTTGTTGCAATAAATTCCATATATTACAACGATTTACTTTAAAAATCTCATTGCAAATTTTTTCTTTAAAAAAAGTAATAGGTTTATGCGACACTAGATTAGCGGTGCATATAAATCATTGCAATATATGGAATTTATTGCAACGAAAATCTAGTGTTGCATAATCCTATTACTTTTTTTTAATTAAAAAATAACCTATTGCAATGAGATTTTCAAAGTAAATCGTTGCAATATATGGAATTTATTGCACCGCTAATCTAGTGTCGCAAAAACCTATTACTTTTTTTAAAGAAAAAAAAAACCTTTTGCAATGAGATTTTCAAAGTAAATCGTTGTAATATATGGAATTTATTGCAACAAAAATCAAGTGTAGAAAAAAAAAAAAACTGAGCATCCTCGTCCCATCATCTGGAAGTCACACTTAGTTGTCTCCAACTGAAATGACGCCTTGACAAGATCAAGTTTGGGTTAATTGGTTCTTTGGTGCCACTGGTTGATGATTTGCTTGAAAGTTTATTGTTTGATCTTGCTTATCTCAAAGCAATCATCAAACCATTGAATGGAGCTGTTTAAAATATATTTCTGCAATTGTGGCATGCTCTTACTGTTCTATAATTTTTGATTTGGTTGCTCGAAGAAACATTGTTTCACCAATTCATATATAAAGGCACCAGGTGCTGAACATTTATTTTTAGATTCTCTCTTGAGTGACCATTTATGTGATAAATATATACTTGAATTGAACTTCGATTTTACTGCATATCAATGAGCACATTGGATGTTAACAAGGGAAATGTTAACAAGCACTGACCAGTGCTTGTTACGGTGCAAAAAACAAAAAAAAACAAAAAAAACAAAAACAAAAAACAAAAAACAAAAAACCAGAAAAAAGTAAAAAAACCAAAAAAATAACCTATTGCAACGAGATTTTCAAAGTAAATCGATGCAATATATAAATCGTTGCAATATATGGAATTTATTGAAACGAAAATCTAGTGTTGCATAAACCTATTGCTTTTTTTAATAATAAAAAAAAAAAACCTATTGCAATGAGATTTTCAAAGTAAATTGTTGCAATATATAAATCGTTGCAATATATGGAATTTATTGCAACGAAAATCTAGTATTGCATAAACCTATTACTTTTTTTTAATAAAAAAATAATCTATTGCAATGAGATTTTCAAAATAAATCGTTGCAATATATAGAATTTATTGCAACGAAAATCTACTATCGCATAAACCTATTACTTTTTTTATTAAAAAAAATAACCAATTGCAACAAGATTTTCAAAGTAAATCGATGCAATATATAAATTGTTGCAATATATGGAATTTATTGCAACGAAAATCTAGTGTTGCATAAACCTGTTGCTTCTTTTAATAAAAAAATAACCTATTGCAACGAGATTTTCAAAGTAAATCGTTGCAATATATGGAATTTATTGCAAAGAAAATCTAGTGTTGCATAAACCTAATACTTTTTTTTAATAAAAAAATTATCTATTGCAATGGAATTTTCAAAGTAAATCGTTGCAATATATGGAATTTATTGCAACGAAAATCTACTGTCGCATAAACCTGTTACCTTTTTCTAATAAAAAAAATAACCTATTGCAATGTGATATTCAAAGTAAATTGTTGCAATATAGGGAATTTATTGCAACAAAAATCTAGTGTTGCATAAACCTATTGCTTTTTTTAATAAAAAAATAACCTATTGCAAAAAGATTTTCAAAGTAAATCTTTGCAATATATGGAATTTATTATAATGAAAATCTAGTGTTGCATAAACCTATTGCTTTCTTATCAAATAATAGCTCAAACCTAGGCACCATTGTTCTTGACTCAAGATCGAATCTTGGTTCAAGGAATCCCCAATAGCATTGACTATCTCCTACTTTGACAAACTTTCTATTCAACGTGGGAGTATAGGGCTTTAGGGGCGGGGGACAAGGAAGTCCCTTGGCTTTAGCTTTTGTACGAGCCATTCTTCTCACCTTTATCCCTAGCAAGTCATCATTAGTGGGCTTATAACCTAGCCCAAAAGGTAGTGTGGCAGTGGGAATTATTGGGACTTGAGCAGTTGCCTTCTTCCCAGTCTTCCCTAAGTTCATCCCCGAAAAGTAATTCATTCTCCTCTGTTAGGTTCTAAAGATTTAGGATTTTATGTATTTAGAACTCTAATGTGTAATATTGGCAAACCATGATCAAAACAATATGTTTAGTCTTGTTTAGGCTTGCTCAAAGTTGATTAAATATTGTAAAGTTGGAATCGAGTGGCTGCAGATGTACTGGAGCATTTCGGCCTGGCTCGATCGATCGAAACTTAGGCTCGATCGATCGAATCTCGGGTCAGATGCGTTTTCTGCAGAGTTCCAGCTCAGCCCAAACTCTATTTAAACGTCTTGGGGTTCAAGTAAAACACTCCTATATATAAGGAAAACCCTAGAACGTTTTTGGACCTTTTGAGAGAGAGATTAGAGTGCCTCTTGTGCCTCCTTTTATTTTAGGGTTTTGTACCCAAACCTCTCTAAGTCTTTGTTGCTCATATTTGCTGTTTATGTGAATCTCTTGTGAGATCTTTGAGGAGCTTTCCTTCACATAAACTTAGGGTTGTCAATATCTTGATGATCAACAAGGTTGCTACCATTGGAACTTAAAAGAAAAGCAAGCGGGGAGCTTGTAGCTGATTGAAGAATTCAAGAAAAAAGTAGTCCGTGGATTCGGAGCCTGCGCGTGGTCGTGTCAGGAAGTTCGTACTGGTGGGTAGCATTAGGAAGTCGAGCGGGGAGCTTGTAGTCCTTCTGTAAGAACTTCAATTCTTTCATAGTGAATTCTGTTATGCCTTGAGGATCGGTGGGTCAAATCCTCCCCAGGTTTTTACCGTGTGGTTTTCTGGGTGATCATATCTTGTGTTATTTATTTTCCGCTGCATTATTATTCTTGATATGATTGTTGAATTGCTTTAACCTAGAATTGCTTAATTTGACTAAGTAACAACTTGGCTAATTAATCTAGGCTACGCAATTTGGTTGTTTTAGGGGTCTAAATAACCTATCATCCTCATCATTGCCACCACATTATTGTTGCTGTAGGGAGCAAAGTCCATGGGGATCCTCTTCACTTCCTCTTCTCTTCTTCCAAAATCGAGCTTCTAAATTTCAAAGCCATCCAAGGTCAATGGCTCATTCTCAGAATCGATACCAAAAATGGGCTTTGGTATGGTCAAAGTATCACCATATATGGTAACTATGGCTCCTTCATGCGGAAACCGAACCTTTTGGTATAGGGATGAAGGTATAGCCTCTGTGTCATGGATCTATGGTCGCCCAAGGAGCGTATTGAAGCATGATGCTATGTTCAGGACTTGAAATTCCACCTTCTTGATTTTTGGCCCTATAGTGAGCTCCAGTTTCACAATTCCCAAGACCCCTCTTCTACTATTGTCAAACGCCCTCAAGTGCTGATCAGTTTGCACAAAATCTTCAATACTTAGGCCCAAGTAACTTGCAGTCTTCAAAGGACACGCATTTATGGCACTTCCCTTGTCAATTAGGACCATTGGAATCCTTTTGCCTTTGGCATCTACAGTAATGTGCAATAGGTCATTGTGGTGCTTCCCCTTCTTCGTCAAATCTTTGTTAAAGTAGGAAATTGTGAGTTCCCTATTTATAGACCCAATCATAGCATTCAGATCTTAAGATGTAATAGTTGTAGGAACTTGGATTTGATTGAGAAGGTCTACTAGATTCTGACAGTGCTTGTATGATACCATAGATATAATGGCTTTTGTCTTCTGTAGCTGCTTAAGGATCTCATCCTCTTCTGTGGGTGTTTGTTGGGTAGATTTGTTCAAGGCTTCTATTAGGTTGTCTATCTCCAGGTGTGGGGGTTTGAAGTGTCTCCCCCCTTGTGATGTGGGCAATTTTTGATGGGTCATTTAGATCGGTATCTTAGGGCTTGAAGTGTCTCCCACCATATGTGGGTGTTGGGTTGTTTGATTGGGGTTCAAAGTGTCTTCCTCCATATGTGGATATTGGGTTGTTTGATTAGGGTTCGAAGTATCTTCCCCTATACGTATGTGCTTGGTAACTTGCTTGGGGTTTGAAGTGTCTCCCCCCATTTGTGGATGTTGGGTAATTTGATTGGGGTTTAAAGTGTCTCCCTCCATTTGTGGATGTTGGGTAGTTTGGGGTTTCTATAACATCTTCACTCTATATGTCATACCCTGCAGTGGCTATCATACCATCAACTCTTCCTATGTCATCATAAAGCACTCAAGTAAGTCACAAATCAACTCAAACGGGTCCTCTTCTCCTTTCTCTTCAGTCATCAAGCAATTAATCCTCACTCCTCTCCCAAAATTGTGGTTGGGCAAGGAATTATTAGTGATGCTAGGCCTTGTAGGTGGTGCAATTACCTTAGTGTCTATTAGATCTTGAATTGCATGATGAATGCCAAAACACTTGTCAATGTCGTGGCCAGGGCTTTGATGGTAGGCACATCTCTTACTCACATAAAATCTTGTAGGCAATGGGTTTGGGATTAGTCTTGGGTGAAAAGGTTTTAGTAACCCCTTTGCTTTTAGTTTTTCAAACACTTGACTAACGGGCATATATAACTCATGAAATTGCCTCCTAGGCCGTGGAGGTGTCCCTTGTGATATTTGCACGGGGGCAATAGGGGCAATAAGTTGGTAAGGATCATTTTTGTATATATTAGAGACTTCTACAGTTTTAACTAGATCCTAAATTCTTTTTAAACCTTGGTGGGTCCTCATTCTTTATAGTGCCATTATTTATTGCATCCTCAATTTAGGTTCCAGCAACAATCAAAGCTTTAAAATTAAGGAAACATTGAGCAAACAAATACTTGTGGTATACAAGCAATAAATTTTTTACAACCATGGTTAATTGTTCTTCTTCACTTAGCCTATTCATCATCTATGCAGCTTTAGACCTCTACTTGGTAATGAAGGTAGAGAAAGATTCTTTCGGCTTTTACTTAGTGGTCTCCAAATCTCTCCTTGTCACATCCACCTCTATGTTGTGCTTGTATCGATTGTGAAACTCGCGGTAGATGTCCTCCCAACTCCTTGCTCTAGCATCATCTAGGTTGAGGAACCACCTAAGAGCAGCTCCAGTCAAGGTATTTTGGAACATTTGAGCAAATAGTTCTTCAGTTGCTCCTAAGGGATGCATGGCCCTCATGTACATCTTCAAATGAGACTTTGGGCAGCTAGTCCCGTCGAACTTGTCCAAGGTTGTCATCTTGAACTTGGGAGGCAATCTCACATCAGGGAAAAGTGAGAGTTATTGGTAGTCCTTGAGGTCTTCCATCTTGTGAGTTCTCTTGATCATCTCTTCCACCTTGTTTATCCTCTTGTTGATCTTCTTCTCACCCTCCATGGTTAGGGAATTATAATCAGTCTTGTTCTCCTCTTGGCCACCCTTCAGGTTCTGAAATTGTTGTACGATAAGGTTTATGTCATCACTCAATTGAATTTGACTAACTACCATGGTGTTTAGTAGCTCTTGAGTGTTAATGGGTTCTTCAGTATTTAGATGTTCTCCCCCTTTCGTCATAGTGATGGAATCTTCAAACTTCTTGTGGCTTGGGCTGTCTTGTAGGTCGAACACAGGATTGTGATGTTGCAGCAGTGGAGTGTCTTCTATGACCACAGGCTTTAGTACCGTGATGGGCTTGGAACTAGAACTACTAGCTTGAGTGTCGGTCTTGGGTTCTCTTTGGAGTATTCCCTCTAATCTTAACCAAATTCTCCCATAAGAAAAGGCTTGGTTGGGTCAATCAAAGCTAGGTCCCCATCTACATCAATCAACCAACAAAAAAACACACACAACATGCAATGCAATTTTAACATGGACCAGCCTAAGGGTAGGTTCTAAGTCATTACATTGTAGGGTGGGTTTGTTGTTTTATTTTTTCCTATAGCTAGGACATTACACCTCCCAACTTGTAATGTAATGAACATTACGTTGGTCCAAATGGCATGGTCTATCCTTTATAGTCAGCAAGAAATTATTTAGTAACTTTGGGCTATGAGTTGGTGAGTTCACCACTGGGCACCCAAATCTAATGAATGAACCATGGTTACTACCACCATATGTTGAGATGGGTGCATGCATATTTGTTGTTTTGATGGCACACACTGATGAGTCAGAAATTTATGATCGTCGTTAATCTAAGATCGTCATTAACCAAGAGAAGACGTTACGCATTTATTATGCTCATTGATGACAAAGAGTAATAGACGGAGCAACGGTCACAGAGTGAGCTGTGAACTTCAAACAAAGATTTTGTAACGCATTAACCATTGAGCGTAAATATAGCAATTCATTGCCCATTAATGAGGCACGCAACTATAAAAAGAAAAGGCAACAGAAGTTAAAGGTACACATAAATACTCTACAAAAATCATTCTCAAGTCAATTCTCTCTAAAATCTTTCTCCCTTACTGACTTAAGCATCGGAGGCGGTTTGGCTAATGCCACACCGGCGTGTTACTCTTTCACCCAGTTCATTTTTGCAGGTTTTCCTCCAACAAAGACGACCCCAATCATAGCTTCATCCATCCATTACAACGAGGAGCTCAACTGCTAATTTTTTGCATCATCAGCTTGGCACTGTCTATGGGAAACGCTAATCATTCAAGCCATCTTTCCTAGTGACAAAAGAGTTCCTCGAAGTACAAGATGGACCCAAAAATTGCACAACAGCCAGATGCTATGCAACAGCAACAAATCCAGACCCTTCTAGCTAATGTGGAAAAGTTGACTCGCCAGAATAAAGAGCTGCAAAAGACAATGGAATCCCAAAATGTAGAACATTGGCGAACAGGTGAAAACCAGAATGAAGAAGAGTTAAACTCCCAAGCCAACAAGCGAGACAGGACCTCAGGATAAGATTCCTCCAGGATGGAAAATGAGCTTCGCAACATGAGGAAGGAGATGGATGAATTAAGAAGTGCCCTGAAGGATAAAGGTGGGGAGAATTTGGATGAGATGATCCAAAGGACGGACTCACCATTCACCACTGAAGTACTGAACCGTCCCCTCTTACTGAAATTTCGTCTCCCACAACTGGAATCATATGACAATTCCAAGGACCCTTTGGATCACATTGAATCATTCAAGACATTGATGCTGTTGTGGATGACCCCAGATGAGGAGATGTGCAGGGGCATTCCCAACGACACTGAAAGGAATAGCCAGAGTACGGTTCAGCAAGATACACCCAGGAATTATTGCAAATTTTGAACAACACAACAAGGGTTTTGTTCGTCATTTCATTAGGGGGCGAAGACACAAGAAGCCAACTAGTCATCTTTTCAACATTCAACAGGCAGAAGAAAAATCACTAAGACAGTACATGACCTGATTTAATAAGGAGCTATTGCAGGTAGATGAAACTAAAGATCAAGTCATCCTAACAACTTTCCTAGCAGGGTTGCTACCTAAGGATTTTTTCTTCTCAATCACCAAAAGCCCATAAAAAACGGTTACGGAATTGCTTCAAAAAGCTCAGAAGGACATGCATGCAGAAGATGCAGTGCTTGCAAAAGAAATGAAAGGAAAAATGATGAGAGACAAAGAAACAAGCAACAATCGCGATAAGAAGAAGGAAACACAAAGTGTTAGGTAGACCACAAGAAAGAAGAAGGAGCTTCCAAATAGGAGGCCAAAGTTCACTAACTTTACTCCTCTAATAATGTCAATTGAGCAAGTCTTGATGTAGATAAAGGACGATCCTTTCCTGCAATGGCTGAAGCCAATCAATACTCCAGCAGAAAGAAGAGACAAAAACAAGTATTGTAAATTCCACCAGGACCACGGGCATCGCACCGACAAGTGTAGACATTTGAAAGACCAGATGGAGACTGTAATCCGGCAAGGTAAGTTACAAAAGTATGTTAGGAAAACGAAGCACTACAAATACCAAAAGAAGGATGATAAAGACAGAAATCAAGAAGCAGGAGATAGCAAACCTCCTGCAAGAGAGATAAAGACGATCTTAGGAGGATTAACGGCAGGTGTGGAACGTTGAAGTCCTTGAAAAAAACCCATGAGAGAGAAATAAATAGTTTCCATTCACAGCTCCCTCCAATAAAGATGCCAAGGAATGACGAATTTGATATCGTTTTCTCAGAAAGAGAAGGTCACGGCATTAGGCAACCTCATGACGATCCATTGGTAATCATGCTCAGAGTAGAAGAATTCAACATCCACTGGGTGCTCAATGACAACGGAAGCTCAGTAGATATCATCTACATACCTGCATTTCAGCATATGAAACTGGATAAGAAAAGGATTAGGTCTTTCACCTCTCTTCTGGTGAGTTTCACTAAGGATAAAATCATCCCTTGGGGCATCGTCACTCTAACCGTAATTGTAGGCACTTACCTAGCACAGATCACTAAGGAAATTGATTTCCTCGTAGTTGACTACCCTTCAACATACAACATCATCTTGGGAAGACCTGCACTTAATAGGCTAAGAGTAGCGATGTCAACATATTACTTGAAGGTGAAATTTCCAACAACCCATGGGGTAGAAGAAATCAAAAGAGATCAAGTTCTAGTCAGAAAGTGCTACCAAGCTACCTTAGCATCTGGGGAGAACCACACATGGGTGATCAATGAACCAGAGCCCATCCCCGAACCATTAGAAACACCACAGGAAGTTAAGATCATCCCTGGAGATTTGACAAAGGTATTGAAGATAGGATTAGCACTCCCAACTCTAAAAAAAGAGAAGATGGTTTCCTTTTTTAGGGCAAACCAAGATGTTTTTGCCTGGAAACACGAGGATATGCCCAGAATTGATAAAAGGATCATACAGCATCATCTCAACGTCAACCCAGAATGCAAACCTGTACAACAGAAGCGGAGAATATTTGCACCAAAGTGCAACAAAGCAGTAACTAAAGAAGTAGAGAAGCTACTAGAAGCTAGTTTCATCAAGGAAGTCTTCTACCCAGATTGGCTAGCAAACTTGGTAATGGTAAAAAAGAGCAATGGAAAATAGAGGATGTGCGTTGATTTCATAGACCTAAACAAAGCCTACCCAAAGGATAGCTTCCCCTTACCAAGGATTGATCAACTGGTAGACTTAATTACTGGACACAAGCTCTTAAGTTTCATGGACACATTTTCTGGATACAACCAAATCCTCATGGATGAAGAAGATCAAGAGAAGACTTCGTTCATCACCAGCCGAGGGTTGTACTGCTACAAAGTTATGCCCTTTGGATTGAAAAACGCAAGAGCCACATACCAAAGATTGGTGAACCGCATGTTCTCTCACCAAATTGGAAGGAATGTGGAAGTATACATATACGATATGCTGGTAAAAAGCAAGGACAAAGCCAACCACTTAGACGATCTAAAAGACACCTTCAGCACACTACGTAAGTACAATATGAAACTAAACCCTGCAAAGTGTGTTTTTGCTATTGCTTTAGGAAATTCTTCGGATTCATTGTGTCCCAATGAGGCATAGAGGCAAACCCAGACAAAGTAAAGGCAATGATCAAGGTTAAATCACCAAAAACTGTGAAGGAGGTTCAGAGCTTGGCAAGAAAGGTCGCAGCTCTAAACAAATTCGTCTCTAGGGCAACAGACAAGTGCATGCCATTCTTCAAGGTCTTGAAAAAGGCCTTTCAGTGGACTGATGAATGTGAAGAATTCCTTGCAAAATTAAAAGAGTACTTGATGAAACCACCGTTGCTAAGTCCCTCGATGACGGGAGAAAAGTTGTACCTTTACTTAGCAGTGTCTAACACCGCAGTAAGTTTGAAACTGATCAAAGAAGAAGAAAATGTCTAGAAGCCAATCTATTATACCAGCTAGGCATTCCAAGGAGTAGAGGAAAATTACCCAAGGATGGAAAAGACAGCTTTCGCATTGGTGGTCGCTACTAGGAAACTTCGTCACTACTTCCAAGCACACTCCATCTTCGTCATGACAAACCAACCAATAAGAAAGACGATGAACAAGATAGAAGCAGCGGAACAACTCATCCAATGGGCAGTTGAACTGGGCCAATTCGATATCGAATATCGGCCTTGAGCAGCAATCAAAGCCCAAGTACTGGCAAACTTCATCGTAGAATTCACCTACCCCTGCAAGGAAGAAGAACTCCCTATGGAAACATGGATTGTCCAAACAGATGGGTCTGCCACAAAGAAAGTGGGAGGGGCAACAGTAGTGCTCATATCTCTATAGAGAAAAATATTGAAGTATGTAGTTAGACAGCAATTCTCAGAAACGAATAATGAGGCAGAATATGAAGCATTGCTAACAGGACTAAGTTTAGCAAAAGCTCTTGAAGCAAAGAATCTAATCGTCCAAGCTGATTCTCAACTAATAATTGGATAGGTGAAGGGAGATTATGAAGCCAAAGAAGAAAGGATGCAGAAGTACTTGAAGATCACCCAACAACTCTCGCAGCACTTTGACGGCCTAGACTTTGTGCAAATACCTCAAGCCAAAAACGCAAGAGCTGACTTCCTATCAAGATTAGCCTCATCAGAAAACTACAATGCGACATCCGAACTATGTATAGAGATAAGGGGCAACCAAGTACAGAAGGTGAGCAGGTTCTAAAGATAAAAAAGCAAGATGAGTGGATGACTCCCATCGTTCATTATTTGAAAGAAGGATGGCTGCCAAAAGATAAAACAGAAGCAAGGAAGATATAGATCAGAGCAGCCCGCTTCATCATTATTGACGATGTACTATACAGACAAGGTTATTCACTCCCATACTTAAGATGTGCCAACTCAGAAGAAGCGGATTATATGCTCCACGAGATACATGAAGGAATTTGTGGGTATCATGCTGGAGCAAGGTCTTTAGTAGGAAAGGCACTCAGAGCAGGATATTACTAGCCAACTTTACAAAAGGATGCGCACGACCTCATCAGAGCATGCGATAAGTGTCAATGCTTCGCAAATGTCCAAATGAGACCAAGAGAGATGATGACACCCATATCCTCACTATGGCCCTTCACCCAATAGGGGATTGACATTATGGGCCCATTCCCTTTAGGAAAGAAGCAACTCAGATTTCTGATCATTGCATTCGATTACTTCACAAAATGGGTAGAAGCAGAACTAGTAACAACGATAATAGAGGCTAAAATCACTAGCTTTGTATGGAAGAACATCATTTACAGGTTTGGAGTCCCACGCGTCATAATATCGGACAATGGGAAGCAGTTCGACAATCCCAAGTTTCAAAAATTTTGCCAAGATTTAGGAGTCAAGAACCACTACTCTTCTCCAAGACACCCTCAAGCTAACGATTAGATAGAAGTGACGAACATAAGCTTACTCAAAATTATCAAAACTCGGCTTGAGGGGGCAAAGGGGGCATGGCCTGAAGAACTACCAAATGTCCTTTGGGCATATAAGACGACCATAAAAGTTCCAACAAGAGAAATGCCATTCAGACTGACATTTGGCACTGAGGCCGTCATACTAGTGGAAGTGGGATTGACGAGCCTCCAAGTCAAAACTTATGAAGGTCAGAAGAACCAGTAGGAGCTTAACAGCAACTTAGATCTAATTGATGAAGTCAGAGAGGAAGCCATGAAACAAATGGCCAAACACAAGGAAGCAATGGCCAGATACTACAACAGAAAAGTCAAGGTAAGAAGGTTCAACATAGGAGACCTCGTCCTTAAGAAGATATCACAGGCAACAAAAGACCCGTTCTAAGGAAAACTAGGACCAGCATGGGAAGGTCCCTACGCAGTAATTCGTCACTCTAGAGAAGGCTCCTACTACCTAAAGTCTTTAGACGGCCAGGAACTGCCTCGGCCATGGAACATAGAACATTTGAAGAAGTACTACCAGTAAGGAATCTTTTACATTTCAAGTTGCCCAATCTTCATATCAGTATGTATGACAGTTATTACTTTCGTCATTCACAGAACAATAATACATGAAAGCATTATCCATGCATATTTATCAATGATTATCCATGAGTTATTTATCAACAAAAACATATGCAACACTCAGGAGTTATTCTTGGGAGACAGATGATGGTGTCATAGCCATCAAAGTTACTAATACACAACTACCAGAGTCGACTAAATCAAAAGTTGTTTAAACACAACTATTATGGTCGTCATTCAAGCATGAATAAAAAAAATGGTTAACCTAAAGACACTCTAATAGCATGACTTTAAGTCACGAGTATAGCGCAACATCGTCATTCAAACATGACTCAATAAAAAAGCAGTTCAAACACAGCTAAACATAAAAAGTTATTCAAACACAACTAACATTGTCATTCAAACATGACTCAAATAAAAAAGCTATTCAAACACAGCTTGATAGGCCAAGAATGTATTGACCTCTTGTGATAAATTAATCAATTAATTAGGCAAGTTAATTAATTAATTCAATTAACATGCAATAACGCGTAGTAGCACAAACAAATCACCAAATAACTAAATGCAGTGGAAAATAAATTTGACATGGTGATTTGTTTACGAATGGGGAAAACCTCCAAGGCAAAAACCCCATAGGGTGAATTTAAGGTCACCACTCTCGAGAATCTACTATTAATAAAACAAGCGGTTACAAATAAAGGAATTCTAGTACCTTATACTAACCTACAATTGAACCCTTACCCTAATACCCAATTGGACCTGTTCTATAGTGACAATCTCTCCTTATCAATGCACGGCTCCCAATACGTGACCAACCAATCGATGCACGGATCCAAGTACATGACTGACACACCAACTTGAGAAGAATGTTAGCTGCAAAGTTCTTCAATTCATCTACACGATGAAGATCAAGAAGCTCCTTGGTTACAAAACCTTATGGCATATGCAACAGCTTCTTCAAGAGAAAGATGAACTAGGGCATATGTCTCCGGTCACAATATGCTTGCAACAACAAGTGCAACAACCTTTGCATCTATTTGGTTCAAGTGAGACGGCCTTTAAAATAATCTTTATATATGTTTAGGGTTGTGATAAAAGAAAAGCTAAACACATACACATGGATATGCATGAAATCAGATCTAAAAAATTGATTTTTGTAATTCTCGATAGATACAGCTGTCGAGCATCACATTTTAAATCTCGATAGATACATCTGTCGAGCTTTAAAATACAGCATTTCTTCAATTGATTATTGAAAAGATTTGCATAGCTTCAATACTTGAACTTGAACTCTTATTCTTGAAGTATTAAACACATCCTAGATATACTCAATTACAAGTAAAATTTTGTCAAAAGATTAGCCAATTCTAAATGACATATGTTCTTAACATAATTCACATATGTCCTAACAATCTCCCCCTTTGGCAATCCGTGACAAAACCACAACAAACAAATGAAAATATGAGAGAAGTCATAAATCACTCAATTCATACTCACTTGTTGAATACAATAAAATCTAATTCTAACACAAACTCTTGAAAAACTTTGCAAGAAGAGATTTCCTGGCAAGATAGACTTTGACAACCTGTATTTCTTATACACTTTAAACAAAACTCATCACGGCATCTTAGTGTGAGATAAAAATATAAAAGATTGCATACAATTAATAAGAATCATATGCATAAAGAGAGAAAAGAAACAACACATGGAAAGATGGGTGAAAGAGTGTAATAACAACCTCAATATATATATCAATCATGAGTACAAGGTTTGCTATCACAATGTAAGAAGAATGTATCTAAAAGAAAGAAAAGAAAAGATACAAAAAGTCCTCACTACATCCCTCATAAAAGATTAACATTCCCCCTAACAAAAAATATCTCCTATACTAACTCTCTCCCTAAGTACATGACTACTCTCATACCCAAAACTACTTCCCCTTTTTGTCATGAATGACAAAGGGCAAGTCACTGAGAAGCAGTCATCTCATCGTCACTAGAAGAGCTAGCATCCTCATCTACAGTAGCATCATCATCACTACCGGAGTTACCATCATCGTCCTCATCCTTAGATGCCTCTAGAGAAGGAGAGGGAGACTCTACGAAGCCACCAAGGCGAGCCTGTCGTCGTGCAATACGACCAACACGGGTGTTCACCTAATACATCTCAATAGTGAGTGTATCAAGGCAAGCATCCATGCGCTGAAGCTGCGCCATAACCGCCTCGAAGGTCACACCACCTGCGAAAGTAGAAGGAGCGGATGTGGATGGAGCGAAAGAAGCTACAGGAGTCGCCGTCTCGATCCGTGACCACTTCAGTTGAAGCTGGGCCTCACTCCGTCTAACAGTTACCGCACTAATGGCACACATAGTGAAGAAGTAAGGAGACTCGGGATAGGAGATAGGCGCATGACGAAGAATCTGCATGATAGCAGAAGAGAAAATAAGCTTATCATAGGTCGTCGTATCCTTATAGACCTTTATAAAGGAAAGTATGAAATGAGAGGGAAAATCTATAGTAAGCCCCTCAAGTAGGGATAACAAAAATCGAGCACGAGGCTCAGTAATCGAATTATAGTGAGACAAGGGATATAAAACAAATGTCATCACCATATTCAGGAACCTCGAACCTTTTGCAAAGCTCGAGCAAGGGGTGTTTTGGCGTTCACCCAAAGATGAGGGTGTCACACAAAAAAGAGACATTAGTTCGTCTTTGGACACAGTCCGAAGACAAGGACAACTGGGGTAGTCAGGAAACTCTACCCTTGGAACATGTTGCACCTCGGATATAAGATTCGGAGTGACTACAATAAGCGTACCTCGAACGTGAGTGATGAAATGTGGTATGGAGCATTGTTATTTATACCGTTTCGGACCCCGTTTCGGTTTGTCCAGTGGAATGGAATATTTCGATACCGGCCGATTTTGGCGTACCATTTCAGGGTGTTTCGGGGTTCTTAAAAAATAATTTATATATATTCTTGTTGAACATAAAATTGTCAATTCTAATAAATAAATAACTAAATATCAAATAATACAAATCATTTAGTCTTAACTCTTAAGTCTTAAACATCAATTTAACATCACACAATAAGAAGATTTACAAGACAATAACTAAATATCAAAAAATATAAGATTTACTCCTCCTTCTCATCGTCATCCATGAGAGAAGGATCAAATTCATCATCAAAAGAACTCCCAAGAACTACCTTCACCCATTGGACCTTTACTCTTTTTTTTTTCTTTTTTTTCTTTTTTTTTAATAATAGGCCAAATCCGGTACCGGCCGGAATTTGCATCTCGGCCGGAATTGACCGAAATGACCAGAATGGACCGGAACGGCCCAGAATTTAACCCGAGGTGGAACGTGGGGTATTCCGGTACCGGTTTGCATACCGGTACGAAAAATTCCGGCCGTTCCGGCCGGAACGGAACGGAATCAATAACAATGGTATGGAGTAATCAAATACGTGCATATAGGAGTAAAACTCCTGTATGATCATGAAGGGACAGTTGACCGAGATGTCACAAAGGGACTCCTAACCCCTATTGTGAATGACAGTGGGTAAGTCAGTATCAGAAAAATCCGAAAGGATGACTTGGCATTCTGAATGAATGCCGCATCGAGAAAAGTTCTCCGAAAAGTCCTAACGGGCTTTATCGTCATAGAACCTGACATGAGAAGGAGTAGGATTAGAAGAAGACGATGCCCTGGAATGAAGAGGGTTCCAGGATGGAGTAGACTTGCGCTTGGGTGCCATGCGCAGACTAACCAAAAGAAAGAGAGAGAGAGAGAGAAGCAGAAGAGTACCAAACAATATCAATATTAATAAGATAGGAAAGAAAAGTACGTATGCACGAAAAATGCATGAACATGTGACATGCAATCAATAAAAACATCATGGGCTCAGCCCAATCCAATCCTACCAACAGACAAGAATTCAACATAGAAAATACACGTCTATAATGCATGAAATATTATGAAAATGCAAATGTGATGCAATGCATGAGCATATAGGACCATTTAAACAAAACCCAACCCAAAAATTTCACAAAAACTTCATCAATTTTGAAAAACCCCAAAAGTTTTTAAAAAACCCCAAAAACTTAGGTCAAAAAGTATGAAATGCATGATTAATGAGAGAAAAGAGATCATACCAGAGGGAAAAGGAAAGGATTAGGCCGAAATCCAAGTGGGGAAGATGAAGAGTTTGAGTGAGAAGTGTTTGGGAGAGAGAGAAGTGTGTTTCTATCGAGAGAGATCAGATAAAATGAAAGAAAAATCACGCTGAGGCAATATGTAGAAAACGTGAAGCTCAATGGATCGAGAGGTATCGAGAGATGTCGAGCACTAATTCTCAACAGATTTATCTGTCGAGGTGCAATCGAGAGCTGTCCACAGCAAAAAGACCTCAATGGATCGAACAACTATTGAGCATCTATTGAGCAGACATAAATTTTCTTAATGGATCGAGAATCTGTCGAGAAGCTATCGAGAAAAATTCTCAAAAGCTTCGATGGATCGAGATTGCGTTAACTTCAGTTGAGAAAGGAAGATCAAAGATCTCAATAGATAGCCTAGCTATCGAGAGCTATCAAGAAGCTGTCGAGATGTGCAAAAACAGCTTTTCAAATAAAAGAAAAACACAGAAATGAATGCAATCAAGCATGCTACTCAACCAAAGATCCAATTAACATTTTAAGCTCTAAAAAACATCTCTCAACAAGAAAAATGTCAAGCATTTAGATCCAAAACACACACACACACACACTAAACAAGTCTAACCAATTTTATATTTTAAAAACAAATCAAGACAGTTTAGTGAGCATACATTAACACATGTATTCCTTGGGATGGCCAATTCACATTATTCCTACACATATATCAAAAGTAACAAAGAATTTGCGTGTTGTGTGTGAAAAACATAGTAAGATTGCATAAGTATGTGCATGTTATAACAATTTGAGATATGAAAAAAATCAATTTAACTCACACACAATCATAACTACTTGATGGGGACTATCACCTTCGAGGTACATCCTATAACTCCCACATCTCCTAGAAGACACGCTTGCAATCATATAAAGCATTTTGATTCTTTTTGCTTTTATTGTTCTTTGATATTTTTCTTTTGTTCAGCATATCATGCATAGGCTTATAAGAGAGAAAAGAAATACCCAATTATGTTAAGCTTTTGACATTGCACTTTTGCTATGCCGAAGCATACAGATGTCATTAACATGATTGGCGGGCAACAGTGGTGAGATTGTTATTATGCCTTTCTCTTAGGAGTTTTTAGTCCTTCTTGTCAAAAAGAGTGATACGAGTGTTAAGTACAAGAAATTACTTAATCTTACTCATCACAAACACGAGCCACAAAACTCACTTGCTTAGTTATGCATAGAGATCCTCATCTAAGTTACAAAGAATATAAAGTTTAGAAAACTTTGTTTCAATGGTCATCTAAGGTACACAAGTATCAATGTACACAAAACACACAGTTTTTGTATTTTTCAGATTTTTCAATTTTTTTTAATGAAAAACAAAATAAAGCAAAATTGACAACAAACAAACAAAAACATGTTAAACAAAGCAAAGCATAAAAACTAGACTGACTCAAAAACAAGAAAGCAAAATACACAAGTAATGCATAACCAAAAAGATAGGGAGAGAGAGAGAAAAAAAAAAGACTAAATCACTTAGAGCCTTTTTCCTTCCACACCTTGGAAGAAATTTTTCGTTTAGCGAACCCTTAATCCGGTGGTGAGGGGGAAGAATTGAAACCGTTCAAGTTCGAAAGGAACATGAGGGCTTTGAGAAGATCTCCAAGAAGAGCAAAGGAGGATGGAAACTGATTCTGGTTTCCGGATGAGATCATATTGTTGCTCTATTGAGTTGCGAACCACTTATAGCAATTAGGTAGAGTATGTCCAGTAGCTCCACAGTGATGACAGAGATGCTACTTCTTCTATTTAGACTTTTGATTATTGCTCTTTTTAGCCCTAGGGTTTTTAGTCTCTTTCTTATCAAGTTTAGGGGGTGCTCCTAAGATAGATTTACCCTTGTATATGTTCTCACTAGATAATACAATTTTCACATCATTGTTCTCATATTCAACATTATTAGCAGGAGAAACAAACACAGTAGTACTAGAAGAAGCAATATTAAAGGAAGAGAAATCATACCCTAAACCGGTTTGATCAGAAGCAGATTTCTGGAGGTTGAGCATCTCATCAAGCTTTGCACTTGAAGTCCTCTCCAGCTGAGCTCTAACTTGAAACAGCTTCACTTTAAGCTTCTTGGTCTTCTCAGCCAAGAAATTGTTCTAAAATCTCAGTGCTCCAATGGTCTGATTGGCTTCATCAAATTTCATGAAGATTTCTTCTCATTTAAGCTCCACATCACTGAGCTTCTTGGTGGCCAACCTATATAGTTTCTCATGCTTCTCAAAGACCTTGTACAATTTTTCATAGGCTGTATGGATATCATCTTGATCGTCTATTTTTTCAAACTTCGAATCCACCAAGTCCTCTTCATCATCTACTATTTCTGAACCCCCATCAGTAGGATCATGTGTCACAGTGAAGGCATTCAAGATTCCCTTGTCATCATTATCATCTGAATCATCCTTAAGCTCAGTGTCACTCAAGGTAGCAGCAAGGGCCTTGCTTTTCCCAACGGTCTTAAGATAAGTTGGACATTCTTGTTTCATATGACTGAAACCTTGACATCCAAAGCACTTTGGTCCAGAGGGAACAACGTACTAACCGTCATCCCTAGCATCCTTCTCCCCCTATCTTGGCTCTTGAATTGTGAAGAACTGGATTACTTACGGTCTTTGTCGAATCCTTTCACATTGGCATTCTTCATGAACTTTTTGAACTGCCTTGTGATATAGGATTTCATCTTAGAATCTTCATCATCAAAAGACTCAACGGTGTCACTACTTTTGGCCTTTAGTGCCATGCTCTTGCTCGATCTCAATTTCCCAATTCTAGTCAAACCCAATTTATAGGTCTACAAGTTGCCAACTAGCTCTGTCAAAGGAATTTGATCAATGTCCTTTGATTCTTCAATGGCAGTGATCTTGGCATGGAATCTCTCCGGAAGAGATTTGAGCACCTGTCTAACAATCTGGGATTCAGGAATGGTTTTCCCAAGATTAAAGGCAGATTTTACTATGTCCTTGAGCTTAACATAGAACTCATCGAATGACTCACCCTCTTCCATCTTAATCTCTTCAAAGCTCATGGTAAGCCTCTGAAGTTTTGAATCCTTGACAGCCTTGGTTCCTTCATAAGTTGTCTGGAGGATGGTCCATACTTCCTTTGCAGTTTCAATAGAGGATATCTTCTTGAATTCCTCATCCGTGACTGCACTGAATAAAGCATTCAATGCCCTGCTGTTAAAGTTTTCCGCTTTGATCTTAGCATCATCCCAATCAGCCAACGCTTCCTTTGGCTTGGTCTAGCCTATCTCCACAACTTGCCACACTTTTTCATCTAATGACTGCAAAAAAGTTCTCATGCGTACTTTCCAGTATGCACAGTTAGTGCCATCAAATAAAGGAGGTATAATTAAAGATTGTCTTCTATCCATGACAACAAGGGTCAATGAATCACATAGCAAAGATTAACCCTAATCAGAGTGTGCCCACTCTGATACCACTTGATAGGCTAAGAATGTATTAACCCCTTGTGATAAATTAATCAATCATTAGCCAAGTTAATTAATTAATTCAATTAACATGCAATAACGCATGGTAGCACAAACAAATCACCAAATAAATAATGCAGCGGAAATTAAATTTGACACAGTGATTTGTTTACGAATGGGGAAAACCTCCAAGCCAAAAGCCCCACCGAGTGAATTTAAGGTCACCACTCTCGAGAATCCACTATTATCAAAACAAATGATTACAAATAAAGGAATCCCGCTACCTTATACCAACGTACAGTTGAACCTTTACCCCAATACCCACTTGGACTTGTTCTGTAGTGACAATCTCTCCTTTTCAATGCACGACTCATAGTACATGACTAACCAATCGATGCACAAATCCAAGTACGTGACTAACACGCTAACTTGTGAAGGATGTTGGCTGCAAAGTTCTTCAGTTCATCCACACGATGAAGATCAAGAAACTCCTTGGTTATAAAACCCTACGGTGTACAAACACAGCAGCTTCTTCAAGAGAAAGATGAATTAGGGCATATGTCTCCAGTCACAATATGCTTGCAACAACAAGTGCAACAACCTTTGCTTCTACTTGCCTTAGGTGAGACGACCCTTAAAATAATCCTTATATATGTTTAGGGTTGTGAGAAAAGAAAACCTAAACACATACACATGGATATGCATGAAATCAGATCTGAAAAACTGATTTCCGTAAGTCTCGATAGATACAGCTGTCGAGCATCACATTTTAAATCTCGATAGATACATCTCTCGACCTTTAAAATACAACACTTCTTCACTTGATTCTTGAACAGATTTGCATGGCTTCAATACTTGAACTTGAACTCTTGTTCTTGAAGTATTAAACACATCCTAGATCTACTCAATTACAGTAAAGTGCGTTTTGTCAAAGGATTAGCCAATTCTAAATGATATATGTTCTTAACATGATCCACATATGTCCTAACACAGCTGAACATAAAAAGTTGTTCAACCATAACTAACATCGTCATTCAAACATGACTTAATAAAAAAGCTATTCAAACACAGTTAAACATAAAAAGTTGTTCAAACACAACTAATATCGTCATTCAAACATGACTCAATAAAAAAGATATTCAAATGCAAGCTAAACATAAAAAAGTTGTTCATACGCAACTAACTTCATCATGACTCAATAAAAAAGCTATTCAAACATAGCTAAACATAAAAAAGTTGTTTAAACACAACTAATATTGTCATAGTTCAACTGTTCAAACACAGCTAAGTCGTCACCATCGTCATTCAAACATGACTCAATGAAAGGTTGTCCAAACACAACCAAGCATGAAAAAGTTGTTTAACATAACTAAAGCATGAAGGTATCCAAAAAACCTTCGTCATCTGAACACAGCAAAGATTTACTTATAAAATAAAATAAAATAAAATAAAATAATTCATGTCAGCAGTTCATAAAAGGAGTTGTCATTGTCAGAAAGAAAATGCATGCCCAAAACACACGGGCCCAAAGAAATTGTTCAGAAGAATTGCTCAAAACAATGAGCCCATAAAAGACATTGTTTTCGTCTTACAAAAAAAAAAAAAAAAAATATATATATATATATATATATATATAGAAGGAACAAAATAAATCACTGTTCATTAAGAGCTGGATCTGCAGGAGTTATGGTTGCAGCCTCTTCTGTCACCTCAGCTATGGTCATGGCCTCTTCCATCACATTCTCAACTGTAGCCTCGAAAGGACGATCAGCCAGTAGTTCCCATGGTTTTAAAAACTAGACCGAACTAGCCGGTCAGACCGGTTCAACCGCGAACTGGACATTAATCCAGTCCGGTTATGACTAAAAACTGAAAAATAGCAAAAAAACAAAATTAACTAGAAACTGGACAATTGAACCGTAAAACCAGAAACCGGTGTGGTTGAATTGGTTGTTGGCCATACCGGAGTCATTTCGGTTATACTAGAGAAAAATCCAGATTTCGGCCAGTAAATCTAAACCGGCTGATAAAGAAAAAAAAAAAGCAAAAACCTTATCGTTGCTTGCCACCACAGATCTAGTCATCGACACATCGTCGATCTTAGAGTTCTCTGCTTTTTCTTCTTGGCCTCACGTTGCTGCTACTGCTGCTTCGTCCTCTTCTTCTTATCTTCCTTTTTTTTAGTTTTCTCTTTACCTTCCTTTCTCTTGTTTTATGATCTGCCCCTACCCCACGAGAGTTGATTAGGTTTTACTAGTTGACACACTTTTTAAGGGACTGGCACTGATTTGAACTGTGAAGGTTTAACAAATAGTGTGAAAATTTGAAAGTAACTTTTTAACTATTCAAACTTTCTTTTATGACATCAATCAGTAGCCAGTAAAAGTCACACTCACGTGTTCAACACTTCAACTAAAGGCTTTATTTTCAAATTCATTTTTCTTTTTATTTTAATTATCAAACTACATCTAACTTTTTCTTTTTCTTTTTTAAATGTATATAACTGCATGTATCTTATTCACATTAAAAAAAGACATATATCTCCTCATTATTATTATTATTATTATTATTATTATTATTATTATTGGTGAATTAAATAAATTACGCATCTATATTCAATGAAACATAGACTTATGAGTTTATATAAAATTAGGTGTAACTCGAAACGGTACACTGGTATTAACCGGTACCGAAATATTTCTTATCTTTGATCAAAACAAAACGGCCGTGGGTACTATTGTCTCCCTTGCTAAAAACACTTATCCTCTCACACGCCTTTCTTAGTCTCGCCTCCCTTTCTTTTCTCTCGACCAAGCTCTCGCCTCCTCTTCTTCGGGTAAACTCTCTATCTTTCTACTCTATTTTATTTTATTTCATTTTTTTATTTGAATCTCTCTGACTCTCTTAGTCTCTCTATCTTATTGTTTGTTGAAGGTTCTCCGTTCTTATTCTTTAGTTCTTTGCCTTCAAATTTTCAATAAGTTCAATCCACTACTCCATTGGTAATTTTTATAATCAATTATTCTTCCAATTGTTAGTAATTATTGAATTATAGAGCATTATAGTTTACAGAGCATTTTATTTTACATGTGTGCCTGTGTGTATTCATAAATTATTAATTAGTTTTAGTATATAAAAAATTTATTATTTATTTATATAATTTAAAACATTATTAATTAAATTATTTATGACATCACTGGTTTGACCACTGTTTGGACCTCAGTCCGACTAGAAAATCGGTAACCAGTCCCTTTTCCAGTTATTTCACCATATTGGTTTTTAAAATCATGGTAGTTCCTTCTCAACTTCACCCATGACAAGGCCAGAAAGGTCCAAACCCGGGTGATGCTTCGCCATCCATTTTCTAGAGAGCTTAAAGCCCTCCACGTAATACTCACACAGCTTGTCTGAGTAAGAGTCAGAGTCCTTGAACTCCTGCACCATCGCAGCCCCAGCTTTTTGCAACTTGAATTGCAGATCACCAATCTGTTTGTCCTTTAGCTTGCAAAATTCCTTCCCCATTTGAAGACTCTTCTCCAAAGTTGCCACACATTCTTTGTCATTCTCAACTTCGACAGTAAGAATGGCAATCTTGTTCTTGAGCGTCTCATTCTCAGCAGAGAGGGATTTGATCATAGGCTCAATTGTGGCCACCTTCTTCTCCAAATCTAGAAGATTCCTAGAGACAAACAAGGACTCCCCCAAAGCCTACATATATATATATATATATAAAATAAAATAAATATAAAAAAAAAAAAAAAAACCTCTTTTAGCAAAAGCAAAACAAAAAAAGAAAAAGCAACCTACATTATCAAAATATACCTGCACAAGCTTCTGGATATGAGATGACATCACTTCACTGGATGACTTTGCCATCAAAGGACTTAGGTCATCCATAGAGAGCGTCTCGTGAGCCTTCAGGGCAGTAGCATTGGCATCATCCCAGAAAGTTGGGAGAAAAGACTTGCCAGCAACCTTCTTCTTCTTCTTCTTCTTGGTTTCCTCCTCCGCAGAAGCAATCACCTCCAGAGACGAGGTAGGGGAGACAGGATGCTTAGCAGGTGAATGGGCAAAGGGAAGAGTCACTACAGGGTCGTCTTCGGAAACATCGCCTACCTTCAAATGTGTCCTCGACAAGAGGCCACTGACGAGGCCACCTTTTGCCTTCTTCTCCTGAGCTTCAGCCAGCTTTTGTTTACTGAATCTGGTTGCCATTCCTGAAAGGAAGGAGAAACTACCAAAAAAAAAAAAAAAGAGTGAAGAAGGAACACTCACTCTTTTTCACAACTTCGAGGTTTTTTCGAACCTTACTAGACGATTTTGGACCCAGAAAATGAAAGAATAGCAATTGGGGAGAAACAAACTCGTCAAAATGTTTGATGGTCTCCAAGTATTCTTTCACCTTTGCAACAAGAACGTGATATCTCTTCTTCAGACAAGGGCCTTGAGGAACTGCAAAAAGCAAGTGCATCACATATCATCGTCACTCACAAAGAATAAATAAATAACAGAAAGAACAGACAAGAAGGACGCACTAGACACAGGAGTTCCCCAACTACGAAAAACCTTGGGGGCTTTGTCCAAGCCCTCACTAGGGACGAGCTCCCAACCACTCCTGAAATAAAGAAGAAGTTTGGTTTCCAATTTCGGAGGGACGACGGAGAGTCAAGTATTAACCTAGAAGCCTGTTAGGTTCTAAGGTCTTAGGATTTTATGTATTTAGAACTCTAATTTGTAATGTTGGCAAACCATGATCAAAACATTGTATTTAGTCTTGTTTAGGCTTGCTCAAAGTTGGTTTATTATTGTACAGTTGGAATCGAGTGGCTGCAGAAGTACTTGGGACTTTTGGCCTGGCTCGATCGATCGAAGAATAGACTCGATCGATCGAAAATCGCACAGGTTGATTATTCTGCAGAATTTCCAACTCAGCCCTACTTCATTAAACGTTTAGGGTTTTATGTTTTTACCCTAGGTATATAAACAAAACCCTAGCCACGTTTTTGAAGGTTGTCCATATTGTTATGTTGCTCATATTTGCTGTTGGTGTGAATCTCTTGTGAGATCTTTGAGGAGCTTTCCTTCACATAAACTTAGGGTTGTCAATATCTTGATGATCAACATAGTTGCAACCATTGGAACTTAAAAGAAAAGCAAGCGGGGAGCTTGTAGCTGATTGAAGAATTCAAGAAAGAAGTAGTCCGTGGATTCGGAGCCTGCGCGTGGTCGTGTCAGGAAGTTCATACTGGTGGGTAGCATTAGGAAGTCGAGCGGGGAGCTTGTAGTCCTTCTGTAAGAACTTCAATTCTTTCATAGTGAATTCGGTTATGCCTTGAGGATCGGTGGGTCAAATCCTCCCCAAGTTTTTACCGTGTGGTTTCCTGGGTGATCATATCTTGTGTTATTTATTTTCCGCTGCATTATTATTCTTGATATGATTGTTGAATTGCTTTAACCTAGAAATTGCATAATTTGACTAAGTAACAACTTGGCTAATTAATCTAGGCTACGCAATTTGGTTGTTTAAGGGGTCTAAATTCCCATCAAAGCCCTATCCCACAACTTAAATTCATAGTAGCCAGGGTCTTTAGACTTTCCTAGACGATAAAAGTGAAGAAATTCGTCTTTCCTGATTACGTCCCCGTCATTGGTAGACATCCACACCACCATACAAGAAATGACGATCTGCCAAGAATTAGGCACTAATTGTGTCGGGGCAAGGTGTAGATATGTGAAAAGTTCCCTAACAAAGGGATGAACAAGAAGACAAAGACCACTAGCGAAATCTGCTTCGTAGAAACAGACTTCATCAGCATATGAGTGAAAGGCCCTATCCTCGTCACTCGGAATCCTAATTCTAACCGAATCAGGAAATTGAAACCTATCCCTAATTCGCTTCTCATCTTTCTCTAAGAGGGTATATTGGACGTTCCAAGCTTTATAGGGAGTAAAAGGGGAAGTAACCTCGGGAACCTCGCGATCATCAAGCGAAGATAAACCCATTTCCAACTCACTAGACCTAACCTCCCTAGACATTTTCAAAAACCTAGCCACTCTAGCTGAATGAGAAACCAAAGGAAGTAAAGAAGAAAGGAAAAACCTATATGGACAATCCTTCCCCACGAAGAGACTAACCCCCCCTTGAGATGCTCTATCTCCACAATCTTATGCAAACAACCTAAGTGAGGAAAAAGAAAGGATACTAAGGGACAATCGACCCTAACAAAAGAGTAGTCTACCATGGAAGAGTAGAAAAAGAGAGAGAAGCACGAAGAACTTACCAGGAAACGCAGAATTGAAAGAGCAAGCTCGAAGAAGAGAAAAACCCTAAAATGCCAACTAAACAAGGAAAGATTACGAAGAAAAGGAGATAGGAGGGAAAATGCGAGATAAATGGCGCGGGAAAACCGAGAAAAGTCTGCACATCAGACACATCTTGACCGTACACATGGCATTCAACAGGTCAAACATCAATTCATCGTAAATGCACCATAAACTGAATACAAAGTGTCAGACGGCTATATTTTCATCTCGTCTAACAGACGAAAATTCAAACAAGGGGATAGTTGATGAGTCAGAAATTTATGATCTTCATTAATTTGAGATCGTCATTAACCAAGAGAAGACGTTATGCATTTATTACGCTCATTGATGACAAAGAGTAACGGACGGAGCAACGGTCACAGAGTGAGCTGTGAACTTCAGATAAAGATTTTGTAACACACTAGCCATTGAGCATAAATATAGCAATTCATTGCCCATTAATGAGGCACGCAACTATAAAAAGAAAAGGCAACAGAAGTTAAAGGTACACACAAGTACTCTACGAAAATCACTCTCTAGTCAATTCTCTCTAAAATCTTTCTCCCTTACTAACTTAAGCATCAAGGCGGTTTGGTTAACGCCACACCAACATGTTACTCTTCCACCCAGTTCATTTTTGCAGGTTTTCCTCCAACAGAGATGACCCCAATCATAGCTTTGTCCATCCATTACAACGAGGAGGTCAACTGCTGATTTTTTGCATCATCACACACTATGACAGTTAGGGAAAACTTTTAACAATCAACATGGCAACAAAAATATATATATATATATATATATATATATCATACAAACATCTCAAAACATAGACAATCAAACAGACAACAACAACATACAAAAAACAAGGGTATATAGTTGGTCACTTAAAGTCTAATATGAAGTTTAGCCCTCAACATTCCCAGCGGAGTCGCCATTATGAGAGACCGGAAATTTTCAGGGTGCTCTCAAAAAGAGATTTGGGTGCTTTAAAGCACTTCTTTTTTGGGTAGTGATGTGAAGTCGCCACTTATTTTTTTATACAAAAAAAAAAAGAAAAAAATAAATACAATTACATATTCAAAATACATTAAATGTCATTGATTGAATAAAAAAGTACAATTTGGTAGATTAACCTTACAAGACTTTGGTCCAGTTACAATCTATGCAAAAAAATTACAATCTACCAAAATTAAAGACAAAACACTAATCTACTAACCAAAATCCTAAGTTAAGGGGCTAGATTACGGAATGGAAAGGTGTTAGGCACCCATTCCACCTAGACAGAGTCTGGTCTTCTGAGCTCTAATGACCATTATATACCATTTTTGATGATGTTGAATGATATGTTATAATACACATGACAAACACTTGACAAAAATTAATTTAAATAAATTTTCCTTATGAATAATGTGCTCTTTTTAAAGAAAAATCAGATCTGTTTTGAAAATTAAAAAAAAAAAAAAAGGATTTGATTTTTAAAAGTCAGATCTGTTTTTGTAAAAGAAAAAAAAGAAATATTTTATCAAGAAAAATTAGATCTGTTTTGAAAAAAAAAAGAAAAAAAAGAAAAAAAAAAAGAGGTTTGATTTGTAAAAATCATATATGTTTTTGAAAGTAAAAATAAAAAAATAAAAAAAAGATTTTTAAAAGAGGATTCATATTCATGAGACAAACTTATTATGCATGCATCACATATTAAAAAAGAAAGACTTTAACCTAACTCTTAATTCCTTCTTTGGAAATTTCAAAATCTACAATTTTATAAAAAGAAAACTTTTCAGAAAAATTTTCATTTTTGTATTTAATGAAAATACAATTTTGTTTTGTAACCAGAAAAATTTAGATCTGTATTTAATGAAAATACAAACTAGTTTTATGACCAGAAAAAAAAATTAGATCTGTATTTAATGAAAATACAGATCAGATTTGAGACTAGAAAAAATTCAGTTATGTATTTAATGAAAATACAAATCAATTTTGAGTTTTTAAAAAAAGGTTTTGATGATCATTAGCAGATTTTGAAATCAAAGAAAAATTTAAAACAAACAATCAACTAAAGAACATGTCAATGAAAATTTCTACTAAATATCTAAGCATGATAAACATGAATTAAGAACAAGGCACAAAAAAAAAATAAAAACAAAAAAATTAACCGCATTCATGTGACGAACAACCGCAACATACTAATTAATGGAAAAGAAAAGAAAAAAAACAGATAGAAAAATATAACTAAATACCTCTTGCATAAGCATGCTCTTCATATAAAAGAATATTTTAGAAATCAAAGAAGTTTTCACTTCTTTGAGGTCTAAAATACTTTACTTATAAGAAAGAAGTTCTTAAAGCAAAAGCCTTCAGAACGTCTTCAATGTAAGGGGAGCAAAGAAGTCAGAAAAGAAGAGCCCTTAATTTTGATCTTTTTCCTCTATTTATATAGGTTGGGATGCTCAAAAAATAAGCTAAATGAGATCATATATGAATTGAAACATGTCCTTATCATTAAAAATCCAAAAAGAAAGACTTTATCTCAATTAGGAATCTCCCGGGCCGGACCGAGCCTTAGGGCCAGTCAGCAGTTGGGAAGGTCGATAGGCCCTCTTGGGCGCCAGGCCCACGTTTGAATTTTGGTCAAATTTGGACTCCTTTTTTGAGGATTTTTTAGCCGAAAATTGCACCTAGACATATTTTTTATTCGTATTCTAAAAATTAATCCATTTTTCTTGATATTCAGGTCTTTAAAGTGATAATTATCTTGTAGATAAATATTCTAAAAGACTTGATTATCCACAACTTCTTTGTTATCTGATTATCCACTTTATTCTCATTCAAGCAGGCTTACTTTTGACACTAACCAACAACCAATCACAAGATTATTTAATTAATTTTAATTGTTTGACCAATCAAAATTAATTTAAATTAATCATGAGTGATCGGTTCCACCCAAACAAAATGCATGCGGACCATGAAAACTTGATCATGTGATATCTTTAAATCCGATGGTTCGATTTAGAAATCGGGCATACTGTCGCGACCGCTAGAATCTCAAGATCATTTTTATGATATGCAATGAATGAGCAAGCAGGCTTACTTTTGACACTAACAAACAACCAATCACAAAATTATTTAATTAATTTTAATTGTTTGACCAATCAGAATTAATTTAAATTAATCATGCGCGATCGGTTCCACCCAAACAAAATGCATGCAGACCATGAAAACTTGATCATGTGATATCTTTAAATCAGATGGTCTGATTTAGAAATCGGGCATACTGTCGCAACCATTAGAATCTCAAGATCATTTTTATGATATGCAATGAATGAATTAATGCATGTAATGCAACTCTAAATTTTGTATATATGAATGATCACTCTAATCATCTTACAAGATTAAATTATGGGTGCAAAATTGAGTGTCTACACATATATTGATGAAAAACAAAGGTACTTCCAATTTGGTGCCTAGTTATTTATTGATATTACTAATGATGTCAAAAATCATCCCTTGGATCACTCATCCAATCCAGAGCTTTTGAAGATCCATTAAGATCTATAAGAAAAAAACAAAGTTGATCAAAGAGACCATTGAATTGTGCTCAGTAGGGGAGCCTCCGTTACTTAAGTCAATATCAACCTATGTATTTTGTATATAGATGATGTTTTGTAGTTTTTTTTCTCATACATTAGCAATTAAGTCAAATTGTCCCTTTTATAGGTGATTTGGGTAACTATTGTACATAATTGGAGGCGATTATTACTCTATGTGTAATGGCTATTGTATTGATGGGAGTTTAAGGTTGACGAGTAATGGTTGTCTTTTAATGCGTTGTATGTGCTTGAATGGCTACTTCTTTTACTTTGATGGCCTACTAATGAGGGAATCCACCCTAATAATTTTTCTAGACTCATTAGATAATAATGCTTTTTAGTTGTTAATGTGTAATTGCAAGAATTACACCAAATATAACCTTGAACGTAATGGTTGTCTTTTAATGCGTTGTATGTGCTTGAATGGCTACTTCTTTTACTTTGATGGCCTACTAATGAGGGAATCCACCCTAATAATTTTTCTAGACTCATTAGATAATAATGCTTTTTAGTTGTTAATGTGTAATTGCAAGAATTACACCAAATATAACCTTGAACTCATCTCACACATGTGTGTGTGTGTATATATATATATATATATATTACCATTATAATTGGACATGTAAGTAGGAGTTACAAGTTAGCTTCATTAGAGTATTAACATTGGGGAATGCTAATGCCAAATTTAAGGAAAATTTGAAATTTTAAACCCCAAAACCATCTGCATTGGGGAATGCTACAAATTTTTTTACAATACTGCTACAGTGCAATTCTAAACATAGAATTGCACTATAGCAAGCATTGTAAAAAAATAATAATATTTTATTGTGTAGAGAGAGGAGAGAGATAGGAGAGAAAAGATATAATTTTGAGATATATTATTTTATTATGTAGATATATTATTTTAATGAGTAAAAGAGGGAAGTAAAAATTTAGGATGTGGAGGTATTGTAAAATGGTATGGTATAATAATAAAGTGACATTTTAGAATTGTAAAATAAAGTAGCATTAAAATTTTCCAATGTTAATGCTCATATAAAATCAACAAAATGATCTAAAATGTCCTTACAAATTTTCTCTCAATTAAATAATAACATCAACAAATTAACAAAGGCTTTATCCTTCCACTTTTTTATACGATTCCACCAAACAAGATAATAAAGAATTTATATTATTCTTAGTGCTTCGTTCATTTCTATATTTTATTTTCCACCACTCCATTTTTTAATCCTCCCAAGACCCAACCGAGAACCTTTTTTTTTTTTTTTTTTTGAGAAAGAACCGAGAACTTGGCGAAGTACTAACCAAGAAGTTTCTCACTTTTCCCTATGTGGGGTACCAACAGCTAATGCTTCATTGATGCAACGAGCATCAGCTTCTCAAATCAACTTTCTTTTCCTACTTTTCCGAATGCCAAGGCGTGATAGAAAAGGAAACGGAGAGCCGATCGATCTCTAACATTTATGAGTTTCGAACCTCTATATATAAGTCTATAGTAATCAGTAATCACCAACACGACCATCGATCACAGTATATTACTTCTTCCATGACTTTCCAATTCCAAGGACCCTTTTCTTCTTTCTCTTCTTCTAATTCTATCATCACCCATAGATGTACTTACGACGTATTCTTAAGTTTCAGAGGCAAAGACACTCGCTACAACTTCACTGGCGATCTAGACAACGCTCTGCATAAAAAGGGAATCAATACCACCTTCATAGATGTTGATGATGATGAACTTGAAACTAAAAGAGACGAAGAGCTTTCAGAGACCCTTGTCAAAACCATAGAAGGGTCAAGAACTTCAGTGGTTGTACTCTCTAGAAACTATGCATCATCCACACGGTGCTTAGATCAGCTGGTGAAGATCCTTGAGTGTAAGCAAACAAAGGGACAAGTAGTTCTACCAGTGTTTTGGAAAGTAGATCCATCAGATGTAAGGCATCAAAGAAAGAGTTTTGGGAAAGCATTAGCTCAACTTGAAGACAACACTAAGATGCAGAGTTGGAAGACAGCCTTAAAAAATGTTGCCAATTTGTCTGGCTGGCACATAGCCAGAGGAAAAGGGTACGTGTATCTAATTCTTGTGCTTTCATTTTACTTCACTTTACTATGATCTTTTCTCTCTGTTTACTACAACACATACACAGATGACTATAAAAAGAGATCTGCGTATATACTTGCTGTTTCTTCTATTTGATTCTTCTTAAAATTTTGTTTTTAGACGAGAGTGGGAAATTAAAGAGAAATTTTGAGACAAATGTCCTGGATCTGGAGATGAGCTGCATCTTTGACAAAACTGTTGTGAAAATACACTCACTAACACAAGATTAAAGAAGAGACAAGAGAATAATAGAGATATATATATATATATATAAAAGGTCCACTAGTTCAATTCCTAAACCAAGTGGAACTTGGTTTACTAGTCCTTGTTGTTCACGGCAAAACAAGCAACACAATACCAAGTAGGCAAAGTCACCAACTTTGATTTCCAAAAGCCATATTACAACAAATCTCCACCTTGGCTCAAGCCTCACAAACTAACACCTCTGTCGCCACCACCATAGCCGTTAGCGCTATCACAAGCTACGAACACCAATCAAGTACAAGCAATGCTTGAACTTGACCTTTGGAATGGGCTTTGTCAACATATCAGTAGCATTCTTCGAAGTGTGAACCTTTTCAGGAAACTTTTTTTTTTTTGGTAACAATCAACTCCCTTTTCTTGTGGAACCTCACAGCAATATGCTTTGTCCTCGCATGATAAACCTGATTCTTTGCCAAATAAATGGCACTCTGACTGTCACAATGCAACTGTATTCCTCCTTCGTTCAAGCCAAGCTCTTCAACTATCCTTTTCAACCACAGTGCTTTCTTTGCAGCTTCACCTACAGCCATGTATTCAACTATAGTAGTAGACATGGCTATTACAGAATTGTAATGTGGATCTCCAACAAATAGGTCTGCCTGAAAATGTGAAAATAAAACCTGTAGTAGACTTACTATCATCCATATTGCCTGCATAATCTGCATCCACATACCCGACCATTGAATTATCACCTTGTTGCCCCGCAAACAAGATCTCATGTTCTGAAGTACCTTTCAAGTATCTAAATATCCATTTCACTACATTCTAGTGCTCTTTACCAGGTTTTGCCATGTACATGTTGACAATACTCATTACATGAGCCAAATCTCGCCTGATGCAGACCATCGCATACATCAAACACCCAACAACACTTGCATACTGGACCTTTGACATTTCTTCGAGTTCCTTCTCATCCTTCTAGCACTGACTCTCAGATAATCTAAATGATTCACCAATGGAGTGCTTACAGACTTAGCATCTTGCATGTTAAATCTTTCAAGAACCTTTCTAATATAGTTCTTCTGAGACAACCACAACTTTCTTGCCTCCCTATCCCTACAAATCTCTTTACTCATAATTTTCTTAGTAGCACCCAAGTCTTTCATGTCGAACTATTTGTGCAATAGAGACTTTAGCTTATCATCCTCACACATTCTCTTAGTTGCAATTAACATATCATCGACATACAATAACAAATAAATATAAGATCCATCATCAAGAACTTTAACATATTCACAGCAATCATTCGTATAACCAATCTGAATCATATAGGAATCAAACCTCTTGTTCCATTGTCTAGGTGATTGCTTGAGCCTATAGAGTGACTTCTTCAATTTGCAGACAAGATTTTCTGTACCGAGTTGCCTGAACCCCTCTGGTTGTTCCATGAAGATCTCCTCTTCTGAATTCCCATGAAGGAATGTCATCTTCATATCCATTTGCTCCAATTCTAGATCCTAATGTGCTACCAAGGCCAACACCACCCTGATAGAAGTACGCCTAACCACAGGTGAGAAAATCTCATCATAGTCAATCCCTTGTTTTTATGAGTATCCCCTTGCTACCAACCATGCCTTGAATCGTTCTCCTTCCATATCTGATACTGCTTCCTTCTTATTAAACACTTACTTGCAACCTATCTGTTTCTTACCCTTTATAAGTTGTCTTGTTCTTATTCAAGGGTTCCATATCCTTCACCATAACTTCCATCCACTTGTCCTTTTCAAAGCTGTCAATTGATTCCTGAAATGTGGAAGGATCTCCGCTATTGATTAGTAAACAATAAGAAGCAAGATCCTTGAATTCGTTCCTGACCAGTGGTCTTTTGTTGCGTTTAGGCCTGTCTGATTTCGTACTATGAGCTTCCTTTTCTAGCTGAGACTCCACTTCATCTAGGTCCACCTGCACGATTGATTTACCACTATAACTACTGCCTCCCACTACTTGAGATTCATCTTCCTTTTTGAAAGCTTTTATCATGGACTTTTCGTCAAAGACCACATCTCTACTTATCATCACTTTTTCTGCAACCGGATCCCAAAGCTTGTACCATTTTACCCCTTTCTTAAACCCAAGAAAGATGCACTTCTTTGATTTTATATCAAGCTTTGACCTTTCTTCGCTAGGAATATGCACATAGACAGGACACTCGATGATCCTCATCAAAGAATAATCAACTTCTTTCCCAATCCAAACCTCTTCAACAACTTTTCCATCAAGTGAAAACCTAGGTGATCTATTAATGGTGTAACAAGCCATATTCACAGCTTCAGCCCAGAAGACCGTAGGAAGCCCAGCATTCAGTCTTATGCACCTATCTATTTCTCCAAGTATTTTGTTAATCCTCTCAGCTCTTCCATTTTGTTGAGGTGTTCTTGGTATTGTAAAGTGCCTCCTGATGCCATGCTTTTCACAAAACCTCAAGAACTCCTTATTTGTGTACTCAATGCCATTATTAGCTCTAAGGCACTTGACCTTCCTTCCCATTTAGTTTTCCACTTCGTGAATTTTTCAAAGGCATCAAACTTGTTTTTCAAGAAGTAAACCCAAACTTTCCTAGATTAGTCATCAATTAAACTTATATAATACCAAGATCCATCTTTAGAGACAACGTTTGACGGTCCCCAAATATTAGAATGAACATAATCCAAAATACCTTCTGTCTTGTGTGTGGAAGTTTTGAATTGCACGTTACACTGCTTTCCCATAATATAGTATTTACATAAATCTAATTTGCATGTCTTAACTCTAGCCAACAGATTTCATTTATGCAATTCTCTTATACCATGCTCACCTATATGCCATGATCGCACATGCCACAAGAGTATATCATCCTGTTGAGATTCAGTAACTGCAACAACTCCACCTACAATGGTGCTGCCAAGAAATTTGTAGATATTATCATCTACTTTCTGTCCCTTCATCATAATCATAGCACCCTTTAATACCTTCATTATCTCAGTTTCAGACTTATATCTAAAACCATTAGAGTCTAGGGTTCCCAATGAAATAAGATTCTTTTTCAAATCTGGAACATGTCTTACATCTTTTAATGTCCTCACAACATTATCAAACATCTTAACTTTAATTGTTACTGTTCCAACAACTTTGCAAACAAGATTGTTTTCCATTAGAATAGAACCACAATTAACTAACCTGTAAGTGTTGAGCCAGTCCTTGTGAGGTGTCACATGGAATGAACATGCTGAATCCAAAACCCAAGAATCGATCAACCAATCTACATTTGATGAAACAGAACACAGATGGGTACATTTGATGAAACAGAACACAAATCTCCATCTGAATTTGCATCTACCACCACTACGTTGGCAGATTTAGAGGACCTTTCCTTGTCTTTATCCTTGTCGCTTTTCCACTCTGGACAGTCTTGCTGTATATGCCCCTTCTTTTGGCATTTATAGCACTTCATTGTCTTAATCTTAGATTTGGATCTACTGTGTCCCTTGGCGAAATTGTTATCTCTATCTTTCTTTCTTCCACGATCTTGATTACCTTTTACCATGAGTCCTTCCCCAGAACTCTTACCTAAATTCTGTTTTCGATGGTAGTGATCCATCAAGGCTCCTAAAATCTATTTAAATTCTAGAGTCTCCTTCCCCAAACATAGGGTTCAAACCAAGTGTTCGTAGAAAGCCGGGAGTGAGGTCAAAAGCATCATCGCCTTATCTTCATCATTGAAGTTTATATCAATCCTCAACATGTCACTAATAACTTGGTTGAGCATGTTGATGTGCTGAGCCAAATCCACACCCTCTACCATCTTAAGCCCATAAAGTTTCTACTTAAGATTCAATTTATTTATGAGGGACTTGGACATATACTGACTCTCCAACTTCAACCATATAACAGTAGTTGACACCTCATTCATGACATCATACATAAGCTCATTTGCCAACATAGCCGAATTGTACTCACTGCCCTCATCTTGAGTTCTTCCCACTTGTTATCAGTCATCTTCTCTTGTTTCTTTGTTTTCCCATACAAATCGTTCACCAAACTTTGCTGTACCAACATGTCTTTCACCCTTCTTTGCCATAACCCGAAGTTACCAGTTTCGTCGAACTTAACTAAGTCTACCTCAGCAATAGAAGCATTAACCTCCACTGGATCAATCAACCTAGAACTCTAATACTAATTGCTGTGAAAATACATCTACTAATGCAGGATTAAAGAAGAGAGAAGAAAATAATAGACACAAGGATTTACGTGGTTTGGCAATTGTCTACATCCACAGGCAGCAACAGAGAAAGTTCCACTATAAAATAAGGAGATTACAATAGTAACATAATAGCAACACATGTCAATTACTAAACCAAGTGGAACTTGGTTTACTAGTCCTTGTTGTTCACGGAAAAACAAGCAACACATGTGTGACTTGGTTTCCAATACCAAGTAAGCAAAGTCACCGACTTTGATTTCCAAAGTCAAGCCATATTACAACAAAATCAACCAGCATTCTTTCTACAATGACTTTGATTTTTATTTTGATTTTGTTTTGTTTTTAGTCTAAATGATTATATATATATATAAAAATTATTTCTTGGCCAAAATGCAAATTTCACCATCTAAGCTTTTTCTCTATTCATTTCAATCCTCTAAGTTTGTATTCGTTTATTTCAATCATCTAAGTTTCAAACTTTCTCAATTCAGTGCTCAATAACTTGCCATCCATTGCTGCTATTAAGCTCCCAAAACAGCGTCCTTTTAACCTTATTTTAATATTTAATTTTTGTTTTATTAATTAAAAACGTTAATTACAAAAACCCCAAAATTAAAATAACAAAATAAGCAACCACGTTGTCCCTCCCCACATCTAAAGAGTAAAGAACACAAAATTGAAACCCCACCCACCCCTAGCCTAATTGGATAATTGAGAGATTGGGAGAGAGAAAGAGATATCGCAAGGGAGAAGGAGAGCGAGAGACTGAGAGGGAGAGACAAATGGAGAGGGTGTTTTTTTGTGGCTCAGCTCCAAGTTTACTCAGCTGCTTGGCTCTTCTCAGCTCAGCTGAGTATTGGTTTTTAGTTGTGGACCGAGAGGAAAGAATGATTTCTATAATGTAGTTGTTTTTTTTTTTCCTAATCTGTTAAATAATACAAGAATTCACTCCGAGCCATTAGTAATTCTTAGGTACTCTCGAAGCATGGAGAATAGTGCTCCATCCTCATATTTATGATGAGGTCCATCATGAATCAAGAGAAAGAAGCATCATTTCACTATATTTCGGAAATACTTAAAAGAAATTTCCCCGAAGTCATATAGCCTTGCAGAGGAATTGACGCAGTTTATAAATTTCATGTTCAGGATGATGCAAATAATGCAATTCCCTTTATCCCTACTCCTTACTAGCACTAGCACTAGCACTAGGTAGGGATGTTATTTAGCATTTAATGCTATTGGCTATCAGCTATCAATTACTGTGGAGGTGGCAGATCCTTTCTCTTTACAACTTTACTCACCCCTGTCAGGCTGCTGTTAATATGTAGGTAGGGGCAACATCGGCCCGTTCGAGACTAAGGGTGGCAATTTTTATCCATATCCATGAATCCGCCCATTACCCACCTTATTTGGATAAGTCTTAACCTAACCCATTTAAGTATTTGGGTTAAATGGATAAAGACCCATTTGGTTATTTAATTAGATGGGTCTAAATGGATAAATCCACTAATACCCACTAAACCCATCTAAAATTTAAAATTAAATAAGCCCACTAATACCAACTACATCTTTCTAAAATCTAAAACTTAAATAAATAAATTTTCTCGGTAACCAAACACTTTCCCAAACACTTTATCCTCTAGATTTCTAAACATTTTCTCAGAGAGAGAGAGAGATCAATTCTTTCAAGCCCATAAATTTTCAAAGAACGAAGAGAAACCCAAGCTTTTTCAAAGCCAGCCATACATTTTCTCAGAGAGAGAGAGAGATCAATTCCTTCAGCCCAGAAATTTTCAAAGAACGAAGAGAAACCTAAGCATTTTCAGAGTCAGCCATACATTTTCTCAGAGAGAGAGAGAGATCAATTCTTTCAGCCCAGAAATTTTCAAAGAACGAAGAGAAACACAAGCTTTTTCAGAGTCAGCCATGGACAATGAGAATCGAGCAACGATGTCGTCTTCTTCTTCGTCGAATTTGAGTGCGTTCTCCTTCATATCCAAAGGTTGGCGAGAGGTTAGTTTTCTGTGCCGGCGATTTGATCGCCTCCGGCGGAGATCAATTTCATGAAGAGGCTCCAGCCGAAGTTTTCAGAGTTCCGGCGGGTGTACTCGTCGCCAGATTTCAGTAAGAAGGTTCTGGAAAAGTGGACTCCGAGGTCGCGACTTCGGATTGATTTGTCAGCAATAAGGAACGCGATTGTGGCGGAGGTGGAGGATGGGGATGGAGTTGTTGATTTCGATAGGGTTAGGAAGAGTTGTTTGTGAGGATGGGGATGGATTTGTTGAGTTTCAGAGTTTTGGGGGAGTGGAAGAGTGAGGTTGAAGGAGACGAAGCAGCACAGAGAAGAAAAAAGTCATTTTTTTTTTCTCTCAGGCTTTGTTTGGTTGCTGAGAAATGAATTTTGTGAAGGGAAAATGAAAGGAAAGAACAGGAGGCTTTGTTTGGTTGCTGAGAAATAAATTTTGTGAAGGGAAAATGAAAGGAAAGAATAGGAAAAGTGATTTTTGAACTTTTTAATTTTTGTTTTTAAAGTTTTTAACAAGTTATTTATTTAGGTCATATTGGGTTAAATGGGCAGGTTACTAATTAAATGGGTTGGGCGGATAATAGATAATTAATTTATATATAAACGGGTCATAAATGGATAAATGGGTAATTACATACCCAACGGGTCATAAATGGATAAATGGGTAATTACACACCCAACCCATTTATGACCCAACCCATTTATGACCCAACCCGCCCATTTGCCACTCCTATTCAAGACTACTTGTGCCATGTGGATTCTTACTTCAATAGGCTTCCTTGGTCCAATCAGGCGGGTCGAATTACTTGGGCCGAGATTTGGTGGATGCATCGTCCATGTCTCACATGCCAAGTAGCAAACTACATGCAAAATGAATTTGATACAAGAAAAATATTGTAACTACATCATTTTCTTTTTCTTTTCAGGTGTAAAATACTCGACTAACTCTATGTTTTATCTTTTTATGGGCAGGAATGAATCTGAATTCATCCAAGAAATCGTTCAAACGGTCTCTATCATAGTAAATTGTACATATCTAAATGTTGCCAATCATCCAGTTGGAATAGAGTCTCGTGTACAAGACATCAATTTGCTTTTAAGTATTGGGAGGAATGACATACGCATGGTAGGGATCTTAGGAGTTGGTGGAATTGGTAAGACAACTATTGCCAAAGCAATTTATAATTTGATTGCTCACCAGTTTGAAGGTAGTTGTTTTCTTTCAAACGTTAGAGAATCTTCCAAGAAAGAAGTTGGACTGGTTCAACTACAAGAGACACTTCTTTCTAAGATCCTAAGAGATGCTAGAAGTTCAAAGGTTGGCAATGTTGACCGAGGAATCAATGTGATTAAGCATAGGCTTTTCTCTAAAAAGGTTCTTTTAATTCTTGATGACGTGGATCATTTGTTTCAATTAGAAGCATTAGCGGGAAAATGCGATTGGTTTGGTTTAGGAAGTAGAATCATAATAACAACAAGAGATAAATCTTTGCTAACTAAACATGAAGTTAATTTCACATATGAAGTGAAGGAGATGGATCACAATGAAGCTCTTGAGCTATTTAGTTGGAATGCCTTCAAAAGAAACAAACCTATTGATGAATATGTTGAACTCACAGAATGTGCAATACATTATGCTGGAGGCCTTCCGCTAGCTTTAATGGTTTTAGGTTCGGATCTATATGGTAAAAGCAAAATTCAATGGAAAAGTGCATTGGATAAGTATGAAAGAGTTCCTAACAAAAATATTCAAGAAATACTCAAAATAAGTTATGAAGGATTGGACGAAACTGAACAAGATATTTTCCTTGATATTGCGTGTTTCTTCAAGGGGCGCAACATATATGATGTTATGAGTATTTTAGATTCTTGTAGCTTATATCCAGATTCCGGTATTGCAAGACTTTTTGAGAAGTGTCTCATAACTGTTGATCGATGGAACATATTGTCAATGCATGACTTGTTACAGCAAATGGGCATGGAAATTGTTCGTCAAGAATCCCCACAAGTGCCGAGAAAACGTACTAGGCTATGGTGTTATGAGGATGCTCTTGAAGTACTATCTAAAAATAGGGTACAACTTCTTTTCTTCACTTTTTTTTTTTTTTTTTTATCTTTTTTTTTTTTTTTTTTTTTTTGTCCACAGGGTAGAAGCAATGAATTTTTTCTATATTCAAGAAAATATACATTTTCGATTTTTATTTTCATATTTTCAAATTGTAAATACTTTTGACAAATTCTAATGTGCAATGTGTTTCACTTAATGCTTTGTCCAATTAGGGAACAAATAAAATTCGGGGCATAGTGTTGCGCTCTTCTAAACCAATAACTGTGCAATTGGAAGCTAAAGCTTTCAAACAGATGAAAAATCTCAAGTTTCTTATTGTGGATGATGTACGCACTTGTGGACAACTAACATATCTCCCCAATGGGTTAAGATTGCTTGATTGGCCTTCTTATTCTTTTGCCTTACCATCCACTTTTTGTCCTAAGAAACTTGTCCAACTCAACATGCCACATAGTCACATTACATTGGAGACGCTAATCAAGCAGGTATGCTTATTAGTATTTATGAATTATAGATCTTTAAATTTAATTTAAAAGTTGGTTGAAGACTTTTGAATATGTTTCTTCTACAGGGGATCCAGTTTGTAAATTTGAAAGCTATCAATCTTAGTGAATGTGATTCTATTATAAAATTACCTGAGTTGCGTGCTCCAAACTTAGAAATATTAAACCTTCATCGTTGTAAAAATTTAGTTGAGGTTGATGAGTCCATTGGATATCTTGATAACCTTCAAAATTGGGAGCTCACTGAATGTGAAAATCTCCGCATTCTTCCAAGCCGCCTTATGTTGAAATCTCTTTACATTTTTCGTCTTGAGGGCTGCTCAAGGCTTGAGAAGTTCCCTGATATTCAACCAGAAATGAATTGTTTATCAGTTTTAGAATTGCAACATAGTGGAATTAGAGATTTACCTTCATCAATAGGTTATCTCAGTATGCTCAAATGTTTAAACCTATATGATTGCCAAAACCTTATGGAACTTCCAGATACCATCTATAAGTTGCGGCTACTTGATGAATTATCTATTTGTACTACCAAATTGATACCGACACACGATCCTTTTGATAGCTTTTCTGAATATGGGTTTATGAGGTTAAAACATCTATATCTCAATGACGGTGGAAATCCAATTGAATTAGATTTTTTATCAAAGCCCAATTACTTCCCTGTATTGAAGTTTCTAGATCTAAATGGAACCAATATAAGTACCATCCCCGAAATAATCAGCAAATTTACTAGATTAGAGGGACTTCGAGTAGACAATTGCAAGCAGCTTCAGGAAATTCCAAGTCTTCCACGATCTATATCAAAAGTGTTCGCAACAAATTGCCTGTCATTGGATCCACAATCATTAAGCAGATTATTGACAAAGGTATCTCTCTCTCTCTGTCTATATATATGTGTGTGTAAGTCATAAAGAAACGCATTTGTTATTTTTCCCAAATACATTATTAGATTATTTAATTGTAGTTTTTTGAATTTGCTAATTGCTAGCAGTTTGAAGAATCTTACTACCAAGAATATGAGATTCTACAGTCACCAGGCCTATCATTTCCAAAATATGAACTTATACTACCAGGAACTGAGATTCCAAAGTTGTTCAACCATCAAAGTTTTGGAAATTCCATCTCATTTTGGGTTGGTCAAGATTTTCCAGCAATTCTTTTGTGTATTGTTTTTGGGCTGGAGGAGCAGATAGGTAATGGATTTGTTCCTGCATTTCGACTAAGATTGATCATCAAATGTCGTGAAAAGACAGTAGATATTTTGGCAAATGTAATTGATGGAGAGAGCGAGTCTGATCATCTGTGGGTTGCTTTTGTACCTTATGGCGAATTCCATGAGACATTTGATGACTTAAATCTATATGATCAGAATGAGGTTGAAATTGTATTTAAAACCGCTTCTACATATGATCCACCAAAAATTACTCCAACCATAAAAAGGTGTGGTGTCCATACAAAATGCATCTGTCCTAAAAAATTTGGTGAATCAAACATGCACCACCAATGTCACTCCACCAACCCTCTCCAGCCTTTACTGCCTCTCTTCCCTAGTTCAACGAAGATAACAAATCATGGGATTGACTCTAGTTTGAGAGGCCTTTATGGTGATGACTCGGATGTGAGAGAATGCCAACCTCCTCTGGTCCCTGATGACACTAGAGACCTTTTGTTTCCATCTACAGTGGGGCTTCCATTGGGTATGATGAATGGATCTGACTTAGGCTTAGGCCGATTGGTATTTGAATCAACCATTAGTGATGGGTGTGATTTGGGTTCATCTTCAATGGCCCATACTGTAAGCAATGAATCTGACCTGAATTCACATCCACCATTGAAGAAAATGAGGACATCATGATCAGTTCAGAAACAGGACTTCATCTAAAAATGACATTGAAATTTTTTTCTTCTCTGTCATTTTCTTTCAGTTCTTTCACGCGCGTTTGATGTAAGGTATGTCACCTTCTTTAGTGCAATGTTTCATTTGCATCTTTGTCGCCATTTCCACGTTCTTCTTGCCGTTACTCTTATTGATTATCTCCTCTCTATTGTGGTTGGAATTAAAGTGTGATACATCTTAATCTGTGGAAATAAGGATTATGTTACCTTTGAGGTTGATCCATATATGGATTGAGAATTTCAAGTTTGAATTGGTAAAATGTTCTTATTAGACTTCTTTGTTATAGTGTTCTAGTTGAACCATTTTGCCTTTCTTTTTTTGCTTGGGCATGCTATTTTATAGCATTGAAATGTAAAAGGGTACACCGAAGCCTATGACTTCAATACATTAAAAAGTAAAGAATTTCTTTCTCAAAAAAAAAAAAAAAAAAAAAAAAGTGAAGATTTTCATCATGCATATTATGGAGCTATCAGATATAGTACCTCCTAATGAAACTCTTTTGTCCTCAAATTTCTGTTTTTGTGTCTAAAATTGATCTTTCTGTCCTTAAGGATTCTTTAGTATGTATTTTATGCTGATGAACTTCATACTTATGCAAATCGGTACAACTGTAAGTCCTTGTTTCTATGGTATGTGATGTCCTTATTTTCGAGACACGTCTTCTATACCTCTGAAGATTATAGTTATATATTTTAGATATCTTTTGGATCTCCCAACTTATTCAATTTCTTTGGATGCAATTTAGATGCCATGGATATCCACTTCATCTATTGCGTGCTTGTGTATCTTTCAAAATAAATTAATATGATTACTTCCAACTTCCCAAATAGTTGGGTTGAAGCTTTGTTTAATTATAGTAATTTTCTAAGGTTATGTGATAATCGATCTGTACAAAAAATTGGAAAAAAAAAAAGTGATTGTTTAATAATATTACCTTAAAAATCACCTTTTTATGTGAGTGTGTCATTAGTCCCACATCGAGCATGTATCAAGTTGATATAAGCTTAATTAACAACTGCAATAAGCCTTAATTATAACTAAACTAGTGTTAAGACTCTGTCACTTGGGAACATGTTATTAACCAACTGTTAATTGGGATATTAGTTATTTTGATTCAATTGCAAAATAATTTTTGTAGGGAATTGGTGCCCTTTATGTGAGTAATTGCAATATAATTTTGCAGGTTGTTCTCTCTCTCTTTCCTGCTTTAGTGCTTTTGTAGGGAATTATTTTTTTCCCCCCAATTTGCAGGCAATAGAGCGGAAACCTACATAATAATTTCTTGCTAAAATTGCCATATTTTGCTGGTGAAGTCATATTATGCATTGCCTCAAAATTATACATTGCGATTGGGCTCCCAATTTGGTACAAATTCCCTGAAGACCACATATCAAAGTTGAGGTAATAGAAACCATATTAGACGCTGTCTCAGTTAAATCACTAATGTCTTTGACTTTGAGATGTCAATTGATTCTGATAAAGACACAAACTTGGAAGTTGGAATTAGAATCTAAAATGTCCTTTTAGAAATGGAAGTAATACAATGGGAACTAAGTACCACTAGAGAAGATTGCCGTTGAAAGGATGGACACAATTAAAATTGTTATGCCACTGTTGAGAACTAGATTTCCAATTTTGATGAGTTTTCTTTGTTGTTTATTCTTATTAGCTAGTCTTTTCAAATGCAAAAGGTGGAAAGGCTGAACACCTTGTGGCTACAGTACACAAGAGCAACTCAATGGTTGATAGATGAATTGTCTGTTGGTTCAGTAGAGCCATACTCAACTCATGTTGCAGTAGGTCCTTAGCATCAGAAAAGACAAATGATTTGGCAATTTGCATATTGTTGCTTGTCTCTAGGATGTATCATTCTTTACACATCTGTGACAAAGATAAATCCTTTCGGTTTGAACAAATTTTTATTAAGGTTGTGACGCTAAGACACAGTCACTGATCATTTTATGGGTATACGCTAAGACTTCACTGATTTTTAATAAAGTCGATTGTTCTTATAAAAAAAAATTGTCGATTGTAATATAATTGTCTGTGAATGAATATACACAATGAATTTTGTTTCATTACGTTGAAGCAAGGCAGTTTGATGTATTTGGAGGCTTTAGGTGAAAACTGAACCGAGAACTTTTTTATATTTAAATGACTTTTTTAATTTAGATTTTTAATATTATCTTGACTCTATTATCTTGTTTTAAATGCAAAATTACTAATAAATCAAATAGTTTTTTTTTTTTTTTTTTTTTTAAGAAAGTCTATAGACACAAAAATTTGGGCAAAATTTTCCAAACAGTACAATTTCGAAAATATTTTAGGCGGATGGCATGTGTTCAAAGTTATTTGATAAGTTGGACTCTTTTTGGAAGTCGAGTACAGCAAAATCGACTTCCTAACAAAAATTAGTTTTGACATGGATTAAAAAAAAGAGAAAAAAAGGCACGTAGTTGACGAGTCTTCCGATGATCTGGAAAAGAGGGAGATGGTGAACCCAACGAAGCCGATCTCGGTGGTGAGAGGAAAAGAGGAAATAAAATTAGTTCTGACGAGTCCTCCAACAATTTGGCCCTGCGGGTCGGCGAGGGAGATGGTGAACCTGTTTGGGATTGGAGGAAACAACACCGTTAGGAAGGTGGTGGAGACTGATAAGATGTCAAAGCAGTTGTGAAAAGTAACGGTGGCGGCTGTTAGGACGCAGAGACAGTTCCCGAAGCCGCCGAACCACTTCGATTGAAGCTCCATTAGCATCGTGTTTGGGCTTTAGGGCCAGAGTTTGGGCCAGTGTGGGCCCACCACCTTCGACTCTCGTCGTCTTCGGAGTGTTGTTGTTGTTGATGATTATGATGGTGATGATGATGATGGGTTTGGGAGTCAATGGGGACTTGGTGGAATGGGTGAGAAAATGGGTTTTGGAGATGTGGAGAAGAAGGGTAGTGAAATTTACTACCGTGGAAGTCGAGTTTGGTATATTCGACTTTCAATGTAAGTCGATTTCACTATACTCGACTTTCAAAAAGAGTTCAGCTTACCAAATAACTTTGAACGCATGCCATCCGCCTAAAATATTTTCGGAATTGTAATGTTTGGCAAATTTTGCCCAAAACTTTTCACACTTGTTAATGTGGCAGATTGATAGTGATAAGTAAAAATGTGATATTAATGGTAGACTTAGAGGAGAACTAGTAAAAGTTTTCCAACGTGAAAAATGTTATGAAATTTTTTGTGTATTGCTTTTTTTTTAAGTGTTATATTCACAACATTTTCACAATAAATTCTAGGTGTTAAGTTGTTACTAATTTTAATTTAAACCCACTACTAAAATTATTTTTTTTCCCACCAATAACAGGTAATAACAACCTAACACTCATAATTTATTATGAAAAATATTGTTAACGTAGCATTTTTCTCTCTTTTTTTTCTTATTTTTCATTTGATAAAAAATAATTATTTTATTTATTAACTAATATTTTAGTTTAATTAATAATATTACAATGAAAGAAATAATCCTATTGGTTAAAATTTATTGAGTGGCATTTAGTTCAAGAAATGTTGAATTTTTGAAGTTTCTAATGGTTAATAGAACTGAAAGATTGATTATTGATAATACATTGATAGCATATTCTTGGACAAAATTGGCCTTTGCTCCTTTCTATCAAAATATCCAGCATTTTGTCCATCTTTTGAAACTAATTAGGAAAATACCCCTCTTTTGAAACTCGATTAGATCAAAATCAAGTTAAGCCCTATAGTGTCGTTTTAAGGAGCCTATAGTGACGTTTTAAGGACCTATAGTGGCGTTTTGTAACTCGAGCTCCATGAACTCGAGTTATAGGCAATATTTTTATTTTATTTTATTTTTACCTATAACTCGAGTTCATGAAACTCGAGTTACAAAACGCCTCTATAGGTCCTTAAAACGTCACTATAGGCTCCTTAAAATGCCACTATAGGGTTTAACTCGATTTTGATCCAATCGAGTTTCAAAAGAGGGGCAAAATGCTGGATATTTTGATAGAAAGGGGCAAAGGCCAATTTTGTCCGCATATTCTTAGTGCACAAACATATCCCTCTTGACGAATCAATTGGAAATGGGCAGAGATCTATAGATCCTAATAAGCTGTAGACTCTGCTTTGTTGGGTAAGCAACAGCTAAGATTTTGCCTTACCTATTTTCCTCCCCTTTATGTTTAGAGGCCTTAGGATTTTTTTCCCCCCCAATATCAGCATCTCTAATAGGCTCTATAAAGCCAATTTTGGAGAGTAAAAACACAAATTTTAAGTAAACACCTTCCAACAGCTTCTCTAACTCTTTTTTTTTTTTTTCTTTTTCTTTTCTAGAGTTGCTACAGTAGTTTTCTTGACATGCAGAGCACTGTAACAACTCCAAATCAATATTCTCTCTTAAAAAAAATGCTTGGTTGAACAAAAAATTATTCTCTCTCTCATCCCTTCCTCTTTTCTCTTTGTTTCTTCAGAGCTCTCTCTCTCTCTCATTTTTTGTCTCTCGAATGTCTCTAAATGAAGACAAATAATCAAAGCACAAAACACAATCTAGTTCTCATAAAACAAATTGTAACAACAAAGTGTGAGTGCAAACATAATAATAATGGAAATAACACAAATAGAAATTGAATAATACTTCTAAATATTATTAATTTGAGATTAGAAAATACACAATACTATTTGGACTGAGGCACGACACTCACTCTCTTTAAGGAGATTAAAGCTCTTGGTTGGCTAAACTTTGTAATCGATGCAGACTTTCTCTGACTTGTCTCCTCCAGGATACAACAGCCCAACAAATGTCATATGGCTAAAACAACCTCTTACACAAAGTGTTCAAGTCCAAAGCTCTATTAGAAAGAAGGGTGGATTTTTTGGTGTAATAACGTTGTAAGTGGTATTGGGTCTGAATGGGTCTATTTATAGGCTCAATGGGCCTCACAAAATTACTACCCAAATTAATCTGATTAATTAGGTCCATTATTCTGAAGGGGCTGTTAAGTAGGAGGATCAAAGAGGTTGATTCATTTCCATTTTTGACACATCCTCCCTTCACCTCTCCCTTGCGCACGTATCTAGTCCAATATATGAGTCAATTCATATTAGCCCATTAATTACCACAATTAAAAAAATAAAATAGCCTCTCTCCTTTCCAATGTAGGATTAAATATTTTCACTAACTTTTCATCTTTCGTATTAACTCCAACATCTTTACATATATATTGTAATATAAATCAATTCTAATTATATAATATTAAAATGCTTCAACACAAAGTGAATCAAAACAAGAAAAGAAGGAAGAAAAAAGGGGTAACTACACTTTACCACCCTAAACTATAACCCAGATTATGCTTTGCACCGTAAACTATTCGAATGCACAATTTGCACCTTAAATTATGATCCTTGTTACATTTTGTACTCCTACATTAGTTTTAATGTTAAGTTGGACAGAAATATGAAACATGTGACTTGCACATGTAATTTTCTTAAAGTCAATTTCGGAGAGTAAACACATAAAAAGCACCCTCCAACAGCCTCTCTAACTCTAATTTTTTTTTTAAAGTTGCTACAATAGTTCTCTTGACATGGAGGGCACTATAACAACTCCAAAACAATATTCTCTCTTAAAAAAATAATAATTGGTTGAATAAAAAATTATTCTCTCTCTCATCCCTTCCTCTTTTGTCTTTGTTTCTTTAGAGCATTGTCTCTCTCTCTCTCTTTCTCTCTTGTTTTTTGTCTCTCAAATGTCTCTAAATGAAGACAAATAATCAAAGCACAAAACACAATCTAGTTCTCATAAAACAAATTAAAAACTCAATTAGTGTGAAAACACTAAAACTTGTTTAGACCCCCAATTTTAAATTACGGCTAAATTACTTTTACTCTAACTTATCTAAATGCGAAACAAAAGTAAATGAAGTGCAATAAATGTAACACTACTTTAAGCCATAAGCACACCACAATGATGCAAACACAAGATAATACCAAGAAGTGTTATTGAAGAGGAAACCGAAGTACTCGACGAAAAATCTCTCTGCGACCCTCCAAGTCGAAATTGATCCACTAGTGAATAAGTTGAAGTACACGAATATCAAAAAGACCCTCCAAGCCTAATCTACCAAATGTATTTGAGCCCTCCTTCTACTAATGGACTTCTCAGAGTCTTATCTTCACTAACTTTTTGGATCCCGCAATTCCACCTAATTGCATCTGCCACTCAATGGCTTCTTCCAATACTTCCCAAATGCACCAAAACTTCTCTCAACACTCCGAATGGGTGAGGTCAGTGTTTGGGTTAAGAACCTCTCAAGAATGTGTAAATGGAGAGGTGGGAGTGGATGAAAACTTTAGAGAAATGATGTAGAGAATTGTGAATAAAACAATCTCTAACTCTCAAGTGTTTGGCTAAGGTTTCTCTCTCAAAAGTTTCTTTAGAAAATAATCCTTCTTCTTCTTACATTTCTTGGGTAATAAGGGTTTATATAGTGTCGAAAAAGAATGGGAAAAGTCACACTCCAAAAACCAACATGCAGTGGGTTTTATGGGTCATTTGCGACTCAGGCCTATCAAAGACTCTTCAAATTCCAGCATGTGCTTCTCACGTGGCTTGTTTCGCAGGTCATCAATCGCGAGTCCAGTCATGAAAACCACTTCTTCACAAATTCTTCACCAAACTCTCACACACAGCCCAGACATAAAATCTCACAAAAATACAAGGAAATGATTGAACAGAATTACAATCAAATTTGACACGGAATTAAAGCCAACATAAAATATAGTTGTAAATCACAACTTCTTTACACAAATTGTAACAACAAAGTGAATTAGAACAAGAAAAGAAGGAAGGAAAAAGGGGGTAATTACACTTTACCACCCTAAACTATAACCCAGATTATGCTTTGCACCCTAAACTATTTGAATGCACAGTTTGCACTCTAAATTATTCGAATGCATAGTTTGCACTTTAAATTATGATCATTGTTACACTTTGCACCCCTACATTAGTTTTAATGTTAAGATGGACAGAAATATGAAACATATGACTTACACTTAAGTGGCACAAACTTAAAAAACTAAAAACCCCATCTTCTCAATCAATTAATTTTTTTTCCCTGCTCGCTCTCTTTCTCATGCGTATACCCCTCCCCAAATCAAAATCCCTACAGTCATAAATCCACAAAGCAAAATCATCTTCGGCACTACCACTGTTTCACCACCATGACATTTTATTTATCAACTTTCAGATAAGCCGATGATTTTGCAACATAGCAAGTGAAAAATTCCTAAATGGTTTTGAAGGAAAAGTTATTACGATAGAGCAATGAGTAATGGTTTTCAAAATAACCTTTCATGCTAGCTTCCTAGATTGCTGTAAAAATGTGCACAAACAACAAAGAACAACAAAAGATGATAGAAAAATTCAGTTGAAAGCTCTGTACATAATTCAATTATTAATACCATGGAGTAGTATATTCTTTTCCTTCCCTAGGCATCAGGATTGAAGAATGTCAAATGTCGTCCATATGTACACACTTCCCATCCTTGAAACACACCAAAGAGACCATGTTACCAACTATATAAATGTGGATAGTAAAAAAAATATTGAGGTGCAACACGCATGGAAATCTAGATCATTTTTTTCCCTGAAAGTTATCTAAAATATGAAGTCCAGAGACTGATGCTTCTAGGAATAACAGTGGCGGAGTAGTAGTGATTCCAAAGATGATTTTGATTTGGGGATTTAAGGTTGCAAGGATTTTGATTTGGGGGTGAGGGGCTGATACGCAGACACATGTGAGAGACTAGGAAAAAAAGGTTTTGTTTTTAATTGACTAGGAAGAGGGGGGTTTTGGTCTTTTAAATTTGCTTCACTTAAGAAATACATATATTGCAAGTCACGTGATTCATATTTCCATTAAACTTAATAGTAAAACTAATATCGGGGTGTAAAGTGTATCAAGGATCATAATTTAGGGTGCAAATTGTGCATTTGAATAGTTTATGATGTAAAGTGTAATATGAGGCATATTTTAGGGTGATAAAGTGTAATTTCTTCACATAGAGAGAGAGAGAGAGAGAGAGAGAGATAAAAGTCGATCTGATCCAACTAGGTTCGCATGCACTTGGTGGTGGGGAGGAGGACCAGCGGCAGTGAGTGGATGATCTCCACCGGCCTTCGCAGCTGCAATCTCTCTCTCTCTCTGGGCGATTTCTATGTGTGTTTCGCAAAGGTCCTTAGCTTAAGTAAGGGAGGCCTTCTTCAAGGGTGTGGTGGCGCGAGGGTGTGGTAACAATGTGATGGAGTAGGGGTGATTTCTCTTATCTTCTCATTTGATGATAATGAAACCAAAAAGGAAAGGGGTGGAGAAAAAAAGGAAAACATGTGGTGTGTGATTGTGTGGTGGACTTTTTAAAAATGATAATTAGTATGTAAGTTTTTTTTAAAAGAAATTAATTATAAATTAATGAATAATAAGAAAAAAAATGATTGGTCTAAACATGTGGTGAACTTTTTTTAATGATAAGTAAGTTTTTTTTAAGGAAATTAATTATAAGTTAAAGAATAATAAGTATAAAAATCCCTTAAAAATATTACTGTAGGGTCTCTTTTTGTAACCCAAGCCCAAAAGGTATGGATTATAAGCCCAATGAACCCAGGACAATGAATTTGTAGAGCGTGGGTGAAAGAGCTGGGCTGGACGTGAATTAGACGAGTTAATTATGGTATTTACGGGTGAACTAACATGCAATCATGCTTGAACAAATGCAAACGTGAAAGTTCGAAGAGGTATTTTATTGAATGAAAGTTGGTTACAATTCTTAGAGCTACAGTAAAGTTATTTTCTTCTTCTCTCCCTTTTTTGTTTCGTCCACCATTACCAGAGGTCTCTTCTCTTTATATAGCACCCTCTCTCATCATCTTCATCGTCCACTTGTTTTTCATCTAGGCATCCACTTGAGTACATGTCCCATCAGGTACCTTCTTTAGCTCTCTGTGAGTGGTGGTAGCTGAGATTATACTGTTCAGGGGTTTTTCTCCCCATTAATGCGGCCAGAAAAGCAGTTGCAGTGCATTTAATATGGTGGTTGCAGCTTGTCTTCTAGATATTTTTCCGTTCCTATCATCTCCACATGTGCCTAAAGCTTGCCTTTATCATCAAAGTCATCAGAAAGGTTACCTGAACCTCCCAGGTGTCTGCCCGGCCAAGACTCTTCGTATCCGAGGAGAATGGTCTCTTCAGACCGTTGATGATCTCTTCGAACTATCCACTCATTCGCCTCCAGGTATATTTCTTAAGCATAGACTCCTTCTTGAACACTTCCCTCTTTTCGGGCATACAGTAGTCTTCAAATAAGGTCCTAGGCCCAATATATTAGGTTGGGCTTTTACCCCCCACAATAGCCCCTCAAAATTTTAGTTTTTCCCTCGCATCCGAGGAGAAAAAATAGGATTTTGACATGTCACGAAATGGCAGTTTGAAACAACAAAAATATCTGAACTTACACGCGTGTGGGCATAGAAGTAGGCGCCTTATAAATGCTGTTGTCGTTTCAGTATTCCCAAAGCGTTATCAATTACTCCAGGCGGCGTTTTGTTTTTGGTATCCAATGGTGGGCTATTGATCTAACAGACTTGATTCCTCCTCAGAGTTTGGGCGGGGTGACTCCTGCCTTTTCACTTGTCCCCGTATATAAAGCCTCAGAACAACTTATTTCTTCTACACTTCACAAGTTCTTAGAGCACCCAGCGAACCCAAGCACTTGAATCCTCGAAGTTCTTCCAATCACCGATCCTAGCCCCCCTCATAGTCTGTAAGAATTTTTCTGCGAGTTCGAGGATCATTCTCTGATTTAGTTTGCATAAGTTTCGACCTCTCTAAACCTCTAATCACCTCTTCGGCCGTTTCATTTAGTACTTCCTTCCTTCTGTTTAATTGCGATGGGTAAATTCCAGTACATGGTGGATAGCCCCGCCCAGTTGGAGGAATTTAGGGCCACATATCGCATACCTTAAGATGTGGGTCTGAGGTATTGCTCTTCGGAAAGAATACTAACAGATCGGAAGATGGGCGAAATGGTTATCCCCATCATTGCCTTTCTAGAAGGGGGGATGACTATCCCTATGGGCCCCATTACCTGTAATTACCTCCGAAATCATAGGATTAGTCCTGACCAATGTGCGCCCAATGTCTTTAGAATCTTAGGGGCCATTGACGATTTGAACCGTCATCTAGGATTGAGGCTCACCTAGCGTGACGTGGTACACATGTATGAGTGTCATAGCCAGCAAGGGGCGGGATATTATCTTAAATCTCGATCCGATGTTGTTAGGCTCCTCTCTTGCCTCCCCAAATCTAACAGAGGGATGAAAGACGACTACGTGATCGTCTCAGGCGCATGGCATGACGGTCTCCACTGCCCAATCAAGCCAGGAGAGCCAAGTGGGACATGCTAGATTTAGGTTTACTAACAGTGGGTTTAGGTTCTCCACCTTCTAACAATTTTTTCTTCTCTTTGTATCATTATTTTCAAGTCTCTGACTATGTTTTGTTGTGATGTTTAACAGATAGAGAACATGTTTCTCCTTGGCTCAGCCTTACAAACACCGCCGCGCACAATTATCTATTAAGATCAGAAATCTTTGTAAGTGAGGACGGGCAGCTCCGGTTGGTTCCTCTTATTCTTGGTTATACGTCAAACCCGAAGGACTTTCAGCCGGTCGGCAACGCAATAAGACAGGGAGATTATCGTCTTAACCGCATAGACGTAGCTTAGAAAGGCTTTTTGGCTCCGTTTGACCTTAAGCCTGTGCCACACCCAAATCCACAGGGTGTACCACTGCTCCTCCAGCCAATTTAGCAGGTTCCCCTCGAACCAGTAGCGGGCGAAAGAGTTGCTTCTTCAACCCCTTCGCTTGACGAGCAGATTGACAAGTTCAAGTTCGAAGGAGAAGCTTCAGGAGGGGTTTAGGTGATACAAGTTTCCGACGCCGAGGAGGACATTGACAGGCATTCTAGTGCTCGTCCTGTTTTGATAACTGCTCTTCCAGAAAACTCTTCGGAAGAAGAAGATATGGCAGATTTAAGAAGTTTAATGAAGAATAGAGGCAAAAAAGCTGAGCCCAAAGGGACTAGTACGTCCCAACCGCCTGTGAGTCTTCCTCCAGCACCTCCTCAGGTTCCTTTGGACCTCGGCGGCAAGCAATTGCCAGATCCGAAGAAGAAAAGGCCTCATATTGAGGACGAAGGACGGGAGGTAGCGCCTCCGAAAGGGACCAAGCAGCAAAAAGTGACTAAAGACTCCCGGAATAAGAGGGCTTCGTCCACTGAGAGCCGAGATGAAGTCCAAGTGGCTGATATACGCCGAGGACCTCGTATCTAGTCTCCAAAGTTGGAGTTGGATGGCACTCCAATCTCTTGGGAAACCTCCCGTAGGAATTACGATGGGGGGAGGGCAGGTCATGTTGCTGAGGCCTTGAAGCAGCCACTCCTCCTTCCAAGGGACATGGAATCTTATAGGCGCTTCAACCAGCAGGAGCTTTTCCTATCCCTTAAGAGGGATTTGGCCATGGTAAGTGAACTGATCCACTTAATTAAGTCGCTGATCCTTTTTTCCTTCCCCCTTTTCTTTGCTTTACACTGAAATTTTTGTTATGTAGGTTACTCAGCAAATTTTTGTGGCCGAGGAGTGGAATAAGAAGTCCTATCTTGAAGCCCAGGCAGCGGCCCAATCTCGATCTGAGGCAGAAAGATCTTTGGGCAGCCTGAAGGAGGATTATTCTCTGCTGTCCGAGCAGTTGAAGGAGATGACTAATCAGCGGAATAGTCTTGACGCAGGCCTGAAGAATGCTGAGAAGCAGGCCGAAGAGCAATGCAAGCTGCTAAATATGACCGAGATTAACTTGGTAACTGAGAAAGCACTTGTGGGGCAACTTCGAGCTGAACTTCAGAAAGCCAAGGAGACTGCCAAGCTAGCTCAGAAGGATGCTCAGCTGGCCAAGGAGGCAGTCGAGGCTGAAAGGAAAGCAGCATATCAGCTGGGGATGGAGGAGACCAAACTCGACCTCACTGAGCAGTTTGCCTCGGTTGGCCGAGACTACTGTGATATAACGTGGGGAAAAGCACTGGATGCTGCTGGGGTTCCTGCTGATTCCCCCTTGAGGCTACCTGGGAGTGTATATTATGATCCAGACATTCATGAGTTCCTAGGGTTTGATCCCTCTCCTCCCACACAGCTCCAAAAGGCGTCGAAGCAGTCTCTGGTTAGCCAAGCCCTTCCTGTCAACCTTGTGACTTCCAAAGAGTCTAGTCAGCCTAGTGAACAGAGCAAGTCAACTGAGGCTCCCCAAGACAAGGGCAAGGACTTGGGGAAAAAGAAAACACTCTCAGAATCTAAGGACCAAGCCCCAGAAGCTGCTGTGGCTCAATCTAACCAGGCCGTTGATCCTTTGGTCGCTCAAAAGGAGGCTTAGACCCTTAGAAATTTTGATTTTGTATTTGTATTAATTTTTCTTTTAAGTAAGGGATTGTAAAGTGTTCTCTTTTGATTAGTGAAATCATTTTCCTTTTACTTCTGGTGTCTTCGTTGCATGTCCTATGACTTATTATTGCTACACATAGCTACACTTTGCAATTAGGGTAATGTAGGTAAACTTAAGCCTCATATTATGTAGATGATGCAAATAACACAAATTTGAACCATAACGAGCAGTTTGTACAAAAATTACTAATAAGCAATGAATGCAGTGAGCGACTATGGAAGTTTCACGGGGCTTTTCAAATACACAGTGAGTGTTATTACCCCTTGGCTTTGAATTAAACATAACTAAGGAGGCCTATCATAAGTTTAACTTAAATACATTCAAGAATTTCAAGCATGGCACATTCTAAGGCTATGTCTCACTAATAACGATTGTATAGGGGTGTTGACTAACCCATGTCATCTAGTCTGAGGACTATAGGCGTGAAGGTACTTAAGCTTAAACGCTTATAAATACGGTGAATGAGTGATAACTAACCCATATTATCGGGTCCGAGGACTTCAGGCGTGATCGGATTTAAGTTTAAGTGCCTGAGAACGGTGAATGAGTGTTAACTAACCCAAATCATCTGGTCCAAGGACTACAGGCATGATTGGATTTAAGTTTAAACACTTGGAGAACTGTAACGGAGTGTTAACTAACCCAAATCATTTGGTCCGAGAACTACAGACATGATTGGATTTAAGCTTAAACACTTAGAGGACTGTAACGGAGTGTTAACTAACCCAAATCATCTGGTCCGAGAACTACAGGCATGATTGGATTTAAGTTTAAACACTTGGAGAACTGTAACGGAGTGTTAACTAACCCAAATCATCTAATCCGAAGACTACAGACATGATTGGATTTAAGTTTAAACACTTGGAGAACTGTAACGGAGTGTTAACTAACCCAAATCATCTGGTCCGAGAACTACAGGCATGATTGGATTTAAGTTTAAACACTTGGAGAACTGTAACGGAGTGTTAACTAACACAAATCATCTGGTCCGAGGACTACAGGCATGATTGGATTTAAGTTTAAATACTTGAGAGAAATGTAACGGAGTGTTAACTAACCCAAATCATCTGGTCCGAGGACTACAGGCATGATTGGATTTAAGTTTAAACACTTGGAGAACTGTAACGGAATGTTAACTAACCCAAATCATCTGGTTCGAGGATTACAGGCATGATTGGATTTAAGTTTAAACACTTTGAGAACTGTAACAGAGTGTTAACTAACCCAAATCATCTGGTCCAAGGACTACAGGCATGATTGGATTTAAGTTTAAACACTTGGAGAACTATAACGGAGTGTTAACTAACCCAAATCATCTGGTCCGAGGACTACAGGCATGATTGGATTTAAGTTTAAACACTTGAGAGAAATGTAACGGAGTGTTAACTAACCCAAATCATCTGGTCCGAGGACTACAGGCATGATTGGATTTAAGTTTAAACACTTGGAGAACTGTAACAAAGTGTTAACTAACACAAATCATCTGGTCCGAGGACTACAGGCATGATTGGATTTAAGTTTAAACACTTGAGAGAATACTTCACGTAACGAATTGGCATATTGGCTGAAGAAAAGATTCGATTAATAAAAGTACCTTTTGAGATTATTTACATTCCAAGGACGTGGTATTACATGACCATCTAGGTCTTCTAGGAAATACGCCCTAATGCCAGCTCCTGAAGTGATACGATATGGCCTTTCCCAATTGGGTCCTAATTTTTCCCAAGCTGGGTTTTTTGTAGTGCCTACAACTTTCCTCAGCACCAAATCACCAGGTTTTAGAGGCCTTAGCTTTACGTTAGCATCGTAGCCCTGCCTGAGCTTTTGTTGGTAATGTGCCAGCCGAATCATTGCACTTTCCCTCCTTTCCTCAACCAGGTCCAAACTCTTCTCTAGCTGCTCATTGTTGCTGGTGGGATTGAACGAGCTAGTTCTCAATGTTGGGAACCTAGTTTCCAAAGGTATGACAGCTTCAGCCCCATAGGTCATTGAGAAGGGGGTCTCTCCAGTAGATCTGCGAGGCGTAGTTCTGTAAGCCCAAAGTACATGTGGCAATTCCTCCACCCATTTTCCCTTCGCATCGTCTAGCCTCTTCTTTAAGCCATTTACTATGACCTTGTTGATAGCTTCTGCTTGCCCATTACCCTGGGGATAAGCAGGGGTGGAGTATCTGTTTATGATTCCCAGCTCACTACAATAACTCCTGAATGTTTTGCTATCGAATTGTAGGCCATTATCTGAGATGAGAGTATGAGGAACCCCAAATCGAGTGACAATATTCTTCCACACAAACCTTTGCACATTTACGTCTCTGATGTTGGCCAGAGGCTCAGCTTTGACCCACTTGGTGAAATAGTCTGTGCCGACCAGAAGGTATTTCTTGTTTCCTGTAGCTTTAGGGAATGGTCCCACGATATCTAAGCCCTATTGGGCGAAAGGCCATGGGCTAGATAGCGAATTAAGAGTTCCCCCTGGTTGATGAATGTTTGGGGCAAATCGCTGACACTGATCGCACTTTTTAACATACTCGTGGGCTTTTTTTTGCATGTTCGGCCACCAATAGCCTTGAGTGAGGGCTCGGTGAGCCAAGGATCTGCCTCCAGTGTGGCTCCCACAATTCCTTCGTGTAATTCTTCCAGTAATAGGTCAGCCGCTTCAGGATGCATGCATAACAAGTATGGTCCTGAATAGGAGCGTTTGTATAATTTCTGGTCCTCGGATAGCCAGAATCTGGTCGCCTTCCTCCGAATTTTGTCAGCTTCCCCCCTTTCTTCAGGCAAAATATCTTCTTTCAAGAATTTAATTATAGGATCCATCCAGCAGAGCCCGGTCCTGACTTGGTGATAGGTCAGCCGCTTCAGGATGCATGCATAACAAGTATGGTCCTGAATAGGAGCGTTTGTATAATTTCTGGTCCTCGGATAGCCAGAATCTGGTCGCCTTCCTCCGAATTTTGTCAACTTCCCCCCTTTCTTCAGGCAAAATATCTTCTTTCAAGAATTTAATTATAGGATCCATCCAGCAAAGCCCGGTCCTGACTTGGTGAACCTGAACTACTTCTCTTTTTGCCTCTGTAGGCCCATGCAAGTCCTCGACGAGGATGACTCTCGGCAAATTTTGCGCCGAAGAGGTAGCAAGCATGGCCAAAGAATCAGCATGTGCGTTACCACTTCTAGGGATGTGCAGCAAACTGAAAGAGTCAAACTCCGATTGTAGACATTTAACTCGGCTCAAGTACCCCTGCATTCTTTCATCCTTCGCCTTAAACTCACCTTGTACTTGACCCACGACTAACCTTGAGTCCGAGAACAACTCCACAGACTTTCCTCCCATTCTTCGGACCATAGCCATTCCCATCAGTAGGGCTTCATACTCCGCCTCATTATTTGTTGCCGAGAAGTCCAGCCTTAACGACTTTTTGATGATGATTCTTTCAGGGGATATCAACACTAGCCCAACTCCAGAACCTTTTTGGTTTGTTGTGCCATCAACGTACACTTCCCAATGGAAGGGGCTTTGTTGAGAGATCATGCTGACTGATTTTTCATCCATGTCGAACGTAGGCGTTACTTCTTCTAGTTGGGGCTCCGTGAACTCAGCCACCAAATCCGCAAGGACCTGGCCCTTGACCGATGTGCGAGACATATATTTTATATCGAAAGCCCCTAAGATCGTACCCCATTTAGCAATCCGTCCGGTGTAGTCAGCGCTCCGGAGTATAGCCTTGAGTGGGAGCTGAGTGAGGACAATGACCGTATGGGCCTAAAAATAGTGAGGTAGCTTTCGTGTACCAAGCACCACTGCTAGGATAGCCTTCTCCAGTGGCAAAAAACGGATCTTGGCCTCATGCAGCGACTTACTTACGTAATAAACCGGTCTTTGCACACCACAATCTGATCGTATCAACACCAAGCTCACTGCATAAGGAGCTACAGCAATGTAGGCAAACAATACTTCATCTGGCTCAGGACTGGACATGATTGGTGGCCGAGCTAGATAATCTTTAAGTTGCTGAAAGGCCAAAGCACATTCTTCAGTCCACTCAAATCCCTTTCACTTGTTGAGCAGAGAGAAGAAGGGTCGACACCTGTCTGCTGATCGAAAGATAAATCGATTCAGGGCAGCAGTCATTCCGGTCAGTTTCTGAACCTCCTTGGGATTCCGAGGAGCTCGTAAATTGCTGATGGCCTTTATTTGGTCGGAGTTAACCTCAATTCCTCTATGAGTCACCATGTACCCTAAAAACTTGCCAGACCCCACACCGAATGAGTACTTGGAAGCATTTAGGCGCAACTTGTACTTTCTAAGGACTTCAAAGGTACTTTCAAGGTCCTTCATATGCTCAGCAACAATCTTGCTTTCCACCACCATGTCATCTATATAAATCTCGATATTTTTACCCAGTTGTGGCTCAAACATCCTTGTCATCATTCTTTGATAGGTAGACCCCGTGTTTTTCAAGCCAAATGACATCACCTTATAATGGTAGTTACCAATAGGGGTGACGAAAGCAGTTTTCTCCTGGTCATCCAGGGCTAGTAGTATCTGGTGGTAACCTTGGAAAGCATCCAGGAAGCTCATTCGAGGGTGGCCGACAGTGGCATTCACAAGCTGATCAATTTTTGGCATGGGGAATGGATCCTTAGGACAAGCCTTATTTAAGTCAGTGAAGTCCACACAGACTCGCCATTTTCCGTTTTTCTTCTTCACTATCACAGTATTCGCTAACCACTCTGGGTAGAAAACTTCTTTAATAGCTCCAGCTTGTTTGAGCTTGGCTACCTCTTCTCTCACTGCATCTGCATGTTTCTTAGATGGGCGCCGAGGAGGCTGCTTCTTGGGAATAATCAATGGGTTGACTTTGAGATGGTGGCAAATGAATTGGGGATCCACTCTTGGGGCTTCGTAAGCATTCCAGGCAAACAAGTCAAGATTCCTCTTGAGTAACTCTATTAGCTCTTCCTTCTCCTGCAGAGGCAGCTGAGATCCGACTTGAAAGAACTTTTCAGGATCGTCTCTAATAACAACTTTCACTAAATCTTCGCATCGAGCGCCCTCGTTTGGATCTTCAATGGGCAATACCCGAGACTTTGACTACTATAAACCCCTTTCGGCCTTGGATAAGGACTCGGCTTCGGGCTCATGTTGGATGGCAGCCACTAAGCACTGTCGGGCTGCAGACTGATCTCCTCGGATCTCACAAACTTGTCCTTCAAATGGATATTTGACTTTCTGATGCAAAGTGGAGGAAACAGCCCCCAGTGTATGAAGCCAAGGTTTGGCTACGATTGCCGTATAGGGCGAATACACGTCCACAACTATAAAATCCACTTCTACCACCTTAGAGCCGGTTTGCATAGGTAAGCGTATCTGGCCTTTCGGGGTGACAACCCTTCCTTCAAAACTCACAAGGGGGGAATTGTATGGTGTTAAGTCTTGGGGTTTTAGGCCTAGCCCCTTATAGAGATCAGGGTACATTATCTCCACAGCACTACCTTAGTCCACCATCACCCTCTTCACATCATACCCTCCAATTCTGAGGGTGATGACTAACGCATCATCATGGGGTTGGATGGTGCCAATCTTGTCTTCGTCCGAGAACCCTATAACCAGTGGAGCACCAGACTTAACTCTCTTCGGACCTCGGCATAAATCCCCTGCTGGTGATCGAGCTACCGACATGACCTTCAATGGCCAGGATCCTGTTCTTCCCGGTGCGGTGAAGACGACGTTAATAGTTCCCAATGGTGGCTTTGAAGAGTCGTCTCTTCGGGGCCCTGAGCCCATCTACCCCCCTCGGCCATTGGAATGGTGCAAGAGGTGTCTCAGTTTACCTTCGCCGACCAATTGATCTAAATGATCCCACAGGCTCCTGCAATCCTCTGTGGTATGCCCATAGTCTTGATGGTACTGGCAATATAGATTATGATTACGCCTCTCAGGGTTTCCCACCATCTTGTTCGGCCACCTGAAGAATGGTTCATTCTTGATCTTTTCCAAAACTTGGTGTACTGGCTCTTTGAACATAGTGTTGACTGTTTGAGGGTTTATTGATCCTGATTGTCCAGCGAAATCTCTCCGTGGTTTACTGTTATTGTAGCGGTCCGACCTGAAATCCCTCCTCTCCTGGAGGATAACCTTGTCCTTTCCCTTCCCCTGCTGCTGATCTTCTTCAACTCTTTTATACTTTTCTATACGGTCCATGAGCTAACGCATGTTAGTAACTGATTTACCAGATAAGGACGTCCTTAAACCATGGTCAGTAGGAATGCCGAGCTTGGACGTGCTTAGGGCCATTGCGTCAGAGTTGCCTTCCATATCATTAAACATTTCCCAGTATCTATCCGAATACGCCTTCAGGGTCTCACCCTCCTGCATGCTCAAGGATAGCAGTGAAGATAAGGGTCTGGCTACTATTCAGCATGTGACAAAGCGTCAACCAAATGCCTGGGTGAGCTCTTTAAAGGAATTGATGGAGTCCGCCTTGAGGCTGTCAAACCACCTCATTGTAACTGGCTCAAGACTGGAGGGGAAAACCTTACACATCAGAGCTTCATCTCAAGAGTAGACAGCCATCCTTTGATTGAAATGACTCACATGCTCCACCGGATCTGTCTTACCATTATAGATGGTGAATGTCGGCTGGTTAAAACGCCGAGGAAGTCTCGCCTCTTCAATCCTGCGCGTGAAAGGCGACCTAGAGATCTGATTCAAAACCCTACTCATAGCATCGTTCCCTACGCCTTTAGGTGATGGGCTTCTTAGTTACCTCTTACGATGGGGCTTCTTCTCGTAAGAGAATGATTCACTGACTGGTGTTCGAGACTTCTACTGGTAAGTGACGTCATGCTCGTTATCAGAATCCTCATCAAAATACGAAGAAATCTGCTTCCTTTTTTGCATGGCGCAACTCCCTCTTCAGTTTTCAACTTGTAGTTGCAAATCCCAGTTCTTCTCTACATGGGACACGTGACTTCTGCCATGTGACTGGCTTTGACCAGTATGCACAGTGTGTGCACTACCCTCACGATCTTGTCTCCTCTCTAAGTTAAGAAAAGGGTCAATGTGTTGGGATGCCCTAGATGCTACTTGCTGTTGATCTTGTTCTGCCATCATCAACTGTTGTTTTCACTCCTGCACAAGCTCTCCCCACAGACGGCACCAATTGTAAGGTCTCTTTTTGTAGCTCAAGCCCAAAATGTATGGATTATGAGTCCAATGAACCCAGGACAATGAATTTGTAGAGCGTGGGTGAAAAAGCTGGGCTGGACGTGAATTAGACGAGTTAATTATGGTATTTACAGGTGAACTAACATGCAATCATACTTGAACAAATGCAAACGTGAAAGTCCGAAGAGGTATTTTATTGAATGAAAGTTGGTTACAATTCTTAGAGCTACAGTAAAGTTATTTTCTTCTTCTCTCCCTTTTTTGTTTCGTCCACCATTACCAGAGGTCTCTTCTCTTTATATAGCACCCTCTCTCATCATCTTCATCGTCCACTTATTCTTCATCTAGGCATCCACTTGAGTACATGTCTCATCAGGTACCTTCTTTAGCTCTCTGTGAGTGGTGGTAGCTGAGATTATACTGTTCAGGGGTCTTCTCCCCATTAATGCGGCCAGAAAAGCAGTTGCAGTGCATTTAATGTGGTGGTTGCAACTTGTCTTCTAAATATTTTTTTCGTTCCTATTATCTCCACACATGCCTGAAGCTTGCCTTTATCATCAAAGTCATTATAAAGGTTACCTGAACCTCCCAGGTGTCCGCCCGGCCAAGACTCTTTGTATTCGAGGAGAATGGTCTCTTCGGACCGTTGATGATCTATTCGGACTATCCACTCGTTCGCCTCCAGGTATATTTCTTAAGCATAGACTCCTTCTTGAACACTTTCCTCTCTTCGGGCATACAGTAGTCTTCAAATAAGGTCCTAGGCCCAATATATTAGGTTGGGCTTTTACCTCCCACAATTACCATTTGAGAAATATGACTATTGGAAATTTTAAAAATATAGTTATTAGAAATTTGAAAAATATAGTTATTGTGAATGAATAGAGGAAGAATAACGAAATATTAAAAAAAGAATATAAAAAGATTAAAGAAATAATATTTAAATGGAATAGAGAAAAAAATGAAGAGTTTATTGAAAAGTGTATTTTAAAAAATAGGAAGATAAAAGAAAAATATAAATGTTCACTGTGCAAATAGTATAAAATTTGGAGAAGCGAGATGCTCTAAAGTGTATTTAACTATTGATTACAGAAGCAAATAGAGAAGGAGGCGTTTGGTTTGCCGTGATGTTACATTATACCGTAATATTACGTTATTGTAATCTTATATTAATTTAATCTCAATATAAGAATACAATATTACATTATTTAGGAATGTGATATGATTATAATAATGTGATATATTTTATAATTTTAAATTATGATAAAGTTAAAAAAATAAAATAAACTAAAAATTTTAATATCAACTTATCGGTAAGTCCGCTGCAACAAACCAAACGACTCATCAACGATGGTAATATTGCGATGGTTCTTATCAAGGCTAAAAGCCATAGAGCCATTCCAAGAATAATTTCTCTCTCTTTGAATTTCAGTCCTTGGTTCATTTTTATATTTTATTTTCCACCACTCCATTATTTTAATTTTTTTTATGGGAATTTTAATTCTTTTATTCTCCCAAGAAGTTTCTCACTTTGACTTTAAGTTTCTAACCATTTCACCAAAAAAAAAAAGCGTGGGACCAACGAGCATCAGATTCTCGAAATAGACTTTCTTTGTCTAAAAGTACACCGTTACTCGATAGTCTCTATAGCATAATAGCAATCAGTAATCACCAACACGAGAATAAAATCACAGTATTCTTCTTCTTGAGAATTTAGCTATTTTCTTCCATGACTTTCCAATTCCAAGGACCCTTTTCTTCTTCTTCTTCTAATTCTATCATCACCCATAGATGTACTTACGACGTATTCTTAAGTTTCAGAGGCAAAGATACTCGCTACAACTTCACTGGCGATCTATACAACGCCTTGCATAAAAAGGGAATCAACACCACCTTCATAGATGGTGATGATGACGAGCTTAAAACTAAAAGAGAAGAAGAAATTTCACAGACCCTTGTCAAAAGCATAGAAGGGTCAAGAACTTCGGTGGTTGTACTGTCAAGAAACTATGCATCATCCACATGGTGCTTAGACCAGCTGGTGAAGATCCTTGAGTGTAAGCAAACAAAGGGACAAGTAGTTCTACCAGTGTTTTGGAAAGTAGATCCATCAGATGTAAGGCATCAAAGAAAGAATTTTGGGAAAGCATTAGCTCAACTTGAAAACAACACTAAGGTGCAGAGTTCGAAGACAGCCTTAAAAGACGTTGCTAATTTGTCTGGCTGGCACATAGCAAGAGGAAAAGGGTATGCTTATACAACCATATCTATTTACACTTTACTATGATCTTTTCTCTTTCTATTTACTACAATTATATTCGTTGTATATCCTGGATCTAGAGATTAGCTACATCTTTCTGCAATTACTTTGATTTTGATTTTGTTTTGTTATTTTGCTAAATGATTTTTTTTTTATTAATTATTTCTTTTATGTCTATGTTGGTCAAAAAGTATGTTTTGGTCAATAAATAGGCTTCCAGATAACTCTCTTATTTCTTATTTCTTTTTCTTTTTTTAAATTTTTTTGGAAACTTGTTAGAAATTTATCCTAAAGTTCTTTCTCCTCAAAATCTGAGATTTGGGGAGATACCATTTGAACTAAAGTGTTTGGTGGTAGCTCCCAAATAAACTTCAACCACTGCTCCTGCTGTTTTGTGCTTTTAATTTTCTTATTTTTCAATAAATTTGGGTTTCTGATTATGGTCAGAGAGTATTTAAGTAGCCTTTATTAATTTGGTTAGGTAACAGCACTAGTTGAACTACTCAAAATAGCTATTTGATAGTTGGGCCCAAAGCTTGTATTGGGTGAAGTACCAAACACATACGGGTATGAGAATGTGATTGAAACATGTAAATTTTTAATAACTACTCAAATGCAAAATCATTATAAAATTTTCACCTCTTTGATCTGTAAATCACATCCAAGAAAATTAACAAAACTAGATGGAGAGACCAATATAGCTTGTTTTTAAAATTGTAGGACTAATATTTGCTTATTTGAAACATCATGAGCTAAAAATGCTTAACATGTGAACTTCAATGAATAGGGGTGTGCATGAGTCAGGTTGAGGAGTTTTTTCAACCCAACCTACTATGGTGGGTTAAAAAAATCCAACCCAACCCATCATAGGGGTCCAACCCAACCCATGTGGATTGGGTTGGGTTAGGTTGGACCCATGGATTGGACAGGTTTTTTTAATTACTATTATTATTATTAAATTGAGTATTAGAACACCACCACCACAAATAAATGCAAATTTATAACCAAATAATCATGAGCATAACACCAAACAAACATAAACTATATGAGAAGAACTTAGGGTTTGGGTTTTATTTAGGAAAAGGGGTAAAAAAAGTAAATAACAAAATTATATTATATATATATTTAGTATATTTTTTAAAATTAAAAAATATATTAAATATAGGTGGGTCGGATCGGGTTAGGCGGATTTGTAAATCTCATGACCCAAACCCAACCCGACCCATTGTAAAAAAAAAATTCCATGACCCAACCCAACCCACCAACTCTTAAAAACTGACCCAACCCGGTGGGTTGGGTCGGGTTTGATTGGTTCGCTGCACACCTCTATCAAAGACAAAAAACGTATTTTGGCCAGAAAAATAATAATAAATTAAAATTAAATGAATTCGATTAAGGTTTTTGTTTATAGAAGAAAATCGATTAACCCAAGTTACGGAAATTTCCTTCTTTTAAAGGAGATTCAAGTCCCCTATTGTTACAAAAGTCTAGAAATTCGTACAACAAAAACTCTTTTTGATTTATATTCTTCATGATAAACAGCCCGATTAAATAGTTAAATTACTTAAATTGATTATATGCTATTTGTTAAACCCAATGTTTTACCAAAATAATACCAAAATGTTATCTTCATTTAGCTCTTACATAAACCATTCTACATCATTATTCTATATCACATATCTCACACACCAAGTAGCATGCATGATGAGTTTGGTACAAGAAAAATATTGTAACTAAATCTTTTTTTTTTTTTTTTTTTTCACTTGTATAAATACCCAAGTGACTAAATGTTTTTTATTTATTTTTTTATGGCTAGGAATGAATCTAAATTTATCCAAGAAATCGTTCAAATGGTCTCTATCATAGTAAATTGTACATACCTAGATGTTGCCGATCATCCAGTTGGAATAGAGTCTCGAGTACAAGACATCAATTTGCTTTTAAGTATTGGGAGGAATGACATACGCATGGTAGGGATCTTAGGAGTTGGTGGAATTGGTAAGACAACTATTGCCAAAGCGATTTATAACTTGATTGCTCACCAGTTTGAAGGTAGTTGTTTTCTTAAAAACATTAGAGAACATTCCAAGCAAGAGTTTGGATTGGTCCAACTACAAGAGACACTTCTTTCTGAGATCCTAAGAGATGCTAGAAGTTCAAAGGTTGGCAATGTTGATCGAGGAATTAATGTGATTAAGCATAGGCTTTGCTCTAAAAGGGTTCTTTTAATTCTTGACGATGTGGACCATTTGTCTCAATTAGAAGCATTAGCTGGAAATTGTGATTGGTTTGGTTTAGGAAGTAGAATCATAATAACAACAAGAGATAAATCTTTGCTAACTAATCATGAAGTTAATTTCACATACCAAGTGAAGGAGATGGATCACAATGAAGCTCTTCAGCTCTTTAGTTGGAATGCCTTCGAAAGAGACAAACCTACTGAAGAATATGTTGAACTCACCGAATGTGCAATACATTATGCTGGGGGCCTTCCACTAGCTTTAATGGTTTTAGGTTCAGATCTATATGGTAAAAGTATAATTCAATGGAAAAGTGCATTGGATAAGTATGAAAGTGTTCCTAACAAAAATATTCAAGAAATACTCAAAATAAGTTATGATGGATTGGATGACAATGAGAAGGATATTTTCCTTGACATTGCATGTTTTTTTAAAGGAAAGCATGCAGATTATGTCATTAAAATATTAGACGGGTGTGGTTTCTTTCCAGATATTGGTATCCAAGTGCTTATTGATAAGTCTCTTGTAACTATTTATGAGAAAAATAAATTGGGAATGCATGACTTGCTGCAAGACATGGGTAAAGAGATTGTTCGACAAGAATCACCAGAAGAACCTGGCGGGCGTAGCAGGTTGTGGTTTCATGAAGATGTTCGTCATGTATTAGAAGAAAACAAGGTAAGAGTCACATCTAAAACATTTTTCATGAAATATACATACTGAATCATTCCAAGGAATGATTTTTTTTTTTTTTTTTTTTGTGTTTTTGTGTTTTTGGTTGGCACCATGAGTGTTTCAGCTTAAATAGAATTTCTTAATTAGGAAAGAATAAATGAAATCACTTGGTCACCCTTTCTCCTATCAAATATGAAAAATTGAAAGTGGTTACTCACTTTGGACATAAAAAAAAAATTAGGGCAAATTATAACTTACCCATTCGTGGTTTGGCCTAAATTTAAGTTGCCTACTTGTGATTTAAAAGTTGGCTACTTTGCCCACCTGAGATTTACTCTATTAGGCTTCCATTACCCACCTCTATACTTTTACCATTAAAAACATAAAAAAATCAAGATCTAAATGTATATTTCTTAAAATGGTGAAGCTTTGGCTTAAGAACATTCTTCCTCTTCATAAGAACACTCTTAAGCCTATCAATCCAAACAAAACTGTTAAGGGATATTCTGATATGAGAATCAATAAGACCTTGAAAACTCAACAATTGATAAAGTTGTGGTGAAAAATGTTGTGTATCTGGCATTGCTTCTTTCTTATTCTTTTTTTTTAATTTTTTTTGTTCCCTTCATTTTGATTGATAGTCCTGGTTTAGCTGTAATAGATGGTTTATTAGTGTGGCTGAGATTTAACTTCCTTCCAGCAGTTGAATACTTATTCGTAATTCTAATTCACAACAAGATAAAAATAGAAATCCTCTTGAAAGTACAGAAAATGCAACTTAAAAAATGAGTACATTTCTGACTTCTACATCCAAAATTTAAAAATTCATCATTTCATAAAAATTCGAAGCAAAATTAAAATTTTGATGAAATTAAAAATCATTACATCTCCCCCTTCTATCTCATCTTCATCAACTCTTGGTAATACCCAAAATGAACTCCATTCAAGCACAACAACAGAGTTGGAGATGAAGATGGCCTCTCTCCTAGTATATAATTATTTGGTTTTGTCTAGTCCAGAATAATTTTATCATATCAAAATATGCTAAAAATTAGTTTGTAAGAGGCTAACATCTGTGATTTGCATAACATCCATAAGTCAAGACATACAAAAATTCAAACATTCATTGATTAAATGGAGGAAGAATATCACCTTGACGGTTTTGTTTGGATTGATAGGCTTGAAAATGTTCTTAAGCCAAAGCTTCATCATTTTAAGAAATATACTTTTAGATCTTGATTTTTATGTTTTTGTTATGCTTTTTGTGTTTTTAACGGTGAAAGTATAGAGGTGGGTAACGGAAGCCTAATGGAGTGAACCTCAGGTAAGTAAAGTACCAACTTTTAAACTACAGGTAGGCAACTTAAATTTCAGCTAAACCACAGTGGGTAAGTTGTAATTTGCCCAAAAAATTATTACCCATTTACAAATCACAAAAGGAGAAGCAAGATAAAGGGAAGGCAAAGACATAATAAATTTCTTTATTTTCCACAAAGTGAATATATTTTGTCAATTAATTTTTTGAATTTACTAGTATAATTTTCATAAATGTTAAATATGGAGAGCTTTCATTTTTTGTATCTATTTTTGCTGGCACGCTTACCCGTTGTCTTGCTAGGGAACAAATAAAATTGAAGGCATACTGGTAGATTTGCCTAAAAGAGAGATGATACAATTGAGTTCTAAAAACTTCATGAAGATGAAAAGACTCAGACTGTTTATAAACCGCAATGCACTCTTTTCTGGAGGGCCTAATTATCTCTCTAATGAGTTAAGATTGCTGGAATGGCCTGAATATCCATTACAATATTTGCCATCCAATTTTCATGGAAAGAGACTTGTTGTTCTTAATATGCGTAATAACCTCTTCAAGGGATTGCATAATGGATTCAAGGTACAATTATTATTTTTAATATACTGTCCTCTAAATATGTTGGACACTAATTGCTCGGGCTGATTTATTTCCTATTTCTTGACAGAATTTGCGAAACTTGGCAATCATGAACTTCTCAAATTGTGAATTCATAATCGAAGTCCCTGATCTTTCAATGATGCCAAATTTAGAGGAATTGAATCTTGAAAATTGTACAAACTTAGTTGAGGTTCACTATTCTGTTGGATTCCTTGATAGGCTTAAACTTATGAAATTTGTTGAATGCCCTAACCTCAGGAGTTTCCCAAGAAGCCTCAAGTTGAGATCTCTAGAATTACTTATGCTCGAAGGTTGCTATGGGCTTGAGAACTTTCCTGAAATTGATTGCAAAATGGAACGTTTAGAATACATTGGCTTAAGAAGTACTCCTATAAAAGAATTGCCTTCATCTGTTGAGTATCTCGTTGGGCTTAAAGAATTAAATCTAGATGGCTGTGAAAATCTTATGAATCTCCCAATTAGTATTCATCAATTGCAATGTCTAAAACGACTTTTTCTCAGAGATTGTTCAAAACTTGTCATACAGTCCATGCCCTTGATTGTATCAACAAAGGAACCCGAAATTTCATCAAGTGCGGAATTAAGCATTAGTAATGATAATTGTTCCTCAATGGTATTTCCGGAAATGCGACTATTAGATATTGGAAACTGTGGGCTATCAGATTCAGATTTCTTTATGACACTTGATTGTTTCTCCAGATTGGAGCAGCTAGATTTAGCAGGGAGTGATTTTGTTAGTCTGCCTTCATGTATTGGTGGATTTGTTGGATTGAGGAGCCTTAAATTGGATGATTGTAAGAAACTTCAAGATATTCAAGTACTTCCACCAAAAATGGAAGACGTCTTTGCAAGTGGGTGCATATCATTGGAAAGTTTTTCAGAAGTTTCAAAAAGACTTCAATTTAATACATGCGAGTTACCAGCACTCGAGTGGATTGATTTGTCCAGATGCCATAAACTGGTACAGAATATAGGAAATGATGCAGACAATCTTTTATTAAGTGAGGTAATTCATTTTATATATATGTATATGCCTAGACTAGGGGTGGCAAAATCTGAATCGACTTATAAACTCAATACGACTAATTCATTTATAAATAGGTCATGGGTTGAGACTAAACGAGTTTGAGTTATATTCAGATTGACACGGCTAACCCATTTAACAAACGGGTCATGTTCGTGTTAAGCATGCAAACCCGTCTGACCTGTTTGATCTGTTTAGCTTAAAAGTTATTAGTTATTTTGATATTATTACTTAATTTATGGTTGTTTTTATATATTTATTACTATATTTATAGTTGTAATTGTATTTTAATTTTATATATATGGGAATTGATAAAAATTATATTAGTTAGGTATGACCTATTAATTAAATAGATTATAAAACAGGTCATTTATATTGACCTTTACATGACTTGTTAATTAAACGAGTTAAACGTGTCGGGTTGGGTTGACCTGTTTAATAAACTGGTCATGTTCGGATTGAGGATTCCTAACACGTTTAGTAAACAGGTCGAATTCGGGTTAACCCATATAGCCGAATACTCATGACTCGACATGACACGAACTCGACCCGCGAACACGAATTGTCACCCCTCGCCTAAACATATAGAAGAATGAGTTTAAATTACATGTTAACTTAATAATTTAGTATATTAAAATAGTCTGCATAATTCATATTTGCATTATGACTTCATATGCATATAGTGAGGTATAATGCATGTATGTGTGCGTGACCGTGTGCCGGGGTTTGTTTTTGTAAGGTATGATGCTCCAAATTTTTTATGTTTGTGACAGGGACATCAATTGAGTATGATATTTCCGGGAAACAAGATTCCAGACTGGTTCAGCCATCGTAAAGAGAATTCAAGTAGCAATATATGTGAAATAGATATTGATGAGCCTTCAAATGTGGATGGGGAGATAATAAGAATGGCTCTTTGTGCTGTTATTGGACTAAAGGATGCAAAAGTACCCAGTTGTATTCTTTGTAGTGTTAACATCATCAGTAATGGTTTACCAATATATGGAGATGATAAAGCATTTCATTTGTCCAACTCAGATCATGTTTGGCTGCGTTACTATGTTCCAGAACACAATGAGCTAAAGGGGGACAAGCTGCAAGTTAGGTTTTGGTGCTCTACGAAGTTGGTGTCCTTTACAAGTTGTGGAGCTCATTTGGTTCGCAAGTATGAAGAGAAACCGAAAGATGGTATGGTACTGAATGAACACAATGATTTAATGAATGATATTCAACCTACCAAGAGGCGCCGCGGTGATGATGGTGATGTTGGCAACCTGGAATCCAATTTGTACCCACTAGTACCACAACAAAAGAGGTGTCCTTCAACCATGAGCTTCATAGTTTCTGATGATTGACCACTGGTAAATCACATCTGCAAGCTTTTCTGATGGTTGAGGTGTCCTTCAACCATCACAATAATTGTTCTTATTGTATCTGATTAACTGTTTGATATGCTGTGATCAAACTTTGGTGGGATGGCTGCAGCATTTGGATCTTATCAGCCTATTCTTGATTGCTACTAAAAGTAACAGTTTTTAATTCTTACAGTAATGTAATGACTTAGCTCTAGCGTTTGCCTCTTGATTTGGCATGCATGCCATATTTTCGGGTGTGCAGAGCAAATGAAAACTCAGGTTTCGGGAATATGGGGACAAATTGAGATTTTACTATGAAGTAGTTTGTGCAGGTAAGCTCTTGACAGTCACTAGCTTCATAAAGTAAAGAATTAAGTGTTTGTAGTCGCATTGACTTAGCTATTTTGATTTCAAATTTACAAAAAACTTTCATTCACACATAAAATTGAAATTCAGCAATCATTCCCAAGCATTCCTTCATTCATTGGTTGGTTGTAAAAGATATGTTTGCATTTTTAGACTCTTATAAACTCAGATTGTTTAACCTAATTAATTAACCAAGTTGTTACTTAAGTTTATTATGCAAATCTAGGTTAAACAATAACAATCATATCACTAAGGTCCGTCTGATTGGAGGAGTGAAAAAGTGAAAGAATAGAAAATGATGGGAGGATAAAAATGATTTTAATTTATTTCATTTTTGTTTGGTTGGGAGTAGAGAAGTGGAGGGATAAAAAAAGTGAGTTTGTATAAATTTACTCATGCATCTTTGTTAAAAAATGATGGCCAATTAAAAAAAAATGACAAAAAAAAAAATCACCTAATTTAGTAAAAAAAAAAAAAAAAGTCATGTTTAATTAAACAAAAACAAAACAACTATCACACCCACAACCCAGGAAATATATATATAAAAGGGAAAAAAAAAAGGAGAAAAAGAAAAAGAAAAAAGGCAACGTGCCCAGCACCCAAAAAAAGGGGGGGGGGGGCCAAATTGGACATGGGCATTTTTGTCCATTAAACAGCTCCATTTTCTCTTTTCAGTTTTTTCTCTATTATGGGGAGAAAACATTTTGATGGGTCCAAGAAGAAAACATTTTGGCCCTACTATTTATTTTCCTTTCTCTCCATCCAACCAAACACACTCAAAAAAATTTTCTTCCCATTTTCTCTCCAAATTTTTCCATCCACCCTATTTCACCTTCATACAAACACACGCTGAGTGTTCATTTTGCAAAGATTATTTTTGCTATCTTATTTTACTATTCAGTTTATTTTTGCTACTATTCATGTATCACACTACACTTTTTGGTACTATTTATGGGTCCCACTGTACTATTTCAACTAACTTTTACCTTTATTTATAGTACTTTTAGTAAAAAAAATTTAGTTTCAACGAATAAACAGATTTCAAATAGACACTAAAAGCGGAAAAGTAAAGGAGACAAACGATATATTTAGGAGGTGAGAAAAAATAAAAAGACACAAACCACATAAAAAAAATTTGAGAATTCTCATGAATATAAACATTCTCTCTTTCAATATATGCAAATTTGTTGGGTTAAGATAGCTTGACATCAGTTAATTAATTCAATTACTCAAGTTGATATATTTGTGGAGGCACCAACAAATCACTAAATAAACAAAATGCAGCGGAAATTAAATTGACATGGTAATTTGTTCACAAATGGGGAAAACCTCTCACAAGACAAAAACCCCACCGAGTGATTTTAAGATCGCCACTCTGAAGAATCCACTAATCAATAATCAAGCAATTACAATTATAAGGAATCTTACCACTACTCTGGTCTATCCCGAAATATCAACCTACAGTTGAATTTTTGCTCCAATACCCAGTTGGACTTGATCTTATAGTAGCCTTCTTCTTTTTTGTTGCACAAATCTTCAATCTGTGACTACTTCCTTTGCATGGATTCCAGGACATGACTAACTCCAGCAACTCGAATAGTTGTTGGCTGAAAAGTTCTCCACTTCATCAATAATGAAGATCAGGAAGCACTTGGTTAGAAAATCCTATGACGTACAAACGCAGTAACTTTTCACAGAGAAAATTAAATTCTTGGTCTCTATTTCCGTATATGACGGCTTTTAAAATAAGCATTATATATTTCTAGGGTTGTGAGAGAAGAAACCCTAAACAAATACATCCACATGAGCCAAAATTCAGATCTAAAAATTTTGAATTCGTAAAGCTCGATAAATCGAGCTTGTGTAGAGCTGCCCATTAAATCTCGATAGCAGCCTTCTATCAAGCTTCAGTAAAATAGCCTTTCTTCACTTCTTTCTTGGTTCAATCTCCATGTCTTTAATACAACCATTTGATATGTATTAAACACAACTTAAATCTACTCAATTTACAAGTAAAGTGCGTTTTGTCAAAGGATTAGTCAATTACGTAGAAAATATGACCCTAACAAAGCTTGACATTATGTGACCCATGAATAGATGCATGCAAACACTTCAGGCACAATTAGTTAAGACTATATAATATAGATCTAAATGATATAAAAATTCAGCATGCAATGATTTTTCATGTGTCAAGGTGTTTTGAACTCAAATCAACCTCAACAGTAAAGAAAATATTTGCATATTTATTATCCACCATATCAAAAAAAAAAAAAAAAAATCTAATTTTCTGCAATTCACACATCAAGAAAAATAGCATATACTAAAATCTACAGAACTCAGAAATTAATTAATCAATTTTTAAATCAAGTTGAGTACCCAATTTAACAAAGTGTATGTGTGTTGTGTGTGAAAACAATCTATGAGAGATATGACTGCAAAAATGCAAGATAGGTAAAAAAAACAATGCAATGCTTGTCCTATCTATATGTGCAATGCATGCAAATCCTATCACAAATGATGCATGAAGACTGATTGGTTAAAAACCTAAAAACTGAAAATTTTAAAGTTTTGATCGGTAGAAAGGAATCAAGTATCAATTGAAAAAATTTCTAGGGAAATTTCGATCATTCGAGCATCAATCAAGCATCGATCAAGTTAGGCAAAGAGTTTTTGCCTAAAAATCGATCATTTTCAATCGGTCGAGGGTAATCTTCAATCAGTCGAAACAGTGAAAACTTTTGAAAACTTTTAAAACTGGATTTTTATTTAGAAAACCAACTTGAAAGCAGTTTTTATGAGATGTAATGCATATGAACAAGCTCCAAAAAGTTACATAAACATAAAGGCACTCAAATCCTCACTTTAAAATCAATCAAGAAGTTTAATTCACATAATTAAAACTTCTACCACTTTTTTTTCTTTTTTTTTAACTCACAACCAAAACAAAAATTTGTGTGCACACACCAGATTCTATGCAATTAAAGAAGGCCAAATTAGACTATACACACAATCTCATGTACTTAATTTAGCAAATATTTGCGAGTAGTGTGTGCAACTAGTAAGTGTACAAAACACAATATAAGTGATATGTATATAGTATTCAAGCAAATTTTCTACATTATCAATCACATTGGTTTGAAAGTGACTATCACCTAAAGAGTTACATCATATAACTCCCATATCTCTTAGAAAACACACTTGCAATCATTTAAAAGTATTTTGATTCTTTTTGCTTTTTCTTTTGTTTTTGTTTTTGTTTTCTTTTTTAGCACAATCAAAGATATCATGCTTGGGCATATAGGAGAAAGAAAAGAAAATACCCTTTCTACATATTGCATAATTGTTTTTTCAAACACTTCATTTTGAAAGTTCAAATAGTGTATAAACCACTATGAACATTAAGACCCCCAAAATACAAATTACCAATTCAAGCTTTATATCAAACAATGTATATGCGAAAAATGATTATAAGCTTATACCAAAATTGATAAACAATCTAAAACCAATAAAATCACATCCACAGCAGAAATTAAATAGAAAAGATTAAGGGAAGAGAGATGCAAATACAAGGACAACACAATAATGTATTATCAAAGAGGAAACCGAAGCTCTTGGCGTAAAACCCCTCCGCCGCCCTCCAAGTGGTCAATAATCCACTAGAAAATGAAGTTGGGATACATGAACAACAATAGACCCTCCAAGCCTAATCTACCCAGGTACCTAAGCCCTCCAAACTTCTTGCTCCAACGAGGTTACACCGAACCTTTGTCTTTTCTAGCTTACCGGATTCTGGTATAACCCATAGCATCGACCAATAATTATTGGTCCCTTCTTAACTGCTTCCCAAAGCACCAAATAGCCTTCTCACAGATATGGGTATGGTGAGAAAAGGATTTGGGTAAGAACCTCTTAAGGATGTAACAATGGAGAGGATGAGAGTAGAGGAATTTAAAGAGTCTCTATGTGAAGATTGTGGATAAACCAATCTTCTTTTTCTCTAGGGTTTCTCTCTAAAAATTCTCTCTAGAAACTCTCTACATTTCGTGGGTATAAGGGGTATTTATACTTGGGCGAGAAAGGAATGCAAAGAGTCAGTTTTTCCCAAACAGGGTGGTCTGGTGGCTTGGCCTCGCAACTTGACTGAGTCGCGAGTTCAAGCCGCAAGATAACAGAATGGCCAGGCTGGACTTTTTGTCCTGTAGTGCTCTAGCTGGCGTGATTGTTCATCTTCTCACACACTTCACTCGTGTGCTGCATTTGGTAGCTTGCCAATCACGAGTCACCCGCGAGTCCCAGCCACGAGTCTCTGCATCTTTGCACAATCTTAAGCATTTCTTCACACTCTCTCACTCACTACCCTTACATGATTCCCACCTAAATACAGGGTTACTAAATGCTAAATTACAAGCAAATTTGGTATGGAATAAAGCCAATACAATGGTTGATTAAATTCAACCTTACAATCTCCCCCTTTGGCTGTTCCGTGACAAAACCCTACAACAAACTCTAGACTTAACGCGTGAGTTGGGAATAATTGATCAAAACTCACTCACACCTAACTCTAAAATCTGTGAAGCTCTTGAACCATAAGACCAAGTACCTCCTGAAACACATCAACACAATATGATCATTGTATGTAGAAAACTTGTAATGCATATGGAGCAAGCACAATGCGATCAAGCAGAATGGAAACGAGTAATAAACCAAGGCTTGACCAAAAACGAACAATCACTATAAAAAGTGATCACAATGCTCATTCACACATGGAATGAATATCCGGACATGCAAGCTAATAAGCTCAATTGCAAAATATCATTTGCATGTCCAACACTCAACCAATGCAACAACACTAGGAAATTGCATTAAGGATATAGAATCCAACAAAGGGCACAAGAGTGATGTACTTAAAGAAAATGCATGACATTTAACAACAAGTACTAAAGCTACAAAGCATGGGTACATAAACCTTAAAAACTTACAAAAGCAACAGGTACAAACCTAAACACATATTGAAAAACATCTTGAGTATTAATAAACCAAAGTTTCACACATTCTATCAAGCCCATAATGAAAACAATATTCAAAAACATAATACCAACACCATAATCATAGTCATCAACATAATATAAAACTGAACAATAAACTAGATAAACATTGTTTTTGACTATTCCCCCTCAACATGGCACTCCCCTTCAAGACATGCTTCTAAAAAAATTCTCCCCCTTTTTGACCGGAATGGCCAAAGGGTCATTGCTGAGTGTTGATGCTATCAAACTTGGCTAAAAGTGTGTTGAGCTGATCCTGAATAGCTGCCATCCTATCAGTATGCTCATTCTGGACCTCTCTGAGTCCATCAATCCTCTCCAGGATGATCTAAAATGCATATGGAGGTACAGTTGATGAGGTTGAAGCCCTGCTCCTCTTGCCTCTGCTTCTAGATGTGGACGTCTGTCCTGCAGTCTCTGCTTCAGTTTCCATAGGATCACCTTCTCTTTGGTCACCCTCATCTTCATCACTTGGAAGACGAACTTGTATCCTTGTGATGGTTAGTTTTTTTATGGCTGATAGTGGAGTCATGGGATTGATATCTTGAGGGATTGCAACACCTTTTGCTCTAAAAAGTCTCATGAGAAGACTAGGAAAGATCAGCTTGGGCCTGGAGGTGGTTCTAGTCTCATCCACAATTGTGTCAAATATGTGAGAGCTGATGTCAATGAAAGTTTTCTCCTTGAGCTCCATGAGGAAGATAGCTCTAGCATTAGTAAGTGTAGTCAACTTCCTTATTGGATACAAGTTGAACATCATGATGGTGGTCAAACACCTCACGTCAGTAGGAAAGGCATTAGTGTTAAGACATCTCCCCTCTTTAACACCACCAATCCGAGTCTGGACAGTGTCTATAGATAGCATCCTGTCTTTGTAGTTGGTGAAATCATGATCCTCTAATCCCTCAAGCCCTAGAACCTCATCAATATCATGTGCATCTATGGTGAACTCATGTTCTCTAATCCAGCAATTCAGCTCATCCTCCCTTATACTAACATTTGCGTAGAATTCCCTTATTAAAGGCTCACACACTGCAAGTAGGTCACTTAGCAACTTGTCCCATCCTCTACCCTCAAAACAATCTGGAATGAAGGTATCCTTCAAGTCACCTAAGTCCACAAACCTTTCCTAGATAATTGTTCCCTTCATGAAAGAATCTCTGTATCTCTCAAAGTGTTGAACAGATCTAAATAGATTATGGTCCATTTTCAATCTTTTATTAGCCTTTTTAGTAGGAGTCTTCTTCTTTGTAGGTGTGGGAGCCATCTGTAAACAAGAAGAAGAGGCCACAATAGGAACATAGCACAATAGGTGGAAAATCACATGTATTAGTAACACATTAGTTACATAGGGAGTAATTGAGCGTCAAAACAGCAAAAAGACCAAGGACAGTTGAGAACCTGATGAAAATAGTTCAAACAAAAAACCAACAACTGAAATAAGTACAGTTTGTATTGATGTAGATTGAAACAACCAGAAAACCTCTCTATTTGGACAGTGTAAACCACACTCATTCAAAAGAGGCATATGTCAATGAGACATAACTTAATGAATATGAAATGTTCAAGACAAACCCTTAAGATAGAACCACACACACAATATGGCAACACAAAAACAAATCAATATAACCTAAAAACTCAAAAACCTCAGTCAAACTGAAACAACCATACTCACATTCAGAGTAAATCACAGAGAACTCCAAACACAAACTAGTTCAATGAACCTTAATCACGATAACAAGCATATTTATCAGTCTAATACTAAAAACAACCAGCCCCAACCAAACAAACCCAACATTTCAAGCACACCCATGTTCGAACTTGGCAAACCATACATATCTCAATCCAAAACCACAACTCACAGATCCAAGAAAATAGGGTTATAAACATGAAGAACTTAAAGAAAATGAGAAAACCCATACCTTTTTCTTGAAGATTGGTGGTTGAGATGATGCAAAGATGGAGGTTTATGAGAGTGACACGGTGAGTTTGAGAGAGGGTTGAAATGGGGAAGACAATGAACAGTCACAAAAATTCGAGGGAAAACTGAAATGTTTTTAAAAAAATTGCTCTTAAAACGCAAAACACGCGTTTTTAGCGACTGGGTCAAGCCACATGCAAGTTGCCAGAGACAACCGCTAGAACACTTAAAACCAAAATTTTGAAAAAAATTTTTAAGTGTTTTTCGCGACTGGAAGGTTTACCTACGAGAAAGTTGCGAGGTAAGCTGCGAAAATCTCTGTGTACCTCTCATGACTGAACCTTCCACCCGCAAACAAGTCACTACAATGAGCCGCGAGAAACATAAAAATCCAAATTTTGAAAAAATTTTCTAAGTATTTTTTGTGACTGGGATATTAACCCGCCAGTGAGCCACGAAAAATCTCTGTATGGGCTCGCGACTGGGGCATGCGACTGGATCAACCCGCGACTGAGTCGCCAAAACAGGACACCACTGTTTTTGAATTTTTGAAACTTTTTGTGTAAACAAAATACTTTCCAAAAACAAATTAAAAGACTCAAAAATCTTTTTGTGTTTGATCAATAAAGATTGAGCATGTGAAAACACATTTAATCAAGTACAATCACACAGATGAATATAGCATTCATTGAATATAGACATGTGTGATGTGTGTGGATATCAAAAATGATATAGTCCTTAGTCTAATGTGAAGCTTCAATGATCAATTCAATCAAGGCATACACAACTAGCACTAGATAATGTGACCCATCTCAATTATAGAAATATGCATATATGACCTCCTGAATGAATTTGAGTACAATATCTTTGAAGCTTTTCATTTTGCTCCATGTTCAACATATCATTTGATCTTTTTGAATCAACACATCTCATTGTGAGATAGATGCTTGAAATTTTTAATATTTCACTTTGATGAGTTAGCCTTTGGCTTTTTGGGCATCATATAATTTATTTTTGGTCACTTTCCCTTTTTCCTAGTCAAATACTAGTATGTGCAACGGGCTTTTGCAGCTCAATATCTCTTTTCATTTTGAGATTTACATTTGATGAGCTCTTTAATTAAAAGCAATAAAATAAAATAGTGGGAAGATATATAGGCACAAATTTATGCATGTCTCAAGATCAACAAAACCATTCACTAATCATTTGTGACAAGGTTGAAGATCTATTTACAACAGTCACATAGATTTCAAGATTTCTCCCACAATGATATGAGTGCATAGGAAACAAGCTAAGCTCATAGATGCACAAAGCCATTAGTACAAAGGTATAGGACAAAACATGTTTTGAGACAAAACTCAACAAAGTCGATCAAACTTTTTGGATTTTCTACTTTTTATGTGTTTTTGGATTTTTGACATAAAAGCAAGAAAAGATTGATCAGAAATAAATGAAACAAATTTTAAAAGGAAACAAGTAAACAACCAAACACTTTCCAACACAAACAAGCAAAAAGCACACAACCAAGCATACACACAAAACATAGGAAGAATTAATGCATGGACATGTTGTAATGCTTATGCATGAGTACCCCTCTTCACCCACATGTCACGTGCGTTTATGGTGATATCCCTATAGGATTGGGTACGAGAATTAGGACTTTCAAACCTTCTAGTGAAGCTTTCCAAGCAGGTGGTGAATGCACCGATCATCTTCGTCACGTCCATCACACCGGGATCACCATTTTCACCTCTTGATGGCTCAACAGCCCAAGTTCTCTTATCACTTCTTGGTCCTCTTGACCTTTGATCATTAGCATTCTTCAATGCTCTAAGCTTATGACAATTTGGTTTGGTGTGTCCTTGAAGTCCACAATGATGGCAAAAGTGGTTCGTTCTTGGACCTCTTTGTGATCTTGGAAGAGATTTCCCTCTAGCTTCAGGTTTGATCACTGATTGATTACGGGGCTTGTTCAACACCCTTTGATTAACCACATTCTTCTTCTTTTCATCCCCTACTATCTTAGGTGTAGAGGCAACGACTACAGGTTCTTTGGCTTGCACAAACTTCACTTCTTCTGTGATTTTGACAGCTGAACTACTTTCTCCAGTATATCCTAACCCGGATTTTTCTAAAAATTGTTTTTGAAAGGAAATAACATCATCTAGTTTCTTGGTGGAGACCTCTCTACCTTGGCATTTGCTTGAACTACCTCAAGCTCAAGAAACTTTATCGTTGAATAGGCTTCTATCAGCTCTTCATTCAGCATTTCTATCTTACACTTTGCCTCCTTATGTCGCACTAGGAGACTTCTGTAGTCCTTTTCTACCTTCTTCATCTTTTTCACAACTACCTTGGCCACACGTGCATATTCTCCTAATTTCTCAAGGAGTGAATTGAAGTTTTCTTGAAGACCCCCTGAGTTCTCATCTTCTTCACCATCTGATTCTTCAACAATTTCCATTGATTCCTCATCACTATGCTCCCCAAGCTCTTGTACAAGTAAATTCAAGTCCTCCAAAGACTCAATATGAGCAATGGTCATAAAAGCGGAGTAATTCCCTTCTTTGTCACAGCTTTCCTCAAAATCAGAATTTGATGAATCCGAGTCACTAAGAGTTGTGGCATACGCCTTGCCCTTTGATTTCAAATAATTGGGACATTCTTTCTTTAAGTGTCCATGCCCATTGCATTTGAAGCAAGTGATTCCTTGTGTAGATTGGGATTCCTTTCCATCTTTCTTTCTGAATTCCTTTTTCTCCCTTCCTGAACTTTGGAATTTCCCTTTATCACCAAATTTACCATTGTTCTTGAATTTCAAGAATTTCCAGAAATTTTTCACAAGGTATGCAACATCCTTATCAACAACATCTTCATCCGATGAGTCATGGACCTCCACTCATTCATTAATGGTCTTAAGAGCAAGTGATTTGCTCTTCCTTTGTGTGGGCAACGACAGTTCATAGGTTTGATGTGAGCCAATCAGTTCTTGGACTTTGATATCATCAAGGTCCTTGCTCTCTTCAATCGCTGTCACCTTGGCACGGAAGCTCTCCAGTAGTGAACGAAGGATTTTCCTCACAACTTTAGAGTCCTCTGTTTTCTCCCCCAAGTTGAACTTGCTGATTACTATTTCATTCAGCTTGCTATAGAAAGAGTCAAAGGACTCGTCCTCACTCATTTTCAACTCCTCGAAATGAGTGGTCAGCATCTGTAGCTTGGTATCCTTCACTTTCTTTGTTCTCACATACGTGGTCTCCAATATCTGCCATGCCTCTTTGGCAATGGAAATGTGAGATATCCTGTGGAATTCTTCTGGAGACACACCACAAAAAATAGCGTTAAGTGCTTTGCTATTTGCATTAGACGCCGCGAGGGTTGCCTTATCCCACGTGGATTTGGCAGCCTTCGGCCTAGTCCATCCAATATCCACCGCATCCCAAACGATTTCATCCATAGAACACAAAAATGCCCTCATCCTGACTTTTCGAAAGGCATAGTTGCTACCATCAAAATATGGTGGAGCATTTAAAGATTGAGATCAGTTCATCTCAATAAGGGGTCAAGAATCGCACTAAGGTGTTTAAACCACAGAAAGTGCACCCGCTTTGATACCAATTGAAAGTTCAAATAGTGTATAAACCACTATGAACGTCAAGACCCCCAAAATATAAATTACCAATTCAAGCTTTATATCAAACAATGTATGTGCGGAAAATGATTATAAGATTATACTAGAATTGATAAACAATCTAAACCAAATAAAATCACATCCACAGCAGAAATTAAATGGAAAAGATTAAGGGAAGAGAGATGCAAACACAAGGACAACACAACGATGTGTTATTAAAGAGGAAACCGAAGCTCTCGGCGTAAAACCTCTCCGCCACCCTCCAAGCAGTCAATAATCCACTAGAAAATGAAGTTGGGATACATGAACAGCAATAGACCCTCCAAGCTTAATCTACCCAGGTACCTAAGCCCTCCAAGCTTCTTGCTTCAACGAGGTTACGCCGAACCTTTGTCTTTTCTAGCTTACCGGATTTCGCTATAACCCATAGCATCAACCAATAACCATTGGTCCTTTCTTAACTGCTTCCCAAAGCACCAAATAACCTTCTCATAGATATGGGTATGGTGAGAAAAGGATTTGGGTAAGAACCTCTCAAGGATGTAACAATGGAGAGGATGAGAGTAGAGGAATTTGAAGAGTCTCTATGTGAAGATTGTGGATGAATCAATCTTGTTTTTCTCTAAGGTTTCTCTCTCAAAATTCTCTCTAGAAACTCTTTACATTTTGTGGGTATAAGGGGTATTTATAGTTGGGTGAGAAAGGAATGCGAAGAGTCAGTTTTTCCCAAACAAGGTGGTCTAGCGGCTTGGCCTCGCGACTTGACTGAGTCGCGAGTTTAAGCCGCGAGATAATAGAACGGCCAGGCTGGACTTTTTGTCCTATAGTGCTCTAGCTGGCGCGACTGTTCATCTTCTCACGCACTTCACTCGTGTGCTGCATTTGGTGGCTTGCCAGTCGCGAGTCACCTGCGAGTCACCTGTGAGTCCCAGCTGCAAGTCTCTGCATCTTTGCACAATCTTGAGCATTTCTTCACACTCTCTCACTCACTGCCCTTACATGATTCCCACCTAAATACAGGGTTACTAAATGCTAAATTACAAGCAAATTTGGCACGGAATAAAGCCAATACAATGGTTGATTAAATTCAACCTTACACATTTTATCTTGTTGTGAAATTGCTACACCTTACCAAGCATAGCTTTTATAATTTGCACACATGTGTTCATGATTTGCGAGTAACAGTGGTGAGATGGTTATTTATGCCTTTCTCCTAGGATTTTCTAGTCCTTACGATCAAAATATGTGACATCAAAATTAAGATCGTTTGTTCAAAAACTATAAACAAATCACACAATAAAGCATAAAGTAGCACAAACAAGTAAGGTACAAAAACAAAGCTTATCAAAGCAAAAAGAGGTACATAGTCATGAATGCAAAGTTTCACTGGCCAAATTTAATCACACACAAAGTGATGTGCAATACAAAAAAAATAAAAATCTTTTTGTGTTTTTATACTATAACCAAAAATCAAAAAGCACACATTATGCTAAATGAATAAAATACAATAGCAATGCATGACAGTGCTCAACTAAGTTATAGGGGGTACACAAACAAGATATATCAATTTCTTAATTAACCCATGAGTACATGTACAAACTAATACATACGCATACAAAATCAAAAATAGCTCATGCACTCAGTTATACAACACATTTTCTATGTTTCTCCAATATCAAGCCTATTCTAAGTCAAGAGAAAGATATAATAGTTCATGTAATCCTTAAGAAAAATAAAACAAAACACAAAATAAAATATTGTTGTCTTTTTGAAACTTTTCAATGTTTTTGGATTTTTCTTTTTTATAATAATCGAAACAAACTAAAAACAAGACAGCCAAAAACAGAAAGCAAATATGTCCATAAGTAATTGAAAGAATTAAATCAAGGAAGAGGTGATGATGCCAAAATCGTCAGCAGTTAAGATCGTCCAGATGACTCTAGCGTAACCTGCAAGATGATAAGAAAGTGTAACAAATAGGTCACCAGCGTGGTGCCAGCCGATCAGCCTCCGGTAGTAAAGTTAGAGAGAGAGAGAGAGAGAGAGAGAGAGATAATGGAAAATTTTGGTTGATAGGCGTATTGATCTGATAGTCCTTTACCTTTGGTTGGATGTGCCTTATATAAGCTTCCATTCTCCTAGCCGTTGGAAGACCATTAATGGTGGTTTAATTCCCTATCTGGGTAATGCCTCTGACAGTTAATGCTAAAATATGGAGACCTCTGAGCTGTTACTCTCTTTACTTCGTCCAATAGTAACGGCTCAGTAATTAAAGTCTTCATTTATAGTTCCTTCCTCGTCCATGGCCATGTCTGGATGAGTAGGATTTCTTGACTCATCACAAGTAAATAACACTCACCTCAGCAAATCTTTTCTCACCCATACAACAGGCATCTTTGGCTTTGTAGGTGAAAAACCATGAGAAACAGAGTCTATTTGGGGGATAACACTTTTTCCAAGAGAGACAGAAATCCTACAATTTCCTTTCACAAGCCAACAAGCTTAAATTTTTCATTACAACTTGCATTTAACCAATATTAAGGGGAAAACAATAATGTTGCACCAAGGGCATGATCGTAATTTCAACAGGTAAATCTTCATATTTGTGATGCAAAACAAATCTTAATATTCTAACGATCACAATGGTATGTCATGGACTTTGATTGGACCACCTGATCAAAAGTTATCATACAAACAATTTTCAATTATCATGGCTCACCTACACAATGGGCCCGATCATGTCCGATCACGTCCTATTTTAAACACTTAATTTTGATTGGTTCTCACAAGAATTAATTTAAAATTAATTAAGTGTGATTTTTTTATTGAATTTCACTTTACTTCATTTTTTTAAAGAAATAATAAAAAATGCTTTCCTTTATGGCATCTTATTTGCTCTTTAAATAAAAGAAAAATAAGTTGGATAGAGAAACAGATACATTCTATGAAAATTTTCAAAAAAACAGAAAAAATGCTAAAAAAATGTTAATATTTTGAATCACATTTTTGGCATGGAAAACGTTGAAATTTGGTTTTCTCTATTTCTGGAAAAGTTGTATAGAATTCAATTTCCTTTTAGAAAACACTAATCATGAATCAATTAGAATTTTGAGCAGATAGTTAGCGCCAAAATACGAAATAGGTGTAGAAGATAAAGTTCAGCATCCTCTTCAACTTCCTTTCAAAATTCAAATGGGGATCAACACCAAATCCGTTCCAACTCATTTAAACAGGTTATCTCCTCCCTTAGCTTCAGAAGAAAGCTAATAACTTAGCTTTAAAGCTAAGCCACCCCTTCCCTTATAAATAAAGAAGACCTTTTCCATTTTCTGACCCCGATTCCCTCTGGAGAGCTAGTAAGAAATTAGAAAAGAAAAGTTGTTGTGCAACCATTGTTCTTACTTTGGTTGTAGTTTAGTACTTCCTTACATTCTCCCTAGCCCTTTAAGTGATCACTTCCCCCTTTAATTTATGCTCTATACTGGTAAGTAGTTAATTATGTTCTTTAAGTTTCTGCACATGCTTGAAATTATTTGTTTCTTTCATGATATGCTTGGATGAACATGCCTATATATCTCATTGATATTCCTTTTACATACTTAGATGAACACTTCTAGGCTAATGCACAACTTTCTCTTGAATGCTTAGATGAACATGTCTTTTTTTTTTTTTTTTTTTTGAAATGAGAAACTTCATTCATTCAAATAAAAGAGCTCGAAAAGGCATTACAACAGAGGAGAGCAGCAAAGACATAAAATTACAAAGTCTATGTGGGGTCTGGGAAGAGAATAGAATGTGGCAACGGGGGAGAAGTTCCTCTCCAGACTTGAGCAAAACCAGCTGATTTGGCCAGTTGGGTGAGCTCGTGGGCTGCTCTGTTGTGATCCCGTTTCAGGTGGTGAAGACTCCAGCTGCAAAAATGGAGCAGAGAGCTACGGATTCCACTAATGATATGGCCAAGCGGACCCCCTGATTCCATTGCAACCACAGATTGCACCGTTGCAAGAGAGTCCGATTCAAAAATTACTCGGGAAATATTCATTTCATGTGCCAGGATAACACCATTTTCCAAAGCGAGAACTTCAGCAATTTTAGGGGAATAATGGGTTGACAGAGGTTTGCTCAAAGCCGCTGTGACTTGCCCGGTTGAGTCGCGAATAATGACTCCAATACAGGAATTTGAGCCATCAGGGCAGGTAGCACCATCCACATTTACTTTATGGAAACCCGGCGGAGGAAGAGACCAGTGAGAGGCACGACCACTTTGCTGGTTGCTATGTGGAGTTAAAGCACCCTTAAAATCCTTAGCAAGCCTCAAGGCTGAGTCCCATATCTGACCAGGAGGAGTGGAGAAGGATTCGTGCACAACCTGGTTTCGGTTGAACCAAATGTACCAAGCAGTGACAAAAAGCGTCTCTAAATCCTTTGGAGTGCCATTTCTAATTACTTGGAGAACCACCTCAATTACATCCAAAGCCCCACCATCCAAGATAGCAGGTCTTCCAACCCAGAAGATCAAAACCGGCTTAGAACAGTCACAGTTAAAGAGGGCATGCATGGTGTTTTCAGGGCCTTGGCCACATAAAGGACAACTACCATCTGTATTAACCCCCCTTACCTTTAAGTTCTGCATCGTAGGAAGGGTGTTCATACATGCCCGCCAAGCAAAAATTCTAATCTTCTTAGGGAGGTTGAGATGCCACACCTTCTTCCATAGTAGAGTCCGGGGGTCACTAGCCGATGATTCACCCTCATTGCTTGTCTTAACCAGCGGGAGGGCCACATAATATGCGCTCCTAACCGTGAATTCTCCCCTCTTGTTTCCCAACCAAATAAGCTTGTCATCCGGGAGGGAGTAGCTAAGGGGAATGCTGAGGATGGTGTCCGCTTCAAAAGGGAGGAAAGTTTTCTTAACAAGATCTGCTTTCCAACGCTTTGTATCCTGATCAATGAGGGCGGAGACCATGGGGAAGTCATCAATGCAGCAGGGTGGGCTGATTGCCTTATAAGTAGTGGGTGTAGGGAGCCATTTGTCCTCCCAAATGTGAATTGTTTTGCCATTTCCAACACGCCACCTTGTGCCCTTCCTAATTACTTCGAGGCTACTATGGATACTTCGCCAAGCATAAGAGGGGTTGCAGCCCACTTGGGCATTGAGAACATCCGAAAACGGGAAATATCTTGCCTTGTATATTCTTGAAATCAGAGAGTCCGGCCTAGTGAAAAGTCTCCATGCTTGCTTAGCTAGCATGGCCAAATTGAAAGCATGAAGGTTTCGGAAGCCCATACCCCCTTGAGTTTTGGATTTGCACATTTTTTCCCATGCAACCCAAGCAATTTTTTTCTCTTGTTGCCGCTGCCCCCACCAAAAGTTACGTTCCATGCTTTCGAGATCATCACATAGGCCTTTTGGAAGAAGAAAACAGCTCATAGTGTATGTGGGCACGGCTTGAGCGACTGCTTTGATAAGAATTTCTTTTCCACCCATAGAGAGCATTTTTTCCTTCCACCCCGAAAGCTTTCTCCCCACCTTCTCTTTTACTTCCGCAAAAACCTCATTTTTGGACTTTCCAATGATGGATGGGAGACCAAGGTACTTGGAGTGCCTAGAGTCTTGCATTGGGCCGAGAATGTCAAGGACCACCCCCTTTGTTTCCTGAGTTGCATTGTGACTGAAGAACACAGATGATTTATCCGTATTTATTTTTTGACCTGATGCGGCTTCATACATGGCAAGAATCTCAATGAGCTTGTGGCATTCTTGGCTGTTTGCACGGCAAAAAAGCAAACTATCATCGGCGAAGAACAAGTGGCTCACTTGAGGACATCCTCGACTGATAGAAATACCCTTTAACTCCCTATTCTGAGCAACCTGAGTAATGAGAGAGGAGAGACCTTCAACACAGAGAATAAAAAGGTAGGGGGAGAGAGGTCCCCCTGCCTTAGGCCCCTAGTGGGACTGATACAGCCATAAGCCTTGCCATTAATGAAAACCAAGTATGTGATCGTAGTAATACAATGCATGATTAGGCTGATCCACCTCTCATGAAACCCAAGCTTTTCCATTACCGCTTCAAGGAACCCCCATTCAACACGGTCAAAAGCTTTGCTCATGTCCAATTTTACAGCCATAAAACTCTCCTTCCCCTCACGCTTGTTGTTGAGGTAGTGCATTATTTCATAAGCCACCAAAATGTTGTCAGTAATGAGGCGCTCAGAAAGGAAAGCACTCTGATTTTCAGAAATAATCTGAGGAAGAACAACCTTGAGCCTGTTGGAAAGAACTTTAGCAATGATTTTATAGGCAACATTGCTTAAGCTGATCAGTCTGAAATCAGCCATATGAGTTGGAGATTTTTTCTTTGGGATAAGAGCAATATTAGTTTTGTTCAACTCAGCAATAGGCATATTAGAATTAAGCACATTTAGAACCATGTTAGTAACACTGTTGCCTACAATATTCCAATATTTATGCAAGAAGACTGCTGACATACCATCGGGTCTAGGAGCCTTAGTTGGGTGCATTTGTTTGAGGGCAGTGAGAATTTCATCTTTGGAGAACTCCTTGATCAGCTCTCTATTCATTTCATCAGTAACTCGAGTTGGTATTGCTGCTGTAACATCATTGAAGCTAGCTGGCTGGGACGATGTATATATATTTCTGAAATATTGTACAGCAACATCAGCAATAGTATCATTTGTATCATTCCAAATTCCATTATCATCCCGAAGTCCTGGTATAGTATTCTTCTTCTTCCTTTCAGATGCTCTAAAGTGGAATAATTTTGTGTTGCAATCCCCCTCCTTTAGCCATTGAACTCTTGATCTTTGGTTCCAGTAAATCTCCTTACTATCAAGAAGTTCGTTTAAATCCTTCCTTAGACTATTAATTTCAGCCCCATGACTACCATCAGAATCACGGAGGACCAGAGACTGGAAGGCTGTCCTTTTTGCTTGTATTTGTTTAGGAATACGGCCATAGATTGAATGACTCCAGCTTGATAGGTCCACTGCACACATCCTAAGGCTAAGGGCAAGCCCCCCAGGGGTGCTTATGTCTAGGCGGGCATTCCAAGCATCTTGAATAACATCCTTACACTCCTCATTATGTGTCCACATCGCCTCAAAATGGAAGCGGTGCCTCTATTGAGGCTGCACAACCACCGAATCAGAAACAAGCAAGGCACAATGATCAGAGGTGGAGTCGATAAGGTGGTGGACCCTTGTATTTTAGAAATGGCTTCTCCAATTATCTGTTGCAAGCGCTCGGTCAAGACACAAATAAATCCTGTCAACCTCCTCTCTCATGTTACACCATGTGAAATTAGAACCATTGTAACCCAGGTCCCTAAAGTTGCATAGATTAATCACATTTCTGAAACCGTCCATTTGATTTTGGGACCTTTGAGCCCCTCCCTGTTTCTCACTCATTGAGACTATTTCATTAAAATCCCCAAGGCAGAGCCAAGGGAGCTAGTATTGATGGTGGAGGGAGGTTAAAAGTTTCCATGATTCATGTCTTTGGTGCGTATCCAGGTGTCCATAAAAACCGATGACTCTCCATTTAAAACCGGATTCAAGCTCGGTGACAATGGCATCAATATGGTGGGGGCTGTATGTCATGATGTCAAGGGAAGTTTCCTTAGTCCAAATCATTGCAAGACCACCACTTAAACCTTTGCTAGGAACAAAAAGGCAATTCAGGTGAGACATAGATCTTCTTTTCTTGTTCGATTCTCTTTTATTCAGCTTTGTCTCCGCAAGGAAGACAATTTTGGGAGCCCATCGCTACATAAATTCACGCAGCACTTTAACTATCCAGGGGTTCCCAAGCCCCCGGTAGTTCCATCCAAGGGTAATCATTGCTCCTGGCGGTGCTGTAAGGCAGCCATCGCCGATATATTATCAAGGGAAGAAGAGTGAGGGGGGGAAGGAGCAGCAATAATCATTTTTTGTGCTCTATTTTCTTCAGCTTCTAATAATTCAAACGTACCTGGCCTTTTGGAACCCATTCCCACGTTTGAGTTAAACATTTCTGTGTCACGTGCCTGAGTTTGGTGATGGGCCACTTGTCTAGCTATTTTCTTCAAACTTTGCTTTTTCTTTGGTTGGGTACCTTTGGTTGGGCCATGCATAGAAGGAGTAGCCTCAACTTTGCACTTGCGGTCAAATTTTTGTCTTAGTGGGCTTGTTGCTTCATGGGCTTTTCCTTTTAACTCCTGCGCTTGGCCCACAACAGAGCACTTGTCCATCTTATCTTCTTTGGGATCCTGAGAGCTTTGAAATATCATCCTTACACCACTATCACATGAAATCCCTTTTGCTTTCTCAATACGCTTCAAATTCAAATTCTCGGCTTTGTCCCATCCATCCTGATTATCCGTCGTCTGTAAGAGCAGAGTGATCAAGTTTTTTGCTGAGGTAATCCCTTGGGCAGTCCCCAAAGTCAGATTTGTATCAGATCCATTGGTTTCACCGAGGCTATCAGACTCAGGGATGCCCAGGTTGTTCGCAGAGACACATTTTCCAACAACATCGGTGTCCTCCGCCGTCGCAGCTCTGCCTTCGCTGCTGGTGGTCTTGGATTTGCTCGGTCCCCCTTTCGAGTCCCATCCTGCTCTCATCTAGTCACCATATTGGGTGTCTGTCTCATGCCCAACCGCCATATCTGAGCAGTGCTTAACGTCATGCCCAATTCTTCCACACCTGAAGCAAAGCGTAGGAATCCTCTCATGTTTAAAATAAACCCAATGTTTCCCACTCTCTGGACTAGACACAAAGCCTCCTCTGTGAAGAGGTTTGTCCAGCTGAACATCAACTCTAATGCGCATATACTTTGCCTGATTGGACTGCTAGGATCGTTTATCCACCTCAAGAAAAATAACTATTATGCCTCATATATCTTTGCCTACCTCCTCATTCATGAACTCAAAAGGAAGGCCCCAGACTTGGACCCAAAAAGGAGAGTGAGTAAAGACAATGTTTGTTGAGGTAAGACTGGCTTTCTAGCGACATAAAAGAAGGAGGTTATTTTCGAAATTCCACGGGCCACTCTTTTCGACCCATTCCATCTGAAATCTAGAACTAAACTTGAACTGTAGAATACCGTTGCCTACATCCACTATCCGTAGAACAGATCCCAACTTCCATGCCATTTTGAGAGTGTTCTTGAGTGCATGGCTATTCTGGTGGCGATCTGAAAGTAGTTTTCCAAAAAGGCTTAAAGAACATTCTTCGAGGAGGTTGCTTTGATTGGTGCTTGTGATGCAGATTTCTTCTCCTTCTTCTTTGGTTAGCTTGAGCTTTTGGAGGTCATTTAGGACTGTTTTGTCCATGGTATTGAGGATAATGGCTACTGTACAAAGAAAAGAATCTGTAATTGGCCAAGGAAGACCCTAGTGAAGGGAGGAAAGTCTCGTGTCAGGCCGAGAGGAAAAGGCTCCTACGAGGGAGAGTGACACTTTTAGATGCTTAAACAAACATGTCTAGGTATTTTGATTTTATCTAGATGAACATGTCTAAGGGATTTTTCTTTACTTTTTTTCATAATTGCTTGGATGATCAAATATGCTTAAATGTTTTGTTTTTCTCTTTGCAATTGTGTGGATGACAAATAGCATGACAATTCTTAGTTTTCCTTCACATGCTTGGATGAACACTTCTAAGTTATTATTTGCTTTTCATGACATGCTTAGATGAACATGTCTAGGTAGTTGTTTCTCTCTTTTTATGAATGCTTAGACAAATAGATCTAATTAACATTATGGTTTTCGCTTAAATACTTGGATGAACATGTCTAGGTGATTTTCTTTGTTCTTCTCATGATTACTTGGATGATTGGTAGGCCTAAAAATAATTTTTCTTTTGCAATTATGTTGGTGATAAATAACATGACGATTTTGTTTTCCTTCACATGGTTAGATGAACATGTCTAGGAATTCCTTGTTTACAATAATTTCTTTGATGAACATGCCACTACTTTCATGCTTTCTTTACATTTACATTGTTATCTAATAAATTTCACTTTTTGTTTCTCTTTATGTTAAATTCCCCAGCACATATTTGTTCACAATTCTTGCAAATTAACATATTTATATGATATATTTTTTGTATTTGTTTGACATGACATTATATTGGCCACCTTAACCTAGAGACCAGTTTTACCGAGCAAGATGAGTGCTTAATCCTTTCCCATCTCATAAATTAGCCTCTGAACCGAGATTAAGGGTTCTAGACTAGGCTATTGTATATGCAAGTTTACATTTTTTTTAGAATGTAACTAGGAAACAAAGCAATGTAATTTACTTTCTTCTATTGTATCTAGGATAAAAAAGCATTGTAAATTTTGTTACAAAATTGATGTAAATTGTCATATATATTAATACAATAGAAGCATTTCTTTTATAGTAAAGGTTTTCTTATTTTTCCATTTAAATTAAATAAGTAGTGTGAGAGACCGCGCCCCCGGCCCGCTTTTAATGATGTTGGGCAAAACTCACGTGAATGGGTGGAGTCGTGTTATTGCCTCTCAAAATAGAGGTTTGACTAGTTATATTTTCCCCTTTATATTAAGGGTTTTATAGTGGAGTCTCCACTTATTTAATTATTGGGATAAATAAGAAAACCAAAATTGAAAAATTCCTCATTTTTATTAACTTTCAATTGAATTTACATTGATCATAGGAAAATTACATGGCTTTGGTCCTAGATACAATCTAAGATAAAGTACATAACTTTGTTTCCTAGTTACAATCTAGAAATTGAAAATTATAAGGATAAACATTGGTCTATCAACCCTTGATCTAAGTTCGGAGGCTATGTTACAAGGTAGGAAGGTGTTAGGCACCCACCTTGCTCGATGAAACTGGTTTTCTAGACTATGGTGGCCAACATTCATATCACATCATCCAATATGTTATCAATCAATTTACATGTTGAATTTAAAGTGTATGCATGTGATAAACCCTAATTCAATTTATTAATCATTTCATTTGGATTGAAAAATAAATTCTAGTGAATGTGTGTGGATGGTGATATCCTAGATTCAAGAATTTGAAAGAATTATTAAACAAACATATTTTTCATGCATTTGATGTAGATTTAAGATCAAAACTAGTGTTAAGCATGAACATGTGATGACCAACCAAGAACGTGTGAAGAACACATAAGAACATTTAAGAACATTCAAACATATTCAAGAGAATTTAAATAATTACTATCATGTTTTAATCTTAAATTCTCATCATGGCAACATAAAAAACAAGTTAGGGAAAGGGATTATACCTTCATGCAAGATCCATATGGTGGAGGAGGAGACTCTTGGTGGAGGAAAAGAAGAGCTAGGAGAGGGAGAGTGAGTCTTACTCAATACCTTGAGTCTCAAGAAGACCAAGATATGACATGACTACTCTACTTCATTAAAACTCAAGAGAGGAGAAGAGAGGGGGGGGGTTGTGTGCTTTGGAATGGAGGAGGGGGGGGGTTTATATAGTAGTGGTTGAGGAAATATGAATGGAATGCTATTTAATAAGGGTTGACAAAGAATGCCTTTGGGGAAATCTGGTGCATTAAATGTAGAGATTGGTGGGAGTAAGGAGCAAGCAAAATTCGGTTTTCCCATAACTACTGTAACAGCCTGTAGAGCCAATTTCAAAAAATCATATCTTACTTAATTCAAATCGGAATTGTCTCATTCTTGTGCTCAAATTAAAGCTCTGGATGTTCAGTTTCTGTGAAAATTAACCTCATTCACAGATTCAAAATATTTTGAGAGATATTAACGAAATGGTGAGCAGATGTCATTTGTTAGAAAACAATTTAGCATAATTAGCATTAATAGGCCCCAAATTAGTTTCCAATTAACATTAGGTTCCAATCACTCCCATTTCAAACATAATTAGTTCCAAATTTACCCTAATTAAAAGATAATTGCACAAATTACTCATTGAATGATGAATGTTTAACTATGTAGTTAATTAGGTGTGTGCAACCCTACTATAAAATGTAGTCCTAACCAATCAATGCATATTTCCAAGGAAAAATTACCCTTTTACCCTCCAGGTGAGGTTAAATGGAGGTTGCCAAATCAGGTGTCAACAAGTGGCAAATCCATGTGAAACCCTCGATCTATGGGGAGCACATTCTACAGTGAATTTGATATTTTGAGCATCACAATCCCACCCGTTCGAATGGGTTAGGCCTTGTTTGTGAAAAAAATTAGCGGGTTGGGGTCGCGGTTACTCACATGCACCTTGACTCTTCTCGAATTAGGCTGCACTTACTGCGGTGGTAGAGATGGCCAAGTATAAAAATAGGTCCTTGCCTTCCTTGGACGAGCTTAGCAATGGTGGATTACTCAAATAGCGTTTCAACTCCTAGAATGCTGCTTCGCAGTTGTCAGTCCATGTGAATGCTTGTTTGAGAACTTTGAAGAAAGGAAGGCATTTGTCTGTTGCCCTTAAGATGAATCGGTTGAGAGTTGCCACCCTTCCTGTCAACTTCTGTACCTCCTTAACGTTTCTAGGTGAGGTCATTTCCAATAGTGCCTTTACCTTCTCAGGATTGGCTTCTATTCCCCATTGTGACATCATGAAGCCGAGGAATTTTCCTAAGGAGACTCCAAAAGCTCATTTTGCTGGGTTTAACCTCATCTAGTACCTTCTTAGGGTCTCGAAAGTCTCCTTTAGGTCGTCTAAATGGCTCTCCACTTCCTTGCTCTTGATGAGCATATCATCTACATAAACTTCCATATTTCTTCCGATTTGCTTACTGAACATTTGATTCACAAGCCTTTGATAAGTAGCTCCTGTGTTCTTCAGTCCGAACGGCATGACCCTATAACAATAAAGTTCTTAACTGGTGATGAATGTTGTCTTCTCTTGATCCTCTTCTGACATTTAGATTTGGTTATACCCTGAGAACGCGTCCATGAACGTTAGGAGCTTGTGTCTTGCCGTGGAATTAACGAGTTGGTCAATTTGTGGTAAAGGAAAGCTGTCTTTTGGGTAGACCCGGTTTAGATCCATGAAATCCACACACATTCTCCATTTTTTGTTCGCCTTTTTCACCATGATGACATTGGCCAACCATTCTGGGTAGTATACCTCCGAAATAAACTTGGCGGTCAGAAGCTTATTAACTTTGTCCATGATGGCCTTGTTCCTTTCAGGTGCGAAGACTCTTCTTCTTTGCTGGACAAGCTTTTTCTCTGGATCTACGTTCAGTCGATGTTGGATGACCTCTTCTAATATGCCAAGCATGTCTTCATGGCTCCATGCAAAGACATCTAGATTTCTCTTCAAGAACTCCACTATTCCTTTTTTCGTTGTGGGATCAAGGTTTGCTCCTATGTTTGTCACCTTCGTGGGCTCCCCTTCCACCAATTCGACTGTCTCTAATGTTTCCACTGTCTCTAGGCTTTTCTCCTTAATCATCCGTCTATGGTTCTCCTTTAACGCCAACACTGCTTGATAATACTCACAGGCCAGGACTTGGTCTCCTTTAATTACTCCTACCCCATTTGCTGTAGGGAACTTCACCTACAAACAATATGTCGAGGTTGCTGCTTTCCAGTGATTAAGCGTTGGTCGTCCAATAATGACATTGCAGGATGAGGGACAATCCACTACCAGGAAATTAAGTTGCCTCGTTATTTGCTGGGGATATGAGTCAGCTGTAACCGTCAAGGTAACTATTCCTTTTGGGTATACCCTATGTCCACTAAAATTGACGAGGGGAGATTAGAAGGGACGAAGCCTTTCAGGTCTACTTTCAGCTGCTGAAAGGTGGAGAGGTAAATGATGTCAACAAAGCTTCCATTGTCTACTAGGATTCTTCTAGTATTAAATTCTTCTATCATGAGCATGATGACCAAAGGGTCGTCATGTGGTTACTTCACCCCTTTGGTGTCTTCTTCTAAGAAAACCATGTCTGCTACCTCTCCTTTCCTGTGTTTCGATAGCGGCATCATATGGAAACTGTTGACCTATCTTTGCTGTGACTTCTTGAGGGATTTGAAAGAGCCCCCATCGTTGGACCACCATTGATCATCCTTATCTCTCCTATGGCACTGTTTGGTCGTTCTTGTGACTTATCATCATCTTTGGGCTTCTCCTTTGACTTGGTTCGGTCTTCCTGTTTTGGCTGTCCATATGTGTTTTTCTTGATGAACTTCTGCAATCTTCCTTTCCGAATCAGCTCTTTTATCTGTTCTTTGAGGTCTCTGCACTCGTCAATGTAATGCCCGTGGTCTTGGTGGAAGTAGCAATACTTTTTCTTATTTCGGGCATTAGGTGAATCGCTTAATGGCTTCGGCCACCTAAGCTGATGGTCGTCCTTAATTTGCATCAAGATTTGGTCAATAGGCATTACCAAGGGTGTGAAGTTTACCATTTTTTTGAGCTTTGTCGTCCCTTCGCTTGCCCCTGTCATTGCTGGACGGGTGATCTTTCCTTTCCCTTTTCTGCCCTTTTTGGTCATCTTGAGAGCCTACCTTGGATGTTCGATGTTCACCTACCTCTATTGCTGCAAGAGCGTCCTCTGCATTTATGTACTTCTGAGCTTTAATAAGAAAATTCGTCATTGATGCTGGAGGACTCTTAGTGAGTGCCACGATGAACACTTTAGATCTTAGCCCAACTTTGAACGTCGTTAATTGTACCTGGTCCTCAGCCTCATCCACTTCCAACACTTCTCTGTTAAACTGCTTCATGTATGATCTCAATAATTCTCCTTCTCCTTGTTTGATCGTCAATAAATGATCTACTGGTCATTTTTGGCGCTGTCCTCCTATGAAATGACGCATAAATAGACTATTGAGCTAATCAAAATCATTAATAGAAGATTGTGCCAACTTACTGAACCATACTCAGGCTGCTACCTTGAGGGTGGTTGGGAAAGATCGATACACTATTTCGTTCGAGGTTTGTTGCAGACTCAACGTCATCTTAAAGGTGGTGATGTGATTTAGAGGGTCCTTTAACCCGTCATACGACTCTAGCTGCAGAAGCTGAAATTTTGGTAGGAGGGGACATTCGAGGACTTTCTGTGTGAACGAGGAATCAGTTCTTCTGACCATCCCATCCAAAATTTTTGTTGTTTTCCCCTTCATTGCATTCTTGAGCTCATCCATCTCTTTCCTCATGTTTCTTAGGAGGTCGTTGCTTGCCTCATCGGACCGCTCTGTTCTCCTCGAGCCGTCACTCCCTTGGCTACCTTTTGGGTCTTGTGCTTCATCCTTGTTCCTATTGTTTTCGATTCTTCTTGGTGAACAGTTTTCCTCCTGTTGCAACCGTTGTCTCATCTCCTGGTTCTGTCTTATGAGTTCTTCTACACTAGCCATGAGGGCTTGGATTTGCAGTGCCAGGGTAGCTGACTTAGGCTGTGCATTGGATTCCATCTGGATGACAACAAAGGTAGGGCAATGTATCTATCCTTAGAATTTGGAAGGAAGGCATTCCCCACAAATGGCGCCAAACTGATGATGACAAAATCATTAGCAGTTAAGATAATTCAGATGACTCTGGCATAACCTGAAAGATGATAAGAAAGTGTATCAAATAGGTCATCGGCGTGGTGCCAGCCGATGAGCCTCCAATGGTAAAGTTAGAATGAGAGAGAGAGAAAGATAATGGAAAATTCTAGTTGATAGACGTATTGATCTGATGATCCTTTACCTTTAGTTGGATGTGCCTTATATAAGCTTCAATTCTCCTAGCCATTAGAAGACCATTAATGGTGGTTTAATTCCCTGTCTGGGTAACACCTCTGACAGTTAATGCTGAGATATGGAGACCTCTGAGTTGTTACTCTCTTTACTTCGTCCACTCGTAACGGCTCAGTAATTAAAGGCTTCATTTATGGTTCCTTCCTCATCCATGGCCATGTCTGGACAAGTAGGATTTCTTAACTCATCACAAGTAAATAACACTCACCTCAGCAATTCTTTTCTCACCCATACAGCAGACATCTTTGGCTTTGTAGGTGAAAAACCATGAGAAACATAGTCTATTTGGGGGATAACACTTTCTAAGAGAGCCAGAAATCCTGCAATTTCCTTTCACAAGCCAACAAGCTTAAATTTTTCAAAAGCATATGAAATTTTTTTTTTTAACTTATGGCTGAAGAAATATCATCACATATCCTAGACTGAAACACAAAATGCTTAAAAATCAATTTATGGTAATTATGACAAATGTGACCAAGAACATTACAAAAGTAACAGATAGAAACAAATTTAGAAACATCAGTATTCCTAGAATTAGATCTAGTCACAAGCTTTGGTTCATGCTTCAACAAAGAACAATTTGGTCTAATGTGACCAACAACACCACAAAGGTGACAGGTAGGCACAAAAACAGATTTATTCTGCAATTGACCAGAAGGTTTAGACATAGGTTTTGAAACTTTAGCGTCTACATTGGAACTTTTACCTTTGTTTAACCTAGCAAAATATGTATTTTGTTTATGATTCCTCTTAAAAGGAGGAGTATAAACTTTGTCATCTTTAGGCTTAATGAGAACAAAAACAGATTTGTCATCAACAACAGCAGATTTGGTGCTAGACAATTTTTTCAATTCAGCTTTAGACTCAGCTAACTCTCGTTCCAAACTTTTCATCTTTTCATCTTGAGGGGAAAATTGATTTTTCAAAAATTGATTATTTTTATTGGATTCATCCAATCTCACAATCAATTCCTCTTTTTCATTGAATTTCTTAGCAATTTTCATAGATTTAGATAATTCATTATGGAGAGTTTCACAGGTATCACCAAAATCAACAGAAACATTTGTGTCTTTTTTAGTCAAACTATCATAGCCAAAAGCAGTAAAATACTTAAAATTATCCATGATAGCAATAATCAAGGATCTCACTCAGGACGTTAATCCAATCAAACTGAACCCGCTCTTACAGCAAGTTGTTACTTAGATTTATTATGCATATATAGGTTAAAAAATAACAATCATATCACTAAAAGTGAAAAAGTAAAGGAGACAAGTGATATGATGACCTAGGAAAACCAATGAAATCATCCAGTTTCAAGGTAAAAAACCTGGGGAGGATTTAACCTAAACAACCCATAAGGCAACAAATTCACTAAATAGAATGGAAATGTTTACAATAGATTAATGCTACCTTTTGTAGTATTTACTCACATGACCACATGTAGCTCCAAATCCACAATCCCTTCTATTTGAATTTGTTGCACACAAAAACTCCAGTTTGTGACTTTAAGATCCCACTCCAAGGTTTAGATCATCTATAATAGTTGATCTTGTTTGCAACAACTTCTACAGTACCGGATCTTGAGTTTCTTCAAAGAGAAAGACCGGTAGAAGATTTGAGAGAGTTTTGGGTACAAAAACCCTAGATCTACAATGGGAGGCACAAGAAGCACTCTTCTATCTCTTAAAAAACCACACCTAGGGTTAACTTATAGTGTCCTTTAAATGCTGCAAAAAACATATCGCGATTTTGGCTTTAAAAGGTCAAGTTATGGATTTTTAATGTTTACTGATATTTGCTGATTTGCGACTTTTGATTGATCGAACAGCAATCGAGAGAACCAAATTGCATCTCACTTTTTTTTTTTTGTCTTGAGCTTGAGTTTTTTGTCTTAGACTTGAAAGTACACCATTCTAACTTAATGAAACTTACTTTTTGTCATGGTTTGACAACACTACAAACTCAAATCCTAACAAGATAGTTTATCAACTTGTGATAGATTGATCAAATGATGGTAATGGTGATGTTCTATTTAGTATTTGTAGAAATCAATTGGAGACACGGGATCATTTATTCATTGAATGCTCATTTTCTTCTAGAGTTTGGAAGAATCTTTTTTGACAATGTTTCAGGAAGCAAATTGGTATTAAGTGGGATGTAGTCATTGAGTGGGGCAAAGACTTGAAGGGAAAGACTATTCAAGCTCCAATAGCAATACTACTTATTGCAGCTGCTGTTTATCGCATTTGTTGGTAGGTAATAAGCCATTTTAGGAAAATTTTAATACCAATTTTGTGAGAAATATAATAAATTATAAAAAAAAAAATCAATGACTTTTTTTTTATAATTATTTTCCAATAAAAGGTTTCTTAAAGTATTTTTTTTAATGAATGTCCTTAGGTTATCTATTATTGATAAGAGCAACTCTGAAGGTTTGATAAACTCATTCACAAGAAGCAAAGCTAACCGTCCTGACGAACCTGACGACCTTGCTTGTGCCTTCATATATGACGACACCATAAAGCCGACGCTTCCACCACAAGGCTGACAGGTGCGCCTCGAGATCAACGACACTTGAATAAGATGACCAGAATGCATAGACAGGATAAAAAGCTGATAGAAGGAAGCTAAAAGGGATGAGTAAACCTTTGACGAGTTTGAAATGGCCATGAATATATAAGGAAACATCTTGTGCTCCACGACTAACCCTAATCGAGGGAATTCCTACAAGGAAAGGATCTCGCAAGATACACGTAGTAATGAAGATCTTCCCTACGAGGAAAAGCCTTCTATGCTAAGGAACCAATGTCAACCCTACCTACTATAAAAACCCCAAAAACCTCCCAAACCAAGGTGCACATAATTTTCCCCAGCTTTGGCACTTTAGAGTTGTGAAGAAAGTTCTCTAACTTGACATTCGGAGGGCATTTGGCTTGTATCACACTGGTACTCACTTAAGTCTTCTTTTTCTATGTTGTGTAGGTGTTATCTCGAGTACGTGAGGACTGTGTGACTTACTAACGATTTTCGGCATCATCAATTAACAAATTTTTTTTTTAATATAGTAAATAAATTATAAAATAAAAATAAATAATTTTATTTTGTTATTATTGTTATAGTTCCAAGAAATATGAATGCCAAGAAGCAAGGTAAAAAAAAAGTTAGTCAATAGAAGAACGAGAATTTATAGTAAATGTCGAAGATGATGAAAAATATGATGGATAAGAAGAAGATGTCACTAATGAGAGGTCTGCAAGATGATGAAGATGAAAAATAATTATTTTTGTTTATATAATCATGTATTATTACTATAACCTTCAACCAATTTTATTGTGGGTGTTATATATAAATTTTTATTTGATTTATTTAGTTAGTTTTGTTATTGAATAAGTTATGATTAATTAATCATTAGTTAAATATGTTTCAAGTTTATAACAAATAGACTTTTCATGTAGGTATATTTAAAATTTTCTGTAAATTTTTAAAGTGTTTGTGTATCTCAGAATACATGTTACTGGGGTTAAAAAAAAAAACATCAAAACTCAATTTAATATATGATTGTCATTTTACAATTATATGCACAACACACATCACTGGTAAAGCCGTACAGGGAAATTAAGAAGGTCCTCCCTATCTTTAAATGAAATTCTAGAATCAATTATCTAGTATTTAATGAAATTATGAAAGTGTAACTGACAGAGTTATTAATTAACTAGAATGAGAAGGGTCAATTACAACTTATCTATCTATGGCTTGATTGAAATTTAAGTTGCCTACCCATGATTTAAAATTTGGGATTTTACCCACCTAAGATTAGCTTAGTTAGAGTTCTATAACCCACCTTTGTTAAAATTTGGGCTAAATATGTAATTTTTCTCTCCTCTTATGTCTCTCTCCTCCCAAAGCATAAAAATCATAAAAGAACAAGAGAAAACAAGAAAAAAAAAGTGAGGGTTTCATAAAAGTTAACAGCAAACATTAGCTATATCTCATTTCCATCTTCTCCCCCACAAGCTGTTTACATCTAAACCTTTCAATCCAACCCTTTCTCAAACGCACAACAAACACAAAGAAATCCTATAGAAAACTCACTCAAATCCACCATTAACAAACCCCAAAAACCAAACCCAACGCAAACCACAACCTCCTTCTCGGATTGAAAGTAGCTGCAAAGAATCAAAGGGATTCACTTTTAGCCATGAAGTTTCGACAAGGTGAGAGAGAGAGAGAGAGGCTCTCTCTCTCTCTCTCTCTCAAACCCCAAGGGTGTTGGAGGTTCAATGAGTTGGGGTTCTATTTATGGTGGTGGTGATGGGGGAAGTCTTCGGTGTTGGTGGTGGTGGTGCACATTAGAAAATCAAAGGAGAGCAGGGTGGTCACAGTGGTGCTTGGATTGGGTTTTGGGTTTGATTTCTTGGATTGGGTTTTTGGTTTGGCTTTGAATTTTATAGGAATTATTTTGGTTTGATTAAAGCTTTAGATGATATGGCTTCATTGGTTGCTTAGAAAAGAATGAAGGAATTTTTTTTATTATTATTTTTTAATTTAATTTAATTTTTTTTATTTATGGATTTGATGATTCTTAACATAAGCTTCTATACACAAAGAGAGAAGATTCTATGGAAATGGTTTGTTCTTAATTTTTATAAAACCTTCACTTTTTTATATTGATTTCTCTTGTTCTTTTATGTTTTGAGAGGAAACAGACATAAAAGGGGAAAAACTTGCAAAAACTTACATGGAACTAGGGTTCCATGAACTTGAGTTCCATGTAAGTTTTTGCAAGTAACTCGATTTTTGTTAAATCAAATTGTTTAAAAAATTGAGTTTCAAAACAGGGGCATATCCCTAAATAGTTTTAGAACATGGGCATTTTGTTGGAAAGTTTGGCTGAAATGGGTATTTTGCCATTTTTGCCTAATAATTGAGATTAAATTCTATAAGGATGTGGTGTAAAATCCAATTTTATCCCTCTAATAGCAACATGCAACATCATTATATTACATATTAAAAATTAAACATAATTACACTCAATCAATTCTAATACCTATTTGAAAATCCAACTTAACTATGAGTTTATTGAGATATTATTATGTGTGGTAAGATGTATTGAGTTTTAAATAAAATCTAATATGACAATCTTTTACTGGATGGTGTAAAACATGAGTTTTATACCCCATCCTTACGAAATTTGAATGTCAATTTAATTATTCTATGCAAAAGTAGAAGAGGTTAATGGATAAATTAATTCAACATTGGATACCAATAGCCAGTGGTGGAGCCAAAAAAAATTTCCAAGCGGGGCCAACCTAAATATAACACGACTCTTAAAAAACATATTTACTCAAAACAGATACCAAATTTCATAAATTAATTTTAACTTGACAACATTGTGTTGTAAGTTATTTCAATGCATTAAAATCATTTATAATTGATTTTGAACTAATCAGGAATTACATTCTAAGGAAGCAAAATCTATTTATTTAAGTTTAAATCTTTGAACCTTTCTAAGGAGTTCAACATCTAAAATTTCATCATTTGGAACAAAAGATTAAGCAATAGCTTCTAGAACTTATTATTTTTATCTCTTAAAATATGTATAAATCATGTGGATATTTTCCCATTACCTTAATTTGAAACCTATATATTTGAATTTTATAAACTAGTTATGTAACTAATTAAAAAATAAAATTGAACAACCAAGTGTAAACTACTATATTTACATACCCAATACCAAACAAAACCTCCAATTATTATCAAGGCATAAATGCACTTTTAGTCCCTACATTTTAGCTTTTTCCCATTTTGGTCCCTACATCTTAATTTTACCACTTTTAGTCCTTAAACCAATTAATGCGTTCCATTTTGGTCCTTTCCGTCAGTCAACCGACGAAAATTGCTGAGGTGGCTGTCGGAAGAATTAAAATATTATAAAAATGCCACATCACTCCTAACACATCAGCATCTTTTTTTTATATAAATAATTTGTCAATTTTAACTAAATAAAAAAAGAAAATTTAAAAACACAAACTCAAATTTAAAAACACAAGAACATAACTCAGAAAATGAGACCCAAGAACACAAATTCAAAATTAAACCCATTGAATCAACTTCCTTTCCCACTTAAAATCAAATCAATAATGCAATAAAATTTGAGAAGAGAACAAAGACCAATGTTGAAAGACCCATGCTAAAAACCCATCAATTTTTCTCGTTCTTCCCCAAAGATTCATAGCCAAAATCATAAAATCAAAGAAAACCCAAAAATCTCAAACACTCAGAAACCCAAAAACTCAAGGGATTAAGTGTGTGAAAATAAACTGGGTTTTGTTTGAGTTTTTAATAAAATAATACAAAGTTGAACCTGCATAGAAACCCTCCACTGCCACCACTATGAACCTACAGATGCACTAATACCCACAACAAAAATTCAAAGTAGAACCAAAACTTACACCCAATTTAAGAGAGAAAATCAAAACACCCACAGACCCATTGCCACCAAATCGCCACCCACATCAGTAGCAACCTCCCTAAACCCATAGTGAACCCATCCCCACCAACAACACAGCAATCCCCCACCGCCGCCACCATGAATCTTGCATCAATACCCACAACAAAAATTCAAAGCAAAACCAAAACCTACATCCAATCTGAGAGAGAGAATCAGAGTGAGAGAAAGAGAGGATCAGAATGAGAGAAAGAGAGAGAATCCACCATCGCCGCCACTCCAAACCACCATGCTGTCGCCGCCAATCTCCAAACCACCATGCTGTTACCGTCGATCTTCAGTCCATGCTATCGATTTCGATCTCCAGTCCACGCCAATCTAAGAGAGACACCAAATCAGAGAGAGGTGAGAGAGAAAGGAAGATGAGAAATGAGAGAGAGGAGTGACCGTGTGATTGAAAGAAGAGAGAGAAAGAAGTGATATTTTAATTGAATTCGTGTGATTGAATTCGTGTTCTTAGGTCTGATTTTCTGGGTCTATGTTCTTTTGTTTTTGTGTTTTTAACTTTAAGTTTGTGTTTTTAAATTTTCTTTTTTAATTTATTTAAAATTGACAAATTATTTATAAAAAAAATAGATGCTAATGTGTCAAGGGTGATGTGGCATTTTTTATAATATTTTAATTCTTCCGGCTGCCACCTCAGCAATTTCCGTCAGTTGATTGACGAAGAGGACCAAAATGGAACGCATTAATTGGTTTAGGGACTAAAAGTGGTAAAATTAAAATGTAGGGACCAAAATGGAAAAAAACCAAAATGTAAGGACTAAAAGTGCATTTATGCCTATTATCAAATATAATATATAAACACATAAATTCTAAGCTTTTTTTTTTTTTTAGAGAGTTTCAACCTGTGGTATCTGCTCTTAATGATAGCTCTTTATCACCAAACCAAGACAACAACCAGTTTTTGGTGTAGGCAAGAATTGAACTCCAAATCTCTTATTCAACCATCAAAGACTTTACTGGCCTAAGCTAATTACTCATAACTCAAACCATCATTTCCGAATCTAAAAATATAGAACTTATAATAAATTGGCCATGTTAAAGGATACCCTTAGGGTAATTGTTAATAAACAATAATAGGAAAGTTTTGATACCACTTTCATGGAAAATATAAAAAATGTCAACAACTGTTAGGTCCTAATACTCTAAGACTATAGGAACTAATGTATTAGAACTTCAATTTGTAATATGTTGGCAAACCATGATTAAAACATAGAGTCTAGGTTTAGGTTTGCTCAAAGTGTGTTTAATTGTAAAATTGGAATCGAGTGATTGCAGAAATTATTTGACAAAATCTGCAAGGCTCGATCGATCGAAAATTAGTCTAGGTTTAGGCTTGTTTAAAGTGTGTTTAATTGTAAAATTGGAATCGAGTGATTGCAGAAATTATTGGACAAAATCTGCAAGGCTCGATCAATCAAAAATTAGACTCGATCGATCGAAACACATGTAGATTTATTTTTCTGTAGAAAATCCAATTCAGCCCAAGCCCATTTGACGTGTAGGGTTTTGTGTTTTACTCCAAGTATAAAAGGAAAAACCCTAGCTATGTTTTAAAGGCTTTTTTAGAGTTGTGTATTGAATCTTTTGTTAGATCTAGAGTTGTTTACCTTCATACACACATATAGAGTTTTCAAGATCAAGATTCGTGTCAAGAACTTGATGATCTCTTCAGTTGCTGCTTAAAGAACTTTCAAGAAGATCCAAAGCCTTAGAGTGGAGTCTCAAAGTCACAAGTAGGAGAACTTGTGGTTGCAGCAGATCAAGGAAAGAAGTAGTCCGTGGACTCGAAGCTATCACGTGGTCGTGGTAGTAAGTTTTCTACTCGAGGTAGCAATAGGATATTAGTAGTCTAAGTTCTATAGTAAAAACTTCAATTCTTTCATAGTAGATCTGTTTTACCTTGAGGATAGCTAGGCTAAATCCTCCCTAGGTTTTTTACCGATTAGGTTTTTCTGGGTTATCATATCGTTGTGTTCTTTATATTTCCACATTATTTACATGATATGATTTTATTGTGTTAACTTAGAACTAAATAATTTATCTAAGTAATCACTTGGATAAATAACTAGGTTAAACAGCTTGTGTTAAGGGGTCTAAAAACATACAAGTGGTGTCAAAGCAGGTTAGCTCTTGTGTTTTTAGATCTTTTGATCTAAGAGTTGATCTTTGACCCCTACTGTCATGGATTCTTTGAAGTTATTTTTGCTAAAATTCCAACTTGTCTACTTTTGGTTTATATGGCTTGTTGCATCTGTTAAGTCTTTCCTTGAGTATCTTGGTATAATTACATGTGATGATAATTATGTGTGCTATACAGCTTTAATCGCCTTAAAGGCACATGATTCTTGTCTTTGGTATTTGAATAGTGGTTGTTCCAAGCATATAATAGGAAATAAAGCTCTATTAAAGACACATTTTGAAGGAAAGATTGGGACAGTCACGTTTGTAGATGGGAGAGAATCTATGATCAGAGGCATTGGAACTATGGACATTCTAGGTTTGCCAGTATTTGAAGATGTCTAGTATGTTGATGGGCTGAAGGCTAACTTACTCAGTAGCAGTCAGATTTGTGACAATGGACTGAATGTTCTCTTTACCAAGTATGAATGTGAGATACTTGATGGAGGAGGTGACTGCATGTGTATTGGTGTTAGAACAGTTGATAATTGTTATGGTATAACACCAAGTATAAGCAACAAGTGTTTTAGTGCGAAGATAAATCAAGTAGACTTGTGGCATCAACGGTTGGGACACGCAAGTCACAAGCAATTAGAGAAGATCTCCAAGTGTGATGCAGTTATTGGTTTGCCCAAGTTTGAAAAGATAGAGAAGTGCATATGTGGACCATGTCAGATGGGTAAACAAGTGAAGTCCAAGCATTTGTCTATAACTGAAGTTCAAACCTCAAGACCTCTAGAGTTGTTGCACATTGATCTCATGGAACCTGCCAAAGTTCAAAGTTTAGGTGGAAAGAAGTATATTTTAGTTGTTGTGGATGATTTCACTATATATACTTGGGTTATGCTTTTGAAAGATAAGGTTGAGGCTCCTGAAAAGATAATACACTTGTGCAAGAAATTGCAAGTTGAAAAAGGTACTGTGATAGCCAACATTAAAAGTGATCATGAGAGAGAATTTGAGAACACAAAACTGGCTACTTTCTGCAATGATCAAGGCACACATCAAGAGTTTTCTTCACCCAAGACACCACAGCAGAATGAAATAGTGGAACGAAAGAATAGTGTTATTCAAGAAATGGCTTGTGTCATGTTAAATAACAAGAAGATGCCCAAGTCATTCTGGGGAGAAGCAGTTAACACCGCTTGCCATACACTCAACTGAGTGTATTTTAGACCTGACTCCAAGAAAACTTCATATGAACTCTGGAGAGGAAAGAAGCCTGTTGTCAAATACTTCAGGATATTTGGTAGTGACTGTTATATTCTGCATACATCAAGAGTTTTCTTCACCCAAGACACCACAACAAAATGAAATAGTGGAACGAAAGAATAGGTTTATTCAAGAAATGGCTTGTGTCATGTTAAGTAACAAGAAGATGCCCAAGTCATTCTAGGGAGAAGCAGTTAACACTGCTTTCCATACACTCAATCGAGTGTATTTTAGACCTGATTTTAAGAAAACTCCATATAAACTCTGGAGAGGAAAGAAACTTGTTGTCAAATACTTCAGGATATTTGGTAGTGACTGTTATATTCTGCGTGATAAGGAGAACCTAGAAAAGTTTGATGCAAAGAGCGACAAGGGATATTTTTTGGGCTACTCTTCCACCAGTAGAGCATATAGAGTGTACAATCTGAGAACTAAAACAGTCATGGAGTCTTCAAATGTGGTGATCAATGATGAACTATGTTCAAAATCTCATTTAGAAGACACACCTCTGATTCAAAAAAAGACTATGGAGGTTAAAGATTCTTTTCCTAAAGAATATGTTGGGAAGCATAGTGATGAAGAACTACAGTTATTGAATGATGCTAATTCAGAACCATCCACTCCTATTCGTGAAACCCAACAAGAACAAAGTGAGCCTAGTTCTTCATCTGAACAAAAAAGTACCTCTACATCTCTGGTTAAAGGTCCATGTGCTTGAGTAAAGTTAAATCACCCTGTCACAAATATATTGGGTAGTATGAATGATAACATGAGATTGAGGTCTAAAGCCTTGAATGTAATTACTCACTCATGCTATCTATCCCAATTCGAACTGAAGAAAGTGGATGAAGCACTTCAAGATGCTGATTGGATTAATTCTATGCATGAAGAACTTCATCAATTTGTTCGGAATGATGTGTGGGAGTTAGTTCCCAGACCGAAGGAAGTGAATGTGATAGGAATTAAGTGGATTTTCAAGAACAAGTCAGATGAACATGGTACAGTTATTAGAAATAAATCAAGACTTGTTGCTCAAGGATACACACAAGTGGAAGGGATTGATTTTGATGAGACTTTTGCACTGGTAGCAACACTGGAATCCATTAGGATTCTCTTGGCATTAGCAAGTCATTTGAATTTCAAGTTGTATCAAATGGATGTTAAGAGTGCATTTTTGAATGGGATGTTGCAAGACGAGGTGTATATTGAACAACCAAAGGGTTTTGTTGATCCTCATAGACCAGATGACGTCTACAAGTTGAAGAGAGCACTCTATGGGTTGAAACAAGCTCCCAAGGCATGGTATGATAGGTTAACTGCCTATCTCACTGAGCATGGATTCAAAAGAGAATTTGCAGATACAACTCTCTTCATACGAAAGGATAAGAATTATTTTGTAGTAGCTCAAATTTATGTTGATGATATTGTTTTTGGTGCTACTAATGATTCTCTGGCTAAATCTTTTGCAGATGAAATGAAGAAGATGTTTGAAATGAGTATGGTTGGTGAACTAAATTATTTCTTGGGATTGCAGGTGAAGTAAACGGATTCTGGAATTTACATCAACCAAGCAAAGTATGCTAGAAATCTTGTCAAGAGATTTGGACTTGAAAAAGCTGCATATGCTAGAACACCAATGGCTACATATGCAAAGCTAACCAATGATCCTTCAGGTGAGTCTGTTGATGTTACATTATATAGAAACATGATTGGTTTCACATTTGAATGCTATTAAAAGAATAATAAAATATATTAGTAAAACTTGTGATTATGGATTGTTTTATAATAAAGAGTCAAATATGTCTCTTGCTGGATACTCAATTGCATATTGGGCCGGCAATGCTGATGATAGAAAAAGCACCACTGATGGGTGTTTTTATGTAAAAGCCAATCTTGTTGCTTGGGTGTGTAAAAAGAAAAATTCTGTCTCTTTGCCAACTACAGAAACAGAATATATTGCAACTAGAAGTTGTTGTTCACAGCTCTTTTGGATGAAAAAGCTTTTAGGTGATTATGGGATATCACAGGACACCATGGTTGTCTATTGTGATAATTCTAATGCTATCGATATCTCTAAGAACTCTATTCAACATTCTAAGACTAAGCACATAGAGATTAGATATCACTTTATTAGGGATCTGGTTGAAAGAAAGATTGTGGTTCTTGAATATATCCCTACTGAACGTCAGAATGCTGACATATTCACCAAACATCTTAATAGAAGTAAGTTTGATACACTTCGTCAAGTGATTGGTGTGATTCTGTGTCCCTAGTCATCTTTGGCTCTTTTGGTCCTTGTGCTTCATCTCAATACTCTTTGTGACCATTCATCTTTTGGTGTTTTGTTCTCTTTTTGCTTTTAAGATTTGCATTGCATTACATTCATGCAATTCATGATAGGCTGTTTTTGGTATTAAAAAAAAAAAAAGAAAAAAAAAAGAAAAGGAAAGAGGGATGTGTTTTGTATTATAGATCTTGGATTTGTAATCAAGGTTGGCCTATTATCTTAACATAACATGCTTGGTGTACCTTGTTTAGCTTGGATGAGCTTTTTTTTTTTTTTTTTTGCACTTTGCTAGTTTTAGTTATGTAGTGCATATTGTGTGGGAGTTGTTTATAATTTTTGATCACATGATCTTGATTTTGAAGTCACATGCTTTTGATTGTTAGGACTAGAACCTAAAGAGGAAGACATAAATAACTATCTCACCACTATTTACTTGCCAATCATGAACACCTTAGTGCATATCTTAAGATTTTGTGCTCGAGAAAGTGTAGCACATGCATATAAAGAACATAAGGTGTAGCCTCGGATTAATAATAAAATTGGTGTGTACTTTATTGGGCTATAATAAAGATGACACAAAGAAATAAAATTGGTGTGTACATTATCTAGCTTAAATAACCATTTCACAATGAAATAAAAATGGTGTGTACATTATGAGGCAAAATTAAAAAAAATTATATGATTGCAAGCTTGTTTTCTAGGAGATATGAGAGTTATATGATGTAACTCTTTAGGTGATAGTCACTTTCAAATTTATGTGATGAATAATGTAAAAATTGTGATTGATTACTATCTATATATCACTTCACATGTATCTCATGTTATTACTAGTTGCACATACTACACAAGTTATTCTTTGCTAAACTTAGAACATGAAATTGTGTTTGAAGTTGATTTGGCCATCCAAGATTGTATGTTCCTTGATTTTGATACAAAATATGTTTTTTGATTGAGTTTTGGGGACAAAAAGTGTGAAAATCTTGTTTTTGGAAGATCTGGGTTGAATTCAATTATTTTTGAAAAACTTTTAAACTCATACTTATGCATTTCAGTCATAAAATATGTTGGTTTGAGTGGTTTTTGCATAAAACTTTCTCTGTTTTTCAAAAATTTCAAAATTCCAGATTTTCGATCGATCGAATGTGTTTTTCGACCGATCAAAATTGCATTAAAAATTTTGGTTTGAATCTGCCTGGCTCGATTGATGCTCAATCGATCGAATCTATTTTTTGATGGATCGAAGCCCAATTTCGACCGATCGAAATTCGAAAGCTGAGTTTTTAAAAAAGGTTCACCTCACTTGTTCTTCATTATTTCAAAGCTTTTCAAAAACCTTTTCTCACTTTCTCTCTTCGACTGATCCAATCTAAGGATTTTTTGTCATTTTTTTCCACAAATTTGTCCAAGGTTTTTGTCCTCAAGCATTGGTAAGTCTTTTATACCCTTTCTTTTTCAAGTTAATTACATGTTTCATGCATTTTCATGCATTTTTCTTGAAAAATTCAAGCATAGGAATTTAGGGATTTTTGTTCATTTCAATTGTTTTAAATCATTTTTGTTCATTGAGTTTTTGTTCTTAGATGCTATTAACATGATTCCCATGCATTAATTTGATTAATTTGTTGGTTTAAGAACAATTGGAAATTCTAGGGTTTGGAATTTTTGTAAAATTGAGGATTTTGTTCAATTGAGATTAATTTGATGAAATTGACTTGTGATATTGATAAATTAAGTCATTATATGATGTTTCCTAACTAGTATAAAGGTTAATTGATCAATTTGGTTAAATTTTTGAAATTGGTTTTTTTCAAATTTGGTGTTTCTGGACTAAAACTCTACGTTCAAGTCAATTGATGGTTTATAAAGTAAAATTGAACAAATTTCAATGCATTAAAGCATGCATCATATGTGCATTCATCCCATGCATCATATAGATTGTTATTTATTGATATTTTTGTGCTCTAACCCTCTCTAAATTGATCAATTTGGTTAAATTTTTGAAATTGGTTTTTTTCAAATTTGGGTTTTCTGGACTAAAACTCTATGTTCAAGTCAATTGATGGTTTATAAAGTAAAATTGAACAAATTTCAATGCATTAGAGCATGCATCATATGTGCATTCATCCCATGCATCATATAGATTGTTATTTATTGATATTTTTGTGCTCCAACCCTCTCTAATGGAGTTTGCACTTGGTATTTTCTTTGCCTTTTGTTTTCCTTTTCTTTAAACCCTTAGCATTATGGTTAGGAAGACTAGAGCCAAGAAAACCACCACCACTTCTACTCCTAAGTTCCAGAGTGATAGGTTTAGGACTTTGAAAAACCAAGAAACATATGAGAACCTTAATATCTTTAGACCAGTATGGGCTGAGCATAAGGTAATTTTAGATGAGGTTGACCCTGAGATACGTAGGAATTTTGAGTGTAGGGGTTTGTTACCACTCATAGAGGTAGAGCATCCTCCTCCTGCTGCATTGATTAGAAAGTTCTATTCAAACCTTTCTGTCCACTCCAATGATCTCTTGGTGTACCTTTGGTATAGTAGCCCATGTACCCTTACACTGAGACCCATCACCTCGATGGCATTATGTCACTCATCACCGGTACTTCCATTAGTTGGGGTACTGATTCTCGTGTCACTTCTCATGAGCTTACCAAGCTCAACTATTTGTTTTTTCGGATTTCTTGTCATTGTATTTGGCCTATCTCTCATCTTCATACTATTCCCATTGAGAGATGTGCATTCTTGTACGCTCTTGTCACTAATGCTCCTATGAGTTTTCCCACTCTTTTCATTAGCTCACTTGTTGAGGTTCATAGGAGCAGTGCCAAATCCCATGGTTTATTCTTTCCGGTCTTTATCCATAAGATTCTTTTGGACTTAGGTTTAGAGTACTTTCCTACATCCGAGCCCGTACATATCATATCTCCTATAGGTACCACATTTCTTAGGCAAAGAGCATCTCAGTTGAAAGCTAGCTCTAAGTGCCCTAGAGTCGAGTCTTCTACAAGTGATGCATCTAGACCTCCTCCATCTAGTGACCCTTCTGCTGAGACATATGTAGACCCTACAGCTACTATGGATCCTCCACTATCTACATCGGGTGACTCTTCATTGCAGAGCATGCTAGATACAGTTATGATCGTTTAGGCGGTGCATGGACAGCTTCTATTGGATGTGCTCAATGAGCTTCATGCTTTACGAGCAAATTTGGCGGATGCTAGAGGTTCTGCTCCACCAACTCCACCTTTTGATGAGTCTTGATTGCCCTTTTGGCAATTCGTCACAAAAAGGGGGAGCACATACACATGGAGATAGGGGGAGATTGGAGATTGTAGATTGTATCTAGGAGCTCATTTTATGATGTATTTTGTTTTTGGCTTTGATGTATTTCTTTTTAAGTGGGTTATATATGATAGGGGGAGATATGTTTTACGTTTAGTGTTTAGTTTTTTATTGTTTCTTGATTCACATATAATACATTTGATTATTGATTTATATGTATGAGGTTATTCATGATATATGTCTTTTATTTTATGTTTTGTGAAATCAAGAAGTTTAATTTCGTTTTACTTGTATTTTCCACACATGTGCATATGTGTTTGTTAAGTGTTTCAAGAATTTATAGGTTAATTCAGTCGTGGCTGCTGTCTACTTTAGCAACTGATAGATAGTGGTTAGGTTGAATTGTATTTAGGTTTTTTAAATTTGAATGGGCTGTTTTTTTCTTTGAGCATTTTATATTTGTAATGTATTTTGTCACGAATTGCCAAAGGGAGAGTTTGTTAGGTTCTAAGACTTTAGGAACTAATGTATTAGAACTTCAATTTGTAATATGTTAGCAAACCATAATCAAAACATAGAGTCTAGGTTTAGGCTTGCTCAAAGTGTGTTTAATTGTAAAATTGGAATCGAGTGATTGCAGAAATTATTGGACAAAATCTGCAAGGCTCGATCAATCGAAAATTAGACTCAATTGATCTAAACACATGCAGATTTATTTTTCTGCAGAAGTTCCAATTTAGCCCAAGCCCGTTTGACATGTAGGGTTTTGTGTTTTACTCCAAGTATAAAAGGAAAAACCCTAACTACATTTTAAAGGCTTTTTGAGAGTCGTGTATTGAATTTTTTGTGAGATCTAAAGGTATTTACCTTCATACACACATATAAAGTTGTAAAGATCAATATTTGTGTCAAGAACTTGATAATCTCTTCACTTGCTGCCTAAATAACTTTCAAGAAGATCCAAAACTTTTGAATGGAGTCTCAAAGTTACAAGTAGGAGAACCTGTGGTTGCAGCAGATCAAAGAAAGAAGTAATCCGTAGACTCGGAGCTGTCATGTGGTCATGGTAGTAAGTTTTCTACTCGAGGTAGCAATAGGATGTTAGTGATCTAAGTTCTATTGTAAAAACTTCAATTCTTACATAGTGGATCTGTTTTACCTTGAGGATAGTTAGGTTAAATCATCCCCAGGTTTTTTACTGGTTAAGTTTTCCTGAGTTATCATATCGTTGTATTATTTATATTTCTACATTATTTACATGAAATGGTTTTATTGTGTTAACCTAAAACTGAATAATTTATCTAAGTAATCACTTGGCTAAATAACTAAGTTAAACAACTTGTGTTAAGAGGTCTAAAAATATACAACATTTATTATTTTATAATGTTTCTAAAAATAGCTCATAAATCAATATCTTTAGTGCATCAGTTAACATTTCCCATAATAAATAACACTATTATATCTTAACAATATGTATTATTTTATCATTTTTTCAATAAAATGTTTCTAAAAATAACTCCTAAACTAATGTCTTTAGTGCATTGGTTATCAGACCAAGACACCAATAAATTTTTGGTGTAAGCAGAAATTGAATTTCAGATCTCTTATTTAACCATCAGACTTTACCAATTGAGCTAACCGTAACCGTCGTTATATCTTATATTATAATATATTTTGTAACGTAATAGATAGAAGACGCTTAACAAACATATATTATTATATTATTATTTAGGAGGGTCAGACAAGCTTGGCAATAGAGTCGGTCAAAGTTGAAAGTTACCACTATAAGCCAATAACAACAAATAATCTCAAATTAAACTTTATTATTTGAGCTACCTGAAACCGGGACGCTATATTTTATATTATAATATATTTTGAAATGTAATGGACCGAAGACGCTCAACAAACATTTATTATTATATTATTATTTAGGAGGGTCAGACAAGCTGGGCAATAGAGACAGTCAAAGTTGAAAGTTACAGCTGTAAGCCAGTAACAACAAAAAATCTCAAATCAAAATGAAAAAGAGCAGAAACATTCACGGGGAAACCCAGAGAGAGAGAGAGAGAGAGAGTGAAATATCAGTGACCGCAAAAGTTGAGGAAGTTGCTAAGAAGCCCTCTAAGAGCATCCACACCAGTCTGTGAAAAAGAGCAGAAACATTCACGGAGAAATCCAGAGAGAGAGAGAGAGAGAGAGAGTGAAATATCAGTGACCGCAAAAGTTGAGGAAGTTGCTAAGAAGCCCTCTAAGAGCATCCACATCAGTCCGTGGAAATTTTTTCCATTTTACAAGTTTAAAACTTACTTTTTCTATTTTACACACCTATTTTTACAAAACAGCCACATCAGTTTGTCTATTATACACATTTATTCAAATAAAATATTTATTTCTTTAACCCAATGCTATAGTGCTATAGTGCTACAGTGCCAGGCAAAGTCATGCTACAGTACCGGGGAGAGAGAAAAAAACTATTAAAAATTCATATACACATGCTACAGTACCCGTATAAATTTACACAAGTACTGTAGCATGTGGATAATTTTAGAAGATTTTGCAAGATTTTAAACGGACTGATGTGGGCTGTTTTTGAACAAAAATGTGTAAATTTGAGCATTTTTTCTATTATACACACTTATACACGGACTGATGTGAATGCTCTAAATGCATAAATTTTACATTATGGAACGCGTAATTTTTTTTATTATATATGGAACACGGTATCAAGTTCATCATTTCGAACAAAACATTGAGCAACAGCTTCTAGAATTTTTTTCCCCTCTTAAAATATGTATAAATCATTAAATTGTGGATATTTTCCCATTACCTTAATTTGAAACCAATATATTTGAATTTTATAAACTAACTAATTAAAAAATAAAATTGAACAACCATGTGTAAACTACTATATTTACGTACCCAATACCAAACAAAACCTCCAATTATTATCAAATATATAAATACATAAATTCTAAGCTAATTACTCAAGACTCAAACCATCATTTCCAAATCTAAAAATACAGAAACTTATAATAAATAACACTATTATATCTTATATTATAATATATTATGTAATGTCATAGACGGTAGACACTCAACAAACATATATTATATTATATTATTAATTAGGATGGTTAGACAAGCTTCGCAATTGTGTTTACATCCAAACAAACGCATATAATATTTCTCCAAAAAGAGAAAAAAGAAAAAACACACATATAATAGAGTCAGTCAAAGTTGAAAGTTACAACTGTAAGCCAGTAACAACAAACATTCGGTAACAACAAACATTCTCAAATCAAAATTAAAAAGAGCATAAACAAGAAAAATTATAATATTCTTCCAGTAAAGTAAAGGATAACATCTGTTTAAAATTGTTGAGTCAAAAAAAAGTTTTAAATAGAAACTAACTACTAACTCGGCAATCTATACTATCTATCGAGAGGTGCTACATTCACAATATTTTCACAACGCAACAAATCATAGGTGATTAGTTAATATTGGTTCAAATTTGAACCTAATACTAAAATTACTTTTTTGTCTTAACAATAACAAAAGTAAAATATAAGAATTTTTTTTCCCCCCTTCATGCTCATCTTTTTATTTCCTAAAATTTTGCATTTTTTATTCATTTTTTATCCAAATAAAAGTAAAACACTCTAATTTAAAAAAAAATTAAAAATAAAAAATTAAGAGAATTTCTAAAATTTAGCAATCTTTTCCCTCAAATTCATATTATTTTTCCTACCAAAACTTTTTTCTATAGCCTATACCACTACATCACTTTCAAACATATGCTCAAAAAAGAAATTACAATTACTACTTATCTCTAAAATTTATTACTTTTTAATTTTTAAATAAAAAAATATATTTTTAAATTATAATATATGAAAATTATTAACTTTTCCTCAAAGAAATAAAGGAGGCTCTGAACATCCACAAAACCTGAATCTTTTAGTCAAATGGGAAATAAGTAATGCGCTATAATTACGCTATAATTTCTCCAGAAACACTCACGAAATCACGAAGAAACCCAGAGAGAGAGAGAGATGCTAGTGACGGCAGAAGTTGAGGAAGTTGCCAAGAAGCCCTCTAAATGCATAAATTTTACATTATGGAACGCGTAATTTTTTTATTATTATATATGGAACACGCTATCAAGTTCAAGTGTCGGAAACCTCCGAAAGACTTTCTCTATTGACTATTCAACTTTCATTTTCTATAAGCTTCACTTTTTCTACTTTTCTTTCCCCAACCCCTTGTTCTCCAACTTCTTTTCTTCTATGACCTTTGAATTCCAAGAACCCTCTTCTTCTTCTTCTGATTCTGACACCCATCAATGGACTCACGATGTATTCTTGAGTTTCAGAGGCACAGATACTCGCAACAACTTTACTGGGCATCTATACAACGCTTTGCATAAAAAGGGAATCAACACCTTCATAGACGATGAGCTTAGAAGAGGGGAAGAAATATCACCCGCACTTCTCAAAGCCATAGAAGGGTCAAGGATTTCAATCCTTATACTCTCTAAAAACTATGCATCATCTTCATGGTGCTTGGATGAGCTTTTGAAGATCCTTGAGTGCAAGGAAACAAAAGAGCAAATGGTTCTACCAGTGTTTTTCAAAGTAGATCCATCGGATATAGGGCATCAAACAAAGTGTTTTGGAAAAGCATTTGATAAACTTGGAGACAAGGTTAAGGATGATGTCAAGATGCTGAGGTGGAAGGCTGCTTTAATTGATGTGTCCAATTTGACTGGGGGCTGGCCATTTTCCAAAGGGTAAATCTATCTCTAATCACTTCTTGCCTTTCATTTTACAACTTTTTTTCTCATTCCAATTACTAATAATGCATTCTTGTATTATAATTACATTTTGATCCAATTCTATTTGTAGAATACTATATATAATAAATTAACTTTAGATTTTCATTTTTTGGTTGTAGGCTAACTTAAGAATTAAGATGAATACACATATTTTGGGGGCTAATTTTATTTATTTATTTCATATACTGTGTAATCCTTTTTTTATTTTACTGAACTAGAATGAAATAGTTTTGGAATTAGCCACTCTCAGTATTTAATTTTTCATTTCATTATAATTAGTAAAACAGATTTGAGACGAATCTATTTTCAAAGCTACTCTGTTTCTTTCCTTGAATTTAGTTTTGGTTTAGATTTTAACAGAGAGAGAAGCAATGAATATATATATCTGTAATCCCACCTACTAGTCTTAGACCCCAAGGAACACAGTGATTAATGTAGCTTTGGCAGCCTCCTCTCACTTGCATCTCTGAAATTACATTGTTGTCATTTTTAGTGCTTTGAATTTTGAAATGGATTGCTTAAGTCTATAGTTTAGTGGAGATATTATTGTCACTCAATACCTGGGGCGGAAGAGTATCACTTTCCAAAATAAAAATAAAGATTTTAGAAGTAAATAAACCTACCTTGTAACATAGAAACCTGTTACCGATTGAGGATCCAATGAAGGGAATCCGGGCTTTTCTAATGAAGGGAAGGACTTGTGTTCAACCCATATATATGAGGAGTGGGAGGTGGAGGTGGAGGATTATTCCCTACCTTCTAGCCTACCATTATCATTTGTTAGTTGTTACGGGGAAAAAAATAAAAATCTCATATCTACATCATGTTCTTGTATTTCAATGTTTAAAGTATCCAACTCACCAATACTTCTTATCTATTGACTTTGTAGGAATGAATCTGAACTTATCCAAGAAATTGTTCAAAAGGTCTCACTTATGGTAAATCGTACATACCTCAATGTTGCTAAATATCCCGTTGGAATTGAGCCTCGTGTAGATGACGTAAATTTGCTTTTAAGTATCGGGAGTAATGACATACGCATGGTAGGGATCTTGGGAATCGGTGGAATTGGTAAGACAACCATCGCCAAAGCCATTTATAACTTGGTTGCTTATCAGTTTGATAGTAGTTGTTTTCTTGCAAACATTGGGGAAACTTCCAAGCAAGAATCCGGGTTGGTCCACTTGCAAGAGACCCTTCTTTCTGAGATTCTAAGAGATGCAAGAATTTCACAGGTTGGCAATGTGAATCGAGGAATCAATGTGATAAAGCAGAGGCTACGGTCTAGAAGGATTCTTTTAATTCTCGATGGTGTGGACAAATTGGTCCAATTAGAAACATTAGCTGGAAATTGCGATTGGTTTGGTTTAGGAAGTAGAATCATCATAACAACAAGAGAGAAAGCTTTGCTAGCTAATCATGAAGTAGGCTTGATATACCAAGTAAGGGACATGGATTATAACGAAGCTCTTCAACTCTTTAGTTTGAATGCCTTCAAAACAGAAAAACCTTCTGAGAATTATGCTGCACTCACAGAACGTGCAATACGTTATGCTAGAGGCCTTCCATTAGTTTTAACAGATTTAGGTTCGGAGCTATATGGTAGAAGCATAGTTCAATGGAAAAGTGCTTTGGATAAGTACGAAGCAGAGAGAAAAAGAAAAAGAAAAGTACAAAAGAAATCCTCAAAAAAAATATTCTATAAAAATTCAAAATAATTTATTCATACCTAAGTTGTATGCTATTGATGGTCATTATTATTTTTTTGTCAACTCTTTGAAAAAGCTTTGTAAGGATTTTATTTGGTAGACTATGCTAATTGTTCATCATTGATCGTTTTATTTCTAAAAATATATATAATATTTTGTCAGTTCTTAACTTAATTTTCGTTATTTTGGTACAATAAAATTTTATCATGTTTTCATATTTCAAATGGGATATGACCAACTAATCTTTCAGAATATGATAAAAATTTTCAATGAAGTTTATATTTGTAAAAATAAAATAAAATAAAATAAAGATTAGTTTTAAGTGCATCGTAAGAGGTTTCAAATGAGATCTTAATATAATTGGATGAAAGTAATTTTAGGGACTTAAAATAGTTTTAAATATGTTAGAAGTATTACACATTCAAAGTGTTATACAGATGTATAATAAATTTTAATTAAGCACTTTATAGTTTTTTAGTTGAGATTCGTGAATCTATATGTAAGGACATTTGTTTCTAGAAAAAACATGGAAGAACATTTGACACTTAGTTAGATATATATAATGACTTGGTACAAAATAGAAACTCAGTTAGAATCCAAAGATATATAGCATCAAAAATTAAAGAAAAGTAGAAGGATATTTGACACAAAATTAGAATGTAATTAGAATCCAATTTTAATGTTTGATTGAACTTTATCTCAATTTTTCATTATAATAGTACAATATGTGTGTGTGTGTATATATATATATGGTATGAAGCCACAAGTAGAGTTGTTTTTTATTTTGAGAGATAAGACAAAATTTGAGAATTGGAGGGATCAAGATACACAAACGCTTAAATTGTTTTCTAGCATCATTTTCACAATATCTGGTATAGGCGGCTGTGAAGTCTGAAGCCTAGCATTATCATGTTCAATGGATGCAAGTATTATTTGCATGGTATGGCACATTTTGATTTTTTTTTTTTTTTTTTTTGAGAATGATGGTATGGCACATTTTGATTGGTATCACTGTGTCAGTTAGATTAATATTCTTTGGTTGGATGGGTGATACGATACATGGTTAATGAGTAAAAATTAATATTAAGATTCAAACATGATCACCATAAATAAAGGTCTTTCAAAATTAATAAATCCACCGAATTTCAAAGTAATTGTTAGGATACTGACTGTGTTGTGCCTAGTGGATGAATGACTGATTTATTTTCCTCAATTTTTGCAATGAGCAATAAACACTTGATATTTATTTTCCTCAATTCTTTCCATACTTTTTTTTTTTCCATTTTTCTTTCCACCCGTGGAGCGCAATATTTTTTTTTTTTTTTCTTCCAGCAGTTAAAGAGCACTATTATATAGCTTTGGTGTGGGCAGAAACTTCAATATGAGTTTTGAATTTGAATTATGTTTTGTTACTTTTGTATGAGACATTGCTTTATTTCTATGGCTAACAAGCAGCACATGCATAGTCTTTGCGTGCTGGTATGAGTCTTAGATACACTATATTATTTCAAAAATCATACTAAACTTTCTGCTGTGCCCACAACGAACCTATGAGATGGGTTATAATAACCTAAAAGAAACAAATACAAGAAGCCCACTGATATTTATATAACTTGTAAAAAGAAAGGAACGAGGGAAGTGCTAGAGGTTTAATTTAGCAGAAAAAAAAATGATAAAACATGGACACGACTTCTATTTCGTTTTTAAAAGCAATGAAAGAAAAGTTCAATGTTTTCTCATCCTCAGACACGACTTCTATTTCGTTTTTAAAAGCAATGAAAGAAAAGTTCAATGTTTTCTCATCCTCAATATTTACTCAGGAAGTTGCTTAGATTTTTTTTTATTCGATATAAAAATTGACCAAATCTAGGCTAATGATACTAAGTTTTTAGCAAAATTTACAACGATCATGGACAAAAAATTGAAATCAATTAGTTACTGGAATTTTAGAGTGCCTATTAACCGTGATTATGGACAAAGGTCCAGGCCAGGCAGAGGAGAGAGAGAAGAAGAAGAAAATGATTGGTTGGATTTTGAGGGTGGAGAGACTCATTTAATGCTTCATCACTTATCTTTAGAAAGATGGGTTATAGTGTGTTTTTAACCTTTGGATTTATAAAAAAAAAAAAAAAAAAAATCAATAGTTTAAAAAATATGTAACTCTTATAAAGTTACATTAGGTGTAATTTGAACTCATCTATATATATATATAAACTCCACCTCTATATATAGGATTTTAAGTTTGGTAGAAGTTGATATGGAAAAAAGAAGGTGTTTACATTTAACTTAAATACTTATTAATTTCTTCTCAAAACAAAATATATTTATTACGTTATTGGCAATTTTTTTTACTCAATCCAAAAAAAAAAATTGTAACTCAGTATGAACAAATAACGTTGCAATCTTTTGTTTCTTGTGGCTAGTAATCAAATTTAAGTTAAATTAATCATAAAAGATTAGATGACAAATTTATATTGTAACCTGTAGGGACTGGGTTTGAGCACTTCTACTGTTGAGTGAATGGACTCAAGCCCAGCTAGCCCAATACAATGAATTTGTAGAGAGCGGGTCTAAGAACTAGGCCCTAGCAAGCGGACAATGGGCAATCGTAGTGTTTTCCACCATCGAACGCCGGTGAACTAAAGCCATCCTTAAGAATCTGTCCTCAGCCCGGTCCGAGGAGCTTGTTAGTCGCCCTTCTTCCATGGGGATCCATCCCCCCTTTCAATCTGTTTCTCCCACTTTATATAGTCCTCCCCCCACGATCCTTTTCCTCCACTTGTTAATCATCCATGCTTCCTTCTGACAACCCGTCCCATCAGCCACTTTACCAGACCTCCCGTGAGTCGCAGTAACCGAGGAGGCATTACCCAGGGGTCATTTCCTCATTAATGCGGCCAGGACATTGGTTGTGCGCATTTAATGTGGAGGTGACAGTTCATCCTAGACTGGCTTTTCCACCATGCTCCCACGGCTGACGTGTTGTGCTTTTTCTTCCTCCTTGGATGCCGTGAAAGGCTTCCTTTACTGGTCCACTACTTCCTCCTCCTATGGTCTCGGTTTGCCGAGGACAGGGTCATCCTCGGCAAGGTTCCTGGACAGTTTGGGCCTTCGCGCCTCGTCCTCGGGCGTTTCATCCTCCTCGGCATGGGCCTTGGGCCTAATATGGAATGGGCCAGGGATGCCAAATTCTCTGGCCCCACAATAGCCCCTCAAAATCCTACTGTCCGGGTCCTCGGACAAGGAGGATTTTGATATCCTCGGGTCCATATCGTGGTTTGTCCAGTCTGGCCCTAGGTCAGCATTAGGAGTCTTTTCACCTGCCTGGTGCACGTTTCTGGCGCTTCGATATGCAGTGCGCACCTGTATTAAATTTTGGCGGCTTTATACTCCCCACGTTCAACGGTGTGATGGTGATCCAACGGTGAGGATTGTTCACCATTATGGGTGGGAAGCCTTGCATAGTTATCCTTGGTGAAGGGGCACATACTCATTTGCACCGATTCGACTTTCCACTCTCGCATTCAAGAGGTCTTATGTACATACCCTGAATCCGATCAAGTCCTCAACTCAACCCACATCTCTTCACAGCCTAAAAAAGAGTGTTCCAAACGCCATCCCTCATTTCTGTAAGTTTTCTTCTTGCCCTATTTTGTGCTTTACCCTTTCTGGCTTTCCTTTCCCCTATCTCTCTCCTCCTTTCGCTCTTCCCTGAGTCTCTTAGCCATTCTTCCGGATGGGTAGGTTTAAGAAGTTAGTTGAGTCTGAGGAGGCGATGGCGGAATTCATCGCCACTCATAGGATACCCAGTAACGTGGGTTTGAGGTATTGCGAGGAAGGGGAGTGGCATATAAAGAGGAAAGTTGGTGAGGTAGTGATTCCTATAATCGCCTTCCTTGAAGGTGGTATGAGGATCCCCATGGGGTCAGTGATGAGGGGCTATCTTAGGCATTTCCGATTAGCCCCTACCCAGTGCGCCACTAACGTGTTCAGGATCTTGGGCTGTGTGGACGCCTTGAACGAAAAGATGGGTTTGAGGTTAACCCATCACGACGTGAATTGGTGCTACAACCTCCAGCACCTAAAGGGTAAGTCCTACTATATGAAGGCGAGGGATGATAGAGTTATACTCGTCCAATGTCTTCCGGAGTCCAGCAAGGGGTTAGATAAGGATTTTCTCATCATGTCGGGGGAGTGGCACGACGGCCTTCACTGCCCGACTATAGAGGGGGAGCTAGGTAGGGTACTCGGAATATGGGAGGGTTGATCCGTTAGGCCTTCATAATTCGCATTACTTGGCTGCTAACAAGAACTAACTTTTTCTATTGCAGATCCACACGCCTTTGAGCGACACTTCCATTTGGTCAACAAAGAGGACTTAGAAGCTGTACTCAGGGCAGAGGTTTTTGTGAACGAGGCTGACAACCAAGTTAGAGTTGCCCACAAGATTCTTGGATACAAGCCGATCCAGAAGTCCTTCTCGGCTCCTAGATACGTGATCAGAGCCAAGGACCCGAGGCTTCGCCAAATCACTATGGTTGAACGAGGGTTCTTGTTTTCAGAAGAATCCTCCATCACAGAGGGTGTCTCGTCGGCAGCCTCTTCCTCCTCCCATCAAGCCGCGGAGGTCGAAGGAGGAAGTTTAGAGAGAGAGGAAGAAGTAGTCGACCTGAGTACGTCCGAGGACAAATTTGGTGCATTCGACCCCGTCCATCTGCTCAAGGACCCCCCTAGTGACTTGGGTGATCCCCATTTATCCGAGGAAGACCTTCTGTCATTGAGGGCTGGTACCCCAGCCATGATGGGCTTCAAGAAACGACCCCAAGACAGCCTATTCGACCTGCTTGAGGGCCAACCGGGGAAGGACACGCCGGTGAAGCCACAGCCTGAGCCTCCTCCCCCTCTTTCCAAGCTTCCTCCTTCCCCACCCAAGTCATCACCCGCGCCGACCAAATCACCTTCCGTGCTACCGATCTCAGACCCTCGGCATGAGTCCGCTGATCCGAAGAGAAAGAGATCTTCCAAGGGCAAAGACCCGGTGGATAGGGAGAAATCACGTTCCTCCCAAGAGGAAGACGAAGCCCGCCGACCTTCTAAGCAGCTGAGGATTGGCGGTCAGGGCAAGGGAAAAGAGGTCGCTCGGCAGCCCGAGCCCCAGGCATGGCTACCTACCGCCATGCTTCATGGGAAGCCCTTGATGGATGACTCCACCCTCAGGGACTTTCGAGGGGGTGAGGGTGCTTGCGTGGCCGACGCCTTAGAGAGGTTCCTGCTTCTTTCCGCTGACATGGCTGAGCTGGGGGGCTTGAAAAGGCAGGAAGTCGCCAAATATTTGGTATTTGGCACACCAAACACCAAAAATCCTCTCTCATGAGGTGTGCCAAATGCCAAAACATTTGGCACATATAAACAGTTCCATTCTAAAAATAGAACGGTACGGCCAGAAATGCTATATGCAAAAATTAATTTTTTAATGATTTTCGCTCTCCTCTCTGTCATTTTATCTCCTTTTTTTTCTCTCTCTCTCTCTCGTCCACCTCCCTCACTTTTCTCTCAGCCCTTCTCTCTCCTCTCACTCTCTATCTCAGCCTCTCTCACAATCCGCCACAGTGATCTCTCCACCTGCAGCTCACCTTATCCACTCGCCAGCAGCTCACCTCCTCCATTCACCAAGTAGCTCACCGCTCCTCCGGCACCAACACCGCCTGCCTCCACCAATGCTGCTCGCCTCCACCGATGCCGCTCGCCAAGCAACTTGCTTCGCCTCCGCCGATGCCGCTCCAAGCAACCTGCCTCCACCGATGCCGCTCGCCAAGCAACTTGCTTCGCCTCCGCCGATGCCGCTCCAAGCAACCTGCCTCCACTGAAATCTGCCCGATCTCACTAAGATCCGATTCCCCTTATTTGTTTGGATTGTTTATGGTTGATTTTGGGGGTTGGATCTGGTTTGAGAAATTGGATTGGAGGATAACAATGATTTGGGATTGGATTGTTTAATTTAGGATGGGTTTTGAGGTTTATGAATCTGGTGGGTTGTTATGGATTTTTTTTTTTTTTTTTTTTTAAGGTGGCATTGGTGGATATGGATTTGTGCCGGTGGTGGCTGTCGGTGATGTTGCTGCAGTGGTTGTTGGTGGCCGTTGTTGCGGCAGTGGTGGTGGTGGTTGTGCCGTTGTTGCTAGTGTTGTTGCTGTTGATGATGGGAGGAATTAATATATTATTTTAATGTGTTGTAAATATTATTTTAATGTATAGAATTGAAGAATAGAACATCTGATAAATAAGAAATTGTAAAATGATGTGGTAAAATGATAAAGTAGGTTTTTGATGTGTCAAAATGACATTTTTTATGAGAGAGCTAATGAGAATGCTCTTAGCTCCCAACTTATGGTTTATTTGTTTTGCTTGGTAAGCTGTCTAGGCTACTTTCAGGCTGGAAGAGGAAGCCAATAACCAGAGTAGAGCCCTGGACCTGGAGCGCGACAGGTACTTGGAGGCCGCGAATACTCTTAAGAAATCTGAGGCTGATCTCAAGAAGGCGAGGGAGGACCTGGCGGAGATGATGAGGGCCAGAGACAGCGCGGCATCTGACCTAGCCGTCGCTAAAAAACAGGCTGAAGACCAGACCGAGCGCTTGCGAGAGGTCGAGGGTTAGCTACAGGTCACCGCGGGGCATATCGCCGACTTGAAGAAGAAGTTGGCTGAGGTCGAGTGGGCCAAAGGTGTTGCCGAGTACGCCAAGGATGAGGCCTTGAGGGCTAAAGAACTGGCCGAGTTCGCGAGGACAGATGCCGAGGCCTCCAAAGAGCAAGCGGAGGAGGAGGCCTTTACTGAGGGAGTGGCAAAGACCGAGGCGAGCCTCAAGGCTTAAGTGCCCGTAGTGTGCAGACGCTACTGTTCCGAAACTTGGAATGAGGCCCTCAATCAAGCTGGGGTTGAGGCCTCGTCTGAGCTTAAGAGGGCCGAGAGGGTGTATTACCCTCCTGCCATTCGCGAGGCTGTCTCCACTGACCCTGAAGTTGGCACTGCCTCTAAAGCGACGGACGAAGGCCCGGTCAGTGCCGTCGATGATCCAATGCCAACTGATAAGCCCGCTGAGGAGATTGGGCACCATGGGGCGTTAGGGAACGAGGAAACTGGTAACCCGGCGGCGCCCCAAGACGTGGTGGAGCCTCCTGCTGGCCCTGAGGCTACCCCTGTCAACCAGGAGTCCTCCGAAGTGGCACCTCCGAGCTAGGATCTCGTCGGCGGCCTCTTTGCCCTGATTTATCACTGTATATTTTGTTTTTGTTTAAAACACTGTAATGCTATTTTTAAGCTGAATGCATGGGTCTTCTTTTCTTTTTACTTGGTGTTTATTGTCATTATGATGAGTTTGGCCACTTATATAACCTGTGCTTCAATTATAAGCTTCACAATCTCAGAAATTCAGCATGTTTTTCATTCTAAACTGGCAACCGAAAAAACGTAAAGCCCCTAGCAATAGTTCCCACTTGGACCTTGATCGATGACTGAACCACCTTAACACCACAACCTATTTTGCCAGATTGAATGTTGAGGGAATGATTCCACAATATATGTTCCACGTCACATGAATTAGTTACTATAAACAGTAAAAAATGCTTAGGAGAGCCATTAGTTGCTGACTGTGCTAAGTGGTTAGGTTCAATGTGCCTCAGAACGCTTTAAGTGATGCTCATGAGCTTGTGTTTGTTTACTCTTTGCTGAACATGGTCAGTCCTTCTAGGGACCTAAGTCCGAGGGCCATGCAGGGCCATGGCGCTGTCTAGGGCTTATGATCTTCTTGAAGTGGTTAGTTTTCCCATAGGCTTGAGTCCGAGGACCATGCAAGATCTTGGTTCAGTCTAACGCTTATGTTCTTCTGTAAGTAACTAGTTTTCCCATAGGTTTGAGTCCGAGGACCATGCAAGACCTTGGTTCAGTCTAGTACCTAGGTATTTTTGGAGTGGTTAGTTTTCTCATAGGCTTGAGTCCGAGGACCATGCAAGACCTTGGTTCAATCTAACGCTTATGTTCTTCTGTAAGTAACTAGTTTTCCCATAGATTTGAGTCCGAGGACCATGCAAGACCTTGGTTCAATCTAGTACCCAGGTATTTTTGGAGTGGTTAGTTTTCCCATAGACTTGAGTCCGAGGACCATACAAGACCTTGGTTCAGTCTAACGCTTATGTTCTTCTGCCTGGAATGAAGGAATTTGTCCTTAGTGCTGGGAAGTTTATTTTTAGCATGACGACAGCCTCAGCCCTGCTTCGTCGAAAATGGGTTATTCCTTAGACTGGGCCCTTGGCCCCGCGCTGCCCTGGACAGGGGTGGCTCGGATTTCTATCCTCACGCGTGGCAGTAGCCCCTCCTTCGCTCCAATTTTTTGCCCTCTTTGATTACGAGGCGTTTTCTGACTATTCGCGTTCTGCACTTAACGCTTCGGTGTGCGAGGTGCGCCCTCATTAATATCATCGTGGATTAATGCAGATCTAGCGGTTGATGGCTGCTTTGGAATTCGGTCAGGATTAATGTCGCTAATAATTCTTCTTTCGAAATCTGCGTGGACCAATTCCCACCAACCTTCGCCCTCTATATAAGGCTTTCTGGGGGAATCGTCCTTCCACACTTCACGAACCCTCTAGTTAATCAGGAAACATAATTCTCCAACCCTCTAAGGCCCTTCAATAACCTTGCCAGGATTGTGATCAGAGCTTAGAGGAATGGGACGGCTCTGGATGAGGGCGAGGGCAAGCAAGCCAAAGGTCTTCCTCCCTCGATTGAGAGCCGCTGCAGTTGTAGTCCGCGTCAAACTTCCAGCGCGGCAAGGCTTGGGCATCATCCTGGTGGTATCATGCCTAGCAGTTAGGAAGGAGGTCCATGAAGTACATAACGCTTTTCTCCGTTGTGCGTCCATGCCTGCCCTCCAAGCTGGTAGTGATTCGCGCCCAGCTTACCCGTCGGTGGAGGCTCACAAGATTACGTCACGTCCGGTGCCCGGGTGTTGCCGCCTCCAATGGTTACTCACCATGGGGCTGGAGGAGCATCAAGGGAACATCATGGGGAAGGGCCATCAGGCGCTTTTGCATCTGCTCCTCTCTTCTCGCCGGCGCCACCCACACCGGCCTGAGGGTTGTTGGTAGCCTTAAAACAAGCCTGCCTCAGCCCTCCTTCCTAGAGTTACCTTTCGAACAGGCCCGTCTGGACCTCTGTTTGTAGAGTTAGCTTTAAAACAAGCCTGTCTGAGCCTCTGTTTGTATAATGTATTTATTTTTGTTTAATAAAATGCTGCAATGTTTATTCACTTTTCATTTTCTCTGAATCTTCTACTTTTCTGCAATGATTGTTTCTTGTGCAAACGCGTCATTGTTTGTTGTTTCCCCTTTCTTTTTCTTTTTCTTTTTATGGGATTCGAGATTGTTGTCGCTGGCGGTGACGAAAAACTGCCTAACCTTCTGTAAACTAGCCACTTAGGAACGATTGTCCATTGCGCCTACTAGCGCACAAGTTCTTCCCACAGACGGCGCCAATTGTAGGGACTAGGTTTGAGCACTTCTACTGTTGGGTGAGTGGACTCAAGCCCAGCTAGCCCAATACAATGAATTTATAGAGAGCGGGTCTAAGAACTAGGCCCTAGCAAGCGGACAATGGGCAATCGCAGTGTTTTCCACTGTCGAACGCCTGCGAACCGAAGCCATCCTTAAGAATCTGTCCTCGACCCGGTCCGAGGAGCTTGTTAGTCGCCCTTCTTCCATGGGAATCCATCCCCCCTCTCAATATGTTTCTCCCACTTTATATAGTCCTCCCCCCCACGATCCTTTTCCTCCACTTGTTGATCATCCATGCTTCCTTCTGACAACCCGTCCCATCAGCCACTTCACCAGACCTTCTATGAGTCGCAGTAACCGAGGATGCATTGCCCAGGGTTCATTTTCTCATTAATGCGGCCAGGACATTGGTTGTGCGCATTTAATGTGGAGGTGACAGTTTATCCTGGACTGGCTCTTCCACCATGCTCCCACGGCTGACGTGTTGTGCTTGTTCTTCCTCCTTGGATGCTAAGAAAGGCTTCCTTTACTAGTCCACTACTTCCTCCTCCTATGGTCTCTGTTTGTCGAGGACAAGGTCATCCTCGACAAGGTTCCTGGACAGTTTGGGCCTTCGCGCCTCGTCCTCAGGCGTTTCATCCTCCTCAACATGGGCCTTGGGCTTGATATGGAATGGGTTGGGGATGCCAAATTCTCTGGCCCCACATAACCAATTTAAGATTTTTAATTTTTATAAACTTAGAAATTATAGGAGAATATTTTGTCACAAATATCTATTTTTTTAGATCTAAAAGATATAAACAAATAATTATTGTTGCTATTTTTAGTTTCTTATGGCTGTGTAGTAATATAATTTACATAAAAATAAATAGTAAAAAAATATATTGATAATAAAATGATTAATTGAAGAATTTATTATCAACTTAGAAATTATAAAAGAAGATAAGAAAAAAAATTATATCTAGTTTATTTTTATAAATCTAAAAAGTTACTCAATTTAGTGAGGGAAAATATCACATGACACATTAATTTGACTGTAAATCAGTGTCATGGGCAGCTAGCCATAGCGCAGCGGTTCAAATGAACCCCATAACTTGGCCAATCCATATGTGTGTGTGTATATATATATATAATATAAAACTTTTATCTATTTTGACCCCTCTAAAATAAAATTTTGAACACTCTGATCCTTTTTTTTTTTTTTTAACCACAACTAAAATAACCTTAAATATAATCCTCTTAATAATATATTAGCATTTTAAAAAAATAAAATAAAAAAATAAAAAAAGCCCAACAACAAGCCAATTTAATCTAAACCTTGAAAATAAAAATTAGTTGTTGAATCTAAAGTGCTTTTTATTTGTTATTTGTTGAGTGAGGACGGGGCTCGTAGAATAGGCCAAGAGTGATTGAGTGACAACAAAAGCAAATGTTAACACAATAAAAATTAGTATATATTTTGGAATAATTTATCTAACTTTTTGCTAAAAGTATTAAATAATTAGGAACTCACATGAGACCCGCAAATATTCGGAAAAAAGTGAAGTAATAAGTTGGCTTATAATCAAGACCTAAACACACTTAATACATTTACAAAGAACAATAGTTGTCAATGTTGAGTTGAATTGTTAAATACAAGAATTGTAAAGACTTAAAACAAACTAATAGATAAAAGAATTTTGAGCAATAATAATTAAAGTTCACCTAGCGACAATAATTAATATGTTTATTGTATTCGAAAACAATAGATGGTTTCTAAGATTTCATCTTAGCAAAAATTAGTATGTTCATTATATTATAAAACTATATGTCAAATGAACTAATAGTTTATATTTTAATTTTTTGCTAATACTATAGACAAATTTGTAATAAAGAAACATTGAAAACCACAAGATTCATTTTTTATTTAAGATTTATCTTCTTATTGGGCCTCCTAAAAAAAATTCTAGAGTCACCACCGATCAGTGTCACTACTTTTCAACACACAAACAGTAGGCCAGTTGGCCTGCCTTCGAATCTAGCTGATATTGAATCGAATCATGTAAAAGAAATTTCATCCATAGAAGAAAGAATCTAATTCTCCACCATTCCCTTAAGTGCCGAATATTGACATATGGTACAAAAAATTATTCCTGCATGGTTCACTTTAAAATCCTCAGGAACTGGGTCTAGCACCATTAGGTGTTGCATGCAGAACATTTAGTAATGGAAGGCAAAAGTGAAAGGTGCAGTTGGTGTGGGGTGCAACTACTTGTGCCCCCAGAAACCAAAAGCATTCAATGTTCTGTATGCAATGGCATAACTCGGGTTCGATCAAATGATCGTTGGGTTCAAGTCCAGGACTCAATTAATACAGCAAATCGTTTTAAAGACCTTGTCAATACAGTGGTTGCTGGATCGGTAAACAGCTATCCAGCATGGAATGCACAAGTTTATGGTTATTATCCTCAGCTGCCACCACCGCGACCATCACCACCATTGATGCCTCCTAACCCGCATGGGAGGAAGCGAGCCCTGCTATGTGGAGTAAGCTATTATGGGCGTAGTTACAAACTCAAAGGAAGTGTGAATGATGTTAGGTGCATGAGATACTTTTTGGTTGAAAAGATGGGTTTTCCCAACGAGTCCATACTCATACTCACAGGTACTAATTAGAGAATCTAATGGATAAATTGGAATGACAGTTCAAAATAATTAGGAAAAACATTTGGATGTTTAAATTTTTCTATATTGTGCTGATATCAGTCAGGACCAACAGTTAGTTCGCACATACATACCAAAGCTAGGACCAACAATTTCATACAAGGTACTGACTTATAAAATTGATGTAATAACACAATCCACACGCATCAATTTTCAACTCAATTATCCTCATTGAAAAGAAACATCCTCCTTTCAAAAGAAGTTTTTAGTGCCAACCATCTTTGGACTAAACAATATCTCAATTTGATGTAAATGTGTGGACTGCGTTTAACTATTAAAACAAAGAAGTTTCAAGGACATTTCATGAGCACTACTTAACAACTTATAAGCTTCTTTGACAAATTAAATGTCTAAGCTGTCACCTAGTTACCAAGTACGAGTAACATTCTAAGTTAAGAACCTGTAGATCAATGAAAATGCAGGTGAGCCTATCATTATATATAATGATATTAGCTAGGGGCCAATATCTGATAGTTATGTTTGAACTGAAATAATTTTATTTCAATATTTAATAGAATTCTAATCTTGAATCATGAACGTAATCAACAAACTAACTAGCACTACAAATTCTAGCCTAGTAATAGCTGGAATCTAAATCTTTCTAGAATAAACAAGATTAGTGACTCGCGGTCTCAAGGGAATCTGGATCAAAAATAAATATTTTACCTTCCCAAAATAAAAAACCAAAAGAGAAACAAAAGTAAATTATGCTATTTATTGGTATCCTTCCTGCTAACATTTTGGACAAACTACAGAGGACGAGACAGACCCACTTAGGATCCCAACAAAACATAACATCCGAATGGCCTTAAAATGGTTAGTCCAGGGGGTTCAGTCAGGTGATTCATTGGTCTTCCATTTCTCGGGCCATGGCTCAAGGGAGCGTGACAAAAACATGGATGAGATTGATGGGTACGACGAAACACTATGCCCTGTTGACTATGAGACTCAGGGGAAGATAATTGATGATGAAGTGAATGACACCATCGTTAGGCCAATACCCCGTGGTGCCAAACTTCATGCCATTATCGATGCCTGCTATAGTGGAACCGTACTTGATTTGCCTTTCCTGTGCAGGATGAATCGGTATGATACTTGTTTTATAGTAATGATTCTTGATTAGTTTATCATATTGAAAACAGAAGTACATTCTTGTGTTGGAGCAGGGAAGGAGTATACACATGGGAATTTCAAACATATACACCAAGTGTTTATAAAGGCACCAGTGGTGGGCTAGCGATCTCTTTTGGTGCTTGTGATGATCAGCAGACTGCTTCAGACACAACTGTGAGTTATATATACTTCATCAACAATATATCTATAGATTTAGATAGCTACACCCCGAAATATTCTGACTGTTTAAAATCAGAGATGAACAAACTTATTTTTTTTTTGATAAGATGAACATACTAATTTGGCAATAGGGTAGTACTGTTGGTTTTCCTAGCCAATGAGAAATTTTTATGCATCTTTCTAATTGCTATCAAGGATTGTGATTGCTTTCAAAGTGCACTCCATCTTGCAAACTCTCCATGCTGTTGCTTTCACTATTGATTTATATATATATATATATATATATATATATCTCTCTCTCTCTCTCTCTCTCTGATCCGCTGGCATTCATAAGAGATTGCAAGAATATTATAAACGAAGAATTGAGAAGTCTTGGCAAGTAGATTGATTTATTTTGAAACATGAGAAATGATGCCATGGAAGTCTAAAGAAAGCACACACGATACTCTATTGATGGAACATAAACTAAACTATTAGTACCTGGTAATAAATCTCGAATCCATAAGGGGTTTCCCTAAATCCACAAGGAGAAGAAAACTAGAATCCACCAGAGAAATAATTTGACAAAAGTCTGTGTTTATTGATAATAGTCTGATTTGCCTCTGACAGCTACAAAACATATAAATACTGAGGAAAAAAAACATCTAAAATCCTAGTTCGCACTAATTATGCAATTAGGTGACAAAATACCGAAATTTACCAAAATGGCAAAATTGAGTTAAATGCAGAATCATAAACTACTGACCTTAAGAGTTGTCCCAAAACAAATGAGACCTTATTCTGACTTTTAAAATAAAAGTTGTTAAGGAAAAACAAATATTACTATAAATAGCAAAAACATTGTTTTCGAAACCTTAATGAAGGAATTCGCCTAAATTTTGGCGACGTTCATGAATTTGGATCAGAACGCTGTTTCTCTTTAACCTGCCAAATTTCATGTAATTCCAACACTATTACCCTGATGGCCTCTACTGGCACCTCCTTTTGATCTTTCGTTATGACTTCCTATACCCTTGCTACTCCAGGGAGGTATGTGCTGTCTGTTCTACATCAGGAAGCATTTGTTGGGTATGCATGTGTTTGTGCAAGTCCCATGTAGAAAAAAAAACAAAGAATTTGACGAATTAATATAACATAGTTGGACTGTCACGAGCCTTGTAACTTAATTGGCACGTTTTCGTATTTCCAAATGAAGATGTGCAGGGTTCCATACCCCTCCGAATTATATATGATATAGGTAGTCAAGTGATCATATACACGCCTTTTAGAAAGCTTTTTATGCTACATGTGATTGCAATTACATGAAAGTCTATGAACAGCGTATTTCCTAATCTTAAATCCATGTAGAATGAAATTATGAAAAGTGAAAATGGTCAAGGTTGACAAACATAATTGAAAGCAAACACTTAGAGACAAAATATTCTTTATTAATTGGATGGATAATATTTGTTTAGTATCCAACTTCCAAGTGCAGGCTTTGGCAGGTAAGGCTTCAACAGGTGCCTTGACTTATTGCTTCATCCAAGCTGTGCAAAGTGAACCTGGATTAACTTATGGCCGCTTGCTTAATTCCATACGCCAACAAATTCGTGAGGCCAAAACTGGAATACGCCTCAATGGTCCAATTGCATCTCTCATTAATAAAGTATTAGGCGCAGACTTATCACAGGTACTATTAATTACTATCTTGGTAAATGTAGTTAGTTGATTCTCTCCCAAAAAAAAAAAATTAGCTAGTTAATTAATTCTTATATACAGTTTGTGTGTATGTCTGTATATATATATATATACTGACAGGATGTAAAATATAGTGATAGATTAAAAAAAAAATCCACAGAAATTTACAATTAGGGAAAGAGTTAGGATTTCCCCTTTGGAGGGGCCAAAGTATTAAGATAAAAATTTCACCATTTAAGAATAAGAATTAATCAAAGATTCAAAAATAAAGTACATAAAAAATAAGACTAATCTATATTTGGTGTTAACAACAAAGTATAAATAAAAGAGATAATAGAATGATTGTTTCTTAACACATTTTACTTTAATCATATATGAAAACATAACTTGATATTCTTTTAATTTCACAGTAGTTTCCTGAACTCCAAAATTAGAGACTACCTTAAATTCTCTTATAAAAACAAAATCATGTTATCATATTTTATTTGGGCAACTAATTCTATACAAAATAAAATAAAATAAAAAAAGCTTTGCAAGTAAAAAAAAAAAATGATCAATTGATGGCTATGACAATGACAATGTGAGAATAATATAATTTAAAAAAAAAATGAAAAAACTAAATAATTTGTAATAAAAATATCACTTCTCTAGTTTAACTCTATTGAAACTATTCAATAGTATTTTTTTATCATCAAAACTTTATTAAAAAAGATGGGTTTTTTAGCAAAATTTGTTCAGTTTTTTTAGCTATATCAACACCCAAACATAGTACATATATAGTTAGCCTAAAGTTTCATTATTTCTAACACGGAAATTAGTAAAATAAATGAAATAATATATTTTCCCGTCTCAATATTGAAGCATTTTTTGGTCAAGAAAATAAAATCATTAATAAGATTGTTATAGAAGTTTTTTTTTTTTTTTTTAATTAATTCCAGAGATAGAGAATGAAGAAACGGGGGCATCTCAAGGTATTACTAGCCCTAAGAATACTTCTTGAGATGGTTGGTATCTTGAATATGATAGTATCACATGTCTTCAATATATACGACAGTATGATATTTAAAAAAAAAATAGTTGGGAGAAAGGGAATTTCAATTTTAAATATCTCAATTAAAAACATTATAAGGTCTCAGTTAAGCTACAAAGCATTTAGCTCGCCAATATCACTTATGTCTATTTATGTATTAACCTTTTTGAAAAAAAAAAAAAAAAGGATAGGGGTGGATTTGTTGGTCATTTCCATTTCTTTTAGTAACTTTGCACTTACTAAATTCTTAAAAGGGGTTAGGTATCTTTTTGGAAAGGGAAAAAAATTCAAGGACTAGGAAGGCCATGGCCCTCCTAGCATAGGGATTTGAACCCAGGACCTCCATGCTTGAAACTATGACGGACACATTAACTATTAAAGTAAGTCAACATCTTGAGTCTTTATGCTATAAACTATTTATTTACTATATATAATTAAATAAATATTTTTTATTTTGTCACGGTTTAACCTTGGTTGAACACCGGTCTGATCTTGAAAACCTTAAACCTCTCATTCTTTTAAGTTTTTGAACAGATTAGATTTCAAAGCAATATTTTCTCTCCTTTTATCTATAGGGCAGTTCACAATTCCTCCTTAAATTATAAAATGAAAGCAATGTCCCCTCTTAACTATCTTAACTATCGAAAATGAGCAAATAGCCCTTACCATTAGTTCAGTTATGAATACGTAACATAATCTTTTAATTTTAAAAATTTTCACAGCCAAATTACTAAAATGCCCCTTAGAGGGGAATTTCTCTCTCTCTCTCTCTCTCTCTCTCTCTCCAAAAAGTAATGCAATAATTACTTTGTGATTGCAGGAGCCTCAATTGTCATCATCAGAGGAGTTCAACATTTACTCAAAGCAATTTCTATTATAACTTAGTTTACCATTAGCTATAGGTGAGCTGCTATTCAAAAGTAATGAATTTTATCATCTAATTACGCATTTGGTCCTCAAACTTTGTCTCATGTTTTAAAACAATTCTAATATTTTGAAATGTTTCATTTTAGTACATGTACTTTTAAGTTTGTGTCAAAAAAAAAAAAAAAAAAATCTATGATGTCACTCTTACTTTAATTTTGAGTTGAGATTGTTCAGAAAAATCTTAGGGATTTTTATAGTAGCAAATGAGGAAAGAGATTGGTTCTTTAAAAACTTTGTTTGCTTGTTGTATATTTGTTTGAAGATAGATAAAATCAAAGTAGAGTTAACAGCAGGACCTTTTTTAAATGAACTTATAAGGACTAAAATGAGATACTTCAAAGGATAAGGATCCTTTTGAAACATGGGAAAAATGTTAAGGGCTAAATGTGTAATTAAATCTAATTTTATTCATAAGATTGTCAATAACAACTTGGGATCACCTTCCATAGATTTTTTTTTTTTGTATATTGTGTTAAGATCGATATTTATTATCTTATTTTGTCATAGCCACATGTCAGCTCTTTATTCGTTCACTAATTCCCATTTGAAGGCCACATCAACACAATATAAGAAATTGGGCTAAAAACCATATCTTATGTCCAAGTCAAGAACTCTATTCAAATGGCATGGGCTTTTCTGCATGTTCCTCATAGCTAAAAGAATGGCTTATATTTTGCTACATCACAAATAGAACTCACGGCCCATATTTCATCACTTCTGTAATGGGCTCGTTGCGCACACTTTTTCTACTCCATAGATTAGGCTTATGACCCGTATGTTATGTACATCAAGAAATAAACTCATGTTTCGTTTTCTCTTTTATCATGGATTGGGCTCAAGTAATATATATAATCCTCAATGGATCAAGATTCATGGCTTGCATCATTTCTCTCAAATAATTATCCATATTTACTCAATGAAACGCCCATATAGTTGTAACTAGATTTTAATCATAAGTTTCAATGGCACCAAATCAATATAATGACTTATTATTGAAATTTTAACCGAACCTACTACACATTATCTCCATATTTCTTCTTCTTCTTTGTTTTTTTTTTTTGTTTTTTTTTGTTTTTTTTGAGAGAAAGGTAAGAACACATAATCTCATTCTCATTAATTACAACTAGAGGTGTACATGGAGTGGGTTGAGGAGTTTTTTCAACTCAACCCACGATAGTGGATTAAAAAAAATCCAACCTAACCCAACTCGTTACAAGAGTCCAAACCAACCCATTTGGATCTGGTTGGGTCGGATTGGACCCATGGGTTGGACTTTTTTTTTTTAAATCACTATTATTATTATTATTAAATTGAACAACATCACCACAAATAAAAACAAATTTATAACTAAATAGTTATTAGCATAACACCAAACAAACATAAACTATATAAGGAGAACTTAAGGTTTGGGTTTTATTTAGAAAGAGTGGCAAAAAAAAGTAAATAACACAATTGTATAATATTTTTTAAATTTTAAATATATTAAATATATGTGGATTGGGTTGAGTTAGGCGGATTTGTGAATCTTATGATCCAAACCCAATCTGACCCACTATTAAAAAAAAATTCATAAAACCGACCTAACCTGAGGGGTTGGGTTGGATCTAGTCAGTTTTGGCAGGTAGGCAGGTTCGCTGCACTCCCCTAATTATAACTCATTAACTCTCATTATGCAATGCACTAGTATAGGGATAATATAATTATTCAATGTTTTGGTAGCACAATAAATTCATTCTCCTCTCTTTCACTTGAATAGTAGAACCTACCATAAATTTAATTAGTAAAATACAATATTATATTAGCTCATGCAAAAATTTCTATCTATTTTAACAGAAGAACTTACTTTTTCTATTTTACGTACTCACTTTTTAAAAACCTCACATCAAATTATCTATTTTACACTACATTTCATTAAAAAAAAAAATCAATTTTTCTTGTTTTTTTAATTGATTCTCTTTTTTCACATACAACAATCATCATCCACTCTCTTCCTTTATTCTCGAGATACATATATAAAGAAAGAATAAAAAATAAAATGCAAAATGAGTAATACTGGTATAAATTTACGTGGTTACAATAGCAAAGATGTATTTTTACAAAACTTTGTATGACTTGATGTGAGTGAATTTTGAGTTTGGTTGGCTACAATATGGTTATTTTTCTATAATACGAGTACTGATATAAGTGATTTGAGTTTTAGGGGAAAAAAATTATGGGTCCATGTGAAAAAAATGATGGTTATTTTTCTATAATACGAGCACTAATACAAGTCATAACTTCTATTAAAACCGTAAACGAATCAAGCTATTTATGAACAGCTCAAGCTCGGCTTGAGAAAAAGTTTGTTTATGTTCGTTTATTTAGTAAACAAACTAGACTCATGCCCAACTTTAGGCTCGATTATTAAGCGAGTCAAACTCAAACATAATAATGTGTTCGTGAAGAAACTCGTGAACATGATGACTCAATTTAACTATTAATAATACTACATATTTATATGTGTCCAAGTAGCTCACAAACAAGCTCGAGCTTGCTCAATAGGCATATGAACCAAGTTTGAATATGTAATCTTGTTTAATAATGAGCTTGAGTTCGATTCGTGTTCGAAATAAGATGAAATAAACAAGCTTGAACTTTTTAAAACTTGACTCAACTTGGTTCATTTACCTCCCTAATTTCTATAAATAGTGTTATTCTAAAAAAATAAAAAGAGATGCTCAAGTAGACACCATTCATAATGTCAAAAAAATTAAAAATTAAAATAAAAAACAAAATACCTATAGCATTGTACAAGCATTTGACTTTTGTTATTCTCGATGCAATATTCTAAGTTCCGATTTTCCTTTCTGTAAAAAAAAATAATAATAAAAAAATAAATAAAAAAGGAAAAGGAAAAAATCACAATGATAACAGTACAAACTGTCAACCATTCAACACCTGGAGTAGGTAAAGATTAAAGAGTTGGAGAAATTAAAGAAATAAGAGTAAAGTAGAGAAATGAGTAAGAGAGCGAGAGATGCTGACAGAATGAGATGTACTAGATGGTGTTCGTCGGTGGGGCTGCGTCAATGTGTCACTCTCGTTGAGTGGGATAGACTTAGGCAGTGCGGTGCGGTGCGGCTCACATGGTGCCTTTCTACCAGAGTCTAGATTGTCCAGACTAGACTCTATTTTGATTTATTTGACAATGCGGCTCACGTGGTGCCTTCTTAGTTGGATGGGTGATACATGATTAATGAGTAAAAATTAATATTACGATTCAAACATGATCGTCATAAATAAAGGTCTTTCAAAATTAATAAATCCACCGAATTTCAAAGTAATGGATGAATGACTGATATTTATATTTTAATCTTATTTTTATTTTGGTCCTTTGAATAAAAAATGCGTTCTATTTTGGTCTTTACCGTCATTTCACGAATGGAAATATCCTACCTGGCAGACGAAGTGTACTGTTGGCAAACTAAATGCTGATGTAACTAATAAAATAAGAATAATGCTAAAGATACAAACTATTTTACAAAAATTTTTACAAACGGCTGATATGGTGAGTGATTATTGGTAAATGAAAAAATGATATTAATGATGGGCCTAAATGAAAACCAATAAGAGGTTGGTCACATCAATATTTTGTAAAAATGTTATAAAATAGATTGTGTCTGTAATAGTACTCATAAAATAATACTCCCTCCATCCCAATTTATTTGTTCTATTTGAAAAGTCAAATTTTTTAAATAATTATCATTTATTGTCTTGTCTGTCTTATAAAAATGTATAAGTTTACAAAACTACCTTTAAATAAATTTATCATCTTTTTTTTAAAAAGAGTTATTCTTAATGAGGCAACTAAAAAAGTGCACCAATTAGATTGATTTTTTAAATATTTGTTAGTTTTCTTTTCAAATAGTTTTGAAAATAAATTAGAGGTATAATATGAATATTAGTAAATTAATGACTTTTATTTTTAGAAATAAGACAATATTTTGGGACATCCCAAAATGAAATAGAGGACAAATAAACTGGGACGGAGGAAGTATTAAAAAATGCCATGTCGGTATAAAATAATTATTAAAAAAGACATATTAGCATCCATATCAACTTTTGATTTTTAAAAATTAATTTATCAATTTTAACAAAATAAAAAAATGAAAAAAACAAAATTAGAACCCAAAATACACAAGAATTCAGATGTAGTTTCATCTAAAATATGAATAAGAAAGAACACAAATCTAGAAAATTTAATCACAGGAACACAAACCCATAAAAAAATAAATTTACCGACAAGACAAACACAAATTACCAACAAAAACATCCAACCAAGCACCACCAAAACCAGCAAAAACTCCACTGAAAAAAAAAAAAAAAAAACAAACAAACAAACTCAGTCCTTAAGGGTGTGTTTGTTTGGAGATGAAATATGGTGAATGAAAAACTTTAGAGAAAAAATAGAAAAGAAAACTTTTTTGGTGAGTGTTTGGTTGGAGAAAAGGGAGGGAAAAAAATTAGTGAGATCCGGGTGTTTTTTTTGCTGAGCCCACCAAAATGGAGAGAAAACAAAGTGAGAGAAATTTAATAAGTAAATGAAGAATATGCTCATGTGCAAGTGCACATGGGCTTGTCCAATCCATTGCTTTTTTTTTTTTTTCATTTTTTTCTTTTTTGTCTCGTCTGGTCTATACGTTGCCCTTGCCCTTTTTTTTTTTTTTTATGATTTGGACGTTGCCTCTTCTTTTTTTTCTTTTTTCTTTTGATTTCTTGGGCAGCTTCGTCCAGTTGCTCTTTGATGGAGCGTGAACTCGTCAGTCAATATGGTCGGATGAAGCCAACCTGCAGCCTCCTGGAAGGGTCACCGGTGTTGTGCCTGCCACCACGTCTCCGATGCCAAAGTTAGTATGCAAAGAAATCTCAGAGAAAAGTAGAGAATGCCAGGAATAATGGTTCTTTTTTCAGGTGTTTATGTATGTACCTTGTTCTTGATAATGAGAGGGCTTTATATGCATACCTTCATGGCTTCTAGCCGTTGCAGTAGTTATGGAGATCTTAATGCTCCTCCTCGTAACGTCTGGTCTGGTTGTAATGTGTCTTTAATGTGCTACAACGGCTCATACAGTTGGCCCCATAACCGTTCTTAACTTAATTGTGCTGTAATGAATGTATTGTGTTTTCCTCGTCAGTGACGTGGGCATAAGATATGCTCGTCCAAGCATGCCTTCGTCTGTTTTGTCTAGCATCGTCACTGGAAGACGATGTCACTGGATTCGTCATTCCTATCAGTTGCCCCCGGATTCCATGGTCGTCGTGACATGTCATGTTGGCCGTGGAAGATGGATAGTCTCCTGGGCCCAAAAAATGCCTGTTGGGCTTCTGTGCCGCATTAACTGCGCAGTGATGGCTTTTTCTGCGAGGTTGCCACGTGTTGGGTGTGGATTGGTAGGGTCATTTTTGTGACCCTTGGGTTTCCCGCCGTTTTTCAGTTGCCTTAGTTTCTGGGTTAAAAACTTCTCCTCTTCGTACCTTTTCATCTCCCAAACAAAAAAACCTCTGCTGAGTGTCCCTTGGTGAGCTTTCTTCTGCCATTTTTCTTCAGACCGGTGCACCGTTCGCCGCTGCTTTAAGGTATGCTTTTCTTTTCCTTTTCTGCGTTTTCCCTTTTCTCTTCTGTTTTGCTGTGGTTTCTGATTCTTCTTTTTTCCTTTCTTACATATTCGGTTTTTCTTTTTGGGTTTTTTAGCAAGTGTTATCTTCCCTTGTGTTTTTTGCATTTCCATGGTCCGTAGCTCTAAAGTTAGGATAGATTGCCCCTCAATTTCCTTCCTATTTGCGCGATTAGGAGGGTCTTTGGGGAATTTCCCATATTTAGAAAATTTTGTTTTTGAGGGTAACTGTTTGGGCGTTGCATTGGCTGATCTATTGCCTTTGCTTCGTCAATCGGTTGATTGGTTCGAGGGTCTTGTGAGAGAGGGAGAAACGATGTCTGAAGTTAGGTCTAGCGACCTTGAGACTGGATTATCGTCAAACGGTGATCCAGCGGAGGGGGGTTCAGTCGTCTCTTCTCCTCGTGAGGTTAGGGCTTTTCACGCCCTCGGGGAGGCGTGTGGTTTGGACGCAGACAGTGTAGCTAGATTTAAGGATAGGTTTCAATTTCCAGCTAGGGTTCGTGTCCGTCTACCTAGTACCGAGGATAGGGCCTGCCATTTCTTTCCGGGTGAGGTGTGTTTTTATGAGTCAGCCTTTACCTGCGGGCTTAGATTCCCCGTCCATCCGTTCCTGATGGAACTTTTGGATCGTTTTGGCATTGCTCCTGGGCAGCTCATGCCCAATTCGTGGAGAATAGTGGTGAACTGTATGGAGATATGGTTGGCTGCTAATGGAGATATGATCAGGATAGACGAACTGACATATCTGTATCGTTTGAAAGAGTCCAAGGAGTATGGGTATTATGAGTTAGTTCCCTGGACGAGGGATACTAGGATCGTCAGGGGTTTGCCTTCGTCCTTCAGGTACTGGAAATCCAGGTTTTTCTTTGTGTCGGGGGACGATTTTGAGACTCAATCCAGCGCGGATTGGGGTGATGTACCAAGGTTGCATCGTCGGTGGGGAACCCCGGCTTTAGGTGCGTCAGTCTTTCTATTCGTCATTTTCAGTTTTTTTTTTTTTTTTTTTTTTTTTTTTTTTTTTTTTTTTTTCTTTTTCTGCTACATGATGTTGCTGACCCCTTTGCACCTTGCTGTGTGTAGTTAAGAGACGACCTAAGCTCAAGAGCAGGCATAAAGAGCGCGTTGAGACCGCCATTGGGTACGCCCAGACGATAGAGAGCTGGGACGACCTTGTTAACCCACATACTTTGGCCTTTTATCACCTCGGGCCAGATCCGTCCCCTTACGTTCTTCGTTCAATTGGAATTGAAGGCAAGAAAAGTAAGTACTAACCTCGTCAAGCTTTACTTCCTTTATGCATGTGGACTTTTTCCTAACCATTCCCTTCTTGCAGAAATGACAACCAAGTTCAAGAAGGACATGTATGCAAAGATGAGAGACAAGAAGGACGAGCCTTTATCCAGCATCGGGAAGAAAACAGTGCGTGTCAAGGGAATGACCACTTCTGCCAGTACCAATGTCCCCGTCAACGCCATAGTCCCCGTCACTGAACCGACAAGGACGGCATCTCCGGCTACCTCCATTGAAGAGATCCCTACTCCTGCCTCGAAGAAGCAGCGAACATCAGGGAAGGAGAAAACTGATCCACGGTCGTCCACAATATGGGATGACGAGAGATTGGCCGTGGACAGGGCTCACGAGATGTTGACGGCGAATGACTTTAAGGTCTTCTCTGGTGTGCCTTTCAATGACGTCGCCTCTCGTCACATTCAGAGACTCGTCCAGGTAGAGTGTTTTCTGTACTTAAAAAGATTTTTTTTTTTTTTTTTTTTTTTTTTAATCAATGTCCTCACATTCCTTTCCAGGTGCTGGGGGAAAGCATTCACATTACCTCTGAGCATCTTACACAAGAGGCAAGGGTGGCATCCTTAACCTCTAGGATGGAAGCTTTGGAGAAGGAGAACTCGGAGCTGAAGAAGAATCTTGTTGATTCTATGGACGCGGCCACCTCTTTAAAGGAGAAGGTCAAAGTTTTGAACAACGACCTGAGGGTTGAGCGTCAGCTGACTTCGGAGAAGGACGAGCAGCTTCTGAATGCTAAAGAAAGTCTGAAGACCATTGCTGCGAGGTCTGTAGAGGCCTTCCAGACTACGGACGAGTATCAGACCGTCCTTTTCAGCTGGTATTTCAAAGGCTTCGAGCTCCTTAGGAGATACCTCGCCAAGCATCCTTCCGGAGTGAACATGGATACTCTGGACTTAGAGGAAGTGGATCAAGAGATGGCCGCTGACGAGGCCGCTCCTCCTTCTGCTGTTCAAACTGAAGCTCCTGGAGAGGTTCCTGCTGGTGGTGATGCCCATGAGAATGCTCCTGATGACGATGCATCTACCCGAGCCTGATACTTAGAAAAATTTTCTTTCTTTCCTTCTTTTTGAGATGCCCTTCATTTTTTGGGCAGTTATGTAAATCTAATTTTTGAACAATTTTACCTTCTGTCTATTTTGGGAATAACAGGAAAGATTTTTGGCCCAGTGTTTATGGGCTTTCAGTTGTAAAAGAAAATGATGACTCAGCCTATTTCAGGCTTTTAATTTAATGTCACTTACCTGTTTTTTTTTTTTTTTTTTTTTTTTCTGAAGTAATTATCTTCGTCGTGATATTTTGTCATTTTTTTTTTATATATCTTCGTCACGATACCTTCGTCGATAACTTACATCCGTTAAAGCGGAGTTTTGTTACCTTGTTCAGAATATTTCTTTCGTCAGTAACTTACATCCGTCAAGGCGGAATTTTGTTACTTAGCCATTTTTGGCTTTTAGTGACTTATACCCGTTTTTAGGGATTTTAGTCATCGTCAGTAACTTACATCCGTCAAGACGGAATCTTGTTACTTTAGCCATTTTTGGCTTTTCGTGATTTGCACCCTTGTTAGGGATATTGACTTCGTCAGTAACTTACATCCATCAAGGCGGAATTTTGTTACTTAGCCATTTCTGGCTTTCAGTGACTTATACCCGTTTCTAGGGATTTTAGTCATCGTCAGTAACTTACATCCGTCAAGGCGGAATCTTGTTACTTTAACCATTTTTGGCTTTGCGTGGCTTACACCCTTATTAGGGATATTGCCTTCGTCAGTAACTTACATCCGTCAAGGCGGAATTTTGTTACTTAGCCATTTTTGGCTTTACGTGGCTTACACCCTTATTAGGGATATTGCCTTCGTCAGTTATCTTCGGTTGCATAGACCTGCTCACAGAATAATATCAGCTGAATGGATTCTTTATTGATTTTGATAACAAGTACATTTGATCGTTACGTCTATTGATGGTACTTCTTTAAGTGTTCAATGTTCCATGGCCTCGGGAGTCTTTGTCCGTCCAGAGTTTCAAGGTGGTAGCTTCCCTGTCTGGAGTAATGAACAACTCGGTACGGTCCTTCCCATGTGGGGCCAAGTTTCCCTTGAGTTGGGTTCTTGGTCGCCAGTGTTACTTCACGTAGGACGAGGTCGCCGATGTTGAGTCGTCGGAGCTTCACCCTTTTATTGTAATACTCTGTCATCTTCTTCTTGTAATTCGTCATTCTGTTGCAGGCTCTATCTCTGACTTCGTCCAGGCAATCCAGGTTGACTCGTAAACGATCGTCATTGTCTTCCTTGCTGAACATCTCCCGCCTAGTGCTGGTTACTCCGACTTCGACTGGGATCACTGCTTCAGTTCCGTAAGTAAGTCTAAACGGGGTCTCTCCCGTCGGGGTTCTTGCTGTTGTTCTGTATGCCCACAAGACGTTGGGTAGTTCGTCTGGCCAAGAACCCTTTGCATCATCCAGTTTCGTCTTTATGATTTTGAGTAGAGTCCGATTCGTCACTTCTGTCTGCCCATTTGCTTGAGGATGGCCTGGCGATGAGAAATGGTTCTTGATGCCTAGTCCAGAACAGAAGTCCTTGAAGCCTTGGCAGTCGAACTGTCGTCCGTTGTCTGATATGATCGTCCTTGGAATCCCGAACCTGCAGACTATGTTCCTCCATACGAAGCTCCGGATCTTTGCTTCAGTGATAGTTGCCAGTGGCTCTGCCTCAACCCATTTTGTGAAGTAATCTATAGCGACGAGTAAGAATTTTACCTGGCCTTTGCCCAAGGGGAATGGGCCGACGATGTCAATTCCCCACTGTGCGAATGGCCATGGGGACGCTATCGTCGTCAGTCTTTCGGCTGGTAGTCGTTGAACATTCCCGAATCGCTGACACTTGTCACACTTCTTGACGAACTCCATTGCGTCCACCTGCATAGTAGGCCAGAAATAACCTGTTCGCATAATTTTGCTTACCAAAGATCTAGGGCCTGCGTGATCTCCGCAGATCCCTTCGTGGACCTCTCTTAGGATGTACTCAGCGTCTTCTTCGTTCACACACCTTAAGTAGGCCATGGAGAAGCCCCTCTTGTACAGGGTGTCATTAAGAATTGTGAATCTGGCAGACCTCTTTTTGATCTTCTTGGCTTCATTTGTGTCTTGAGGGAGGTGCCCATCCCGAAGAAAGGATACAATGGGCGTCATCCAGCTACTTGTGTTCTGGACTGCGAAGGTTGGAACTTCTTCTATGCTGGGGCTTTTCTGTACTTCCATCATCAAATCTGCATTTGACCCCGTTCCTTCTGACGATGCTATCTTTGATACCTCGTCTGCTGCCATATTCTGGCTTCTGGGAATCTGGACGAACTCTACCTCTTCGAATTCTTGAGTCAAGTGCTTTGTCAACCTGAGGTACTTTTGCATTCTTTCTTCCTTTGCTTCGTATTCTCCCTTGATCTGCCCAATTACTAGTTTTGAGTCGTTCTGGACTAACAGAGTCTTGGCTCCAAGCACTTTCCCTAGCCTCAACCCCGTCAGAATCCCTTCGTACTCGGCTTCGTTGTTAGTCGCCGGGAATTTCAACTGAACTCCATACTTCAATACCTCTCCGTCAGGGGTGGTTATGACGACCCCTACTCCTCCCCGCTTTTAGGCCGACGAACCGTCGGTCTGTATTACCCAAGGTTTACCCTTACTGGCAGGGTTTTGTTCATCCGGAAGGGTGAACTCGGCGATGAAGTCTGCCAGAGCCTGTGCTTTAATCGCCGCCCTGGGATGGTATTCTATATCAAACTGGCTAAGTTCAATTGCCCATTGGACCATTCTCCCTGCTGCCTCGGGCTTGCTCATGGACTTCTTGATAGGTTGGTCCGTCATTACCCAGATTGGATTTGCCTGGAAATACTGCCTGAGCTTGCGTGAGGCAATTATCAACGCGAACGTGATTTTTTCGATTTTTGGGTACCTGGACTCAGCCCCCTGGAAGGCTTGGCTGATATAATAAACGGGGAGTTGTATTCGGTTTTCTTCTCGGATCAGGGCTGCGCTGACGGCTGTAGACGAAACAACTAGGTACAGATACAAGTTCTCACCTTCTTTTGACGGGCTTAGTAGAGGTGGATTGCTCAAGTAGCGTTTGAGCTCTTGAAAAGCTGCCTCGCATTCGTCAGTCCAGGCGAAGGCCTGCTTCAGGGTCTTGAAGAAGGGGAGGCATTTATCCGTTGCTCTAGAGACGAATCTGTTGAGGGCGGCGATCCGTCCTGTGAGCTTTTGGACCTCCTTGACGGTCTTGGGCGACGCCATGTTGATTATGGCCTGAACCTTCTCCGGATTTGCTTCTATTCCTCTCTGGGATACCATGAATCCCAGGAACTTTCCTGAGGCTACACCAAAAACACACTTACTCGGATTCAGCTTCATTTGGTATTGTTTGAGAGTGGCGAATGTTTCCCTGAGGTCGTCCAAATGGGTAAGTTCTTCCTTGCTCTTGACGAGCATGTCATCCACGTAGACCTCCATATTCCTACCTATCTGCCTGCTGAACATTCTGTTCACTAATCTCTGATAAGTAGCGCCTGCATTCTTTAGTCCGAAAGGCATTACCTTATAGCAATAGAGGCCTTGGCTGGTGATGAAGGCCGTTTTCTCCTCATCCTCGTCAGCCATTTTTATCTGGTTATATCCTGAGAAAGCATCCATGAACGTCAATAGCTTGTGCCCGGCTGTGGAGTCTACCAGCTGGTCTATTCTTGGAAGGGGGAAACTATCCTTCGGGCAAGCCCTGTTCAGGTCCGTGAAGTCCACGCACATCCTCCACTTCCCATTTGCTTTCTTTACCAGAACAGTGTTGGCCAGCCAGTCTGGATAGTACACTTTCCTGATGAAACCTGCAGTCAAGAGCTTCTTCACTTCGTCAGCGACTGCCTGATCTCTTTCTGGTGCGAAAACTCTTCGTCTCTGCTTGACGGGCTTTTTCTCTGGGTCTACATTTAACTTGTGTTGGATGATCTCCGGGGATATACCTGGCATGTCGTCATGGCTCCAGGCGAATACATCCAGGTTTTGCTTAAGAAACTGGACGAGCTTTGTTCTCATTTCGGGACTTAAGGTCGTCCCTATCCTGGTTGTTTTGGCTGTTTCTTCCTCGGTTAGTTGCACTGTTTCTAAAGCCTCTACTTTTTCTTCCTCCTTCTCTTCAATTACCCAGGTGTGGTTTTCCTTTGCGGCCAACACAGCCTGGTAGCATTCCCGAGCTAAGACTTGGTCTCCCTTAACTTCACCAACCCCGTTCTCCACGGGGAACTTCACCTTTAAGCAGTAGGTAGATGTGGACGCCTTCCACTTATTGAGGGCAGGTCTCCCAATGATGACGTTGTATGAGGAGGGGCAATCCACTACCAAGAAATCCAGCTGACGGGTCAGTTGCTTCGGGTATGTCCCCACTGTTACTGTCAGCGTGACTATGCCCTTGGGGTAGACCCTGTCACCACTGAAACTGACGAGGGGAGAATCGAAAGGACGTAGCCTTCTGGGGTCTAGCTTCAATTGTTGAAATGCAGGGAAGTAAATAATGTCAGTAGAACTTCCATTGTCCACAAGGACCCTTTTGGTGTTAAACCCTTCTATGGTAAGCATTATGAGCAGGGGGTCATTGTGAGGCTGCTTCACTCCCCTTGCGTCGTTTTCAATGAAAGTCATGTCTTGATCGGTTCGTCTCTGCTTCAACGGGGGAATCGTGTGGACGCTGTTCACCTGACGTTGATATGCTTTTTGAAGGGATCTGAACGAACCTCCGGTGACGGGTCCCCCTGTGATCGTCTGTATCTCCCCGACCACATTTTGAGGAGGTTGTGACTGACGGTCATTCCCTCTTGACAAAGCTTCAGGTTGGCCTTTGTTTCCTTCCCGAAATTTACTATACTCACCCTTCTTTACAAATTTTTGCAACTTCCCCTTTCGTATCAACTCCTCTACCTGCTCTTTGAGGTCCCGACAGTCCTCGGTGTAATGGCCATGATCTTTGTGGAACCGGCAGTACTTGTTCTTATCACGGACATTAGGAGACGAATGTAAGGGCCGTGGCCACTTCAGGTAATGCTCGTCCTTAATCTGCGTTAGAATTTTGTCAACAGGCATAACAAGAGGAGTAAATTTTACCATTCGAGAATTCTTATCATCTTTTCCTCTGGTTCCGTCACTGATTCGGCGATCTGGACGCTCGCGTTTTTGCCCTCTACGGTCGTCTTCCTTTCTACCCTTGTCCCCTGGCCTTTCAACGTCCCTGATGGCGGCCAGCGCGTCTTCCGCGTTCATGTACTTCTGTGCTTTGAGGAGCATTTCAGCCATTATTTTCGGGGGATTTTTTGCGAGTGACGAGACGAGCTCTCTGGTTCTCAACCCCGCCTTGAAGGTTGTTAGCTGTACCTTGTCATCAGCCTTGTCTACTTCCAGTGTCTCCCGAGTGAAACGTTTCACATACGACCTCAAAGTTTCCTTCTCTCCCTGCCTGATGGTGAGTAAGTGATCCGCGGTTCTCTTTGGTCGTTGTCCTCCAATGAAGTGTCGCAGGAAGGCATTGCTCAATTGGTCGAAGGTATCGATGGACGATGTTGGTAGCTTTGTAAACCATTCTCGTGCGGCTCCCTTGAAAGTGGTTGGGAAGGAACGACACAAGATCTCGTCTGGGGGCTGCTGGAGTCCCAGGGTCGTCTTAAATGTGTTAAGATGATCCTGGGGATCTTTTAACCCGTCGAACGGCTCAAGTTGGGGCAGCCGAAATTTTGACGGCACTGGACAGTCGAGGACGGCCACAGTGAATGACGAATCTGTTGCCCTGACCAGTCGGTCCACACTTCGTTCAGTTTTTTCTTTGATGGCGTTCCTAAGCTCGTCCATCTCTTTCCTCATCTCCTAGAGTAGATCCGAGTTCTGCTCGGTTGGAGTGGTAGGCCTTCGATGGTCGATTCTTCTATGGCTATCCCCTTCGTCATCCCGATTTCCCTTGGACCTATTTTCTTCCTGCTGAAGTCTCTGCTTCATTTCCTCATTTTGTTTGGACAATTCTTCGACGGTAGCTGCAAGGGCCTGAATTTGCTACGACAAGGCTGCGGATTCTTGATTGGACTCCATCTGAAATAAGTATTTGAGAGGAAACTACCTTTTCGCGATTAAATGCGAAAAAATGTCGTCCCCACAGACGGCGCCAAACTGATGGAGCGTGAACTCGTCAGTCAATGTGGTCGGATGAAGCCAACCTGCAGCCTCCTGGAAGGGTCACCGGTGTGGTGCCTGCCACCACGTCTCCGATGCCAAAGTTAGTATGCAAAGAAATCTCAGAGAAAAGTAGAGAATGCAAGGAATAATAGTTCTTTTTTAAGGTGTTTGTGTCTGTAGATTGTTCTTGATAATGAGAGGGCTTTATATGCATACCTTCATGGCTTCTAGCCGTTGGAGTAGTTATGGAGATCTTAATGCTCCTCCTCGTAACGTCTGGTCTGGTTGTAATGTGACTTTAATGTGCTACAACGGCTCATACAGTTGGCCACATAACCGTTCTTAACTTAATTGTGCTGTAATGAATGTACCGTGTTTTCCTCGTCAGTGACGTGGGCATAAGATATGCTCGTCCAAGCATGCCTTCGTCTATCTTGTCTAACATCGTCACTGAAAGACGAAGTCGCTGGATTCGTCATTCCTATCACTCTTCTTTTTTGTCTTTTCTTTTTCTCTTTTGCTTTCTTTTGTGATTTTTTTTTTTGTTTTTTTAAACATGATTTTTTTTTCTAGATATGATTTTTTATTTCCTAATAAATTTGGGTGATTGCTTTTTTTTTTGTCACTTTTTTTTGTTTTAATAGGGCTTTATTTTATAACAAGGGTATATGAGTAAATTTATACAAATACATTTTTTTCATCCCTTCACTTTTCCACTCCCAACCAAACAAAAAAGAGAGAAATTAAAATTTTTTCTATCATTTCACTTTTCTATCCTCCCACTTTTCCACTCCTCCAACCAAATGGACATTAAAATTTCTCTTCTCAAGTCTATACTCCTAACTAAACAAAGAAGAGAGAAATTAAAATGTTTTTTATCCTTTCACTTTTCTATCCTCCCAATCTTTCACTCCTCCAACCAAACGGACATTAAGATTTCTCCTCTCACGTCTCTACCCTCTCCATAAAAAAACGCTCAAATACTCATAAAAAATCTACAGAAAAGCCACCAAAAAGTACTTAGAAACGGCCCCAAAACCCACCGAAAAACCAGAAAAAAAAAATAATAAATAATTCCAAGACGAATCTCATGGACTGATGGACAGCAGTAATTATCTAGAACTTTCTCATGGGATTATTTTGGACGTTCTTGCCACATATATGTTCATTGAAAATATAGGACAAAACCATCACGTTCCACCATCATTGATTCCCATATATTGTCAAAAAGGTAGAATTGAGATTCAAAATTGTAGATGTATTTTTCTCATTTCGGCCGCTGGACAAGATTCATGCCTCAACCCACCCATGATTATACCCGAGCCCCTGAGGAGCAAATACTGTAACCAATCCCATACTACCTCCATTTTACTCTCATTTATTTAATAGATCTAGTCCACATGAAGTTTACTGTAACTTTGGGAAGAATCACAAGGTCCGATCTGCCGCCATAAGGTCTACAATGCCAATCTGCCATAGCTTTGACAGTTGTGAAAGCTCCAAATATGGGTTTGTAAAATCTTGGGAGAGAAAGAAGTGGAGGAGAAATAAGGATAGAGTAAAAGAAGGGGATGATGAACATTAGACATTAGTGAATATGAAAATTTGAGAGATGCTACAAAATTTTCATTGTTGATTTTATTTCAATTCAAATGAAAATTGAGAATTTTTTTTTAAAATTTGTTTTAATTAAAATGCTAATGTGGCATTTATTAAATGCCAAATAAATTTTTTAATATTATTTTATTGGCCACGTCAGCATTTAGTGTGCCAATAGTACATTCCATCTGCCATGTATAATATTTCTGTTAAGAAGATTACGGAAGGAACCAAAATGGAATGCATTTTTCATTTTAGGGATTAAAAGCAGTAAAATAAAAAAGTATGGACCAAAATAGAAATAGGATCAAAATATAGGGAACAAAAGTGCATTTACGCCTATTTATTTTCCTCAGTTTTTGCAATAAGTAATATACATTTGCACCAAAATTAAGAAATTAAATTGACACATGACATAAAATTAGACTCTAAGGCCTATCTTTCCGATATCACCACTGGTTCAGTTATTTTCAATAGTACTTAAGTCAAAACCCAACTATGCTCATTTCATAGCTTTTGTGGCTATGAGGAACCTCCGGATCTTGGCTATGGAAAAAGATATGTTATTGCTTGTGCCTTAGCCGTTGATTCCATTGGATCAATGGGATCCTAATTTTGATTTCCTAGGTATTCTAGATTACATTGGTTTGATTTGTGAAAGTTTTCATACTATTTCTTTTATATGTGTTCCATTTTGATGTAATAAAGTTGCTTTAGCTTTTGCTAGTGTTGCAAAAGAGAATGAGAAGATTGTTGTTTGGCTTGAAGAATGCCGCTCTTTTCTCTTCACATTGTACAACATGAATATGAATGAATTCAACAATTATTGTTCCTTAGTTTTTTTGAAAAAAATTATATATATATATATATATATTCACATATAAACATAAACAATTTTTTTTCTTTGAAGAATATAAAACAAATAAAAACCCATAAACATTAATTTAATATTTAATATTATAAATATAATCAAACTTATTTGAAATCTAAAATTAAGAAATAACACAAATCATAAATTAAGAAATAAAAGTAGAAAAAGAACAAAAGAACATACATGATTGTTTTCTCTTTGACTTTGAGATGTAGAGAGAGAGAGCAATGAAAGTGTAAGTATGTAATTGAAACTTGTTGGTAGGAAAGAAAAAATAAGTATGAAAAAGTTGACAATTCATAAATGAAAAAATGAAATCTCTGAACCAGTTATTGTAGGAGAAAACAAATGAGTACAAAAGTTGAATATTATGAATTGGCTTAATCCGCCTATCAATTTTTAATGCGGAATTTGTGAATTTAAGTATATGAATGAGTTTTTATTTTTCTTTTTGAAGTTAAAAAAAAATAATAGCTTAAACAAAATGCAACCCATGAACAAAACCTATTCAATTTGAATATTAAAAAAAAAAAAAAAGAAGACAAATTCATATATATATATATATATGCAACCCTTGAACCTCTCATTTTTCTGATTCCTTGAACAAACTAGGTTTCAAAACAATGTTTTCTCCCCTTCTATCTATGGGGCAGTTCACAATTCTCTCCTTAAACTATAAAATTAGAGTAATATCCCCTCTTAACTATTGAAAATGTGCAAATAACCCTTTACCATTAATTCAATTATGAACACATAACATAATATTTTAAATTTTCCACAACCAAATTACTAAAATGCCCCTAAGAGGGGAATCTCTCTCTCTCTCTCTCTCTCTCTCTCTCTCTCTCTCTCTCTCTCTCTCTCTCTCTCTCCATTCAAATGGTAATGCTATAATTACTTTGTGATTGTAGGAGCCTCAATTATCATCATCAGAGGAGTTCGACATCTACTCAAAGTAATTTCTACTATAACTTAGTTTACCATTAGCTATGGATGAGCTGCTATTAAAAAGTAATGAATTTTATCATTTAATTACGCATTTGGTCCTCAAAATTTGTCCCATGTTTTAAAATAGTCCTAATATTTTGAAATGTTTCATTTTAGTCCTCATACTTTAAGTGTGTGTCAAAAAATCTATAATGTTACTCTTACTTTAAATTTGAGTTGAGATTGTTCAAAGAAATCTTAGGGATTTTTATAGTAGCAAATGAGGAAAGAGATTGGTTATTTAAAAACTTTGTTTGCTTGTTGTATATCTATTTGAAGATAGATAAAATTAAAGTAGAGTTAACAGCATGAACTTTTTTTACATGAACTTATGAGTATAAGAACTAAAATGAGACGCTTCAAAGGATAAGGATCCTTTTGAAACATGGGAAAAATATTGAGAGCTAAATGCGTAATTAAATCTAATTTTATTCATAAGATTGTCAATAACAACTTGGGATCAACTTGTTTACTAAATCTTTTATTTAGTAAACAAGCTAGACTCTTGCCCAAATTTAGGCTTGATTATTAAACGAGTCAAACTCAAATATAATAATGTGTACGTGAAGAAACTCGTGAACGTGATGAGACGTACTAGATGGTTTTGATCTTAATGTCTAAAGAATGCCTTAATTCCCATTAGAATTAGGCCAACAATATGTATATACCTGATTTAAGGGTATTTTTTTTTCTTCCATCTAGCAATTTTAGTTTTATCAAATAAACTAAGATCTATTGATCCATCACTTGATAGTTTTGCCATGGTATTTTCTCTAAATTGTTCGAAAACTCTTCCAGGGAAAATTTTGAATTCTTACAATTTATAAATTTCTTCTTTCTTTACTTCTTGTTTCTTTTGCATCTCTTCCAAATGTTCTTCACTGAAAGTTATTAATTTAAAATTTTCTATCTTTTGTCATGGGATCGTTGTTAATTTGATCAATAGACTATGCACATTATTTGTTTATATAAGTAGAAGATATATACAGCCTACCAAAAGATAGTCCAATACTTTTTACATAGCTACAATTCAATTCTTACCAATTAAAAGTAAAAATTGACTATGCCAAAAATAATTATCTATTTCTAGTTAAAATAAATAATAATCATCTATTCAGAATATGAGTTCTTTTTTTCATTGGAGGACTAAGAGCTTCCGAGAAGCATTACACCAGCGAGTATAGGAGGCATGGAGGTTGGGCCAATCGGAGGAGGGGCAGTGTGTGAAATGGTGAAGCCACAAAGACAAAACCTGCTCTTGGTCCTCCTCTTGTTCCAACATCTCTATGCTCTCTTCCAACACTCTCTCCAGCTCAACTCTTTCACTCATGCTTAGAATTGGCACATCTGTGCCATTGCTTGCTCTACATAGCAATGGTAGCCATGATAAGAGCATCTTCTTCTTTGTTTGCCTTTGTTGTTCTTTCTTGCTTTCTTCAATTTCATAGAGTCCCAAATTTTTGGCTTGCTTGAACAAGAATGCTGCAATAATTAGATAGCTTAGTATTTCAAACCTTAAGGTATCTATTTCAAGAAGAGTGGGCGACAGACCTATGTCAACATCATTTTTTTTTTTTTTTTTTGAGGGGGATCTATGTCAACATCATGATAAATAAAAATTTGAATTACTATTTGTATAATTGACAACTCATCATTTTAGTTTGTGTAGTATTCCTAAACGTCAATTTGACCAAAAAAAATCAATTTGGACATCACAATTAGTCTCTTTATAACAACAACTTGAAATTGAAGGAACTCCTCCGCATGGTAAATATGTGATACATCTTACAATTAAACTATGGGCAAAACTTAGGTAGTATTGTTTCTTAAGTTCTTCTCTTAAAATTCAGTCATGTTATTTTTTTCTTATAAGATGAAAGTATATTTTAATTAAGTACAGTCACATCTCATGCCCAATCTTTGATTTTGGGTTTTTTTTTTTTCTTTTAAACGATATGATCCAAGTTTTAACAAAGTTGGCATTGTTTTCATATAATGTGTTGCATTGGTATTTGACTCAAATAATGAATGCATATGCTGGAAAAAGATTGAGAATGAAGGAACCTTAAAACCGTGTATACTGTATAATTGTAATTAGAAATTTAGAATGTCGTGCACCCCAAGTCTAGTGGAATTTTCAATTTTCTAATAATCTTCCTTGGTTGAAAGGTCAAATCAAGATGGCAATAGCAGCCGATCCCTATTAAAACTTGTAGTTAAAATAAATAAATCCCAAATTAGAACTAATCTTCACTTCCATGCCTGATGATGACAAAATGATTAAGGTCTGATTAAATAATCCTGATCGAGTAAAGGTACTACAATACATGAAGAGTTGAAGACAAAAACAATTCATAAACATGTCCGGAAAGCAGTTGAAGAAGGACCACCAAACTAATGACCAAACCAATCCTCAAGCATTACATTGGCTTTTTCCCAAGTGACACATAAATTTACGCACCAATAATACCCATACGAATAAGTCATCCAAGAAGCATATATTCTCTCGCAAGAGCCGTCAGAACGATACTAAATAATAATCTTGACTTGTATATCTCCCTCGCATATCTTCTGTATCTGTATATCTAATCAATTTTAAATTTATATGCTAGAATATTTTTACGTGATAGACCGTAATTGATTGTCAATTATTTTTACATGTATTTTTTTTTTTTTCTTACGTTAGTACAATTCCTTTTCTTTTTTGAGAATCGTGTCAGTATAGCTTAGCTAATTACTGTTTTTTTTTTTTTTTCTGAATAGCCTAGCTAATTACTGTTGGTACTCGCTTGGTACATTCAGCCATAATTAATTAATTTGAAAATTACACTGCATAGTTCTAAAGCTTTACTTTTATCCCCAAACATTAACATATTTGCTTTATATCCCTATCAGAGTAGGGTTGAAGCTCATTCCTGCATTCACTTTTGATTCGTTTGTCGGGATTTATTTTAAATTATATTCGTGTACTTTAATTTATATAGATCTATTTTAAATTATATTCATCTACTTTAATTTATACAGGACAAAAAAAATATATACTTAAGCATAGTTGTTGAGATGACAATGCATATTTGTGTTTTTAATTTAATTAAATATTTTAATGTAATATATTTATGCCTTAAGGGTCTGATTAGATATTACTTATTGTTAAAAATTAAAAATATTATAATAAAATAATTTTTAAATATATAAATAGTACCATATAATTCAATTTTAAAATTATTTTTATTGAAAAAATATTTGTAAGTTCATAAACAGTAAACTATTTGTAGATCCCATAAACAATAAACTTGCTAAAAAAAATACACTTATTAAAAAACGCGTAAAAAGCACTTTCCAAAATCATACTTAGGACAAACTTTTGTTTTTGCATTTTAAAACTTTGCTATTTTAGACATATTTGTGTTGGATTTATTTTAAGGACAATAAACCAATAAGGTAATAACAGTAAACTCAGATAATCTAATTCAGGCAAAGCAAAATCATATTCTATAAATTTTAGAAAGAGAATAAAAATAATATACCTGAAATCTTTACAAGGGAACCTTGTAGCCGAGGCTGAGCCCAAAGACCCAGCCAGGCCAAATTCGACGCCACCGCCCACTTGGAAACAGCTTCCTCCTCGCAGCCACAAGCCACCAACTTCTGAGCCAACCACAACAACTCAGCCGCCAGTTTCTCACCCGAACAAGGCTCCAACCGGTTCATCCCAACCGGACTCTTCTTAATAATCCCGAACCTCCGAACCACCTTCAAAACCCGGCTCAACCTATACTCGACCGGTCCAGAACCAGAGCCGCCATCCCCAGCTCGGTCCTCCTGACCCCCTTGCTCAACCACAGCGGCTTCAAGCTGAGTAAGAGTCCTTTCAAAAGCCAATGAAAGTACCTTACGGTTGACTTCACGTAAAGCCTCTGAACCTTCCCTATTATTCTCATCAAGAAGCTTCTCTGCTAAAGATCGAACAACTTCATACTTTCTAGAGCTAACTGGGATGTCATTAACTATGGACAGAAGCTGTGAAAGTGCTCGAGAAATACCCGAATCGCCGGTGGGCACGTAGTTATTGTCAGTCTTATTTGTAGTAGGGTTTTGGGGAATAGGGTTGAGGAGGGAAGGAAAGAAAGAAGGAAGAATGCGAAGAAGGAAAAGGAAGGCAGCGATTAAAGTGTAGCGAATGAGTTCGAGGAGTTTGTATTTTTCGGCTATGTTGACAACGGATTTATCGGCATAGATGAATAGAGTGGTCAACAGATTTCGGAGGAGAAGAGGAGCCATGGTGGTCAGAGAAGAACCTTCCATCATGCCCATATATGATTGTTTTTGGTCGATGTGAGTTTGTGTGAATCAGTGAAGATGTGCTTATGAATTTAAGGACTGAAGGAAGGAGTGATATTGGTTGTGGGGTTGTTCATAGATAGGTGGTGAGACGTGGTCTGGTTGTAAGGATCTGAGATTGAGATTCCTAATGCTATTTATTTGAAAGAGATGTGGGGTACAACTGTTTGGTGGCTGTGTGCCTGTGTTCTTATAGAAAGACAGTTGCGTGAAGACCACAATTAATTTTCCTTGTATTTATTTAGATTTTTAAATTTACTTTTTTTATTTGGGTAAAATACATAAACTTACTTGAGGTTTGGAATAATACTAAAAACATTCGAAATTTCTTTAAAATGTCCAATTTGGTCTTTTAAACATTAATGGCGTGTAAGGCCGTTTGTGCATTAGAGACATAAGAGAAGAAGAGATGGGAGAAAGGAGATCCACGAGGGTAAAATTTGGCCTGGCAAAGGAAAAGAAAATAGAAAGAGAGAGAGAGAATCAAGTGAGAAATAGAGGAAAACTAAAAGAAAAAAGAGACAGGGAGAAGGCCAAGTGTGTGGAGGTGTGGTGTTGACTGTGAGGATAAGAAGAAAGAGCAAAACTATTAGTCGGTGTGGTATAATTGGTAGGTGACTGTTGAGGCTTCACCGCCTTCACCACATCCCATGTTTGAGTTCCCATGGGGACTGTAATTGCATATTCTGGTAAGTCCCAAAAACCAATAGAGCCTGGAATGTGTGTGAGTACGGGGTCTCCGAGCTCCAGTTCGAGCTGGTGGTACCTATAAGCTTATCCAAATGTACTATAGGGCATGGGACAATGACTGCTACACGCGAGTTCCTTTTTTCTTTTCTTTTTTTCTCTCATAAAAAAAGAAGAAAGAACGGAGAAAAGATATTAAAAATAAATAAATAAATAAATTCTTTGGGTCTGAAACAAATGGTTTTACACGCAATTTGTCTTCAAGGACCAAATTGTTTTTTTTTTTTTTTTTTTTTTTTTTTTTTTTAAAAGGTTTGGATGTGCTTGACATTATCCTAAACCTCAAGGTAAGTTAGTGTAATTTACCCTTTTTTTTTAAGAGGGATAGATTCAATTTAATTTCTCTTTATTGTGAGATTACCAATTAGTTTTTGGTTTAGGTGAAATTGAACTTCAAATCTCTTATTCAAATACAGAAAACTTTACCAGTTAACCCAAAATTTTATTTTTATCTTTTAAAATAATTTTAAAAATTAGATATCTTCGTTAGAAATACCAAAATATGCTAACTAATTAAGCTACACAACTCTTGACTTATTTTTCCCTTTCAAATTTGTTATGGACAAAGAAATTTATTAATTGATGTCTCTCTTTATATGCCACACATGATACCATTGTCATTTAAGTTTTTTTCAAAAGTTACCAATTAAAATTAGATTCGTGAAGAATCAAAAATATTCTGGCCCATTAAATGTACTCCAGATCTGCCATATTTTTTTGAATAACAAAGATTAGCAACAAAATTAATTGTAGCCTAAGGCTACAACTTTACTCCATATTTTTTTTATTGGAGGGGAATTTTGACAATGGATTTATCGACATAGATGAACAGAGTGGTCAACAGGTTTCGAAGGAGAAGAGGAGCCATGGTGGTCGGAGAAGAACCTTCCATCATGCCCATATGATTGTTTTTGGGCGATGTGGGTTTGTGTGAACCCGTGAATCGATATGCTTATGAATTTAAGGGTTGAAGGAGTGATATTGGCTGTGGGGTTGTTGATAGATAGGTGATGAAATGTGGTGTGGTTGTAAGGAACTGAGATTGAGAAGTCCTAGTGCTATTTATTTGAAAGAGATGTGGGGTACGATTGTTTGGTGGCTGTGTGCCTGTGTTCTTATAGAAAGATAGTTGCCTGAATACCACAATTAATTTTCCTTTTATTTATTTAGATTTTAAAATTTACTCTCTTTTTTTGTGGTAAAATACAGTGTTGAAAAATTTATACCCCGGTTGATAAAATTAACAAATTTTAAACCCAAGTTGTTAATTAAATTTATTATGAATAAACCTTGTTAAAACAAACAAATATCAATATCATGTCAATATCATGCACATCGGAATAGTAAATAAAACAAGATATGATTACCTAGGAAAACTAATGAAACAAACTAGTTTCACAGTAAAAAAACCTGGGGGGAAACCTTCCCAAAAAGAAATTCACTATAGTAAATAGAAGTTTCAAATCTAGTACAAAACTTTTGTCCTTAGACTTTACAATTCCCGTAGATGAACTTACAGCAGAAACCTTCTACCGCTTCAGAACCCCTGAACTCTTTAATATATGAACGCCACCCTTTTACATGGATCCCAGTACGTGACTAACTCCAGCAACTTGAAGATGTTGTTGGCTGCAAAGTTCTTCACTTCATCAACAATGAAGATCAAGAAGTACTTGGTTACAAAACCCTTTGGCGTAAAAACGCATTAGCTTCTTTCAGAGAGAATAAGACACTAGGTCACTCAATGCATGTGTTCTCCATGTATAACGGCATTTAAAATAAGTTTTATATATGTCTAGGGTTGTGAGAAAAGAAACCCTACACATATATGTCAGCTAGGGTCAAGAATCAGATTTGGAAATTCTGATTTCGTAGATCTCGACAGATTCAACTTCTATCGAGCTTCTGTTGAGTTTCGTTCTTAAATCTCGATAGATGCTGTTTCTGTCGAGGTATTTGTCGTGTTTTAATGAACAGCTTTTCTTCACTTGTTTCTTGGTCTAATCTTCATGACTTTAATACTTAACTTGAACTCTTATTTTTTGAAGTACTAAACTCATCCTAGATCTATCCAATTACAAGTAAAGTGCATTTTGTCAAAGGATTAGCCAATTACATAAAATATGTCCTTAACATACAGTAACCTACCTGAAGTTTGGAATAATGCAAAAAACATCCAAAACTTCTTTAAAATGTCCAATTTGGTCCTTTAAATATTAAAGGCGTGTAAGGCCGTTTGTGCATTAAAGACATGAGAGAAGAAGAGATGGGAGAAAGAAGATCCGCGAGGGTAAGATTTGGCCAGGCAAAGGAACAGAAAATAGAAAGAGAAAGAGAAAATCAAGTGAGAAATAGAGGAAAAAGAAAAGAAACAAGAGATAGAGAGAAGGCCAAGTGTGTGGAGGTGTGGTGTTGATTGTGAGGATAAGATGAAAGAACAGAGAAAAGATATTAAAAAAAAAAATTTCTTTGGGTCTTAAACAAATGGTATTACACGCAATTTGTCTTCAAAGACCAAATTGATTATTTCTAAGAAGTTTTGGATGTGCTTGACATTACCCTAAACCTCAACGTAGGTTAGTGTAATTTACCCTTTTTTTAAGAGAGATAGATTCAATTTGATTTCTCTTTATTGTGAGATCACTAATTAGTTTTTGGTGTAGGTGATTGAACTTCAAATCAATGTTATGAATACTATTTCGAAACCTGTTTCATTTGTCTATTAGAATGAAATATTTCGGTACCGGCTTATTTCAGCGTACTGTTTTAGACCGTTTCGGATTATCACAAATAAATAAATATAAATATATAAAAAATGTAATATAATGAATTTAATATATTTGTTTTTTCTTTCTCAAAAAAAAAATATATATATATATTTGTTTTTTTTTAATTCTCAAATAAAGTAAGCATATGGTTATTAAAAACTCATTTGTTCAATTTTGTAAATAAAGTGAACATGTTGAGTAATTAAAAACTTGGAACATTCTTGAAATTTAACTTTTCCCATTTCCCGTATCTCAAACCTACCCATGTGAACCTCTCCATCTCTTTATCACCTACCCCATTTATTTCCTTTGTTTCATACACTTCTCAATGTTTTCATTCAAGAGTTTCAAAAGTCTGGAGCCTCACTGCTCACTAGTGCTCTGTCTCGGTCTCTCCTCTTTGTTCTATTTTTCTGTTTCTTCTTATTCTTTCTTTCTCTGCTGTGTTTGTTTCATTTTGTTCTTCATTATATTTTTTCATCTTGTGTTTTATCTTCTCCATTTTAAATAGAGATAGGGGGGCACCAAGGGTTAATCAGGGTGGTCACATGACCACCCTGAATTTTTTTTTTTTTTTTTTAATATACCTTAAAAATTTTGAGTTTTAAATTAATATGGGTCTTTTGACTATCCTAGAAAAAAACTTGACCACCCTAAAAAAAACTTGAACACCCTTGATAAAAATTGAGTCCATTAAAAATAAAATTCAACCTTTCCAAAATTTTGGTCCGTTGAATGTTGAACCAAAAAATTGTGAAAAATGTTATGTTCGAAAAATGTTATGTTCACAACATTTTCGTAACAAATCCTAAGTAGCAAATTGTTACGGTTGAACAGAAAATAATTTCAGTGGTAAGTTCAAATTAGAACCAGTAAAAACTTACGCCTAGGCTTTATTGTGAGAGTGTTGTAAAAATATTATGGACGTAGCACTTCTCAAAAATTGCCCAAACAAACAAATTAGCCTAAAACCCCAAATCAAACGTTTAATTGTGATTTTTTAAATTGTGTTTTCAAATGGAATATTTTAAAATTGATATTTTTTTATATATAAAAATGCACACTTTTCAAATAGCTAATATGTTAGTGCTTGCTTTAGTCTTTAGCCGAATTTGTTGGATTTACGTGATACAATTTTTCAAAAAGATAATGCATTTTATTCATATTATTACTTATTTAGGCAATATGTTGGTAATTGAATAGGAGATCAGTAGCTTAATAATTGTTTGGTTGTATACATTGAAAAAAATGTAGCAAATAACATTGATAGTGAAACTATCATATCACACAACAATTTCAAAATATAAAAACTTGTGAAATGAAATTTTAGCACTTAATGTATTTGCGTATGTTTTTATTTTGTAATGTTAATATATTCAAGTTTTATTTTTATTAAATTTTTTAATGACCACTCTGAAAAAAATTCTTGGAGTCGCCACTGAATAGAGACAAAGGCAGTGGATCATTTTTTTTTTTTTTTTCTAGAAAGGCAGTGGGTCGAATTGACACAGACATCAAATTTAGGGGGAAAAAGCCAAAAATTCATACCGCCGAATCTTTAATCTCGGCCGATATTGACCGAAACGCCTGGAATAGCTCGAAATGGGCCGAAATTCCACCTGAGGTGGAACAGGGGTGGTCGCTGTTCTAGTTTACTCATGGTACAAGATATTCCAGCCATTCCAGCCAAAACGGATTGATATTAATAACAATGCTAACAATGCTCCAAATCTCTTATTCAAATACAAGAAACTTTACTAGGTAACCCAAAATTTTAATTTTATCTTTTAACATAATTTTAATAAAATAAATATGATTCATATGTCATAAGTTGTAATAAATAAGTTTGAAAATCATCCTAGTTTTATTTATTTTTTTATTTTTGATAATTCAATAATTGGAATGAGGAAATTTAAATATTAGATATCTTCGTTAGAAATACCAAAAGGGTTTGGCTTACCTCCAGTACTTTTTTTACTAGAATCTCATTTTGTTTTAATGAGAGACCGCCACCTCACCTATTAACTAAATAAAATGTGGAGATTAAAACCCACTTCTACTTGTCACTGTATATTTAAAACAAAAGAACATGTCCATTTAAAAAAGTACTGGAGGTAAGCTAAATCCATACCAAAATATGCTAACTAGCTATGCTACACAACTCTTGGCTTATTTTTCCCATTCAAATTTGTTATGGACAAAGAAATTTATTAATTGATGTCTCTCTTTATATGCCATACATGATACCATTGTCAATTAAGTTTCTCAAAAGTTACCAATTAAAATTAGATTCGTGAAGAATAAAAAATATTCTAGCATATTAAATGTGCTCTAGATCTACCATATTTTTTTGAAATTGCTAGAGGAACTACTACTTTTATTACAATAACAGAGTTTGGCTTCAAAAGGTTGTCAATGGGCCGGGTCAGCCCGGCCCGACCCATTTTTACTTGGCTCATGGGCACAATGGGCTAAGCATAGTGGGCTATTAACTAGTTAACGGGCCGGGTCGGGCTAGGTCGAAAGAGAAAACCCCAGCTCATGACCCTGCCAATGGGCAATGCCCATTTTGTCTTTAGCAGGCTGGGCTATCGGGTTGGGCCTAATGGGTTACCCATGGGCTTGTGTTAACATATTATTATATTATTTTTATAAGGAAATAATCAATTTTTTATAAGGGAATAATCAATTTTTTCTTTTATTGGAAAGACTCAAAAAATTTAATACTTAATTACAAAATTTTTTTCAATCAAATCTATTTAATTCTTTGTTTGGTTTAAGGAAACCTATTTAAATTTTTTGGTTAAGGCTTTAAACGGTTTTTATTTTATTTTATTATCTTAAATAATAAAAAATGTCAAATGGTTAGTTCAAAGTTGCTAGACTACTAGAAAAATATATATTTAGTAAATTAAGTTTAGCACAATCACTTTAAGTATCTTAGTGGTTGGCACTTGGAGGAGTTCTCTTAAGAAATTCCTCTATAATGTCTCAAGATTAATTCTTTATACACCTATATATTTTTGTTATAAATTATGAGTTATTGGGTTGGGCAATGGGTTGGGCCAACAGGCTGGGCTAGCCCACCGAGTGCCCATGGGCATAAAAACTAGCTCACAGTCTGACCCATTGGGCTTAGAGGGCTACTCGTGGGCCTCAATAACAATGGTTCAGGCTGCCCATTAGCCCAGTGGGCTGTTGGGTTTTTGGGTTGGGCCATGGGCCATGGGCTATTTGGTGACCCTTAAGCTATCAATTTGAAGCCTTAAGCTCCAACCAGTAATATGAAGATGGCATTTGTACCTGTCATGTGCAATGCACATGATTCACTTAACCCAACTAACCAAGTGAGTCGTGTGCATTGCACATGACAAGGCACATGTTATCTTTGATCTTTCTATGCGTGGCTAGAGCCAAATATTTTACTTACTACAAACGCTTTACGAATTAAGATGGCAGCTTAGGTTTCTAATGAAATATAAGCTATTCATGAACAGAGCCACGTGCCCCCCAAATTTTAAAATATATATATATATATATATATATATGTAGGTACTAATTCTAGCAATTTGATTCAACAAAATTGCACATGGCCCCCCTTAAGGATATCATTGTCCCTCTTAAAAGCCATAAAAAATTTTATGAATCTAAAATTGAAAAATAAAATTAGAAATCCCAAAAAAAAGTAGCCCGGAAAAAAAAAAAAAAATCACCAATAGCAAAGTTAAAGAAAATTTAGCCCAATCAATCAATTTTAGAAAGCCCATCCTTAAAAAAACTTGAATCAAAACTAATCTATGAACTAAATTCTTTGATTATTTCATCAAATTCCAACTATGAATATTATCAAAAATAGTATAACCCACGATTGAGTCTAATTAAAATTGAGATAGCAAGATGATTGTTAGGAAATTTAGACTCCGGTTGATATAATTAACAAGTTTTAAACCCAAGTTGTTAATTAGATTTATTATGAATAAAACTTGTTAAAACAAACAAATATCAATATCATCTCAAAATCATGCAGCGGAAAAAATAAATAAGATAAGATATGATGACCCAGGAAAACCAATGAAACAAACTAGTTTAACAGTAAAAAACTTGGGGGGAAACCTTCCCGAAAAGCAATCAACTATAGTAAAGAGAAGTTTCAAATCTAGTACAAAACCTTTATCCCTAGACTCTACAATCCCTGTAGATAAACTCACAGCAGAAACCTTCTACCGCTTCAAAACCTCTGAACTCTTCAATACATGAACGCCACTCTTTGATGATGCACGAATCCCAGTACATGACTAACCAATTGCGTGGATCCCAGTACACAACTTAATCATCAACTAGAAGAAGATTGTTGGCTGCAAAGTTCTTCACTTCATCAACAATGAAGATCAAGAAGCACTTGGTTACAAAATCCTAAGGCGCAAAGACGCAGTAACTTTTTTTAGAGAGAATAAGGCATCGGTCACTTTTTGCATATGTTCTCCTTGTATTCTCTTATGTGACGGCCTCTAAAATAAGCATTTTATAGGTCTAGGGTTGTGAGAAAAGAAACCCTACACAAATACAAAAGCCTGGCCCAAAAATCAGATCTAAAAATTCTGATTTCCATAACCTCGATAAATACCTCGATAGATAGTATCTATCGAGCCTCATTAAACCTCGATAGATAGCTAGGTGTCGAGGAGGTGTCGAGAAGTTGTCGAAGGGACAGGAGCTTTCTCAATCGATCCAACAGCTGTCGAGAAGGTGTCGAGATTGCGATAAGAAAAAGCTTAAGAATCTCGATAGATAGCCAGCTGTCGGGAGGTGTCGAGCAGTTGTCGAGCTATCTATCCGCATGTGTCGAGCTATCTATCCAGCTTTATTGAACACCTTTTCTTCACTTGTTTCTTGGTCCAATCTTCATGACTTTAATACTAGACTTGAACAACATGTTTCTTGAATTATTAAACACATCTTAGATTTACCCAATTACAAGTAAAATGCGTTTTGTCAAAGGATTAGCCAATTAAATAAAATATGACCTTAACAATGATAGAGGTAGAGAGAGATGAGATAGGTAGAGGGGAAAGGGAGAGAGATCAAGTTGCATAGTTCTGACCATGGAGTTGGATTTCAAAAAGAGATGAGAGAGGTATAGAGTTTGGTTGGCTTAAGAAGAAGAAGATGAGAATGGGACATGGGACTATGGAAGAAAAGAGATGAAAGAGAAATGAAGTATATGTGTTTTAATTGTAATGTCAAAATGTGTGGGTCTCAGGCTTTTCAAAATATTTACCACAATGTCATTCAGCATTGTTACTAAAATTTTGAAAACTACTCCAAATGTGTTCTCAAAATACAGTGTTTAAATACCCTAAATTGAGATCTGTAACTCAAATGCTCTTGATCAAACGCACTTATTTTTAGGGTCCACAATTTTGCATGTTTAAACATTGAAAATTGTTGTTTGAACTCACATACAAATAGACCCTAAATTTTGTCATTTTTTTGTGTTTTGCTTTATGTTCCACCAATAATAACTAGCCATGTGTTTGGTTTTTTTTTTTTTTTTCATTCATTTTAAATTTCAGTTATTCTATAAAAAAAGTCAAATAGATATAAATAAATTATTATTGGTGAAATATAAAGTAGAATACAAAAAGTGAGACAAAAGATTTGTACTCTCTTTTTGTATTAAAACAGTATATTACTGTTTAATTAACAAAAATCAAATAGTAATCTACATTAATTGCTTTTGTGGAATTGCTACCAGAAAATAGGTGAGGAAGGAGGTGAATGTCAAGTTGTCAACCAAGCAGAAAGAGTTTTAAATTTTTGACAAACTCCTTGGGCTTTTCTAGGTTGACTGCATGGCCTGCGTTCTTGATAATGACCAACTGTGCATTTTCCCCCACATGCCTATTCCAAATATGTCAAAATCTACTTGGTTAGTTGGTTCAGAAAAAGTAATGGACATTAAAATTCAAATAATAAGCTGAAACTTTTGCATTACCTTCTTAATCTGTACCCCAATTCCAGAGGGAATATCTGATCTTGCTCTCCCCAAATTATTAGTGTGGGCTGGTTTGAGAGACAACCAAAAATTTTGAGACAATGTTAATAAAATGAAGCAATAAATTAATAAAAATAAGTGTTGTGATACTACGATTGAATAAGACACATTACCTTTCATATTCATAAAAATAAAAAATAAAAAATAAAAAAAGGCACATTACTTTTTCCTAAAAAAAAATAAATAAATAAAATAAGACACATTACTTCTGTATATGCAATTACGAGGCACCAGCCACTAGGTAGTTGCAGATATTCTCTTTTCATAAAAATAAAAATAAATAAATAGGTAGCTGCACATATTTTTAATGAGATAAAATTTATGTACAGTACTTTAGATGTTGCTTTTTAAATTTTTTTTCTCTTAAGATTCTGCCATGTGGCTACTTAACTTAAAAAATACACTTTCATCTATGAGAAAAATGCTATATGGCAAAATTTTAAAAGAGAAACCTAAATAACAACACATAAATATTGTACGTAAGTCTTACTATTCTCAATGAACAGAAAAAATTCAATTAGTTACATAGAATATAGGATAAAAGGTAAAAACACCCCTTGTGATTCGGGTTAAGGACAAAAACGTTCTTAAGAATTTCAATTTTTCCTTATGACTCTACGAGGTTTCTGTACCCATCAAATTACTCTTTGTCACCAACTTTTGTTAGAACATTAGGCCCTATTTGGATTAGAGGTGTTTTGAGTGATATCACTGGAAACTCATAACTCAGTGATGAAAAAACGTAGGACCCACACAATTTTTTTTGTTTGGTTTGATTTCCTAATCTTGTTTTCATCACTCAAACTCAAAAATTTTGAGTGAGAGTGATGAAAACCGAAAACACCAATTACCAAATTGGTGTTTTCAGTTTCTGAGTTACATAACTCAGTGGCATTGCTGTAAATATTCGAACTCTGTGGGACCCAGTGCTTCTGTGTTGTCCCGTCAGTTCAGAGTTGTTTGATATTACCGTTGCAAACAAACACAGCACCACCATAACAAACCCAGCGCCACCACAGCACTACCACAACAAACCCAGCGCCGATCCACACCACTGAAACACCAACCCAGTGCCGATCCACACCACTGAAACACCAACCCAGCACCGATCCACAACAAACTGATTCAAGCCACGCCGTGACCCATAACCCGATCTCCACCGTAACCCAACCCTAACCGATTTAAGCCACGCTATGACAACCCAACCCCAATCGATTCAAACCACGCCATCCATAACCCGATCTCCACCGTAACCCAGCCCCAAAAACCCAATCTCAAACCCGATCTCCATCGTGAAACCCAGCCAACATCCAAATGACCACCACTGAAACCCACCATCACTAATCCGAACCTAGCAACCACTGAAACAACCCACCACTTTAAACCCAATAACCACCGATTCAAACCAACCAAAAACAGCTGAGAAAGAAACAAAGAAGAGAGAAAAAAAATCAAATACAGATTAAAGAGGGAAGAGACAGAGAAAGCTGAGAAAGAAACAGAGAAGAGTGGAAAAAAAATCAAATATACAGTGAAGAGGGGAGAGACAGAGAAAGAGAGATAGACAAAAAAATTTGATAGAAAAGAGGGAGAGTCAGAGAAATGAAAGGTGAGAGGATGCGTGGGAGAAGTAAGGGAGGAAGATTTTTTTGTTAATAAGACATAGGTAGCAACAGTGTTGCACTAGGTAGTGTTAGTGGGTAGGGTCCACAGTTTTGGAGAAAAATTGTAGAGATATGTAACTGAGTTATGAGTCCAAACAGGTGTTTTGCAATTTTTGAGTGAAGGTGAGGTTTGAGCAATGAGTTATGAGTTTTGGGTTTGAGTTATGAATTTTGAAAACTGAGTTATGAAAACTGAGACACCTTTAAACCAAACGGGCCCTTAGTATTTGGCTTATAAACAATATCTCATTTTACCATCTTAAAAATACTTTATTTATTATACCATTTTATTTTACAATACACCCAATATCCTAACTTATATTTTACCATACAATATATTAAAATAATATATCTACGTAATAAAATAACAAAACCCAATCCACCTCTACTGCCGTTGCAACCACCTGCTACCACCACTACCAATGAGAAATACAAACCCAAACTGATTTTTATCTCCAGTACCCAAACTGTTTTTTATCAGTTGAAACCCCAAAGTCATCTTCAAGCACATATAAAAGCTTCCTCAAAGCACACCCATCCACAATGTCGTTTTCTTGAAGCTCCTTCAACAACCTCATGACCTTTTTTACAATGAAATTTTCAGCATCATGAACCCACACAACCTTTCCTTGTCTGCAGATCTGAACATAACCCATGGATCAAAAAAACCAAGAAACCTCGGCCACCGAAACCCATGACCACGCCACCACCATCACCACGGCAACCCCCCACCTCCACCACCATGAACCCACAAAAAAATCCATCCCACAATCAAATCAAACACATATCAAAATCCGAATCCAAGGAAACAAACAGAGCATAAAGCTAAGAAAGAGAAACAAAATTTACTTTGAGAGATTAAAAATTTCAAAGACCTTCTTGAGCTCGATTTCGAGCTCCATCAACTTAGTAGCCTCACTAGCTCTAATCACGACAACTAAGGCACAAATAGCAGCGACGACCTCCGCGAGATCTGGGCTTGGGCTTGGGTGTCGCTGGGCAAGATGGTGGCCAATGACGGCCTGGGCAAGCCAGTCCCAAAGAGATGTGGGAGACGGAGAGACAACTGCTAAAGAGAGAGAGAGATGTGGGAGATGGATGTATAAATTTTTACAATTAGAGTATCCACATTGGTGAAGCTATTTTTTTAACTATTTGGCACCACCAAAAGCTACTTTATCTATTTTACCTTCTTATTTTACAAAACTTCCAACATCAGTGGTTTTATTTTAGCTTTCAACACAATAAAATAATATAAACTACACAGTAAAATAATATATATCTACTACAATAAACAATTCGTTTATTTATTATTTTTTTATTATCTATTCTTCTATATCTCTTTTTTACTCTCTCTTCAATCCACAATCAATCCTCACATCAAATCGGAAAACACTGCCCACAATAGCCACATCGGAAAACACTACCCACAACAGCCACAAAGTATTGGATACATATGATTACTCAGCCACAATAGCAACAAACACTGCCCACAACTACTAAGGGTCTGTTTGGATACCGTTTATTGCTGAAAACTGAAAACATTGTAGCAAAATAATTTTTAAATGTGTGAATAGTGCCGTGAGACCCAGTTTTAAAGAAAAATTTGCTGAAGTCCGTACTTGCGGGTTCCATAAACAGTGCATGAGACCCACAGAAAAAACGCAGTGTCAACTTTCCTTTTTAATGCAATCCAAGAACAGAGAAAGCATAATAAGTGGGCTTGACAAACAAAATCCATTATGAACACAAACCATTCCCAACCAATACTTCACTTAAATGCCATAACCGCATGCATAAAATAACAAAGACACAAGAACCCACAGCTCTTGAAGTAACCTTGTAAACAAAATACCCCCAAAAATTTCATCAATTGTGCCAAAATGCCAACAGATCGAAAAACACAAGCCCACTGCCACAAACACAAACACAAGCCCACTGCCCACAAGGCCACAATAGATCAAAAAACACAAACACAAACCCACATCAACGCTGGGCATGAGATACTAGAGAGAGGGTGAAGCTCAGAGGTTCGACCTTTGAGGTAGAAATCTTGAGAGAGAAAATGTGAGATAGAGACCCACGTCGGTGCTGGGCATGAGATAGCAGAGAAAGAGAGGAGTGGAGTCGTGGAGAACACAGAGAGTGGTCGGTGCTGGGCTAAGGCTTCGGTCGGCGCTGGGCAATGGGCAGAAACAAAGTGTGAGGACTGAGTAGAGAGGAGCAATGGGCAAAAATGGAAAAGAGGAGAGAAAAAAAGAAAAGAAAAAAACTAATATTAAAATATTTTGAATTAGTGTGAACGCAACATAAAATATATATATATATATATATATTTTTTTTTTTTTACCTTTGAGCTACCATGCACAACTATCTTTGGCTATGCACTGTAGCTGAGAAGCCAAAATTTTTGGCTTTAGCTCCACCAATGCAGCCTTATTTTTGTAGTTGGTGGTGCTAAAAATAGCAATATAACTTTTTAGCACCATCAATGTGGGTGCTCTTAAAAGTCCATAAAAAGCATGTTTTTTGTGCTTTGATGCTAAAATTTAGCATATTTTCACATTTACAAGGCCAAGTACAGGAGAAATTATAGAATCCTCTGGTGGACTACGTCGCTTGTCCACCATTCCACTAAAAAACTTTCACTTATTTAAAATTGCTAAGTCAGTAATTAATTTCTGTTTAAAAAATTTTTTTAACTAACAATTTTAAACAAGTGACAATTTTTTAGTGGAATGGTGGATCACATCACTTGTCCACAACGTGGATCTTATAATTTCTCCAGGTACAGGTGCTCTTAGCCTCGCCAACAAAAAAAGACATCACTTCACCTCGGGTCCGGCTCCCCTCCTGTTTCAAACTCTTATGTTTTCTCCTATTTTAATATAAATGAAGGACACTTGGCAGACCAACAATCCAAAGGCTAAAAAAAACCCAGGTCATTCTCTCTCAATTTTGGGTCTGTTTAGATTGAACTTATTGTTACTGAAACTGAAAACTGAAAACACTGTAGCAAAATAATTTTTAAATGTGTGAATAGTATCGTGAGACCCATTTTTAATATTTTTTATTGTATAAACAGTGCATGAACGGTGCATAAACAGTACACGCACTGTTTATGCACAGATTTTTTGTCTCCCAAAGTCAAACAATGCAAGCAAAAAAAAAAAAAAAAAAAAAAAAAAAAAAAAAAGGAAAACGCGTTTGCTGATCGAAACGCAAACGCGGAATCCAAACCCCACCTTTGTCTTCCTTTCTCTCTCAATTACTGAGAAGTTTTCACGACCCAAGCAAACGCACTAGGCACTATCATACATACACCCAACACTATTGGCAAAGGACGGCAAGGAGTTGTCAAAAATAATGCTGGAGACGCCATCTGAGACGCGTGGCCAGCACATCAAGGTCGCTGCTGCTGCTGCAAGCTCAACAAATTTTTCTTTGATTTTATATTCCTAATTTCCAACGTCTATGTCTCTCCCTCTTACTACTGATTTCATCACTGCTGCATGATTACTCTTCTCTCTTTTTGTTTCTATCACTTCATTTTGTGATATATTTGATGGATGGGTGATTGATTATGGGTACTGGTATGAGGCTTAAATTTCTTTGATTTTACTGTCATGGGTTTTGCAAGGTTATTCTTAGGGTTTCTTTTTGAGGGAGATAGAGAGACAAATTTTGAGAGTGTTCTTGCTTTACCTCTTATGGGTTCTTTGAATTTGTCCAAAAAATTTTGTTTCAATTTGGGTGATGCTTTCTTCTCTAGCAAGATTTGGTCTTAGCTCTAATACCCTGCTGACAGTGATGATATTGGAGAGAGATTGGAGCAAGGAAAGGGAAAGAAAGACAAATTATAAAGAAGCAAAAATTGTATTTCACGTGTTGGGTGTATGAGTATGACAGTGGGTTTGCTTGGTCTGTAATTGAGAGAGAGAATGACGTGGGTCTTTTTTAGCCTTTAGATTGTTGGTCTGCCAGGTGTTTTTCATCTATATTAAAACTGGAGAAAACATGAGAGTTTGAAACGGGAGGGGAGCTGGACCCACTTGACCTCTCCTGATCCCAATAAAAACTCTCACTCAACTCATTAACGTCAAACACAAGGCTAAAGGGTTACTTCACCATATTTCAGAGGAAACACACAAAGGCTTTGATCTACTAACGTGAGGAGAGAGTTTTCATTGCCATTGCAATGGGGGTTTCATTGCTAAGGGTGGATAAGGAAGAATTGAAATCTTAGGGGATATTTTTGCCATTGAGCTAAACAACCATCGAGTGTATTTTTGCATTTTAATTACCGTAGAAAATATATACATATATATTAAAGTTATCATCCTTAGAATTAAATATTTTGTTATAGTAATTCTATTATGCCATGAGGCTTATCGAGTAGAAATCCTCCCACTATTTAACAATTGAATTATTATTATTATTCCAAGCCTTTTTTTTTCCAACTCATTAAGAACAATTCTCATATAAGCATCTAATGTAGCACGGTGGCAGCATAGAAGCAAATTTAAAATAAAAATAAAAAGAAGAAGAAGAAGAAGAAGATCCAAGACGTCTATTATCATTTATGACTAATAATAATAATAATAATAAGTGGTTTTTGCAGCAATGTAAATAGAATCGGTAAGGAAAACCATTTAATAAAAGAATTTGTAATTTTGTAGTTATTATCCCACACGATGATGGTAATGGCATTGAGCCTATATATTAAGTTTGAGATTCCACAAGTTTACCACTTATATCAATAAAGTTTCTCTCAGGGTTTAATTTTTTTTTTTTTCTTTTAATGTTTATTGACATTAAACACGCTAGCTTTTCATTAAGTATGAATAAGACTCAACAAGAATGATGATAACCTGTTTGATCACGGCAAGGTCGGAAAGTGAACGATCTTTGAGTACTGTCTGAATCAATTCTCTCCTTTCTTCAACAAAGCCTTTACACATCACCTGTCCAATTTGAAAATAATAATAACTCAGCTTTCTTAAAACATGGCAGGTCATTGATTTTTTTTTTTTTTTTTTTTGAGAAAGAACTTGAGTACTTTTATTAATGTAAATGAGGTACATCCTAATGTAAAACTGAAATAATATGAAAAGGTACATCTTCCATCCATACTTGAAAATCTGGTATGCTTATAGCATGTCTCGCCAGATTGTGAGTTACACCATTGCCGTTTCTCTTTACATGAGAATACAATACTCTTTGAAAAAGACTTGAGTAAATTGATTTTTGGTTCCATGGATAGGGATACCTCCTATTCCTCAATGAAAATATCTAGGTTCAATTCTTCCGCCTCCAATTTATTTAATGTAACAAAAATAGATGAGAGACATAAATGGTTTAACAGGTATCTTTAAGAAAATTGTTAATAAGGTATATTAGAAAAGTTTTGACATTATTTTCAAGAAAAATATAAAATATTGTCAAAAAAAATTAATTACTATCTCATTTTCTCGTAAAATGTATTTAAAAACAGTTCTTAAACTAACGCCCCTTCAAATATTCTTTTAACATTTTTCTTGAATTAAGGCATTTGCATCAAAATGAGTAGTTGGTTATAATTATTAAATTCTTTTCTTCTTTTTTTCCTAGCTGAGTATAGGTTGAGGGAATCCAAACCTCAAATGGGGGCCGGAATGTCATCAGGAACTAGGCCAGACCCCAATCGGAAATTCAGACTTACTTTCAAAAGCATTTAAATTTAAACAAATTAGATGTCACATTTTCAAGCCATTTTTGCTCAGTAATGCAATTTGAAAATTTATTTGGTCAAATAGATTTGTTTCAAACATATATCGAAAAATACAAAATAGCTTCTTTTTGGAACTTGACTCTTTCAACATTTGACATGAAACTCACCTCTTTAACAGCCAAGTTCGACTTGAAACTAGTAAAAAGAGGCTAATCTTTTAATAAAAGTTTTGAAACAACTCTATTTAACCAAACCATTTTTTTTTATTATATAGAAAAAATAAAACATTTTTATAGTTGTATAAATTTTAACGTGATTTTGTCTTACAATATTAAGAATGGTAAAAACTTAACTTTTTACTAAAAAATCTACTGTAAATTAAACATTTATATTGTTTTTATAATATCCTTATAAATTTATTCTCATTTATAATTTTTATTTTAAAAAATATTTGAACCTCTCAAGTGTTTGAATTAAAAAGGTTTAACTTTTTTTCTTTAGAGAGAGGGAGATCATAATTTTTAAAATTTTTATTATTTTTGTAAAGGGGTTAAAAAAAATTTACAAAATTTTTCCTCCCATCCCCCGACACACCCATAATTCCATTTGTCTTTGACCTATACAAAAATAAAATAAAAAATCCTACCAATGTGGTTTCTATGCTTTCAGGGACACCAGAAACGATGTCAACATACAAGTTCATCTTATTTCATTTCTATTAATTCTCCCCAATTTGGAAGTAAAATTTTCCTTTCCCGAGACAATGTCCTGCTACAATATTAATCCATTTAAATTTTGGTCCATGATTGTCGTTTTATTGATTTTGACATTTGGATCTTTATGAATGGAGAAGAATACTTTCTTCTACTAGAGAGTAATCACTAGGGGATGGGTTAAAAATCAGGGGAACGACAAAGCAAAGTGTAATGCCTACATTACTCAATTGCTTTATCAAGCTAGAGAAGAATGATTTCATTATTTCCATTCTCAATACGTGTTTGATAAGTTTATTTTAAGCCTTATTATTTAATACATAAAAACTTGATATCTATATTTAGAGTCCCCAATAAAGCTTAATTTGATGACGATATTGGCAAAGCTTAACTAGTATATTATGCTAAAACACCTATTTGAAACGATCTAATAGCTCAACCCAATTAACCAACCCTCAAAATTTTCCATAAACCTATCCAAAATTCCATTACCTAAACAAGCAGAGACAATATGCATAACATAAAGTGAAAGAGAAACGTGAAGAGAGTCTTACATTAATGAAATCTGAGAGGAACCAAGAGGGCATAACCCTAGCTTGTTTGACAAACGAAAGGCTTATCAATTGCCTTAGCTTCTCGGGCTTTTGTGGTAATAAAATGCTTGCAGCCTCATCCAAATCCGAAACCTTAAACAAACCATCCTCCATATCCTTCTCCTCTAAGCACACACCAGCACAACACAACACCACCCTCTCCACAGCCTCTGGAAACTGCGCTGCCATGCTATACCCCACAAAGCCGCCATAGCTTATCCCAACCAAGCTCATTCTCGGCACGCCATGCGCCTCCATTAGCTTCATCACGCAACTTGCTTGGAAAGACTCGGTACGCTCAGGCCTAGAAGTGAATGAGCGGCCAAAGAAAAGAAGATCTGGGACATAGACGTTGAACCGTGTTGTAAAGTGGCGGAGATGCTCCCCATATTGCCACATTGCATTGGCACCGAAGCCATGGATGAGAAGCAACGTGGGCTTGGAATGTTTGTGGATTTTGGGGACCCAACAATGCATGACTGTGCCATCCCCCAGATTTGTAGTGACAGAAGAGAGGCCTGCATTGGTGAAGGAATAGCGGTAGAACCAATCCCTTGAAGCTGTAAAACTAAACCATTTGGACAGCTTAATAGGAGACATATATATTGAAAGATTCAAATCCTGGGAATGATTCAAATATGGATTAAAGATTGAGAATTGTTTCTCAATCTGAGGAAAAGGACTTGGGAGTTTGTTTTAGTTTCAGTATCAGAACTAGGAATTAGCAAATGATGACAATTTGGATGTGTGGGAAAGAGAAACAAAAGGTTGATTGGGAAAGTTATTTTTAGTAATTTTAGTTAATGTTGAGATGGCATATCGGACTAGGATTTCGGAATACATACGACCATAATAAGGTAGGAAAATTAAGGAGACACGAATTTGGCTCAACTGGATTTGGTGATAAATTCACGTGTCCATATTTAAAATGATATGAAGTTTAGACCTCTATGTCTAGGAGTAGAGCCAGGAATTTTTGTTTGGAAGGCCAAGTTATGACGCTGATATATTTATCAAGACAACTTCCACACACACGCACACACATATATATATATATATATATGTATACACATGCACGCGCTTTTTTATTATATATACACACCACTTTTTTATTTGATAAGTTATATATATATACACACACCCAACAAAAAAGAGAAAAAAAAAAAAAGCTTATTATTTTCAATCAAAATTATTTTTGACGGCTTTATTTCATAAAATAAAATTCATTTTTTCCATTTTCATAGTCAAATTCTTAAAAAGTTTCATTTTAAATACAAATTATCAAATTTTATGCTAAAGTAAGTAAAAAATCTTTCAATTGAACTAATGAAATTTTCAAAAACATGAATGATCCAAAACTTGGAGGAATAAGTTATGCTCCAAACATATTTAAAGCTACCTTGCTTTAATCCATTATATAGCAACTAAAGACACATTTCATGTGTAGTTTTAGTGACAATTTTTTTAATAAGTCAATGATTTGTTAATCGTCACATAATGGGTTGAAAAAAATAGATTCAAACATGTTTGATACAAAACTTTATCAAATATTTAACAAATATAAGAGCTTTACAATAAAAAAAATAGAATTGCGAAAAATAAAGTTATATCTCTATAATTATTAAACCAATTATTTTTTTTAAGAGCATTATTGGACTAATTCAAATATTTGGGGGGAGACTCTTATTTTTATTGACTAAATTTTGAAAACATTAAAATAATTGTATATATATTTTCAAAATTTTGCCCTTATACATACCTTCACCCCTGTCTATGTCAATTTCTTTAATTAGCTGCCCATCATATGTCACATGTCACTAATGATTATGATTTATCATTAGATGGTGAAGATCTTCATGCATTGATTACCCCGTTATGGGCCCACCTATCGTGAACAGTAATTAGTCTCTAATTGAAAGTTTTGAGAAAACACTGTGACAAACCAAAAAAAAAAAATCTTCATGCATTTGACATTTTCATGCATGAACAAATCTTCATGGTGAAGATCTTATGAATAGATTCTACAAATTTCATGCATTTGACATTTTAACATTTAAAGCATATCATCATATCATTTTATAAAACAAATGGATCTAAATGCAAAGAACATAATTTTTTTTATGAAAATTAAGATTTTCCAAATCTCATGCATTGACATTTCGACGTTTAAAGCATGTCATCGTATCATTATTTTACAAAACACATGGGAACCTTAAGGTATAGGTTAGTTTTATTTTAGTGCTTAATGCCAAGAAATAAAATTACGTATCATTTTAAGGCTACATTTTTGTACTTAGGAGTTGGGTAAACAAATAAATGTGGGATAAAGTTTTAGATTAGTTTTTAAATAAATCTTAACTAACTTATCCTTCAAAAAAAATTTAAAATAAGGAAAAAAAATATTGGTTTCTTTGGAAATTTGATGGCGTATATCTTGAAAAACCATCTATTTATATTATAACTTGATGTTGAATAAAGCCATAGGGAGAAAATATTATACATAAGTGGATCCAATTCATGTGGTCCTCTACGGCATTGGTGTTTCAGTGAAATCTCCCCTTGGTTGGTCGGTTTCCCCCAAGAAAACTAATTACTTTGTCTCTCCCTTTTTTTTTTTTCTCTTTTTTTTTTTCTTTTTTTATGAAATCTAATTACTTCTCTACTATGTTGTGGTGATTTCTGGGGTTACCCAGCGAAACAGTCCGGGACGACCAATACTAGGCTTCAAATATAGTCAGAATCTTGAACTCTTTGAGAAAAATAACTTGAATAACTGAAACAAACAAACAAAAACCAAGGGAAAAAAGCTTTGCATGCACAGTAATGCATGCAAGTAGGCAACGCTTTATAATTATTTCTCAAATGATAGTTCAGACTAGGATTACTTACAATGAAAAAATATGCACAGCACAGGAACAGAATAAAAATGTAGCAGCCGTATACAAAATTTCACACCTCTTTCTTTCCTTTTCCTTTACTCCATATGGTTGAAAACAAAAAGAAGGGTCTATATTCTTGGAAACCCAAATCTAACTTGCAAAAGTGCTCTTTGTTGGTTTTCTTTCTGATGGGGGAGAGAGAAGAGAGACCAGTGAGCTTTTGTATCAACTCATCAGTTTTCTAAGTCTCTTTTCAGCACGACTTGCAACTTTATTCTGTGGTTCAAGAACAAGAGCATGCTTGAAATCTGCACACATAGAGAAGAAATTCTATAAGAGGGTTGAATATTATAAATCCTGTATAATATTTTACAAATCTCTCTGCATATGTGAATGAATGAACCAATGTATGCATTTTGTGTGCATGTGATTCATGTGTATTAAAATATCAAAGCAAGCAAGTTCATTGTGTCCCGTAACACGACATGGCAACAGGGAAAATCATACGGATCATAACAAGAACAAGCAGGTGGCAGAACACAATTTTGATCGGCACAGTTGATAAAAGAAATGAATTACATCCCTATGGGAGTCCAAATACTTGACTTATCTGACGTTTAAAAAACAAACACATATAAGATACCATCACTTAAATTTGCAGCAGGATCTAGAAAATATCCTACACACACATACAAACAGAAGTATGGACATATAACTTAATCATCGACAATCCCCAATATTTTGACATTCAAAAAATTTGATAACTAGAAAATGCATATGGGCATGCAACACACTCGGACTGAACATTTTCTCCACCTCTCCTGCAGGGGCATAACTGGACCGGTACAACGAACACCTTTTACAATATGACTGTACAAAAACTTAACTAAATAAATAAATATAAAAAAACAAAGTCGTGCTATTTCCATTAAAAATTAGTGGTTCATCTACTCCCAAGTGGTAGAACAATCAGCTAGAGACCACACTTCATGAAGTAGAGGTCACTAGTTAGAGTCTCCCCTAGGAACCAAAATTTACTTGTCCAAAAAAAAAGTACATCTCATAAGGATTTAATATGCACACCAACATGCTCTATGACTCAAGGATATAGGTCTTGGGAAAGTCCAGGTCATTGGTGTATATATTAATTCCTATGGATCAGTAATTGACCTTTGAATTTTTCTGCAGCTCACTGCATACAAGGTGAACATTTTTTTTAATTAGTTCGTGAACATTTCAGGAGTAGAGAAGATTCAAATTAGTAACCTTCACTTCATGAGATGTGGTCCTAGTAATTTGCGCCACCCCTTGGGGTTTCATACAAGGTGAACACTTAAGCAGTGTGAATCTGGATTCTTACCTTCAGCAGATTCTTTATAATGGAGGAGTGATTCTCTAGCTGTTCCACGCCTCAGATAAGCCTTTACATTCTGCACAGAATAAATAAAAATTTACTGATTAATAAGTAACAAGAAATATTATTGGAAAAAGGGGAAGCTAATGTACAAGTGACGTATACACAAAACTCACCAAAAAGAGAAACAAAATTTAAAAATTACATTGGAAAGAGGAGTCAATAAACTCTACAATAGAATGCCAAAATACGGGACCACACGAACAACAACCTTAAAAATGTTGATTGCAGCTTAATAACAAAGAGCTAGTAGGACCGTTTATTCTTTTCAGATTATCTACATAAAGCAAAAGGGGACTAGATTCCAAGTAGCACTCCTGTGCTTAGCAAACCAATTCCTCCACTGCTCCACCCAACAAGTATGTTACTTATCCTTCTAGGCATTACCCAATGAACTCCAAATTTAGTGATAACAAAAGACGACAACTCATGAGCCATTACATAATGAAATAACAAATTATCTACAAACTCTCCTTTACATTTGCATGTAGAACACTAGTCTACTAATATAATACCTCGTTTAATAAGATTATCAACTGTTAAAATTTTTCCAATGCTACTATCCTTGCAAAGAACACAACTTTCTTTGAAACCTTGCTACACCAATAACACTGTCAAGGAAATGGCTTACCATTAGATCCTCTTAACACCTCATAAAAAGAACGAACATCAAACTTACTATTGGCATTAAGCCTCAACCTCATACAATCAAAACCTTCTCCTCTAGTGGTATTAAGAATATAAGATATCAAGCAAAGAACCAACAAATTTTGATTTCAAATCTTGCAAGGCTCTTACAAACTGGTAATTCGACAGATAAAAGTTTCTTCCACCTAGGTAACCTGCACTCCCTTTTTCTATAATTGGACTCCACACCACTCTTGCCTTGTATGAAGATCCCAAGGAAATACCAAGATAGTTCATAGGCAACAACCAACTTTACAACAAAAAAATACTGACCAAAACAGAGATTCCTTCACTTCCTATACAGGTACACCCAAATCAACATTAAGGCCAGACACTGCCTGAAAAAAATAAGAAAAAGTTCCCAAAAAAAATAATGAGGTAAAGATGTTCTACTTTTGCATTAAAGAAACATATAGTATCATCCCCAAAGGGTAATTGAGAAATCTTTAGCGTACCACCAAAACCATCCCCAACCTGAAATCCTAGTATAAAGTCACCATCCACAACTCTATTTAGCAATCTACTAGGGATCTCCATTACCTTAATAAATTAAGGAGATAGTGGGTCTTCTAGTCTCAACCCCCTAGAGCTATTGAAAGCAGTTGGACTCCTAATGACCAAGACAGAGAACTGGTCCATAGTAATCCAGTTGACCAGGACACATCATTCATGTGTGATTAGTGTTCAAACACATACATCTCAGATTCCCATGTTCTGACCATGCAGGACACTAGGCAAAAATCATTTGCAATTCTACATGTTTTTTGTTACTCAAAATTCAGCAATATTTATATGTGCTTAAACCCCTAACAACAACATCCAAGTCTTAGTCTCTAAATTTTGGGCCGGCTATGCATCCTCAATGTACTAGTCATGGTTGCCTTGCATTCTTTTCTGCCATTCTACTTTATTTGAAGTCATACTCTCTGTAACCTCTTTTTTTTGGATAAGTAAATAATATAATTTATTGAAGAAAAATGACAGCCAATACACAAGAAGCGTGCTGGAAGTACAGAAAATTACAAATGACAAGAATCTATAAAGTCTAAGAAATTAGAGCTCAAGTGTTATGGGGTTATGGACATCCATACAATTAAAGATCACAAACCCAGCATCTTAAGTTCCATCGTCAAATGTTCCAACCCTTCAAAAGCCCGTCTATTCCGCTCAAGCCAAATGGCCCACATGAAACACAAAGGAATAGCCTACAAGCTTTTCCCATTTCTAAACTTACCAAAATGCTGCCTCCAACACACCAACAAATGTACCACACTCGGGCATAACCCACTGCACTCCAAATAAACACAAAACCAAATACCATAATTCCCTGCTATACTCACAAGGCATCAGAATATGATCAACACTCTCCCCACTTTGCTTGCATAAGAAATAACAATTAACCAACACCATTTCCCACGCCTTTGAAGGTTATCCAAAGTAAGAATTTTGCCCCACATTGCAGTCGATACAAAAAAAAAAATAATAATAATAAAGCAACTTCCAGAGGTATTTTGGCCTTCCGAATTGTCTTCCATGGTAAAGACCTACTACCACCAGCAGAAAATAGACTATAATAAGATTTAGGCTAAATTGCAAATTACGCCCCTAAAGTTTGGGGTGTTTGAATTTTATATTCTGAAATTTCAAAATTTGGATTTTATCCCCTAAAGTTCTATTCAGTTTGCATCAACAACCCCTTCATCCATATTTTTCGTTAAGTGCTACATAAACTTGCCAGGTGTATATAGTTCATCTAATAAAACGACGCCACATCATTTTTATCATGCCATGTCATCTTTAATTATTTAAATTTTTTAGGCTACATAAATGATGTGGCATCATTTTATTAGACAAACTAAACATACATGGCAAGCTTATGTGCCACTTAACAGAAAATATGGACAAATGGGCTGCTGATGCAAATAGAATAAAACTTCAGAGTGTAATATCCAAACACCCCCAAACTTTAGGAGTGTGGTTTGCATTTTAGCCTCAAACAACTTACTAGTTGTGGGACTCCAGCAAATACGATCTTCAATTTCCGGTCTGATCTTGATGGAATAAATGAGTCATGAAGTCAGCCAAAAGCACAAACTCCCAGTCATGAACAGCTTTGCACAAAAGTAACATCCCAATGCATAGCCCCCATGTTCCAGCAAATATAATCAGCCACATTTGCTTCTTTATTAACAGCTAAACGGTATAGAGGGGGAAACGACTCCATCTGACCTTAGTAATATGGCCTACTTCAAAATTAATATACCTAGAAAACAATTCCCAACCAAATCTAATATACTTCCACAAACTGAAGCCATGCCCTTCCTTTGAACTCCAACCACCCCATTCACAACCATATTTGCTAGCCACCACAGTCCTCCACAAAGCCTGCTCCTCCATAGCAAAATGCCTAAGCCACTTCCCCAAAAGAGCTTTATTAAAATATACCACCTCACGCACACCCAATCCACACTGCTGTATCAGGGCACAGATTATTTGCCAATTAAAAAGGTGAAATTTAAATTCATCACCCATTCCACCTCAAGAAAATCACCCATTCCACCCCAAATATCTCATAGGCTGTTGAAAAACCTTACAACCCAAAACGCCAGCTAACTCAATGCACCCCTGGAACCAGCCCCAAAGGGGACAAGTTCAGACCTACTCAAATTGATTTTTAAACCCGACACAGCCTCAATACATAGCAAAATACATCAGATGTAGTATCAGCCAGCTCAGTACCACAGAAGATCAATGAATCGTCAACGAACAGAAGATTGGAGAGATTATCATAGGAAAAATGGAAGAAGAAGCCTCCTTGAATCCTGTAAAAATTGACCCCAACAGATTTATCTACCAGTTTACTAAGTAAACTCCTTAATTGACATGTCTTTTTTCTACTACTTTTATTAATGTTATCTTTTGTCTTCCTCTTCCTTTCTGCTACTTCAACTTGAATCAACTCACTCTTTCTCATTGGTACATTAATCATTTTCCTCTGCACATGACAAAACCATGTCAAGAGATTCTCCCTCATATTTCAATCAATAGAGGCCACCCCTATCTTTAAGCTAATTTCCTCATTTCAAATTCTATTTTTCCTTATATCTTACCCATTTTAACATTCTCATTTCAATTACACTCATTTGTGAACATGTTGCTCGACATTCAATAACGCATGTATAGTTGGTCTTATAGCAATATTTAAAAAAATTAGATTAAATTAACTTAATTGGTACTCTACAACTACACAATACTCCAGATGAGCTTCTCCACTTCATCCACCTTACTCTTATACCATGTTTCACAATAGTAAAGAAAACCAAAACAACTATAAAATATATTCCATATTACCAAATCAATCGCCAAGAGCCTTGTAGCTCAATGGTATTGCATGTTCTCCTGTATGATGAGAAACAAGGCTCAAATGTGAAATGCCCCTTCTCCCACTTATTATAAAAATTGAATTATCAAAAAGTGATACCAGATTAATCATTTAAGCATGATAGGACCTGATATGTGGTACTATGGACAATGGCTACAAAATTAAAGAATTGAAAAGATGCAGATATTTAGAGAATGATTTGCAGGGACTAGTAAGTACAACAAACTTGTCTGCTCACCTTCTTATCAAGTAATATTGCCTTACTGCAGTCCTCTTCAGCTTGTTGAAAACTGCACGTATTCAGAACAAATATGAAGACTTTGGCTATAATGCACAGAAATTAATAATATCAAATAATATATTAAACAACATACCATCCCAGCTCTAGGTAAGCAGCGGCACGGTTGCAAAAGTAAGTTGCAATTGTTGAATTCAAATTGATAGCTTCAGTGTAGTATTTGACAGCCTTATTCCACTGCATTCCCTTAAATGCAGCATTTCCCTGCAACAAGATTTTATAACAAGAAAAGGCTCAGACAGCATACCTTATGTGTGTGTCCGTGTGTGTATGCATCTCTGTATCATAAGAGACTAATAATTAATATAGATAAGGCTCTTGTCTTAAATCTCAAACAAGACTTGTTGTATAGATGATGAAAAAAATAAAAATTCAGCAAAATATAAAACTTAAACAACTAAAACAACATTCTCAAGAGAAATGTAGCCAAAACAGTTTTTGGATGCCTGTATCTAAACCGACATGGATAAATAAATCTTCAGCACAAGAACATCATTAGTGGCAATAAAATAACTTAAATGTGCACCTCTTTAGATACACTCAATAATGACCAGAGAAATTCATTATGAAAAGCTGACCAAGCACTTTTGACAGTTGCAACAGAAATCATGTTGGAAGACAGTAATAAGACAGCATACAGGATTCAAAATTTTCCCTTCAAGGTTCCAAAGAAGCTTAAAGGACCAGAAAAACAATTAATCAGACTTATTATGGCATTGACACACAGCAAAGTTCTAAATCCATTTACGTTATCAAAATTCTAAAAAAATAATAATAATAATCTTATGTTTGAAGAAATACTAGTGATTATGTACTCTTTAAGTTTTGAAACAGTCAATCAATAGTCCATATCCTTTGTATCTGAAGTGACATATAAATACCAGTTCCAGGCACAGTAATTCAGTAACTATAACTTCAGATACAAATATATTCATCTGAAGTTAATGCCAGACATAGAAGTTTACAGGTTTTTTCTTCATAGAAACAGACAAATCACATCTTTCTGCTCGCACTACAGCATCATATCCATTCACTCCACAAATGTATGATAATTCACTTATCAACAAACAGATGACGTAGAAGTAATACGGAAGCAGAGGGATGTAAAATCTAAATTAGCAAGAAATTCTTTTCTTTTGCAATATGTAAAATGTAGTAAAATAGATCCCCTAATTACGTCTGAAAATTTTTAATTACTTCCCTCAAATCCTTACATGATTAAGAAGGAGAAGGAAGATTCAACAAGAGAGAGAGAGAGAGAGAGAGAGAGATAATGACAGAGCAGTTATCAACTAACTTTAAAATGATCATCTCTGACATCTATCCCCAGCTACATTATTTCTTTTTGAAAAGTAAAACAAGAAGACACTAAATCCTGCCATTACAGATTACCCTAGTTCAGGAAAACTTGAGTAACAGTGAGAGTGCACACAGTAATCCATTTGCACCCATGGAACATACAGGCTTATTGGCAAAAGGAAAAAAGAAAACATACTGAAACTTTGTTATCTGGGAAAGATGGCAGTAAGCACACCAAAAGCCTCATGATCAGGAAAGGTCAAAATCCAGTCCCTAATCTTATGCATTAAGTGTTGGTAAGTACAAATAATGCAATAATCAAAAGGGAATGTCAAAAATGCTTCACCTGATCAATAACTAGATTAAAGATTGCACTAGAACTTTTCATCAAATGCAGAATCAATATTTAATGACAAAATACTTAAGGGTGAACATACCTTTTCTTTCAAAAGTTCAGAAGCATCCATGTTACCATTGGTATCTGGCAAATGCACTGAATTGGATGCGATGCTAGCTTGCTCTTGGAGAGATGAATACATATCCAAGACCGTATCGAGAAGAAATTTATCAGCACCATGGAATGTGATAAATGAAACAGAGATTGGACAATCATTGTGCTTTCCTAAGGGAATGGAAACCTGCCAGTAAAATGCAAAATAGATATAAAAATTCTACTAGGCTACAGAAACTACAGCATAGAGACAAAAACTGAAGCAACAAATACAAAGTCACCTGACAGCATCCAGATATGCTAGCAATGCTTGACAGTGCAAATATGCGATCATGGAATTCAGCTGAAAGTCTCTTCTTTGTATTGAGCTTTAATGGGGAGTCAGCCACCGTAGGAATTACTAATATACCATCATCCTATAGAAAGAAGAAAAAAACACAATAATAAAGTGGACAGATAGTGGCACATGCAAGTGCAATTCCACATTGTCTTGTGTGGCCAATTTGGAGGGAGCAGAACAACCAAAATCTCGAAGGTTTGGAATGATCTGTCATTAAGATCAATTATACCTTCCTGAGTTTTTTGTTTTTTTTATTTTGAAGTTGTACAATGATTGGGGTTTTCATAACTCAGTTGATTCCATGGACACTAAAACCTATGTTTGTAATTCTTTAGAAGGCTCATTTGAGCTTTCCTTTTCTTTAATAAAATTATTTATTACTTGTCCCAAAAAAAAAAAAATTCTCAATAGGACCAACTAAAGAAAATGGAAGAACAACAATAATATTATTAGAACTTAACACTTTGAGTTGAAGTCCATATGAAACACAATAAATAAGTTGAGGGTACCTTTAAGAGATTTTGAAGGGCAGCCCGCATCTCAGTTCTGACTTTATATAAAATTTTAATGTTCTCGTGTGTGGTATTAATTGCTGCAAGAACACGATCAGACACATCAGGTCCTAGCTTGGGTTTGACTGAATTTACCCATTCTTCATGATTTGTTTTGAATTCATATCTGAAAACATGTGCACACATCATAGAAGTTAGTGAGAAGGAAACCAGGGCATCAACTAGACTGCAATAGTACTACCAATATCCAAGGGCTGCATCAGCTAGAGAGAGAGAGAGAGAGAGAGAGAGAGAGAGAGAGAGAGAGAACTTGTAAAATATCAATTTTGTATCACAATGGATGGTATGAATATGAACTTAAATCATCTAAGACAATTTTAGAAGGAATTATAAGCAGGAGAAAAGGCTTACAGAAATAAGCAAATCATTCCCAAAACAAAGACTGGCCCAATGGTATACCATGAAGGAAATTTGCAGCCAATGGAGTAAACTTACATCAATACCATACAGGCCATAAGCTAAGTACAAACCATCTTTCTCTGAACAGCTAAGAACACAAAAACTAATCAAATTTAAGTAAGACATTAAAAAGAAAATTATCATGTGAGTTTTGATTTTTTTTTTTTTTTTTTTAACTTTCAGATTTTTTTTAGCTTTTTTGCTTATTTACAACACTTTAAAGCCCCACTTTTTTCTAAGTACAATTGTACTTTCGCCAACTTTCAACAAAAAGCTAATCAAATGCTTCAATCACACATCACATGATGGCCCCACACATGAAATGCTCTTAAGCTGCCAGAACTGAAAATTACTGTAAAGATAGCAAGTTAACTCTGTTTCCCTGGCTGCATCATCTGTGTAACAGAAAGAGTGCTACTTTAGCATTTGCTTCCTTATAATACACATCACACAGATACATCCAAGACATCTTTATAAGCCTTAAATATATCAAATGTTGAAGTTAGACTAAAATCAAGGTTACATCAGCAGATCATTGTACAACCATTGGACATGAACAAACTATTAAATGTTCTCAGTACATAGTGTGCATATATATATATATATATATAATTGTCAGCTTGATTTATCTAATTTCTAAGCGATGGTCCAGATTCACCTATTGAGTAATGACAACTTTTCTAATTTCCAAACAATGATCCAGATTCACCTATTGAGTAATGACAAAAATAGAAACCATGAACAAGAGGGAAAACATGAATCTCAAATCTCATCATATATATTTATTAAGGAAAACCAAAAGACCCAAGTGAAAGGAAGAAGAAAAAAACTAAATCTCCTGAATACCTTTGCAATGAAACCATTACAGAAGAGAGCGCTTTTAAAGTAGATGTCCCATTTTGCAAGTTGGATGACGGCTCTTGAAACTGTTTTAAACTGGGCACATTTGAACCAATATACTGACCAAAATTCGTATGCTTTGGAGGCTGGTCTGTACAACCAACAAAACAAAATAGCAACTTCAACAACAGCATTACATTTCTTTAGGTAAGTATCGTTGTCCAATTAGAACCAACATATTTTGTAGCAAGTATTGATAATCAGTCATAAATAAGAGCAACTACATAGAAACTACAGATTTTTTTTATACACGTGTATGTAAAAATCTATGTACATATTATATTATCACGAAGTTCAGCTACTTACACCCAGAAAGGTTTTCAATTGCTTTGTTAACAACATTTAATGTCTTTTGCGTGGGAACCTTAGAAAACTGAAAGAGGTCATCAGCAAAAATAAGACGTCTTGCCCTTCTAGGCTCCACTGAATTTAGTTTAAGTAAAACATGTCCAACACGATGTAGAATAGATGGATCACGAGCAAAGCATCCTGGAAGACCGGAAAAAAACAAGGTAAATTAGGCAAAACAAAGTTACCCCCACTACGAGTGCATGCACATGTGCACATACAGACATCAGTCTTGGGAAAAGGAAAACTACAGTCCACATAATTCAAATTCTAATAAAGTATGACTCATTTGTAAGACTATAAACTCATACATCCTGCCCCACCCAATTTGCCCATGAAACCAGAAAAAAGGAAAAGCAGACACAGAGTGATACAATCCTGAATAGATACAAATCTGGTTGCCAACATGTTCACATGGTCATTCGTTATAAACCTAAAAAGTCTAGGAATTTGGCACTAATTATTTTCCATACCAACAGTGTCTAAGCTCTGTGAATTTCGCAGTACTCCAATCATAGATACAGCCCCATGAGACGGTCGAAATCCAAGGATACCACAAAATGATGCTGGGATTCTGACACATCCAATAGTATCAGTACCTACAAATATAAGAACCTTAAGAGGATCAGACGGCATTGTTAAGAAGCAAAAACATACAAACAGGTTTTTTAGTCTCCACAATGAGGTAAGGAGGACATCATAAAAAACATCAATAGGCACATCAACCATAAAAAAACAACAAGCACTTAGTATGCACTGACTATCCTCATTTTCATCTGATTTTGATAGACATTACTAACAAAATCAGGAAACATTGGCAATTGACTGGCCACAAGGGTGGGATATTGTTGTATTTATTTTCTTATCTTGTATGAATTAGCATAGTCATTATTGATGTGATTATATAAAAGTGGGTTTTTATGTTTATTTTATGTTGGGCCCATAATAGTATGGACCAACCTCTTTTTTCTTTTTCTTTTTTGAGGGGTGGGGGGGCTTTTCACCCTAAATAAATGGCAATTGGCCCATTATGTTGCCATTTTTTTAATATGGGATAATAGGTTTTCAGAGTAGCTCTCTTTCCCCCCCCCCCCCCCCCCCCCCCAACATCCTCCCCACAAACAACCATCCTTTTCATCTTGCAGCCACCATCAATAGAAAAAATCAAGAATTTCAAATTTCAAGGCTTCCATGGAGGGCTCAACATCAAGTTATGGCAGTAAGTTTTTTTGAAACATGGATGGTTGGGGCTAGGAGGATTCAAACTCTGCATGTCTCGGTTGGAAACACAAGGAGGTACCAATTGAGATACAACTGACAAGGCTCTTGGCATGGCAGTAAGTTTTTAACAAAACATTTATACATACTTTGATAAAATGGGCATATCTTGAATAATGCTAACAATTTGGTATGGAAAAGGAAAGGTAAATGCCCATGCCTTGATTTTTGCTCAGAATGTTGACAAAAGCTAAAGATAAGTTAATAAAACAAATCTAGTGTCACACACACACAAAGTTCTGTGAAATAAATAACAGATTCCACCCCAAAAGAATAAACCTTGAACGCAATAAATTCAAACACAAATTTTGCCAAAAGAACAATCCATTTTATTCACCAGAACTGGACCTGAACAATACAATGGATGAGATTGCAACGCAAAACATAAGGGGGAAAAAAATACCAAGAGCAAAATCGACAAGTCCAGCTGCAACCGCCACAGCAGAGCCACTAGAGGAACCTCCGGGTATACATGATGGCATTTGTGGATTGGTGGGGGTTCCATAATGCCGGTTCTCCCCAGTTATCCTGAGATAACAATCAGGCACAAGCAGCATACACAAGTTGGCGTAACTTTGAATCTTTTCGACAGAGACAAAACGAGCAATGGTGAACTTAAAAAGGCTTACCCGAATGCCAATTCATCCATAACAGTCTTGCCAACACAAGTAGCCCCATTTTTCAACAAAGCAGTCACTGCCACCGCCGTCTTCTCTGAAGCCTCATGTGTTCTCTCCCAATCTCGACACCCAAACCCCGTCACATAATCCTTCACATCAAATCTACAAAACCCACCAAACCCATCAAAAAACGTACATCAAAATTTAATTTTTTTTTTAACACTAGTAAACCCCAGCCGATCTTATGGAAAACTCTACAACAATATAAGGATGAAGTCTATTTTTTTGTTCCTATAAAAGTTTAGGAACGAAAATCGAAATTCCACAGTGAAATAAGGAAAAGGAAAAAGAAGAGAGAGTGGGAGAATAGAAAACGAACATGTCCTTGATGGCGAAAGTAAGAGAAGAGAGAGGCAGTCTAGCGGCAGGAGGAGGAGGCTGAGGGAAGGGGAGAAGCTCGAATCGGACGACGAAAGCACCGAAGTCCTTTCTTTGGGCAGCGGCGTTGGCACGCCTCCGCCTCCTCCGGCGGGTCTCGGTGAGGATCACGACACCGGCGGCAAGGCCGATCCCAAGTGCGATCAACAGCTTGGGATTGGAAGCATTGGCCTTTATAACCTTTACTGCCTTTGACATGGAGCAAGGATTGGAAGTGGAAGGAGGCTTCTTTGGAGGGTTTTGGGAGGGTTTTAGACGCACTTTATAGAGTTTTGCTTTGGACTTGTTTATTTATTTGGGTCAGTGGATGCTCTGATGCTTCTCTGTCTTAATGAAATTGTGTATTGTGCTTGACTTGGACAGCAGGCGCGAATATTCTACTGCATGAACTTTTTTCTGTTTTTTCTTATACTGATTTTTAGGGAAAAATAAAGTCAAGTGTCCAACACCGTGGTAGAAAATTATTAAATATATAGGAGTATCATAAATACATACTCTTTTCTCTCACATAAATTATAAGTTTCACCATAAATTTAAATAGTAAGACATAGTTATGTGAAAAGGGAGAGTACGCATTTATAGTACTTTAGGATTACCCAATAATTACCCCGCCTTAATTTGGACTATTGGTGTATGAAATGAGAAAAATAAGACCAAGTTGAGTTTAGAGACCCAGTCGGGTTTAGACTGTCTAGCAACAGTCAACATCTCAAACCTTGTTAACTGTTATTGAGAACAAATTTTTCACACCACATGGCTTCATTTTATTGGCAACCCGCATCACGTCAATACTATCATGGATTTTGGAAAAATCTCTTCTAAAGCCCAAAAGAGCCCATATTTACACCAAAAAAAAAAAAAAAAGGCATCAAAGCCCATGGTTCAAGCTCATAGCACATCATCTTATTTTTTACTCATGATCCAAGCTCATGAGTCTCATCAGAGTAATTTTAGGAGTCGCGATTTGGAGGGCCAAGAAGTATATTCAGTAAAGCCCCAGTGATTCAAAGTTGATAAAGGAAAGCATGTTACTTGGCATGTCTTCCCTAATTTCCTAAACTCTGACTGGTCAGTATGCAATAGATAATATTTGGTAAGCCTCTCATATTACATAACACTTAAAATGATAAAACTCCTCATGCTCTTTATATAAAAATTAATGTCCATCGTATAATATAAGTTTTAAAATATAATTATATCATTATATTATTATCATCTAAATTAATTCCAAGCACATGGCTAAATATATATTAATATCTCATATCTAGCATTAAATGCTCTCTTTACTCTCCAAGATTTGGTTAAAATACAAAAAGACCATAATTACATCTCTAAAACTTCATCAAATATCAACTAACTAGTCTATTATTACCAAAATTATATATGGACTAAACATATAATTTTTTTTCCAAGAGAGGAAACTTAGCTAAAAATACCAAAAAGGCTCCAACAGAAGCTGCAGCAACTTCTGCAGAAGCTAAAACAGCTCCAGCGAAAGCTGCAAACAGCTTCTGCAGAAGCTGTAACAACTCCAGCAGAAACTGCAGAAGCTCCAACAAGTTGACACATGTCCTAAAATGATGTCATTTGCCTATTAATGCCTATTCGCAGCAGCTTGCTAGCATACCTAGAGAAACAAGAGGATCCCACAAAGATTATCTTTCCTTTTTTAGCCAAATCATGAATTTAATGCCAAATATCTTTTCCTCTAAGCAAGATGTCATTTGGATGATATCATTCAGCCTTGAAGTCTCTAGCTTTCTTCTTTTGGCTAAAAAACAAAATCCCTCTAATGAAATCACTTACTTTGTCAAGGATTTTTTCTTATTTGCTAATTTTCCCTTCAACTAAGTTCTGATCTAGTTACATAGCTTGGCTTTATATAAAGAGCACCAAGCTACACACTAAAGAGGATTGATCCCCTCTCTTATCCCCATGATTCTGAAACTTCATTTTGCTGCATATATCTCTAAACTCTTCTACACTTCTCCATCTTCCTTACAAAAATATCTCTTCCTAAATAACACCATTACATCACACCTATCACACCACACCATTACACACTATCCATCTCTGCCACACTTTAATATTTTGAAACTTCATCACTTTGCTACCCAAAGACACATCTCCATCTCATTCTTCATTTCTCATACAAAATCTTTCTTCTTAGAAAGCAACATAACCCATGACGTAATACAAAAAACCACTCTAGCAGCAACTCTAATCTCATGTATTTACTACATTTAACCTTCATATCATCTATCTCACACTTTCATATATTTCACAAACACATTCCTCACAAAACACCCATACATACTCCTCATATATCTTTAAACTCCATGTCTCACAAAGTATACATATACAAGATCCATGTCCAACAAAGTATCTACATATAATTCCTATACATATTACAAACACCATATCTCACAATATATATATATATATATATATATATATATGTATGTATTTCTTACCATCTCCACACATCTTAAAACAGATCAAACACTTTTCCAAGAACTTATTACTAAAAGCCCTTCTTATGAAAGGCAAAATACTAAAAGTCATTCTCATAGAAGACAACATCACTCAAACTTGACTAAAAAACTAAAAGAGCATTACATGGGGAAAATCATTTAAGTGCATAATTAAGGGGGACAAACTTAACCAGCCGATGCACACGGCTGGACATGCTCTCTCTCCCTCCAGTTTCACCTATTTTTTCCTTTCAAATATGAAGGTTGCTGAAATGTGTAAGTCCACTGTTGTTCTACGGCTGGAGCCCCAAACTATGAAGATAAGTCATTAGATTTTACCCTCAAACTTCTATTATTAAGTATATTTTATTCATTATTATTATACCACTCAACTAATGTCATTATACCGCTGGAATCTTATTAGCTCATTAACGCTATAAGGCTAGACCCACAAACTATAAAGCTCACCAACATTATACAGCTGGAGCCACAAATCACATGAAGAACAAAGTGATGCTACATGGCTGGAGTCAGAAACATAAAAGATAAGTCAATGTTTTCTCCATCTTTGAAATTACATTATTGAGTATATGTTAACTCATTATCATTTTACCATTATCTCATGTTAGAAACTGAAAAAATGTGGACAAACACCCGAAGTGAGCATGTCCCTCTATTTTCCTCAGAATGATTGTAACATCTAAGAGTTATGGAGTAATGGTATTAGACCGTTACACTACCCCACCAAGTCCACTATCCCACTCAATATTAATGGAGTGGTGTGTATATAAACACCAAGAATGGTACCCATTGAACAGTGAATGAATTCTACATTTCTCATTGTGTTTACAAAGTGTTGTGAGGCTTTTAGCTTGTGGGCTATGTTTGCATCACTTGAGTAGTGTGCTACATTGTCGGAGAAATGTTTTTGGTTTACGGATCATACAAACTGGAATTTAGAACGTGTTTGAATAGCTGGTCTGCGTGGAGGCTGGCTCTAGACAGTGTAGAACAATCTCAAAACTCCTATGTGATCATCGGTTTAGGCCAAGAGAGGTATGCCAAAAAACCGATTACTTATATTCCGCTACAAGTTTCTATTTCTTACATTGGTATCAGAGTGTTTATAGGTTGTTCTCAATGTCATAGGCATATATGATCAGTTCTTAATGCGTTTTATGCTTCTGTGGTATGCTATGAATTTCTATGCACCTCACATGGCCTTCAATGGCAAGTTTTGATTCTGAGCATTTCGTGCCTTGAAATTAATATATGTTGTTTATATTACATGTATTAATATCTACCTTAAGTTACGTAGAAAATCTCTAAGTGTGCCATGAGATATAGTTTAACAAAACTTAGAACACTGCAACTTTAAGGACAAAACTACTCTTATATGATTTCTGTTTACAAAATATGATTTCATATTATGAATCTACGTGTTATAAGCTTTAAATCGGTATGTGGCACTTAAAAATGGACTTAAAATGAAGAAGATATGAAACTTTGAAGTTGATGTCTGAAACTTGTTTTTTACTGAAAGATAATTGATGCTGGAGGTTGAAGACAACCACGTGGGCTTGTGGCAGTTCCACTGGCCTTAAGACCTAAAGTGAAAGCCAATCAAAGATCACAAGAGGGTCCCATGGATGTTTGTTTTATTTAAAAAAAAAAAATTATACACGTGTAATAGCAATACACACCACACTTTTGAAAGTAGTGAAAATGTACAGTGCCTATGTGACACATTTTTTTTGGGATCCTTGCCTCTTGTGAATTGTTTTTTAAATAAGCCTACTGCATTGAACATACCAGGTTATCAAAAAAAAAAAAAAAAACAATTATAAACATTTAAAAGCATGACAACGTGAATATGTTTTGAATAATGTTTCTAGTTTAAATAACATGAAGATGAAAGATTCATTTTTCTTAGATTTAAAGAGCTACTGCATTTTACTAATGATGATACAAATTTTGGTTGTGGATATATCTTTAAGAAATATTTGTATGAATATCAATGGATATTGGGACATTCTTAAATGCTATGGAATTGATATAATTTCTAAATTGTTTAATTCCATGATTATTTCTTAGTGAAATATGGTTTAAAGATATTTACACAATATTAAATATTTTAAGGTGACAAAGCCATAATTATTTCTTAGTGAAATAATGAAATGCCTGTATGAATTGTTCTCATGAGTTTAAATTGTGATAGCATGTTTGACTTAATAGTTAATTGATAATATTGGTGAATTATTTTCAATACATATATTTTGTAAATATGTTTAGAATTGAAATATGGAATAGTGGGAGTATGGTTGGGTTGCGTTATCTCCCATACATAATTTTGCACGAATAGATTAAAATTAAGCTTAGTAATAAACACTAGTGGCACAAGAGATGATTAAGAAGCTTAGCAAATTTTCGATCTTGCGATGTGTGTTGATTATCTAAGTTTATTTTAGATCGAACGTCAAAATTTTTGAAATGTGTGTGTAATGTCCCATTTGTGAAATTTTTTAGTGAAATGGCTTCCAAAGGTATAGTTGCTAATCTCAATAAAGGAGAGAAACTGGATGGTGAAAATTACAATATTTGGCACCGCAAAATCCAGTATGTGCTGAATGAGCAAAAAGTCCTAGAGACTCTAACTCATTCGTTGAGTAAACCCGATAAGGGAAGCACTGAACAACACCAACGTGATCTTGCTGTCTATGAAACTTGGCGCAAGAAGGATTTGTGTGCGCGCTTTACAATGTTAAGCAGCATGCATAACGACTTGATTGGTGAATTTGAGCAGTATACAACTGCACAATACATGTGAAAAGCTCTAAAGCTAAGATATGGAGGGACATTAGCCACTAGACTGCGTGGCTTAACAATGAAATTTGATTCATATAAGATGCGCTCTGAACATTCGAGAGCTCAAATCAGCTGGAAACAATCTTACTGATGAACAACAAGTCCAGGCAGTGATTCGTTCACTACCAAGTTCATGGGAAACGATGTGTCAAAACTTGACACATAATGAGAACATCAAAACATTTGATGATGTGGCTCGTCACTTGGAACTTGAAGCTGAGCGCCTTGAAGCAACCAAGCCGATTAGTTCTGTGCACATGGCTAAGACTAGCTCGCGTAAGGCATCTAGGCCTAAACGCAAGCAACCTGATTACACTCCTGGACAAGAGAGACCAACTGGGCCACCGCCTAAGAAGGCTAAATTTGTCACGCGCAATACTAGAGGAAAACGCACAAAGAATGACAAGTCTAAGTTGACTTGTTATAATTGCGGAAAGAAAGGACATTTTGCTAATGATTGAACTAAGCCAAAAAAGGTAACACCTAATCCTACATCTCACCATGTTTTTGTAACTAGTCATGTCCTTGTTGCTAATTCTGCTTCTATGTGGACTGTAGACTCGGTAGCAACAGAACATGTAGCGAGAGATAGAGCGGGATTTGTGGAGTATCGCCGGATTCCTGTTGGCAGTAGAGACATCAAAGTGGGAAACGGAGCTAGCGTGGAGGTACTTGGAATTGGTACCTACAAGCTAGAGTTGTGAGATAGTCGCACTCTGTTACTCCATGACATATTGTATGCTCCAGAGATCCAGAGGAACTTACTTTCCGTAGTTACTTTGTTAAGACTTGGTTTCCGATTTATTTTTTAGAATAATTATGTTTTATTGCATTTGGGAATAATTTATTATGGCCGCAAATGGTTTTTTAATTTTGGATATTGAATATTATAATAATGATAGTTCAGTTTTTTTGACTTCATCTGATAATACTTCTGATAATTCAATTATATGGCATGCTAGGCTTGGCCATAGAGGGTAAGAGAGGATGACTAGGTCAGCTAGAGAAGGCCTTATGGGCGATCTCGCTAAGGTCACTTTGTCCACATGTGAACATTGTCTAGTTGGAAAGTCAAAAAGAAATCTGTTTGGAAAAGCCACAAGGGCATCTTTTCCATTGCAACTAATCCACTCTGATATATGTGGTCTAATGAATGTAAGGGCAAGGCATGGAGGTTTCTACTTCATCACATTTATAGATGACTATACACGTTACGGTCATGTCTATTTGATTTCTCATAAGTCTGAGGCTTTAGATTGCTTTAGACGATACATGAGATTAGTTAGGAATTAATTAGACAAGAGCATTAAGGCTCTCAGAACTGATCGTGGGCGTGAGTATCTATCTGAGCAATTTAAGGAGCTTTGTGATGAAAAGGGAATTGAAAGGCAGTTAACGATACCTTATACACCGCAACAAAATGGTGTGACGGAAAGGAGAAATCGAACACTGCTAGAGATGGTTAGGTTGATGATGGTGCAAGCAAACTTACCGATTTTGTATTGGGGGGATGCACTTTTGACTGTAGCCTATATACTTAACCGAGTGCCCTCTAAATCAGTATTTTCCACACCTTATGAACTATGGACTAGCAAGAAACCTAACTTGAATAACTTGCGGCCATGGGGTTCAATAGGTTATGTTAACAATACTTCTCATAGATATGGGAAGTTAGGGCCTAGAGGAAAGAAGTGTATCTTTATAAGATATTCTGAGCATTCCAAAGGTTGTGTTGATAGGTGAACAACCTGATGGAAGTGTGACTGAATTGGAGTCACATGATGTTGATTTCATTGAAAATGAATTCCCTAACATAGATGAGGTTGAAAAGAACTTGACTCTTTATGAAATGATGGATCAAGAAGGAGGCGCCCCAGGTAGACTAGCAAACTCCTAGAGACAGTGAGAGCAACTCACAACCTAGTGGGAGCACACCACTAGAAGTTGATCCACAACAACCTCAACCACGTAGAAGCAACCGTGGTAATGTTCCTCGTCGTCATTTTGAGATTGAGGGGGAAGCTTTCATGATTGCTTCACAGGATGATGATGAGCCAAAAACTGTGCAAGAGGCTCTCTCATCTTCTGTTGGTAATGAGTGGATGAAAGCAATGAATGATGAAATGGAGTCTATGAGGACTAATCAGGTCTGGGATCTGGTAGACCTACCGTCAGGGTGTAAAGCAATTGGGAACAAATGGGTTCTTAAAATCAAACGCAAGGCGGATGGGTCAATAGAAAGGTATAAAACTCGATTAGTGGCAAAAGGATACACTCAAAAGGAGGGTGTTGACTAGGAGGAAACCTTTTCTCTGGTTGTGAGGTTTGCCTTTGTTCGACTCATTCTGGCCATTGTTGCAAACTTGAACTTGGAATTATACCAAATGGACGTTAAGACAGCTTTTCTCAATGGAGAACTAGATGAAGAAATCTATATGGATCAACCTATTGGCTTTGTGACCAAAGGTCAAGAGCACAAAGTGTGCAAACTTAAGCGATCCATATATGGTTTAAAGCAATCATCTAGACAATGATATTTGAGATTTCATCGAGCCGTTCTGTCGAATGGGTTTATGATGATCGAAGAAGATCATTGTAAACGATCAAAGGGAAGTTTCATTATTTTGTCATTGTATGTTGATGACATATTATTGGCCGATAATGACATGGAGATGATTATCACCACAAAAGGGTGGTTGTCCTCTAACTTTGAGATGAAGGACATGGGTGAGGTAGATTATATTCTAGGGGTTAAAATCCTTAGGGATCGCTCAAAGAAATTTTTAGGTTTATCACAACAAACCTACATTAAGAAAATTCTTGAGCGCTTCCAAATGCATAATTGCAAACCCATAGATACTCCAGTTGCCAAAAATGAGAGCTTAAGCCTGAATATGTGTCCTAAGATTAAAGATGAAAAAGAAAAGATGGCTCGAGTTCCCTATGCTAATGCAGTTGGAAGCTTGATGTATGCAATGATGTGTACTCAGCCCGATATATGTTATGCTGTTGGATTAGTCAGCAAATTTCAATCTAATCCAGGACATGCTCATTAGAAAGCTATCAAGAGGATATTAAGGTATCTTAAAGGGACAGTGGACTACATCCTTTGTTATCAGGGTTCAAATCTACGTATGATTGGCTATAGTGATGCTAATTAGGGTAGTGACCTAGATGAACGCAAATCTACATCTGGGTATGCTTTCTTGCTAAATAATGGCACCATCACTTGGAGTAGCAAGAAACAACCCTATATAGCATTATCAACTATGGAAGCCGAGTATGTAGCATGTTTAGCAGCTATTCAGGAAGCAGTTTGGTTGAAGAGGTTCTTTCAGAATCTTGAGGTTGTCAAGGAGGCCTTGGATCCCGTTACAGTACATTGTGATAGCATGGCAGCACTTGCCTATGCTAGAGACTCTAAGTATCATAGTAGAACCAAACATATTGATATACGATATCACTACATTCGAGACATGGTTGCTCACAATGAAGTGGTTCTAAAACACATTTCTACAAGCCTCATGATTGCTGATCCACTAACAAAGCCTATAGGAAGGGATGCCTTTCAGGCTCATGTTAGGAGTTTAGGGCTACGTAGAATATGATGATATGTTATTTTTTAGTTACCATTTATTGTACTCTTTTGGGATATTTTGTTTTAAATGCATATGGTATATGTATGTTTACACACACATGTACCATATGATGAGTTCTGTGGTATGAAAGGTATGTCAACAAGCTTAGGTCAGCTCATTTACACGAGTGATTGCCTCTGGCACTTGAGTAGTGAGCAAAGATGAGACAGTGTGTCATTTAATGCTTATGTAGCATATATATATATGGTTGACACAAACAGATGTTGCCTTAATTGGAACTAAGATGAGGTCTATAACATATTTATCTTAATTAGACCATACATGGATAGCCCATGATCCATGTAGCCTGTGGTTAGCCAAATACGAGACCTTATTTGATGCCTGAGGTGGCAAGCGAATAAAGGATTTGAGTTAGGTGCTTAAGTAGCAACTAGACTAAGATTTGTACGATGTATTGTGTTAAGACATACACTCTTACTTAAGAGAACTCCACTGTAGCATGTATTTCATACTACATGTGCTTGCTCGACCAAAAGCAGAGGTGAGAGAATAAATCCCTACTTCTTCACCATGTGTGTCCCATGGATCTTTCATTAAGATCCTACTTATGCCCTTGTTACTTTTGACTATGTCATGAAGTTAAGGTTTTGATGTCTGCTACTTTGGCATATTACCTATGGCTATGTTGGATTCGGTCTATAAGGACATTGCTAGGAAAGCGATTGGACCAAAGTTAAAGGACATGAGTGCAAAGGGAAGACTATTTTTTGTAACACATCCTTATATTTTTACTCACTGTCAACAAGTTATAGCGCTTATCGTAGCGAAATAATCATGAGTACATCTAGATAGTTATGATGGATCAAGCATAAGTCTGAGTATTAAACTCAAGAGGGGTTAGAGATGCTTGATTCGATGTGTTAATATATGTCTAGGGCATAACGAGACACTTTAGGGATGTTGCTATGCTGGTCTTGGTATAAGATTTAGTATAGTGCTCCCAAATATGTTTTTCAAGTGTGCTTGGCGGTCACACAACCTATTTGCCAGTATGAACGCACTGAGAAACACATTGAGAGATGCATAATAGGGCCATGCCCACATTGGATGAGTGGGAGATGTTAGAAACTGAAAGAATGTGGATAGGTACCCAAAGTGAGCATGTCCCTCTATTTTCCTCAGAATGATTGTAACATCTAGGAGTTATGGAGTAATGGTTTGGACCGTTACTCTACCCCACTAAGTCCACTATCCCACTCAATATTAATGGAGTGGTGTGTATATAAACACCAAGAGTAGTACCCATTGAACAGGTGAACGAATTCTGCATTTCTCATAATGTTTACAGAGTGTTGTGAGGCTCTTAGGTTGTGGGTTATATTTGCATCACTCTAGTAGTGTGCAACACTGTCGAAGAAACGTTTTTGGTTCGTGGGTTACACAAACTGGAATTCAAAACGTGTTTGGATAGCTGGTCTGCGTGGAGGCTAGCTCTAGACAACGTAGAACAATCTCAAAACTCCTGTGTGATCATTGGTTTAGGACAAGAGAGGTATGCTGAAAAACCGATTACTTATATTCCGCTGCAAGTTTCTATTTCTTACATCTCACCATTTAATAAACATGGTCTCACTAATAATAAACATACATATTAATAAATTGATATACCACCAATGGACATATATTACTTGGACATAAACCATTGTTGAGCTTGTATCATTTGGACATATACCACCAATGGACATATATTACTTGGACATAAACCATTGACGGACATATATTATTTGGACATGGACCATTGCTAGACATACCTTATTATGATGAACATGAACCATGAACCGCAACTAGACATGGACTATTGGACTCATCCCATTGTTGGACATTTGACACCTAATTAATTATTTTCTAATATTGGACATCACTTAATATACATAATAATAACGTATCAACTCACCATTTAATCAAAGCAATCATGCTAAGCATATTATTTATTTATTTCAACAATTATCATGATTCTAAGACTTTGAGTTTCATCTATTTTGTAGGCTTAAAAATACACCGGAAACCATTGGTCTATGTGGCCCAATGTCAAGTTCCAAGTTGAACTCCCCAAAACAAATCCGAGCCTAGCAAAGTCACACCTCCAATAGAAAACACGTGGCTACACACAAAAAAACCGCCCCCGACAACTGTATTTTATCTTTCTTTTTTTTTTTTTTTCTTTTTTTACCTTCATGTTAAAAAATTTAAATACATAATTTGTTTTTTCTAATGATTGATTTTTAATGATAAATCTTCTACTAAAAAGCCTGCCAATTTGAGGTTTGAATTTTTTATTGGAACAAATAATCTTTTGAACATTAACATTTAGGATCCCTTTGGAAATCGTTTATTTTGCTAAAATTGAAAATTTTTTACTGAAAGTACTGTAGTAAAATAAGCTAAAAGCTAACTGATTTTTTTTGCTGAAAATACTGTAGAAAAAAGCTGAAAGTGCTAAAAGTACTGTAGAAAACCAATTTATGTGTAATTTTAATCCTATTTTAATACTTGAATATGCAAAATGACTTCCAAACATGAAAAACAAATATTTAACAACAACAATAATAACTAATTTTTTTTGTCTTAGTTATAATTTACTATCAAGTTTGTTATATCATAATTAAGATACATATTTCATCAAAACCATCAATTAAAGTTACCAAAAAAAAAAAAATACCATAATGTTATTTGCTACAAACATGTTCATCGCACTTTGATTTTTTGTGAAATATAAGGTGCTAAACATATGGAGGCGATGACCCGAATGCACCCCAGGAAGATTCAACACCATTTCCATTATTGCTTGTACCTCAATAGCTGCTGCAAAAGTAAATGCTACAGGATTACCTACACTTTTACTTTCAAGAATGACATCTGTCATGCTCTTCAAAGAGTTGAACATTTCTTTCGCAATTGAACATTTCTTACCACTCTACTTTTTAATTCCTTTGCAGAGTCGGACATTTCTTGCCAAGCCTTTTCCCTTATTATTTTCCGGTCCTGCTCTCGACAATAATGGACATTCAACATCCATTTTATCAATGTCTATAGGGAACTCACATTGGGGGTCAATAAATTCTTCACTCTCAAAAAAGTCCCTAGAACCTTTGGTGTTATCCTTTGGTATGACTATTTGGGGTCCATGCGTTTTCGCCTGTTGCAACAGTGCCTTCAAACATGATTGTCATAGCCCTTGCATTAGGCAACCCTTGTGTACAAAACCTTTTTGCACTTGGACATTCCTACATGTGTACAAATAATGGTTATGGTACTGTTTCTTAGTTGTAGAAAGAAGAGGTTGTCAACATTCTCTAATGTAAACTAACCTTAATCTTTCTTTCCCACCATTCATCAATTGCTTCAATTTTTCCAGTGTCAGACTGTCAGGATCATTACCCAACCTAGTCTTGTGCTCAAAAAGCTGCTTCCATACCTTCCATATCTTTCTCAGATGATCCCATTTGTTTTTAATTTGGACCTAACTCACCACTTTGTTAATCAGCATCAACTGCTTTATCACTTTGACATACCCTTCCTTTCTCAAATATCCTCATCTCTTATTACCTGCTGAGACTTAAGCAGCACACAAATCACAAAGGGCTTTTAGTTCTATTGGATCTTTCCATTTTGTTCGATTATCTTTTCGTTCAGCATCCTTCGATTTCCCCTTAACCATTTTGGCTACAAATAAATTCTATACTCATAAGCATCCTTTCCTATAAAACCATATGCTAAAAAAATTACAAATATAAAATACAAACACCTTCCAAGTCATGTTCCATTAAACCTTCCTAATTAGAATCTCATCGTTGTGTGTAAATTTTCATTAATGCACATCTATATATTTTTATATATAATAATAGGTAAAACTGAGAGAAACTCAAATCAAATTAGAGTTCTAATTTTGCTCCATGTGTCCTAAATTATTTATTCTTAAAGAGTTTTATTTCTTAATTTTAGAATCAAATGTAGGACCACATCATAAATATTTATCCAAGGGGGGCAGTTTGGGTCCAGTGCACTGGACCCATTGGGATTGTGTTTTAGAATCAAATGTGGGACCACATCATAAATATTTATCCAAGGAGGGCAATTTGGATCCAGTGCTTCCAGCGCACTAGACCCGTTAGGATGGTGACATGTGTCATAATCCCAACAGGTCTAGTGTCACTAGACACTGGACCTAATTTAGACCTTTATCTAAGTGAGTTATTAAGTAAAAAAAATAAAAGAGTCTAGAATAAATAAATAAAATAAAATTGGACAATTTACATTTTATACCTAATAATATCATTACAAAATTTTTTAAAGAGTTAATAAAATATAAAAATGACTATCAATAGTATTTAAATTATATATATAGGAATTATATTATGCATCTTATTGTATATTTTGAAGTGTTTCCATGTATATGCATGGGATTACAAACTAGTTCATTTAAATAAAAGACAACTAACATTGTGTAAATAAAGACATGCAACAAACGAGAGTAACAATTTAACAAAGTTATAATTGTGTAATTGTTAAGATCTTCATGAAAGAGTTACCTACTATGGAGCTGTTCCTGCTGCTGTGTGAAACTATTGCTGCTGTTGTGAGGACTGTGGAGCTATTTCTGCTACTGTGGAGCTATTACTGCTGCAATGTGGACTATGGAGCTGGACTGTGGAGTTGTTACTGCTGCAGTATGGACTGTGGAGCTAGATTGTGGAGCTATTACTAATTTAGGGTCTGTTTAGGATCCGATTATTTTGCTGAAACTAAAAACTTATTGCTGAAAGTACTGTAGCAAAATAATCTAAAAGCTAGCTGATTGTTTTTTGGCTGAAAGTGCTTAAAGTACCATAGATTTTTTTTTTTTTTTTGGTAACTTGAACCCTATTTTAATGCTTGAATATGCAAAGAGACATCCAAATATGAAAGACAATTTTTTTTTTTTTTTTTTTTGGTCTTAGATATTAATTTACTATCAAGTTTGTGTATCATAATTAAGATACATATTTCATCAAAGCCATCAATTATGGTTACCAAAAAAAATACCATAATGTTAATGGTAATTATAACCACAAGTTTTTTGATTTTGACAAAAAAAAAAAAAAAAAACCATAATATGAATGGTAATTATAATATTAGTAAGAGCATCCACAGCAATGAAACAAAAAATATAGCTATTTGGCATCTACAAAAGTCACTTTATCTATTTTACTTCTTCACACCCCAAAGCAATGAAGCTATATTTTTAGCTATTTGATTAAAATAATATAAACAGCTCATTAAAAAAATAATAAAAACATCCACAGGAAAAAAAAAAAACACCAGCACAGCACAAACATCCACCGCCACCACCACCAATCCACGACAGGAAAGAAAAAATCACCAACCCAAATCCTAAATCTTTTTCCTCAACCCAAACCAAACAAAATCACTAATCACAAACAAAATCAAAAATCACCAATCACAAACAAAATCAAAAATCAACACAATACGCATTGGCGGAACAGATCGGTGATGGGGCTTGGGGTGGGTTGGCGGAACAGATCGGCGAGCTGAAGGATGACGGCAATTTTCGCGTTCTTCATACGAGTGAGTCCACCGGAAATGTGACTCACTTTCTTGTCGAAAACAAGGCCTTTCACAAGCTCGGTATTGTCCACGGTACCACCGAGTTTCTTCACGATCTTGGTATCTCGGAGATCGATGATATTGGGTTTCGCTGGATCGACCATGGAGAGAATAGAATCAACGGTGAGCGGAGCTGGTCGACAAGCTAGAGAGGAAAAAAAATTAAGGAAGAAAGAAGAAAGAAGAGAAGCCGGAGAGAGAGAGAGAGAGAAAGAAAATAGGAAATGCTTGTTTAATGAGAGAAGAGAGAGAAGTGTAATAAAAAAATATTTTCTTTTTTAGCTTCAAGTTACAATATGCAGCCAAAAATAGCTGCGTACTGTAGCTCTGAAGCTAAAATTTTTAGCTATACCTTCACTGCTATAGAGCCATTTTTGTATTTTGGTGAAGCTAAAATAGCTATATAGCTATTTAGCTTCATTGCTATGAGTTCTCTAACAAAGGAAGCCCTAGGATGGAAGCATCCCACATATCGATGCTATGATATTGTTCAGAACCACTTTCATCTCAGGTTCATCTAAAGAATAGATCACATGTGTCATTCATCATAATAACCTCCCTCGCTACTTTCACATGTGCCCCGTCTAGAAAGCCCTTGTCCAAGTTCATGTGCTCTAATAAAATTATGAAGAACCATTGTAGCAACAATAATGCGTTCTTGAATGCGTATATCATAGGGTGGCATATTTCTCAAAGTTCTCCATCAATTCTCTGAAAATATCTTTACAAAACTAAATCAACTCAGTTCACCAAACCTCACAAATTGAAACCCACAACAACATCGCTATGCACAGTTTATCAGTGGATACATGCCCACATAAAAAATCTAAATGAAACCCACACAATCCAAATACAAACAAAGACAAAAAGACAAACCCACAGAAATGAAATAGAGAGAAACCCACAGATAAGTCACACAAAAATACAAAACCCACAAACAAACCCACACAATTCCATTGATATTTTGTTCATGCAAAATTCAGTCACACCAAACAAAAAGGGAAAACACACCAACACATCAGAATATAAAATATTTAAATACAACTCACAGGAGACTAACATCGACATCTCTCCCTTACAATGGCGGCATCAGCTTTGTGGTTGATTTTCTCTCATAGCCAAGAAAATCACCAGTAAGGGTTTGTCCAAATAAAGGAAGAAAAGAGTGGCTGTTGGTGGGTTTGTCCAAATAAAGGAAAAGCAAAGTTTTTGTGTATCAAATGTGAAGCATAAATTTGGATAGTTGGTGGGTAGATGTAAAATTTAAGAGCATTGAAGAGGACGAAGTTGGGGCATTGATGAGGAAGAAGTTGGGGCATTGATGAGGAGGTTGAGCTACCAGAATTGAAGAATGGAGATCTTGCAAGATACACACCACTGGCTGAAGAGAAAGCAATATTTCAAAATATGACTATTGCTAAATGATGCGTTTTTGTCAAAAATAAGTTGCGTTTTTTTCTTTCACATGGGCCCCATGAACAGTGAAAATGGAGCCACAAAAATAAGCAAAACGTTGAAAATGCAGCAATTTTTCAACTATCCAAAGGCACATTTAGTGTGGATTGTGTTCATCCTTATGAACTGAGTTTCCAAGGGATGAAAAAACTATGGGCCCTTCATAAGACCAGCAAAACTGCATAGAAAGAATAGGGCACATTCAAAATTTTTTTTTTTTTTTTTTTTTTTTGGGAAGTAAATGTATTAAAAAAGAAAACAATTGTACAATAGCAGAGGAAGATACCCCAAGAAAGCATCAATTATACAAGAATATACAAATGAAAAACACCTTGCATAATTGACACAACATACCTGAAAATACACACACACACACATTACTAGGATTGGAATATAGAATCAGATATCCACCATGATCTCTGTAACCACCTATTTTGATCAATTAATCTAATACACTTGTCCAGGGAAAAAGAAATCTATAACAAGCATGCAAAACAGGCAACAATCTACAACATAATTCCAACAACAATTAACAAACTACTACAAGGAAAAAAAAAACTTTCCAATCTTTTACAACAAACTAATAAATTTCCAAGAAATGCAGATGGGTGTGTGATAATAAAAATAAGAAGATTACATTGTAAATCCCAAAGCTCCAATTTATAAAACTCAACTTCAGCTTTTCCTAGTGATGTCTGGCTTTAGGAAGAGTTTGATGAGCTCCTTGACTATCAAAGTAAATATAAACACAGGTGACAAATCCAAACTCAGCTTTTCTGTCACACACACACACACACACACACACAGTGCACTTTCTGTTCTTTGATGGCTAGCCTTGCTAGCAGAAAACCTTGAGAAAATACCAAGCATTTTTGCTTATTTTCTCAGAAACTAATAAATCAAATATTTGACATTCATAATCTTTAACAAACTGACCTTTAATAAAATAATAAATCACAATATTTGACATTCACAATCTTTAACAAACTAATAACTCACAATATTTGACATTCATAATCATCAAAGTATACCCATCATAATCATCAAAGAATACCCAAAAAATTGATCTCTAATCTTTAACAAAACCTAAAAATTCAACAACACCCAACAAAAGGGAAAACACATTAATAGATATATATATATATATATATATATATATATATATATATATATATATATATATAAAAACACCACCAATACAAACACCTTACAAGCTACAGTGGCTCATCTCCCTCACAGTGGCGGCATCATCTATCTCTTTCTCGATCTTTCATAGCCTCTTCCAATCACTATTTCACCATTAGGGGTTTGTCCAAAAAAAGAAAGAAAAGAGTGACAAATTTGAACCACTTATTTGGGTTATTGGTGGGTAGATAGAAAATTGAAGAACATTGAAGAGAAAGGAGTCTATGGCATTAAAGAGGAGAAAGACCAAGTTGTGGGCATTGAAGTGCTGAATTGATCTTCTCTACCAAGATTCACATGGCCTGGGTTGAAGGGAAAGGGAAAAAATAAAAAATATTACCATTGCTAAATGATACCGTATTGGGCAAAACTCTCACCAAACAAGAACACAGGAAAAATAAGCTAGCTTTTTTATACAGTTCATGGGCCCACATTAACAGTGCAATGGGACCCACTTGATGAGCAAAAATAAACTAAAAGTAAAATAAGCTGACTAAAATTCTAATGCCAAATGCACACTAAGTTTACGACAAATCAAACTATTAGGTTTTTAGATCCTTGTAAACTAGATTATTTAACCTAATTAATTAACCAAGTGAATACTTAGGTTTATTATTCAAATCTAGGTTAAAACAAAACAATCATATCATGCAAAGCAGCGGAAAAGTAAATAACACAACGATATGATGACCTAGGAAAACCAAACCGGTAAAAAACCTGGGGAGGATTTAACCTAGCTATCCTCAAGGTAAAATGAAAATCCATTATAGAGAATCAAATTTTACAATAAAACTTAGACCACTAACATCCTATTGCTACCACATGTAGAACTTACTGACACAACCACGTGCAAACTCCAAATCTACAGACTCCTTCTCTATTAGGTCTTTGCAACACAAGCACCCACACCTATAACTTTGAGACTCCATTCAAAGGTTTTGGATCTCCTTAGACATTGATCTTGTATGCAACAACTTCTACAACTCCAAATCTTGAGATTATTCAAGGAATAACACCGGTAGAAGACTTTAGAGAGCTTTTGGGCACAAAACCCTAGATCTACAAAAGAGGCACAAGATGCACTCTAATCTCTCTAAAAAAACTCTAAAAACCCTCTCTAGGGTTAGCTTATAATGTCCTTTAAATACTGGAAAAAACGGCTTGCGATTTGGGCTTCAAACGGTCAAGTTATGGGCTTTTTACGTTTGCTGATTTTTTGCTGATATGCGACTTTCGATCGATCAAGTACCAATCGAACGAAAAAGATTGTAACTCATTTTTTTTCATCCTAAACTTGAGTTTTTTTGTCTTGGACTTGAAATTACACTATTCTAAACCAATGAGACTTACTTTTTGTCATGGTTTGCCAACATTACAAACACAAAACCTAACACAAACAACACAGCGTAAAAAATATCACTTTCAAACTTATCTAGTTTGGTCCAAAATTTCATAAAAGTAAGGTTGTCGAGGATTAATTTTCATGCAATCTAACACTTCAAAGAACCAAGAGACTCCAACTTCGCTACCAAGAGAATAAATAAGGCAGATGCCAATATAATTTTTTTTTTCTTGCTTGGAAGCATAGGCAAGATTCTATCTTTCTCCCACATAACATACTCCAAATTTACTTATTTTTGTGACCTATTAATGTGAATTGAAGTTGATAATCGATGTTTTTAACTTTTTTGTTTGTGGCTCCTTTTTTTATGCAACTTTTAAGATATGCAAGTAGCCTTTAAGACTACATGTGTTTATGTGAGTAGCAAGCTCGAATCCCCATTTTAAAGACACAAAGAAAACGAACCTAACAATCTAAGTGACTCCATTGAGAAGTCACTTAGATTGTTAGGTCCATTTTCTTTGTGTCTAGGTTCAAGACGAAGATTTGAGCTTGCTACTCACATCGAGTCAAGTAACGCTATCAAAGGAAACATGTTGCTAGAGTCATGAAGCCTACAAAAGGAAGGAGTATATAACATGAATATGTTGTTGCACAACCAATCTAAGCCACACAAATGCTTCATCACAACACAAACAACTTTAGGTTGAGCAAAGAATGGTGGATCCTTATATTACTTTGCTATACAAGATGTTGGAAAATGTGCAATAGACCTAATCTAAGCTCGTTGAAGTTGTTCAACAAATTAAGGAAACTAGGCATTCCACATAAAAACTAAAACAAAAGCAGCAAATCGCTCACACCAAGAACAATCAACAAGAGAGAATACTAACCACCAACAATGCTACCCGAAAACTACAAACAAAAAGGCATTTCCTTTATTGTCAACCATAGGAGCAATAGCAATTTAAATGACAAGTAGTCCAATGCCTTGAGCATGACTTAGGCAACCATCATGGCTTTACAAAAGAGTATTATGTTAATGTTCATGTTTAATCAACTTAGACTAGGACTAAAAGTTAAGTAGAAACCATGATCATCATAAATATTGCAACTAAATTGGAATCTCATTGATTTACGAATGAAGCCTACTTAAGTCAAGGTTTCATGGAGATGACCAATGTCATCACCTTCACTAATGAGGGCATAGAATTCCGACACACCAATCATTGTATGTCACTTTATTTTGTAGTGATGTTAAATGATGCTCACACTAGGCAAGTTCTAATTAACACATATAATCATCCCTCAATCTTATCTCAATGAGTACCTTGGAAGACGCCAACATCCTTTGTCGGAATATCCATGTGCCACCTATAAAACTTATTGGAAATGGAGGAGCTATTGAATGCACCATCAACCATATCAAATTTTTACATAGTAGGCCCATAAGATTCCATGTCATCCACTACATTGTAGCATATCATGCTTTGTTGGGAAGTCCATTGTTTTATAAGCATAAACTCATACCACTTACTTATCATCAATGTGTTAATAAGAGGCTAAACAGAAAGCTAATTAAAATTCCCAACAATGCCACTCCTTCAAAAGTAGAAGCTCACACCCTTCTATTGGTTTCTCATCCCCCCCCCCCCCCCCCCCAATGACACCCGAGGATTTGAACCTACAACCTTTCTCTAATACCACTTGTTATGATCACAATGCTAACCACTACTTTTAAAACCAATCATTGTTAGGAACTAATTGTTGCACATTTTGAGTCAAATTTCTCATTGTTCAAGCATTAACATTTGTGTTAACTCGTTATAAGCATTCTAGCTAAGTTGTACTAGTGTTTTGGTGAGTGTCCAATGATCGAGTTTGAATCTTACAGTCTTTGCCTTAAGGAAACTTTTCGTGTTCCCACACATGACACCAATTGATGACTTATTTAATTGCACAATCAACTCAAAGATGGATCCTTGCAAGAATAAGAAAAGATGAGGACATTGGTGTGATTCCAACCACTAATACTTTAATTAGGCCCATGTTTAACTAGGAAGGGGTATTTTTTTTTCTTAAGTGTTTATGCTTACCTTGTTACTTTAATCCCTTTGCCCTTTTAAGGTTGCCATCAACAATTACTCATGGAGAATTGTTACCTAAAATCCTATTGCCATGTTTAATGGCCACTAAAATCTTATAAATTTTGATGCTCAATTAAAGGTGTTACTCATTTTTCCTTTATTGTCTCTATATGTGGGAATTGTGCCTCCTGATTAATCAAAAGTTTTGGCATAGTCGCGTACATGTCACATAGCACAAAGTAAACATTTCCTTTCCAAGTTGAGTATTTCGGGTTGGTTGAGTAGAGTAGCTAATAGTTGTTTAGCCCAGTTGATTTGTTAAATGTATCCATTCATATTGAACTATAGCACTCAATATTATATTTTTTTACCATACCAAGTTAAAATAATATAATTGTTGATGTGTGTGTGTGTGTGTTTGTTTGTTTCTCAAAAATAAAATACTATTATAACTGACAACAAATTATCAAATCAATATATAATTATTAATTTCATGTTTTGCTATTGTCAAAATTTATTGCTTTCATATTTTTACTAAAAAATCATTATATTCTTAAATTTTCCCTTGATCAATAAAGATATATTTAGAATTTGATTTATTAGATCATAGCATCAAACATATACAAAAAAAAAAAAAAAAAATATGTGTATATATATACATGTAAGGACCAAAAGATCTTGCGGCCCAAGCCCACTTAGAACAGTGAGTTGTACAGTTCAACATTGGCCCAAATTAATAAAATTTGTAAGAGAGGGAAACAAACAACAAGAGAGAGCTCTGCCCGTGGATGAAAATAAGGAAGAAATGGCTAATGTTATAGAATAAATAAGCAAATGTCTCCATACAAGCTTGCCCGAGGAGGCCAATGTTATACAAAAAGTTGCACTATTCACTCTCTTCTCTCAATTTTCTTCTTGTTTCTTTTTTCTTTTTGATACTTGTGTCTGGATGCCCCTTCTCTGAAAACCATCTTTTTCTTATATACCCCCCCTTCCTTCGCATCCTCACCTTCCATCTTTACCTCCCAAATTTCTCTTCGTGACACTTGTCTCTTTAAACATCTGAAGAAGATGGTAGATGGAGTTTGCTTAACTATGAATTACACTATTCAAGTCACTTCCTTATCAATGCATCTGATAAAACTGTTACTTACCATTTAATGTGGAGGCAACAGGCTACTCCTAATTGGAAACTTCCCCTACTCTCACTGATTCTCTCTCTTCAGACCATTTTCCCACCTAGATCGCCTTAGAGTCCTTCGTCTCATCCCCTACTCTCTTCAGGCAAATTTCCTATTCAAGCATATGATACCCCCATATCAGTCTTGCGACTCATCAGTCCCGTCCTTAGTCCTCGGGCACCCACAATACACATTAAATTTTAAATTAAAAAAAAAAACAATTTACTTTAATTTATATTCATTATAATAATATGAGAAAGTAAATAATATGGACTCTTCTTCTTCTTCTTCTTTTTTTTTTTGTGATGAAAAATACGGTAACTTTATTTCAAGAAGAAGATAAATACAAAGCATCTTGAATCAAAACTGATTCAATAATGGGTGGATTTTCCTCTATCCAAGTTATAAAAGATGCAATTCCTTTAGCGTGTTTTGCCAAAAAATGGGCTGGTTTATTCCCTTGCCGCTTGACGTGTTGTAGATGAGTCATTCTAAAGTCCTGGAGTCGATGTTGAGTATCAGCAATGAGGTTGGCTATAGTAACTGGTGGGGTGGTGGAGCCCTTAAGTGCCTCAGTGACCATGCTAGAGTCTGTTTCAAAAACCACATCCCTCACGTCAATGTCTCAAGCAAAAGATACCGCTTTGTCCATGGCCATAGCTTTGGCTTCCAAGGGACCTAAAGGTAGCTGGAGATGATTACTCAGAGCAGCAATCACCACCCCCTCATGGTTTTGAATCACCACATCGAGGCCTACTGACTTGTCGAAAATAGCAGCATCAACGTTAGTCTTGTAGAAGGGTGGCGTTGGAGGGACCCATCGCATGTCTTGGGCTTGTCTAAACCGGGGTTGCCGAAGATGGGCCAGCTGGAATTCTTCAAGAATCATGCGGGCTTTGTGTAGAATCTCTCAACAGGGTTGTCTCGGGCTGCCAAGACGAGTCTTGTTTCGGTCATACCATATGCACCATGCAATAGTTACTATGAGTTCAAGCAGCTTTGTCCCCACATGTTGGAAAAAGATTAGGTGCCAAAGTAGGTCCATAAAGTCCCTATAGTGGATGCCTTTGACATAAAAAAAGATGCCTGAGAGTGTCCAGATTTCTTGTGCTCTAGTGTAGTCCCAGAAAAGGTGGCTACTATTCTCCGCGGCCAAATTACAAGCGTCACAATTTGCATTCTCAAGAACCTGTCGTCGGCACAGGTTGGTCTTCGTGGGTAAGATGTCTCGGCATGCTTTCCATGTGAAAGTTTTGATCTTATTTGGGATATGGAGGCCCCATAGAGTATGCCAAAATGAGCTCTTGTCTTGCCCGTGGGAAGTGCTTCTTGAGTGTGTAGCTATAGTGAGGGACAATGCTACTTTGTAAGCACTATTGACAAAGAAGGTACCCTTAGGAGTGTAAGCCCAAACCAAGCGATCCATGGGTCGGCGCTTACTTAGTGGGATACTGAGGATGGTGTCAACGTCATCTTGGAGGAAGACACGATGGATCAACTCTGCCTTCCATTCCCCAGTTTCGACGTCGATAAGTGTGTTAACTGTGGCATCTTCAGGTAATGTATTTTGTGGGGATGTGACCTGAAAAGTGGTTGGCTTAGGCAACCACTTGTCATGCCAAATGTTCACCATAGCCCCATCACCAATCTGCCAACGGTAGCCAGCATGAACAATTCGTTGGGCGGCCATGATGCTCCACCATGCGAAGGACGGTTTTGCTCCCAAACCTGCATGAAGAAAGTCACTGTGAGGGAAGTAACTTGCTTTGAGGACCTGATGTACCAGAGAGCTTGTGTTACATTGTAGTCGCCACCCCTGCTTCTCTAAGAGAGCCAAGTTGAAGGATTTCAAGTCACGGAAGCCTAGCCCCCCATCTCTCTTTGGCATGCAAACCTTGTCCCAGCTTAGCCAGACGATTTTGTTCTTTCGGTTGGTTTGTCCCACCAAAAGCATAGAACCATGCTAGTCATTTCATCGCAAAGGCCATCCGGAAGTTTAAACACACTCATAGTGTACGTGGGAATGGCTTGGGCAACCGATTTGATGAGCACCTCTTTTCCGGCTTGGGAGAGTAGCTTTTCTTTCCAGCCAGAGAGTTTGTTACTGAGTCGTTCTTTCAAAGCCTGAAAAGTGTTCTGTTTGGACTGACCCACCAGGGAAGGCAAGCTAAGGTATGTTTCGTGGTGTCGCATCACTTCCGCTTTAAAGCAGTGTTTAACGGCATCCTGGAGATCTTGTGGCGAGTTATGGCTGAAGAAAAGAGATGTTTTTTCCCTGTTAAGTTGCTAGCCAGAGGCTTGTTCATAAGTTTCCAAAATTTGTGCTAGTTGACTGCATCCTTCTCTAGTTGCTTGGCAGAAAATGATACTGTCATTGGCAAAGAAAAGGTGTGAGATTTGAGGTCCTTGTGGGCAAGCAGCCACTCCCCAAAGTAGTCCAGATGATGTGGCTTGGTGTAAAAGAGCTGATAGGCCCTTTGCACAAAAAAAAAAAAAAAAAAAGGAAAGGGGATATGGGATCGCCTTGCCAGAGGCCTCTTGTGGCGGTGATGTGGCCTCGAGGCTTCCCGTTAAGTTTAATGGAATATGTAACAAAGCTGACAACTTGCATTATAAGAGTTACCCACCTATCGTTGAAGCTCATCTTTTTCATAATGTCTTGCAAATAACCCCACTCAACCCTGTCAAGGGCTTTGCACATGTTGAGCTTCAAAGCCATCTCCCCAGTCTTTCCTTTCTTCTTTTGGTTTAGGTAATGCATGGTTTTGAAAGCAACAAGAACGTTATCTGTAATGAGACAGTCGGACATGAAGGCACTCTGATTCTCACTAATAATGCTTGGAAGGAAGCGCTTCAATCCGTTCGCCAAGACTTTGGATGCAAGCCTAGAGATAACATTGCTCTGGCTGATGGGTTGGTATAGTGTAATCTTAGTGGGGTTTTTCATTTTTGGGATGAGGACAATGTGAGTTTCATTGAAGTTCAGGGGAGTAATGCCCAAGTTCAGATAGTCAAGTACGGCTTTAGTGACACATTCACCAGATAAAGTCCAAAAATGTTGGTTAAAAAGAGGGGGCATACCGTCAGGGTCGGGAGATTTTTTAGGATGCATTTGCTTAAGAGCTCGGTGGACTTCATCAGCACAAAAGACTTCGGTTAAGCGGGATGGACTCTTCTTATTAGTTTGCTTGAAAGCATGACAAAAACTGAGGAAAAGCATACTTAATATATTAAATTAGGATAGTACTGCCTTAGTGACACATTCACTAGATAAAGTCCAAAAATGTTGGTAAAAGAGAGGGGACATACCGTTAAGCGGGATGAACTCTTCTTATTAGTTTGCTTGAAAGCATGACAAAAACTAAGGAAAAACATACTTAATATATTAAATTAGGACAAAGTTTAGCTATAAAATTGGTTGTAGCCTAAGATTATAACCTTACTCAATATTTTTTTATTAGAGGTGAATTTTGACAAATTCACCATTGGATTACATATTCTTCTTATATCCTCCATGCTTGCAAAATTTCTAGAAAATTAAAGATCAATAGCTATATCATCAATAAATTGTTTAAATTGTAAGTTTTTGTAGTTTAAAATTATGTATAAAATATAAGCTTATGGATTATTTAGTAAATAATATTCAATTGATACAAAATTTGACATATGTATTAAGAGTGTAAAGAACATGTAATTCAATGGTTAGATTTTTAAAATATGTAGTAATGTTTATTTTATTGAATAAGGTTGTAACCTTAGGTTACAACTAATTTTGTAACTAAACTTTGTCCATTAAATTATATAACTGATATTTTAAATCAGTTGTTTTTTCAATATGTTACAAAAAATACTAAAATAATATAAAATATGCTGTTAAATGGAATAGATTAAAGGAATTTTTCATTGATACGTATATTTGCATTCTTTTATGCTTTATTTTTATTCATATCTCTAATACATGGTTTTCAGACCCAGACCGTTCAACGAACCGTAAAAAGGAAAGATTCAAGATTTTTGAAGTCCGACCGAGATTCGATCGAGGTTGGACCGGATGACGTAATAATTATTTTAATAATTTATTAATATAAAAATAAATAAAATACATGTACATAATTTAACAATTTTATTTAAAATAATATATAAAGAAGTTAAAATATATTTTAATTAAAGATAAGATGATATTTTTTGTAATATGACGTTTAGTTATATTTTTTCATTTCCATTTTTTATGCTAAATATTTTATATAAGTATTTAAACTTTAATCCTAATATATGTATTCCATATCCATATCCAAAATATCCATTCTTCCTAACATAAAACTGTAATAGGTTTTAGTAAGATTTGAGTGCTGGAGAATAAAACATACCCTTTCAATAGAATACAAATCCTCCATCCCATTTTTTGTGTTCCACTTTCAACAAAATACAAATCCTCCATCCTATTTTTTGTGTTCCACTTTCAATAGAATACAAATCCTTCATCCCATTTTTTATGCTCCACTATATGTTCAATATTGAAGTGCTTCACAACAAGACAAACCTTTTAAAAAAAAAAAATTTACATCTAAATGAATGGGTTATTCAAGCAAAGATACACTCCAAAGGTAAAATTCGAATATAGTCTTGACACATTGTCATAAAATTTATAATACAGCATTTGCAGCTACGCACCACAACACCATTGATTCTTTAACATTCAACAAATATAACTGCCATCCACCATTGCTTAATATGCACAAGTCCATTATCAGGTCTGTATCACTGGATATTTGATGGTAAGATTCAGATTTTAAAAATTGATATCTGGTAAAACCATTGGGAAATAACTATGTATTGTTAGCGAATCTTAAGCGCATAATGACAGCCACTAGATTTTAGGATTTGAGCTTAGCAACTCTATAAGGTGTATCCCTAATGCTTAAACAGTCTTTAAGCACATAAAGAGTTTATTCAAAACATATTAAAATTACAATTCCATGTATAGTTTGCCATCAAATTAAACATTAACTCACCAATCCTTAAAATGAAGTCAATCCTTGTAGCAGCATTTCAAGGCTATGATACATTGCTTATCAATTGTAACAATTGCATACATCCCATGCATTGTTCTATATAATAAATTAATGAACGTCTTCACACCGCTTTGAAGTCACAACGCAAATTACAGAGAAAAATAATGGTATGAAATCTACACATCAAAGAAATATAAGAAATATCAAATCACACAACCTAAATGCAAGAAATTTTAATTTTACAGAGGTAAGGAAGGGGGGCATAAATAACTTTTTTGAAACAAATTCCAAATTTATGCAGGACTTCATGAGATTTCCGACTGGTTTTAACCTATAGAATTGCATCCATGCCTAGAGACCCTTGATATTCAAATTCTGGAATGTAGGGAGAATTTATAATTCTGGTTTACCCCTTGAAACGGACTACAATGATGGAGATGTCATCCTTACTGTCCCTATTCAATGCTTCGGCAGCAAGTTGCTTGGCTGCTTTCTGTGGGTCTTTTGTCTTTCTTGCAATATCAACAGCTTCTTGATTAGCCATGACCTGGATTAATTGAAAAGAAACCAAATAGATAAACACAATATAATGTCAGCAAGAGAGAGAGAGAGAGAGAGATTAATCACCTTCCATAGACCATCACTTGCAAGTACGAGAATATCAGTATCTGAATCAACATCAGCATTTTGTACATCAGGATCCGATCGCAAATGTGTCTTGAGGTTCTTGTCTCCAAAAGCTCTAGAAACTGCTAGTTGGCCATTAACTCTAGCAACGTCTCCTAATATGGTATGCACCATGCATTTGTTATTATGACCAGAAACTTCCAACACATATATGGTCTCACATTCAGATTGAACTCACAATTCATAAGAGTATAACAGGGTGACTGATAAAGAAGTATGGAAAAGTTAAAAAGGAAAATGAGTAATAAAGAAGAGTAGCAGTCCCCACTAAAAGAACAAACACCAGTGGCAGGCTTGCTAATGTAATATAAAATTTCAATAAAAATGCGTACAAGAGGAAGAGACCTAATGCAATCAAACATAAACCATTTTCTGCCATCATGATTTAGTGAGTAGAGCCTTTAGTAAATATGTAAATACTCAGTGCTGGTCTCAACTAAGAATAGTCCTAGAGAGATGGCCTGGATAAGGTCCTATAGTATTTTTGCATGAAGCGAACGCTCTCAAGACTTCCACTCATGCACTTGTTCTTTACAGTACAAGACTTTACCATTGCACCAAAAATGGGCCCAGATTGCAGCCTTCAGTAGATCATATAATTCAGATCTCCCCATTCTAGACTCTACACTGAACACACTCAGCATCAACAAAAGCCCTGGTTGTCTTACCATATGAGAGGAAACTACTTGTTTTTACAATCATCTGACTGACCTTCCTCACTCATACAAAATTATTCCAAGGACAAGTCATTTAATGTGCAACATCTAGCTTCATCAAGCAATTACGTCACCTTTCTCTACCAATTCTGTTCAACCCCATGGGTTCAAAATTTAAATTGGCACCTGACATATATTGACTTTTAGTCATACACCATAATATATCTGATATGCAGCCACTCTAGCACTTATGACATGCCCTTTCACACAGCTTATCCTACCAAAATAGAGATATAAGAAGTTTTTGTCAAAAAAGAATGGTATAAAACCATTAGAAACTAGTAACAGTAAGTACTATTCTTCACTTAGTTTTAATATCTAAAATGATTTCATTGCTGTAAACTATGTTTTCAATACTTGGTTTGCCACTAGTTAAAAGAAAAGAAGAAAAATTTTATTTTTCTTGTTTTCCATTGTTTGGTTAGTAAATGAGTTGGGAAAAGAAATGAAATGAGGAAGAAAACAAATTGAAATCTCTCTCTTAGGCCTACCAAAACACACACACAAGTCCTTTGGACATGCCTCTAGTCAATAAAACCTACAGGCAACTAACCCCCATAACTAGTTGCCAAGTAATCAAGTGCATTCACCCCTGACGGGCAAAGTAGTTTATGCTCATACCTAGGAGCAATATTGCTTTGTATCTTTTACTTCTATTCAAGGTCTATTCATCTACTTCTATTAAAGATAAACATCATTGAAGTTAATGGCATCTTCGGTGCAGAAATCCACAAAAGTTTAATAATGGGCTAGATAGAGGAAAATTTATAAGCAAATGTGCTCTAGTTCAAATGTCACCTCATCCCCTTGTAAGAGGAAGGTGGAGGGTGAGGTTGTGGGTTCAATACCCACTGGGCGTGTGTACCAATAAAACAATTTCAGGAAAAATGAGCAAAACACAAACCAAAAAAAGTAAAAGTTGGCAAGTCAGACCTTAAATACACAATACTCCTATAGATAAAAAAAAAATAAAAAAATACACGATATTAATGTCCACCAATATCCCAAATCAGCTTGGAGACCGCTAAAAGTATTAAACTTCTTTTATATTTAAAGCATGCAAGTCAGACAGATATTTTTTAATAAGTACTTACAAAAAAAAAATTGATTTTTTTAATAAGTAACTTTGACAGTTATTTTCTTCAACATCCTTTACTATCTACAATTCTTCTGCATGCAAACATTGCTAAAACAGAGATAAATAAAAATGTTACATATAGTGGATTCACAAAGACACATAAATAACAGTCTCCCCCAGTCTAGAATTAATGGAGTTGCTATATTTATGTTATATCATGACATGGATACATTATTAGGTTTGTGTCAGCAATTAAGGCTCTAGGGGGAGAGGAAATCTGAACCTTGAACGTCTCCTTTGGAAACATCAAGAGGTGCCAGTTGAGATACAAGACTCTTACTAGGGCATTGAAAGTTTTCAATTTGAAAAGTTTAGCTTATCAGGGAAGTTAACTGTCTAATTTGCAATCTTTTTGTCTTTGTAGAAGATACCAAATCATTCTGATCTCTTATGCATTCCTATTTCTTTGAGTTTTTCACATTTCCTTAGTTAGGGTCTTTCTTAGCTCTAAAATTGTAAATCAGGTGTTTTTTCTTCAAATAAATAATAGCTTTAAATGAAATGGAGGAGAGACTTTATGTACTAAGGATGTACATGCAAAGCTCTCCCAAAAAATGGCAATGAGAAAGAATTATTCTAAGAAAACATGAGTCTATAAACTCAATTGAATGCATATTACATCCAAGAGTGTGAGACCACTCATACAGAGTTCTTAAATATGAGGATTTCAACTCAATAACTGATACCTCCACACCATTAAATGTGTGATTGTTCCTCTTCCCATGCATTACCCACGTTTGCCATAAGGGAACCATATTCCAAACAAAGGAGCTGCCATTTTACCAAATCATTTCTTCCATCCAAAGAGTACATCCGCAACTCGCTTTGGCATCACCAAACACACCCAAAACATAAGAAAATACAAACAACCACAACTCTTGGGCAACATCAAAATGCATTACCAAGTGATCCCTAGCTTCATCACTTCATTTAACATGCAACACTAGTCTACCAATATTATGCCTCTCCTAGAAGGTTATCACCAGTTAAATTTTTCTGTAATGCTACTACCCACACAAAGAATTTCACTTACTACACCAAACACTCTTCCAAGAAAAAATCACCACATTTGACCCTTGCAATGCCTCAATATAAAGCGCAAACGAACTTCCCATTGCTATTAAACCTCCACCTCAATCAAATGATATTTTTCTTTTATTGGCAAATTACATATGTAGGGACTTATGATCTCACCCTCCACCTTGCACTTACAAGGAGAGGAAGTGCCATTTGAGATATAGTTCATTAGCCGGATGTTTTTGTTATCACGTCAACTTATTAACCCCAAGGGACCACGCAATTGGCTTAGGACCATGCTTATAAAGTGGAGATCACTAGTTTGAATCTCCCTTCCCCCTCCCCATGGGGTCAAAAACTCACTCACCAAAAATAGAAATATCATGTCAACTTATTTATTTGAACCCATTACCAATTGAGACTTACTCCACCTAGAAACCCAAAACTTTCTTTCCATGCACCCTTTATATGTTCTCTGTACAAAACATATAGGCTGTGAATAAGACAACCTTATTCTTCATCAAAACTTCCGTCCTAAATCAATTTTCATTAAATTTCCATGAGATTTTCATTGGAGTATGTAATTGTACAGCACATGCATGAAGAAAAGGCACCCAGCTGAATATTAATACACTCATTTAGTCCCCAGCTGTATACATCTCCTGTATACTTGGGTGACTCTTTATGACTTTTAATAAAATTTTCATTACTTATCAAAAAAAATATTTTAAAAAAAATACACTCATTTAATAGATGGAGTATGTTACCTTTAAGTTTCAAACTCAATTCTCCAGTGATTATCCAGTCAATTAAGGGGAACAATGTAATTGGAAGGTTTTCAAGGATAAGAACCAAAGGTTCAACATAAAAGCTAGGGTAAAAGTCCAGGAAAAAAAAAAAAAACCTTACACTTATCCCTTGTGACAAACTATATCCAAACTTTTTAATTGTCATTTTAAATAATTAGGGGCCGTTTGGTAACGTTGCTCTAGTAACATTGTTTGTATTTTTTGGAAATACGTGTGGGTGAAAAAGTGTGGAAATACGTGTAATATTATTTAACTAAAAACATGTGTTTAAACTCCTATACCAAACGGCCCCTTAATAAGTCATGACAATCTAACTACTCTGTCTATATCTGTTAAAAACCACAAATGGAGCAACCTGTCTGGCAGAAGGAAATTTTTCATTGGCATCCATTACATCCAAACAGCCCCTGTTTTACCCTCTATCCTATGCTCTCTCTCTCTCTCTCTCTCTCTCTCTCTCTCTCCCCTCTACTGTTTTTGTCTTCAGAGTTTCTCAATTTTAATTGGCATCTATTACACCCAAACAGGCCTGTTTTGCCCTCTCTCTCTCTACTGTGTTTGTCCTCTCTTAGAGTTTCTTTTAATGTGGATAAGAAGATAAACCACACAAGACAAAATGGTGGTGTTAAATGAAAATTGTCCTCTTATTAGATAGGTTGCTCAGTTACTTCTTTTCAACAGATATGGGCAGATGGTTAGATTGTCATGGCTTATAAAGTCTCGGGTTTAAAATGGAAAAATTAAAAAGTCAAGGTGTAATTTGTCAAAAGAGGCCAAGTTCTAATCCACAATGAAATTCATAATATGGTATGTTGCCTTTCCATAAAATCAACAACATATTATAAGTGGTGTTGTGCCAACATTCCATATATCAGCATAACATTTGTGTGGGGACATAGGTGTATCATCTAGGGAAATTGAGTCAATAGTCATGCAGAGGCACAAACTAAAAACTTTGGGTATGATTTCATTTCAAACAGACATTTTTCTAATTAAGAGGATATGCAATTGCTTTGATAATCAGAGTAAGAAGTGTGCATGTATACGGAGAGAGAGAGCAAGTCATGTCCTTGCTATGTCATTCATAGTTTTAAGAGGAATTGTTTGTCAGCTCATTCATATTGTGTTCTCATGTCCTGTATCCATGGAAGTACAAAGCAATAATTATCATTGAAGGTCCCAGAAGTACCATAGCTTAATAAGGATTGGAGGTTTTCTAATCCTATCAGCAGGAAAGGGAGAGGTCCTCCAATAAATGCTCATGCAATAAGTTTTTCTCTGATTATGTTAAGTATCATTGCATTATAAAATTTCTTAAAGTAGTGCATACACCACAGGAAGAAGCTAATCTGTGCAGTTCCCTATTATTCTTTCTCAACTTGATCGCTTCCTTAACTGCAATCCTTTGTATGGCATAAAAATTAAACCTCTCCAACTTCATGGGCACCAAAAGAATACACAGTTGAGTACAGCATGATCCAAAAAAAATAAAGGAAAGTGAAGCAACATGTGATCCATAGATTCAGAAGACACAAAACATAGGACACCTGCTAGGTCGAGTCCAATTTGAAAGAAGGTCAACATTTTGACCATTACTGACGTTGTCACTTGAACAAGATAGGCAATCATCCCCATTTTCTTTCAAAGTCTCAAATGTAATTCCACATTTTCAAGTTCATTTTTTTAGGGCTATTCCAGATGCAACTTCACAAATTTCACATAGATACCACAAGTATCTTACTCGACAAGGATCTATAAGTCCATCCTAATTTTATTCCAGTATGTGGTTTTCATCGACCATCACTTCTTAGAGCGATCCTTTCCAATCAATTTCATCCTTCCTCTCTGCACAGTTCTGATCAATATACTTATTTACTAGATAAAAACCCTATCAATGTAAAGCACATTGACAACTACTTTACACATCCCATTTTGAGGTTAATCACAATCAGCAAATATTCATCTAAACACAGTATTGCTCACAAAGCAGGAAAGGTGATCCTTTCTAAATTCTTTTGATATGCAAAGTAATATACAATTAGCCGGACCAAAAACCTCCAATGCAAGGCCTATAACCAGATGCAGGCCAGAACATATTTGGAAATATAAGACTCACATTAGTTTTCACCAAAAACTCAATCAAGAAAGGCTTCTAGTTTGAAAGTCAAATGGGTGTGTGCACAGACACACACATACATGTACCCACACCCACACCCACCCACATATAGACAAAGGGCCTGAGGATATGTAAAAGAACCTGGCATGTTTGACACAAATCCACCTCTGTCCTCAATGCTGCCACGCTCAGTGTTGGGCTCATGATCAATTGTCATCTGTATTGCCACCCCCCTCCTTGAAAGAACAGCTCGTGAATCTCCAACATTGGCTATCCATAGCTTCTGACCATTGATCAGAATCGCGGTGACTGCAGTGGATCCACCTCGCCCCAAGTCAGGATTGTGTGATAGAATTGCCTGGTCTGTTCTCTCGTAGGCTTTAGAAATGGACCTGTTGGGATCAGTCCAAAACTCATCCTAGAATTGATGATAAAACATAACATAAGTAGTGTATACAGTAAACCTTTCCAAACCAATTATGTAAATGGGCATTAAGATGTCACCAAATAACTAAATCCATATCATACCATAAGATCAGTACCATACCAATCTTTTTAAAGGTATCCAATACATTTCTTCTTTTTCCAAGTGAGTATTACCAATTACATTACCAAAAGCAAGTTAAATGAGTAATCTTGATGGAACAATTCATACTTAATTGCAATTCTACGACCAACAAGAAATACATATTTTAAATGCAACATAAAGCAAAATCAAAAGATATTTTTCCCTTGAAGAATCCAAATGCACCTTAAGTTAGCAATTCAAACACATAAACATAATGCATCTTTTTGGACCAAATATTCACCTCCTTTAAGATATTAGGAAACAGATGCTTTTGTAGATAGGCAGGTACACTATCTCCTAAATGCCCATCATATATAGCAAAAAGTCCAAGCTCCTGGCCTTGGATGTGAACAAACTTCGCGACATGGTAATCCTCCATGGGATGATTTGCTTTCCCTTTAACTAGGCTGAAGCCATACTTGACTGCGCCCTGAGGGCTCCTGCCCTTGCCAGAGCTACATGAAGAGCGTCCTCCAACCTAAAGACAGGTAAATTTCAACATCCAAATAACTCATGCAAAGTTTTAAAGGAAAAGAAGAATGCTCTAACAGATGAAACGTAAAACCGAATCCTTTATTGCTCAAAATCACCACAAAGGATGGAAAAATATAACAAAATAACACAAGACATATATATCTAAGAGGCAATATATAATTTTATTTAATGATACAAACTCTGAAACAAACCAAGAAATATATGGTCCATCCAAAATTTCATGTTTAGCTGGGATTATCCAAATTTTCAGCATGACTAACTTGTAAAGAAACGAGCATACAACCCAATGATTTACCCCATTATCAATATCACTATCAGCACTCTAAAGAAAATCTATGAATCAAACACTCAAAAGTTGATTTGGAAACTAAAATTAAGAATGCAATTGTTTCAATACGAAAATGATGAATAGGAAAGCTTGGCACCCACCTTTTGCGGATGCTTATTATTGTGGAAGTGAAAACTGTGAGAAATATCAATAAACACTAGCATAGAATGATCAGCATAAGGCTAGCAATTGAAAGAGAGCCCAACCCACTAAAGAGAGGAAGTTACTTCCCACCATACTGAAGGAAATGTATGAATTTGTAAATGAATTAATGATTGTTCATCTGATGCAGTAAAAGACAGACTGCTGGGACTATTCCTACCATTTGCGAATCCACATATCCAAGAACAAAAGAAGTTTTCCACAAAAACATGAGAAAAATGTGACTTAGATTAAATTGAAAAACAGATTTCATTATTGCAACCTGACTAAATGAAAGATGATAAAGTAAAAGTGCTGATATTATGTTCATGAAAACAGTTTTCAATTACTTCCCCATATATGGACCTATCAAAAAAAAAGTTACTTCCCCATATATGACCTATCAAAAAAAGAGTTACTTCCCCATATATGGCCTAATTATTAGAGAAGTTAAAATGTTTTCAGCATTGTCATTTTCAAAATTATTCATATTAGGTTCTTTGATGGCAAGGAACCTCTTCAAGGCAGGGCCATTTCATGTGCCCACCCACTATTGAGTAAACCCCGGATACACAACCCTGTCTGCAAGAACCGTGTATCAAGTTTTGCATATTAGGTTAACAAACTGAAAAATGGAAGTGAAGAAAAAAAAATGCTAAAAGAAGTCTCCTTAGTGTAATTTTTAACTCAAGAAAAAAAAAAAGCATCTCTCTTCATTTACCGTCATATTTGCTTGCAACATACAGAGAAGGGAGAGAAGCACCAAGATGTTGCAGAAAACTTTTAAAAAGGAAAAATTGCCAAAAACACAAGACTTAACCTGAATTATACTAAAAAGAGAAGCATAATTTTCCTTATCTTCTCATTAACAAATCCAACCCTTTCACTAAATTTAAACAGTCCACATAAAATCTCTAACTCTACAAAAGTTGCCACATACCTAGATAAATCATATGCCTTTTCCAATTTTTTTTTTTTTTTTAAACCCAAAATTAGCAAGTCTACGAATACAAATACTTGAAAAATATATCAATACATTAAAAAAATAAAAAATAAAAAAAGGTGATTGAAAAAGGTGGAGATATCCTGACCTGAGACACAGAATTGAAGCAACACAAACTATCCATATAATCCAGCCCCACCTCACCTTCTTCCTCTCCCACTCCACATCTACCTGCTCTGCCAATTCCCAACACCGACACCAAAACCCCACCTCAGAAAAACAACTTTTTTTCACAACCTGCAACATCAAAACAGAGAATTCTGATCATCCAAACAGTCCAACATGCAGAAACCCAGAAAGGAAGTAACAAAAAAAAAACAAAAAAAACAAAATTTACCAATTGGGTATCTAAGAATTTCTCTCACCGATCCAAGAACAGCCAAATTTCCAACAAAACAAGAGAGACCAAATTTACACAGGGCTTGAATTATCAATTCCCAAGTACTTTTTTTTTTTTTTCCTGAGAGAGATGATAAATAATAGAACCACTTAGTAAACAGAATATTGGTAAACAAAACAAGAAATATAGGGATGTACAATGAGGAAAGAATCGTTGAATGAGTAACCGTGCGTGCGTATGTATGTATAGTAAGTTTTGTTTTGAGGGCCGAGTAAGTCTTTAAAGAGAGCCAAACAATGGCTGCCAAAAGGCACAGGTTGCACTTATTGACTTTTTGTTTTGCACACTGTGTGTTTGTGTTTTTTTGTTGCTTCTCTTGTTGACACTGTTGGTTTTGATTGTTTTTGTTTTTCTATTTATTTATTTATAATTACAGCTGTTTTGTAATAAATTTGTAAATAAGTTTTTTTATTGTCAAATAAAAAAAAATTTAATATAAGTTTAGTCTACATTAAACATTAATAAGTATTTTAATTTGACGGTAAAAAATAATAATTATAAAACAGCCAATATAAATTAAAATTTATATAATTTTTTTTATAAAAAAATAATGTTCTTGTAGATGTTGATCTGAGGAGTCTTTCCTTGGTTTGGTCACCGGTGTGTGGGTGTGCTCTGTGTTGGAAGTGGGGACCAGTGTTCAAAGTCAGCTAATGTTTATTCAAACTCGGAGACGAAACCTATTTGTTTTGTCTCCATTGGCATTAGCGAATTAGATACGTGTAACGTAGAGAGTTGGTATTGGTATTAATGGTTCTTTATTAGTTTTTAAAGACTAGTTAGCTTTAGCCACCAGGCCTTGATTTCAACTCTCCTGTTCTCAAAAAAGAAATGCAAACAGGAAACAATTCCATTTATAGATAACTATGTTGAATTTGTGCACACACACAGTTTAGGAAATACCGAAATACTATAAAATCAAACCGTATATGTAATTATGTTCCCATTTTATTTAGCAAAATATATATATATGTTCCCATTTTGTAACGCGTTTTCAAACCTCTTTTTTTTTTTTTTTCAAAGAATAACTTTTTTAAAGTTTTTATTTATTTTCCTTGGTACAACTTTTTCAAACAACCCAATTTTCAAAAAGCTAAAGAATATTTATACAAAACACCGAAACGAGTCTTTTGGCTAAATATTGCTAATTCTGAAACATATTTGCGTTATAGGTACTGTTACAAGTTATTTGGGGATTTGAGGAGAGAGATTGAATTTCAGCAACAGTGTTGCCGAAATTCCAAGAAAAGTAGGAGAGAGAATGAGGGAAAAGGTGGAGAGAGAAAAATTGTGAATTACGGCAACACTATTGCCGTAATTCGCTGCCCAAATATTTGTCCAGGCACTGTGAGACGAAGTGCTCTAAGTGGTGCCCCAAACAAACTAAAAAAAATTTGTCCCTATTGTGGCAATACCATTGCCAAAAATGGGAGTGGAAAAAAAAAAAAGTGAATACCGAAATCTGGGAGGAATTTAAAAAAAAATATAATGTGCTACGTACATAATATTTTTACAATATTTTCACAACAAATCACAGGTAACTGGTTATTATTAATTCAAATTTAAATTTAACATTGAGATTACTATTTTAATCCAACAATAACAATAAGTAACAACCTAACACTTAGAATTTGTTGTAAAAATATTGTAAAAATTGTGTGCATTTCATTTCTAAAAAAACAAAAAAAAAAATTCCCAATTGTGGCAATGGTATTGCCGAAATTGTGGGGAAATGTTTTTTTTTTTTTTTTTAAATTTTGGCAATGGTATTTCGGCAATACCATTGCCACAATTAGGAAAAAAAAATTTTTTTTTTTTTAGAAATGAAGTGCACACAATTTTTACAATATTTTTACAACAAATTCTAAGTGTCAGGTTGTTACTTATTGTTATTGTTGGATTAAAATGGTAATCTCAATGTTAAATTTAAATTTGAATTAATAATAACCAGTTACCTGTAATTTGTTGTAAAAATATTGTGTACGTAGCACATTATATTTTTTTTTTAAATTCCTCCCAGATTTCGGTATTCACTTTTTTTTTTCCCCCACTCCCATTTTCGGCAATGGTATTGCCACAATAGGGACAAATTTTTTTTAGTTTGTTTGGGGCACCACTCAAAGCACTTCGTCTCACAGTGCCCGGACAGATATTTGGGCAGCGAATTACGGCAACAATGTTGTAAGGATATTGGAAGTTGTAAGGATATTTTGATAATTTTAGTGATAACTAGGGCAAATTTGGTCAATGTGAGAGGTTAGGGGCATTTTGGTCATTTGATATGATTCAAGGTCAATTTGGTGAGTTTGATAGGGTATTTTGGTCATTTTCTATGAATTTTGGTTTAGTTTTTTTGTTATTTTAGACATTTTAGTGGTATTGAGGTTTTTTAGTCATTTTGGTGAAGTTTTTGGGTCTATTTTGTGATATTAGATATTTCAAGGGTATTATAATAATTTTACAGTCTTTGAGGAAATTTTGGATTTTTTAAAAAAATAACTATAAAACTCAAACTATATTATTAGTTAGGCAATGTTTCAAACATATTTGGTTTCTAGCAATTCGAGTCCAAAGGACTCGATTTTCGGGTTATAAATCGAGTATATTGGACTCGAGTTTCCTATTTTGCCAGCAGCTCCACGTAGGCCCAGAAATCGAGTTCACTAGACTCGATTTTTGTACAGAGAAATTGAGTCCTCTAGACTTGGTTTTTGGTCATAGAACTACTGGACTTGATTAACTAGTCTCATCCCACAGCTTCAACAGTTTCTGGTCACGTGGGTACTAAGCTAGAAATCGAGCCTACTGGACTCGATTTCTATGATTGGTCCCCAGCCCTCCACGTGTTGTCGTGGGTCCCAGCTGGGACCTGTTTTCCTCCTTACCCGTCTCTTCAACTCTCAGTATATTCTCTTCACTCACAACTTTCCTAAGCTGCCTCACACAACACTCATCTCAAGTAATGTTTTTACAATATTGTGATTATTTGCTAGTTTTTTTTTTTTTTTTTTAAGAAAAATTTAGAACATATTAGGAAAAGTTTTGTTTTTTTTTTTTTTTTTTTTTAGTGTAAATATTGTGATTAATTTATTTGTTAGTATATTGTGATTATTTGCTAGTTTTTTTTTTTTTTTTTGAAATTAATATTATGATTAATTATAAAAAGTGTAATCGCCTTCAAATTACTCATGTTATGTCCAAAAAACTAGTCATATCTTGAAATTGGTTTTGTTCAGTCCTTTTATTTTGATAGCTTGCATTTAATCATGACAAGTGAAGCTGTTTGAGTTTTGACATTAGTGCTCAATTGAATGATGAACTTGATTACTTTCCGCCAAACCAATGTCTAAATATTTGGATACATTTATATAAGATCATGAATCTACTTAAGAAAAAATATCTATAATGACTAGTAATATTATGATTAATTATTAGGAATATTTAGTACTAAATATTGTGATTAAATTACAACATATTGGGATTTTTTTTTTTTTTTTTTTTTTGTTAGTGTAAATATTGTGATTAAATTATTTGCTAAGTTTTTTTTTTAAAAATTAATATTGTGATTATTGGGAATATTTAGTACCAAATATTGTGATTAATTATGTCATTACAACATATGGGAATATTTGTTTTGTTTGTTAGTGTAAATATTGAGATCATATGCTAAGTTTTTAAAAAAAAATTAATATTGTGATTAATTATTGGGAATATTTAGTACTAAATATTGTGATCAATTGTTAGGAATATTTAGTACTTTTAGGTCTTTTATCATGGATATGAAATGGATTATGAGTTTGATACCTAAGATAGTATTTGTAATCTTTTTACCATCAATTATTTCAAGATATATTTGTTTAAGATTTGTAACAGAGATTTCAATAGATAACTGGTTGGTATATAATATTTTTGTTCATCATAACTTATTTGAATGGGTTTTGAAAGTCATGCCCCTAGAATGATTTGGAATTTTAAAAGAATATGAAATTGGTAATGGTGGGCCATATGCATCATCTGGTGGGAGGTCCATCCTTGGGCACAAAAAAAGGAATCTGACCCATGCCCAATACTGAACCAGTATCAAGGCCCCCACCAATCTAACTGGCACCTCTGTCGGTTGCCCTGCATAACTCTCTGTACAACCATGCAAGGCAAGCGCTCCCCCAACTGTACTGAGGTGGATTGCGAAGGTCCCTCAACGTCTGCAACCACATCGTATGCACCCTATCGCCAAACTTGTTAGCGAAAATTGTGTCTGCCAAGAGTGCTAGAATATAACACCGTGCATATTGATGCACAACCACCTATGCTGCACCATCGGGCAACCCTTGGTCAATTTTTTCTAGTAGTTTGTTAATTAGAATCCTTTGTCCTTTAAGCACCACACCATTAGTAGCAATTCCAAGCATACTTTGACATTCAGCAGCCCATGTCAAGTCAGTTGTTCCAACAATTGCCTCACCATCGATTGGAATCCCCAAAAGAACCTCCACATCTTGTAATGTGATCGTTGTCTCACCATGTGGCAGGTGGAAGGTGTGGGTTTTAGGCCACCATCGCTTAACAAAGGCCGTTATCAAGTTATGATCAATCTCTCTACATGGGGTCCTATACAGCCCCTCTAATCCAACTCTCTTGACAATGTCGAGGATGCGATCATCCACCACTATCTGGCGTCGTTTTCGTAACTCGTCATTACGACCGCGACATTTTAGTGCCCTCAGATCCTGCACATGATAGAACCATGGTGATGAGATGCAATATGCCATAACCTTTGTATATATGATTGTAGCTATTGATCCCAAAAAACAAAAATAAAGCGGTTATCAAGGGAAATTAAAATATCATCCCAAAAAAAAAAAAAAAAAGGGAGAAAAAAAAAAGGATGCAATGCACTTGATACATTTGTTTTTAGCCGTTTATCCTACTACTTATGTCATGCATGCTAGTGTAAACATTGCCATAATAGCAATCAAACCCATTATCCATCATGTTTACAACGAATACATACATCAAAATTTGATTCTCTCTGGCTCTCACAATTCAATTTGGTTATCTTAGTCCAATGCTAAAAGACTGAAACAGTCAAACCTCTCTAAATCTTATCAATGGTAATGTCTTTAATTATCTAAGTGTAACCTTTATGTAAGGGTGTGCAACAGTCAACCAATCTAACTTAATCCAACTAATGGGCATGACTATGCATTCAAAGCTAGTAATACCATTGACAAACTTAGAATTTTAGAAATGGGAAGAAAGAAAAAATCAACATAATGTAAAAGGATAAGAAGAGAATATTCAGCAGGTGGTCGATTTTAATTTTACCTTGCCTTCCCAAACAGCGCACGATCGATGTTTTTTTAGAAATTTTAACACCGAATCCTCAATGGGACTAGAACCGAACTCATCAGGGATTTGAGTAGGAACAGCAGCCATACTGCACGAAGTTTAGGGAGTCAAGAGTAATATATAGCACATGTTGAAGATAAATTGGCAAGGATCTCAATGTATAGCCTAATTTTTTGCACAAACGATAAGTATGACAATCAACCACAGGGAATAAAGATACATATAAAAAACTCAATATGCTGCCAAAAACTTAGTATGAGCTAATTAATTAAGCCTTCTACATTTCTCCATTTTCATTCAAATGTGTTCTGAGGAGTTAGAGCAATGCTCTGACAAATCAGAACATTACAGTTTTTTGGTTTTCATAACAATCTGTACAGGAAATTTCATCTATGATTTTAATATAGATGATCATAACAACAACAATAATAGGAAAACTATCGCCATATGCAAACATATAGTTCTGTTCACTATTTGTGTGACAAAATCTATCAAGTACAATGCATGCCAATAGAAAATCATCCATTACCAATAAACCCAGAAAAAAGAAATAATCAAAGCAAATCCATATATGATGCTATCAATTGCAAGGAATAGAGAGAGAGTCCTTACTTTTGTGATAGCCTGAGGGAGAAAGGCTAAGCGAGAAAGGCTGAGGGAGAAAGGCTGAGCGAGGCAGAGACGGAGTGACAGGAGCAAGAGGCAGCGACGGCGACGGAGTGTCAGAGCGAGAGGGGGCGACGATGATGGAGCGAGAGGGAATGAGACTGAGACTCAGAGTGAGAGGGAATAAGACTGAGAGCGACGGCGACGGAGCGAGTGAGAGTGAGAGTGAGAATGAGAGAGAGAATGAGAGTGGGAGGGAATGAGAGTGAGAGTGAGAACACTATAAGTGTGTTTTGAACTTGAGTTTTTGAGTGCGATCTGTGTTTTGGTGGACACGTGGAGGGCCAAAAAGAAATCGAGTTCAACAGACTCGTTTTCCATAAGCGAGTACAATGGACTCGATTTCCTTTAAACCAAACTGAGTCCAATGAACTCGATTTCCTGTACAAAAACCAAGTTCAATGAACTCGATTTCTGGGCCTACGTGGACACTTTGTCCACTTCAGCTGCTGGCAAAATAGGAAACTCGAGTACAATATACTCGATTTATAACCCGAAAATCGAGTCCTCTGGACTCGAATTGTTAGAAACCAAATATGTTTGAAATGTTGCCTAACTAATAATATAATTTAGATTTTATAGTTATTTTAAAAAAAAATCCGAAAATTTTGGTAATTTCTGTGATGTTCTACGGGTTATTTCATAATTTTAGGGAAAATGGTGGCATAATTATAATTTCAATTAATTGTTAGGGAAATTGTATAATTTCTAAGAAGCTTTAGGGCCTTTATGTAGTTTCAGAAAAGTAGGGAGTTATTTTTTAAAATTTCTAGAAGGGCTTTAGGCTTGGTTTTAAATATGATGGACTTTGGGTTTGGATTTTAATTTGATAGGCTTTGGGCCATTTTGATGGGTCAAACCAAGTTTAGATATATCCGGCCAGGGCTTGCTTTTAAATTTTATAGGCTTTGGACTATTTTGATGGAACAAACCAAGTTTAGGTTTTTTGGGCTGGTCTTCGGCTTTTCAATCTTGTATTAACTAACGAGGCTTTGGGTTTATTTTATTTTAAGGCTAATTATAACTTATCCACCCGTAGTTTAGTTTAAATTTAAGTTACCTATTTATATTTTGAAATTTAGTACTTTATCTACCTGAGGTTAACTTAGTTACGGTTCCATTACTCACATCTGTTAAAAATAGGGTTAAATGTATATTTTTACTCTCTTTTATGTCTCTCTTCTCTTAAAACATTAAGGGTATGTTTGGTTGGGATGAAAATAGAGATGATGGAAAATAAGGAGAGAAAAATAGGGTGAAAAATAGTGTTTTCCACTGTTTGGTTGAGAAGAGAAAACAAGAGAGACAGAAAATAGGGAGGAAAATTTTCCCTCCGGGCTCACCTTTTTTTATTCTCCCAATTTGGGAGGAAAATGAGGAGGGAAAAATGCTGAAAGATGCACTTTACACAAATACCCTCAATTTAAGTTGCATTTTTTTTCTTTCTTCTCTCTTCCTTGGGCAGCAACATTGTCCTTTTTTCTTTTTTTTTTCTCTGGGCAATCACATTGCTAGTTGTCACTTTTTTTCTTCTCGGGCATTAACATTGCCTCTTTTTTTTTTTTTTTCTTTTGGTTTTTTAAGGCTTGGGCGTGATAGTTTATTTTTATTTTTACTTTTATTGGATGTATTTTTTTTGGAACTTATTTTTTATTTTTATAAAAAATTTTGGGTGATTGCTCTTTTTTGTGTGGTTATTTGTCACTTTTTTAATTTGGCATCATTCTTTAACAAGGGTATATGAGTAAATTTATTCAGACTTTTTTTTTTTATCTCTCCACTTTTCCACTCCCAACCAAACAAAAAAGAGAGAAAATAAAATATTTTTTGTCCTCCCATTTTTTTATCCTCTCACAATTTTTTATCCTCTCACTTTTTCACCCCTCCATATGAAAAAACATAAAAGTGCACATCCGTGTAGGAGCTCTCATCTACCAAATGCACATCGGTCCTGCTGTCCAGTTCCTACGCTACGCCTCCTCCCCCTTTACAAAAGGTTATTTATTTTTTGCTGGGAAGGTTATAATTATAAATTATATTATATTCCTTTTGTTCTGTATCAAGGACTCAAGGAGATCTCTGATTCTATTGAATTCATTGCTGCTGGTACTGGTCACAGCAAAACTACATTCACTCAAGAAAGAAAAGAAAAGAAAAGAAAAACAAACGAGTTTAAAAAAAAAAACTATTCATATCATATGCAAAGTAAAATCGAATTTCTTTACTCACCTGTGTTGTAATTAAGATTAGAAACGTCACATTTGAAGCCAGCAATGAGAAGTGGGTCGGCATTTTAGTGGTGTTGACTTGACTGTTAATAAGTAGGTTGGTTGATTGGTATTTAGTATTTAGTATTGTCCTGTCCCCAGCTAAAGTAAAACCATGCCGGCTTTGGCCTCCCTAAATACAGATCAGCAGAATAAAAATTAATTCGAAATTACAGGAAAATTCCTGTTCCATTCAAGGGGTTATTGAGGTAATTTTCATTCAAATTACGTAGTTATAGGGAAAAAATTGCCAAATGCCCTTTTTGGGCAAACTAAGCAGCGTTTTCTCATATTTTTCAAACTAATTAAGAAAATGCCCCTCTTTTGAAAATCGATTTTTTTAAAATTGAGTTAGGTCCTATAGAGGCATTTTTAAAGAGTCTATAGTGACGTTTTCAGGACCTATAGTGGCGTTTTGTAACTCGATTTATATAAAATCGAGTTATAAGTAAAAAAAATTAAAAAAATTGCCTATAACTCGATTTGATGGAAGTCGAGTTACAAAACGTCACTATAGGTCCTGAAAACGTCACTATAGACTCCTTAAAAATGCCGCTATAGGGTCTAACTCGATTTTGAGAAAATCGATTTTCAAAAGAGGGGCATTTCCCTAATTAGTTTGAAAAATATGGCAAAATGCTGCATAGTTTGCCCAAAAAGGGCATTTAGCAATTTTGTCCTGGTTATAGCAGGTTTTTACCTCAACATCAGTTCTTTCGAGCTCCATTTATTGATTCCCCGGGACCAATAGCAGCTACACAAATTGCTTCATTCTCTTTCCGGTTCGATTTCAATGAGAATTTTATTGTAGGATAAAAGCTATTACACACATGTTCATCAGGATCATATTAGAACATTTTGTTTTATTTATAATTTTTACAAAACCCTCACTTTTTGATCTTGTTTTCTTTTATTTTATGTTTTGAGAGGAGAGAGACATAAAAAGGAGTAAAAATACATATTTAGTCCAATTTTTAATAGAGGTGAATAACGGAACCCTAATTGAGATAACATTAGGTGGGTAAAATGCCAAATTTCAAACCACGGGTAGATAATTTAAATTTTAGCCAAACCACAGGTGGGTAAATTATAATTAGCCATTTATTTTAATTTGGATAAAGCACATGTAAATGGATGAGATTGTGCTTAGTTTAATTTAAGGACAAATAAATTAAACAATAAACGTATAAAACGTGTAATTCAACAATGAGATTTTCAAAATATGAATTCAATAACAAGTTATTGAGTATTGTAACTTGAGCTCAACCTCTCTCTCTTTATATATATGTTTGCTCTTATAACTTCTATAGAAGTCTCACCCACAAGATGCCATAAATTTTCAAAATCACTAAAGTTCTTTCTCTCTCACTTAAATAGAAAATAAGAGTATATGTTATGTCAAATTTTGAGTAGGTTGAAGTGCAAATAAGGAGAAATTTATATCCTCCATGAGGCTCGTAACTCAATTGGTACCTTATGGTGTTTTTTATAGTAACATCCAGGGTTTAAATAACTTCTACCCCTATTATAAATATCAATTTGTCCACACACACACACATGGCAAAACGGGTCAAAATTTTCTGACCCGACCAGACCCGAAAAATACCTGACCCAAACCCGATTTTTTTGACCCAAAGCAAAAATGGGTTGACCCGTGACCCAACCCGATTTTTTACGGGTCAACCCGACCTGACCCGGATAACCCGTGACCCGACCCGTTAAAAAAATTCGCAAAATTTTTTTTAAACTACATCCAAATACTAAGTGCATAAAACACAAAACACAAGTACGGCAAAGCTAAACTAATAGGCAAGAGTCAATAGTCTATAAATTATTAAATTACAAGAAGACAAAACAATAGCTTTTTACATGCAATTTCCTATTTGATTTTGAGGGCTTCACAGGAATCACAAAACAAATAAAGCTAAAAGCTTCAGCTCTGCCTCTGCCTCCACAAACCACAGAGACATGACATGAGAAGACTTAGACAACACAACCATTAAAAAAAAAAAAAAAAAATCTAATCCAATTGACTAGCTTAGCTGGAGTCCAAAGCCAAAATTGTGATTTGTGATTCACAAACATTGCTACGTCTATAGGTCCACTTGGCTCCTGGAAGTAAATTTAACTTCCAAAAGTATATCAAAAGATCTTTGGAGGATGACTTCAAGGCAGTCGTTGGAGTAAGGTAATGTTCACTTCATTTAATATATATATTTTATTTCATTATAATTGTGGTTTTCAGTAGTCACTCCCTGTAATAAATTTGGACCATATGAGTTTCATGAATTATTTTCTTGATGTTGTTGGCAGTCCTGTATTGTGGACGTCATTCGTGGTTTTTTTGCTATTAAACATTCCAACTCTATTTTTTAGAACTGATTACCCTACAGCAAATATATTTTTTGTTATTAAACATTACAACTCTATTTTACTTGAAAATATGGAAGCTACGTTATGTACTAAAAGTTGGCTATATGGATTTGAAGGTAATTTAATTTTTTTACAGTCATAATTATACAATTTTAATTCTTTATTGATTTGCTTTTATGGTACATTAAGTTATATTAAAATATTGTATTGTAAATGAAGATGCTAACGAAATTGGCCAACTTGAGCTACAATTTGCAAGTATGAATATTTGCAGTATTGAATCTGCTACCAATGTTAAGTAGATTGAGATTGAGGTGTAATTTTTATAAAATATTTAATTATTCTTCTCTACTTAATATGTTATGTTTATTTTTAAATCTTTTTTTATTTAGTTTATCTTTCTAAGTAATCTAACTTTACTATTATTTTAAATGCAACAGGAACATGTGCACTTAAGAAAACCGATAACTTGCTACTTTGCTGGCTTACTTGTTTTGTTTGTTTTAAGATCTATCTCTTTTTGAAGTTGTAAACTTGTAATTATATGCATTTTGACAGTGAACTATTAACATTGAAGACTTTTTCCATCATGAATTTATGACTATAAATAATTTTTATCATGCTCAAAAGTCAAAACTGTCAGAATTGGAAGGATATTAACAAGTGGCATTAAGTGCAATTCATTTGCTTAACTGATTTTATTCATTCTCTCTAAACAAGTTGTCATTAATTTGTTTTTGTAATTGAAAAAAAAAAAAAAAAAACCTTTGAAAAATACGGGTCAACCCGACCTAACCCGCAACCCGAATGACCCGTGACCCGTTTGACCCGCCGACCCGATTGACCCGACCCGAACCCGACCTGACCCGCCTGTTTTGCCATGTCTACACACACACACACACAAAAAAGAGAGGATAAAAATTTATACTCTATTGTGTCTCATCGAAAATAGCCCATCATCCATGTTTTCCATTAAGCCTCAACCATAAGAAACCCAAACTAGGCTGGTCTTTCATTAATCACGCCTACACATACACACATGTTTGCACTTAGTGTTTTTTTTTTTTTTTGGGTGCAGAAGTCTCACTGGTAGGATGCCATAAAATATCAAAAGCGTAAATACACTTTTGGTCCCGACAATTTTGGCCTCATTTTTATTTTGGTCTTTACTTTTCTATTTTACTACTTTTAGTCCTCAAAATGAAAAATGCATATTATTTTGGTCCTTACCGTTAGCCCATTAAACGAAATTGCTTATATGGCAAACAAAGTGCACTGCTGGCACATTAAACACTGACATAGCCATTAAAAAAATATTTTATATTTTTTAAATACCATGGCAACATTTTAATTTTAAAAAACATCTCAAAAAAGTTTGAAAAAAATTAATTAAAAACAAACATTAAAATCTAATTAAATTTTGAAAAAATTCATTAGTTTTTCTGAAGAACATGACTGGTCATGTTCATCTTATAAATTTTTTATTATCTTTTCATTATTTTTTTGGGGAAGAACATAAGAACCCAAATCTAGAACATGAACAATGTGCCTCTCTCTCTCTCTCTCTCATGTTCAGTCCTAATTTTCTTATCTTTTCTTTGTCTTCCTTGTACTTTTTTTTTTTTTTTAATATAATCAAACACATCAAAACTCATATCAATAACAGTTAAACATATAACATTTTATTAACCATTTTTTGGCAACCAAACACAACAAATTCTCATTCACAACTTCCATCACCGATCCAGCATCTTTGGACCCAAAAAACCCATATCTACCCACAACCTGCGAACCTAGAAAACCCAACCAACACCACCAATAGACCCAGCCAATCCACCACCTTTGGACCCAAAAAACCCATATCTACCCACCACCTGCAACCCAAAAAAACCCAACTAACACCACCGATCTGGCCCAGCCACCACTGACCTCCACCTCCATCGATCTAGCGAGGCTGTCAAACCCAACCAACCAAACCCTCTCTCTCCACCTCCACTGCCGATCTCCACAAATGTGAGCCCCTTTCTCCACTTCCACCGCCAATCTCCACCAAGACTACCTCCACCACCTCCACTACCGATCTACAACCACCACTAATCTAAGCCCTTCTCTCTCTCTAACCAAAATCAAACCCATATAGGAGAGAGAGAGAGAGAGAGAGAGAGAGAGAGAGAGAGAGAGAGAGAGAGATGAAAATGAAAACTAAACTCATGGATCTGAAAAGAAAGATGTTAAGAAGAGAAAGATACAAACACAAGATGTTAAGTAAGGTTATAGCTTTAAGCTACAATCAATTTTGTAACTAAGCTTTGTCCGAAAAATAATAAGTTTTTTTTGGGTTTATTTAAAAAAAAAAAAAAAAAAAAAGAATGGAAAAATTATTTTTTTAAAGGAATTTTTTTTTATAATTAAAATGCTAACATGGCACTTAAAAGATATAAAAATATTTTTTTAACAGCCACATTAGCGTTTAATAAGCCAGCAGTGTACTTTGTTTGCCACATAAGCAATTTTCATTAGTGGGCTAACGGTAAGAATCACATTAATCTCCATTTTTCATTTTGAGGACTAAAAAATGTAAAATAGGAAAGTAGAGACCAAAATGAAAATGAGGTCAAAATATAAATACCAAAAGTCCATTTACACCAATATCACAATTACAAAGTTCTCTTTCTCTCTCATTTAAATATATATATATATATATATTTAGAAAATTTCAATCTCTAACGTATACTCCTGATGATAGCTTTCTATCATCAAACTAAGACATTAATCAATTTTTGGTGTAGGATACCATTATATAAGACTTTACCAATTGAGCTAACTTAAACCCAAAATAGCCCATTAACCAGTTGAGATTTTACCCTATTGGGCCTCATCCAAAATAGCCCATTAACCTTGAGCTTCCCATTAAGCGTACAACAACCACAAGAAACCCAGATGCGATCTGAAGTTACACATGGCAAGAAAAAAGAGTAGACCAGCGAGCATTTCCTCCAATGATATGTTGTTGGAAAGATGTAAGACATTGCTGGAGAGTATGAGGCCGCATCAGCTTGCTTGGGTATTTATTTAATAAACCAGTTGATGTTGTTGAGTTGAACATTCCTGATCATTTCACTATCATTAATCTCCAAAACAATTAAGAGTAAGATGGCTTCAGGTGAATATACCAGTACGGGATTTTGCTTCAGATGTGCGGCTCACTTACTCCAATGCTATGACTTACAACCCTTCCACCACAAATGTTGTTCATCGTATGGCCAAAAAACTAAGTGAATTTTTTGAAACAAGATGGAAAACTATTGAGAAGAAGCTTACAGTTAGGACTGATGAAACTACGTACTATTCAATTTCCAACCTCTAAAAGGAAGAAAACACTGGCACAGTATGATTCAGGCTCTTCATCCGGTGGTGGTTTGTGTTTCTGTGAACTGTTCATTTGTTTTTTTTTGGTTTCACAATTTGTTTTCAATACTGAAATTTGGAGAGAGGAGTGGAGGATTTCCCTGTTTAGGTCTAGGATGCACAGACATTTCATGGGGTGCCGTAAATGGTGTCCCGTACCTCTACCTGTACCTATGTTCCTGTCCGTTTCCATGTCCGTGCATCCAAGGTTTAGGCTTAAATCATTTTGAGATCAGGACTCGTTTGACAAACACATGATTGAAGATGTTATGTGCTCTACAGTTTTTGTACACACTTTGAAACGTATTTTTCTCTTTGCCAAATTTGAGTTTTTATGCTTATTTGCACTTATTGAGTTCTTTATATATATATATATATATATATATATATATATATGAGGAGCTAAAAGTTCTTAGCCGAGCAAGAGAGCATTGAATGAGCATTTATATTACTAATGAGATATTTGCTTAGTTTTGGGGCGTCATTGATCGCATCCTTCACACTGTAACATTATAGTAACATTGTAGGGGAGAGTATGTTATAATCCTAGTATCCCACATAAATTAAGTATAATTTTAACTATGTGTTTATAAGCTCTTGAGCACCTCTTGCAAGCCGGTTTTCAAGGGTGAATTTTATCCGTGGGTTTGTAACATTTGGTATCAGAGCCGATCACCACGTCGAGTAATCGAACGTAGCTCATTGAGTATGGGATCAAATGAGTTGTAGTTTTGTAGTCGGATCCTAGAGGGGGTGACCTAAAGGCTAAATTAAAATTACTGATAGGTGAGTGGAGCCACTAAAAGAGAAAGGGCTACCATCGGGTGGGATCAAATGAGTTGTAGTTTTGTGGTCGGATCCTACCATTGGGTTAGTATCACTAAAGTGAGTTGTCATAGACGTTGGCTACGAAGTGTGATGGTATGTTATGATCTTAGTGTCTCACATGGATTAAGTATAATCTTGTTGAGGTCTAGAAAATCACAATATTGCACCAAGGCCCAAAACAACACAAAGGATTACACTATAGGGGGAAAAAAAAAAGTAAAGTATTTGGGCCTTCAATAAAGAAAAGGGGGGAGAAGCCCAAACCCATTAAAGATCATAAGGAAGAACCCAAATCTATGAACGAGTAAGTTTCAGATCTCATGAGACAAAGGGAAGAAGAAAGCCCAGCCCACCAAGGACAAAAATCGCTGGGGAGCCCAGGGAAAGAACTGGGCCGGGATACCTGAGGATTCCCAGGAGCCTGGGATCCTCAGACATGCAGCAAAGCTAGGGTGGATTAAGACAGTTCAGGGGAAGTGTCGAGAAACACAAGGAATAAGAACAGACATGTCCTTATCAGCCACCCAATGATGCAAAAAAGAAGTTAGAGGGCTTAGGAACAAGTAACTCATGAATAAGAGCCTTGGTACCTCGAGGAACCTATGAAGAAGAACCAGAAAGGGAGGAGACTTGCGATCTTTCGGCCTAGCAAAAAAGGAATCAGCTCACCTAGGAAAAATGACAAAAATGAAGGCAACCAAAAGGTGGGTTTGAAAAAAGTGGAACCTAGAAACCTTGGAGAAGGAAAGAACAAAAAACCAGCCTTCTAGGACCCCCAAAAACAGAAAGTCAGTAAGAAGTTTTTGAAGAAGAGATCCCAAAAGAAGAAAATAATGAGAAATAAGGAAATGACCAGCCACCAATGATGCCAGCACAACAGTGGCTCTAGTACCCAAGAGAGCAAATAAAGGGAATCAGTGGTACTCCCGAAACCCTAAGATAACACTATAAAAGGAGCAGTAACCAACAGTGAAAGGGCATTAAGTAACAGTGAATTAAAGTAAAATTATTGAGAAAACCCTGTCAGAATTTTAAAAAAAAAAAAAAAAAAAAAAAGGAAATACTGTCTGGTATCCTCAAACATCCACTAGAGAACACACTTGGATTCAAAATGATTCAAACTTTGCAAGTCTTAGAGACCTAAAAAGCCATCTAAGTCTGTGATTTTTGAACTTATTTGAACCTTGTAACACATCCTAATGAGCATAGTGTATTACACAATTAAGAAAGTAATGGAATATTTTGCATTGTTTTAAGGATCATTAACACTTTATTTTGTGTCGTTTTTTATAACTTCATTCCTTTACTGTTTCTTGTTGTTCAATGCATTTATTTCTTGTTTGTTAGAATGTATGTGTTATAGGATTTGTGCTCTGTGCACCATTTGGTTTGAAATCAGCCTAATTAGTTACGGTGAACCAAGCTCAGTCCCTTAAAACAACAAGTAAATGGCCCAGGATCCTTGTTTCTACTTGGGCCTGGGTACTGTCCAAAAAAAGACCCACACAAAGCTTAACCATGTGTTTATAAACTATTGGGCACCCTTCACTTGCAACACACTATGGGTTGAGCATAAGTTTAACCATACGTTTATAAACTCTTGGACACCCTCCCTTGCAACCCCCTTAGAGGTCTAGAAAAGGCACTTGAAAAGATTGGTTGCTCCCATAGGATTGCTAGGCACCTGAATTCCGTACTTTATTTTACTTGTTATTTACGGTGTGATTCTGGGTTCAGGTTGAAAAAGGGATCCTGAAAAACTCCGAATAGAGAGAGAGAGAGAGAGAGGAACTTGAAAGGTGGCAGAAACAAGGTCAGCGACTGCTTGTCTTGAAACCTCACTTCTGTGTGATCAATGTGCATTTTTGTATGCCTGGAGCTTATCCTAATCAGTTAAGCCATACTAGATATTGATTTTTTACTTTAACGCTGCCGAAGAGTTTAGAAGGAAGGCCAAAGCAGAAGAAGCTGCAGCTGAGGCCAAAAGGAAGAGGTAGCTGGACACAGAAGCTGCACATCAGGCATTGTTAAAAGGTAAGTTGTACAGACCATGTGGATGTGGTAGAAGTAAACTACAACATTTTCTTGAATGCTATTAGAAAACTTCAGGCTTTTTACAGATGCAGATGGAGAAGACTGTTGAAATCAATGAGAACAGTCATTTTTTGGAAGATCTAGAAATTCTTAGGGCTGCACATAATGAAGATGCACCAAGTTTAAGAGAAGAGACAATCTTAGACGAGTGTCGAGATGCGTTTGGTAGCTTCAAACTGCAGAGGAATAGTAACCCTATGAAATGAAATAAATTAATATTTTTTTTATAATTTATTTTGTTCATGTTCTTTGTGTTTGTGAGTATTTGTTAATATCATGAGTGTGTGGTAATTTTCTTTTTGAATATATTGTTTAATTCCACTTACCAAAGGAATAAAACATATTTCTTATATATGAAAGCCTTGCATGAAGACGACGCGAGTGTGAAAACCTGGGCTTGTTGTAAGCGGGTTATAATTCGTTTATTTATTTATTTATTTATCCTTAAAACTTTATATGGACCAAAAAGTTTGTTGGGTTTCTTGGAGATTGAGTGAGAAATAGAGGAGCAGATGATAAAGGGTTCTTATGTTGTGAGATGTGTGATTTTGGTGTTTTGGCTCTCCACACACTACAGCCACACTCTCTAAATTTCTCTATGGTTTAATTTTTTTTTTTTTTTTTTAATACTGATTTTGCAAATCCGGTAGTGAGTCTTTGACATGTTTGATAAAATGCTTATCTTATAATCTGGCTGATAAATTGTGTGTTATATGGGATTGAACGAGCTTGATAATATTTGTGGTTTCATTGGGTTTGCTTCTCTAATCCTTTTGATCTAATTGTTGCTCAAGTAGTAATGTAGTATCACTGTCACTCAGAGTTTGTAAGTGATATTTAGACAGATTTCCTTGCATTATCAGATACAAACTATTATGTTCAGCGTCCAAGACTTGACAGATCTATATGGGTATTGGTCAAATGCTCCATTTTGAGTTCTGTTGCTACTGAAGTTGCCTCTGTTCAAGGTAGACTTCTTAACCTTTTATACAAGCCTAGGCTGAAGCTCACTGTTACAAAGAAAGAAAACCCCATTTTTAGAAATTGCGATATTTACTTAGATATGGCAAAGAGGATTCCCTTGGCCTTGGAATGCTGCATGTTCATTTTTTTTCTTAAAATAATAATTTGTTTCATAGTGTCATTATTGTTTCTTGAGAAAACGATATACCTAAGATGTTGACTGCTTCAGGCAAGAGTGTATTTTTACTAAACTCCTTTATGTTTCACTATGAGCAATGTTAGGGATTTAATCGTTTAAAAGATTTCATACTAATATTGAGCTGTAATTCTCAGAGTTTTCAATTCACGAAGAGCCATCCAAACTCTAAATTAATGATTAACAATATTTTGAATTTCTATTAATTCTACCACAAATACAATTTAGTCACTTTCATTTGGTAAACCACTATACCAGTTTTTATTTGTTTTTCTAGAGCTGTATGAATTCTTTTCCTCTTTGATTTGTTTAAGAATTTAGGGTCATTGTGTTAAAAAAAAAGTCTAATTTTGTGATTGAAAACCTTTTTTTTCCTTGGTGTGTTGTTGGGTGTATTCCAGTCTATTCCGCTATCAGTAGGGAAATTTATAGGGATCGAGTTTTCAAGTGCTCTTTCAACTTAATTGCTTTTGCTATCTTGATATATTGGTTTCCTTAAATGCTTAGTTTTTCTCATCTTTGGTATTTTTGGATTAAATTTGAGATTTGGGTTTGGATTTATTTTTCTTCCTTTGTTTTTTGCATTGTCAATTATGATTAAAGTTCTACATCTTTCTTTAGTTTTAGTTTATTTGATTTGATTCAGATCTAAGAATTATGTTATGGGAGTTGGTCTATGAATGTGATGTTGATGACAACAATGGGCATGAAGATCATGCTGTTGGTAATGGTACAACTTTGGGCTTGTTTTAGAGCTAAATTTTTTAAGATTTTGGGTTTTGAGTTCAAATTTCATGTTTATGATTTTTATTTTTATTTTTTTCCTGAATTTTCTGTCAGTTTGGTTGTAGATAAAATTAACATATATTCAGTTTTCTTATGTTTGAATAATTATGGTACAAATTTTTTGAGTAAAAACGTATGTATTTATAATGATTGAGTTCAAGATTTTCGTTGGTAGCTAAATCTACACTTCGCCACCGATTTTCGAGAGCCATAGCTCCGTGGTATATATCAAGGCTATGAATTAACCAACCTATTTATGTATAATTTGAGTTCAACTTGGGGAAAACTTTGTTTATATTCATTTGTTTAACAAGAAGTTAGCCCAGAGAGTTTTTAAAGCTTGATACTTCCCTACCGGTGATTTTCTATCTGCTGAATTGGGCCACCACCCATCATATGCTTGGAGGAGCATTCTCTCGGCTCAATCAATTGTCCAAAGAGGTTACCGATGGCAAGTGGGAAATGGGGAATCTATTAGGGACTGGCATGATAAATGGTTCCCGACTCCTTCCACTTTTAAAATCACCTCACCACCGGTTGGATTGCCACTTAATGCACGGGTGAGTACTCTCATTAATTCTTTGGATAAATGTTGGCACACGGACTTGATCAAACAAGATTTCTCTTCCGAGGGTGCCACCACGATCCTAGGCATTCCCTTGAGCTCTAGACTACCAGTAGACCGCTTGATCTGGGCTTATACCCTTAAAGGCCAATTCACAGTTCGTAGCACCTACAAAGTTGCTCTTTCCATCACAACCGGCCCAAGTCCTGAAACTTCAAATGAATAGCGGCATGGAGCGTTCTAGAAATCTCTATGGAGTCTTAGGCCCTGTTTGGTTTATTTTTTTTGTTCACTCATCACTCATCACTCATCACCCAATTTTTATCACTCTTCACTCATCACTGATAACTCATCACTCTTCACTCAAAAATACTCAAATATCTATAACTCAATTTGTGGGCTGTTTGGCTGAAACATTTCAGTAAATTTTTCAATTCCATTACTCACCTTTATGTCATTCACCGGTCCCACAAAAGTCACTTCCCAACACAGGTGCACAGAACGGTCACAAGCCCGTCCCGCGTTGGCTCTCTCTTTCCTCTCTTCACAACCTTTCCACAACAAAAGCACTCTCTCCCCAACTTCAACTCTCTCTGAGCACACAGCAACGTCTCCACTCTCTCACCACTGATCTTGAGATTTTCAAAGCCTCACTCCGCCTCTCATTTTCTGCCCCTCACTTCTCCACCTCCACTGCGTTAGATCCGTCCCTCATATCGAACTCCAAAAACCCACACGAAGGAATCCCAGACTCCCAACTCTGAACACAACCTAGGTATTGTGGGTTGCTCATCTTTCTCACCTTCAACTGTGCTACCCATCGCGGCACTGTGGGTCTGCTGAAGAGAAATTTATTAGCCCTCTGTTGGTACGGTCTTACTTCTTCCCATTTTCATGATTTTGTCTATATATTTCAGAATTAAACTGGTTCAGCTGTTTATACATTCTTCTCTTTTCTGTTTGTGAGATGTAGCAAATTGGGTGATCCGATTGCTGATCCAATTTGGGACGCTGTGAAAGAAGAGGCTAAGTTGGAGGTACTACTCTGCTTTTAGATTTAACCAATATTTCTTTTTGTTCATTTTGTTTTTGTCTTTGTTGGGTTCTGAGTGATGGGTCTTCTATGGTTTATGGTACTACTCTAAGTGGAGGTACTACTCTGAATTAATGTTTGACCCTAAGAAATTTGGAGCTGTTACATTTGGTTTGAAACTTTAGTTTTATTTTTCTAAATTTTTTGTTGATTAGGATTGGTGTTACTTTAGAGTGAGCAACTGTTACTTTTGGAGCAGCTGTTACAAAAGCTATTGCAGAAAGAGGGAACTGGAATATAATGGGTGTTTACTGTATATTTAAAGAATTCGGCCTCCACTAATTTTTTTGTTAAAAAGAAAAAAGTTACCCTTGCTAAAAGGTAAAAAGATAATGAAAAGTTGAGCTTTTTGAGAGAGGAAATGAAGAAATCAATCTGAAACTATTGTTTATTCACTAAAAGTTAATTATATTATGGTTGTTTTTGAATTTGATACAGCAGAACAAGAATAAAAACTTAAAAGGAAAATATTATGAAATTTATTTGGATATATGAATTTTGATGATTAGATCTCGCAAATTGTCACTTAAAATTACAGTTTATATAAAATCTTGATACTCATTAGTTTTTAATTTTATGAAAGCTTTGAGGTTGATAAAATATAGGAAAACCTTATGTGAAGTTCAAGAGAGAAATGCAGAGACATTCATTGGGATATTTGCCAATTATTTTACTAATAAGGGACGGTTGGATCCTTTGAAAGGGAATGCACTTAATAAGACTTTGTAGGACACTACTCATGCACTTAATAAGACTTTGTATGAAATATATGTTGATAAGAATGATATTTTATTACAGTATTCTATACGTGTTTTATGTTGAATGAATATATGATGTTCTCTTATTTTCATTGCAAATGTGCAGTATCATGTACTTTATTTATACTACAAATGTGTTTTATTATGTTCTCTATCATTTTGAGTTATAGCAAAAGAAGCTGATTTTGCTAACGTTAAGACTACTTCATTTTATTCATTTATTATGAAAACAAGCTCCAGAATCCAGATCTTTATTGCAACGTGTTTATTTGCTGTATAAATATATTCAATGAAGCATATCGAGCATATCGTATATATCGTATATGTATGGTGCACTTCTAGTTTCTGTAATCTCTTTGCATGCATCCCTTTCTCCTTAACAAAATGGTTTATGTCCTTTTTTTTGAAATTTTAAGGAATTCAGATATCCATTATTCTGGAAGCAGTTTGTTCAAGATTAATTGATACTTTTTGGTAAAAAATGAGAAGCATAAATTCTACTTATAGTTGATAGGGTCTTCATTTTATTGAAAGCATGAGGTTCAATTTTTTGTTTACCTGTAGAAAACAGAACTTGATTGACAATTCATTCTTAGGTTCTTTAGGAAGACTGAATTGTCATATCTAGGGAACCATATATACGTTTTGGTGTCATCACAAATCTACATTAGTGAAAGGTTTTCTTTAAGGTTGATTTGCAATACGTTTTTTTCTACCAAGTAATTCAGGTTACCAATTATAACCAAATATTCATATCTTTCATGTATTGAGCTTTATTTTGTCATTATGTAAAGTGAATTAGGACAACATCATTTGCTCTAAGAAACAAAAATTGCTCCACATATTATATACAACCTGTAAATGGCCCACATGTCTACTTCAACCTGTTTGACCAATTTGAGTTGATTTGCTCTTGATTAAGCTCTATATTAAAAAATTATAATGAAAAAAAGTCTAGGTAAATCAATGCCCAAATTTTGGAACCTTTTGTATTCTTTAATGTTTTAAATATTTGTAAATCATGTCTATGCATTTGGTTTTATTCTTTAGGAAGGCATCCTTTTCATTTGCTTTGCTTAAGCACTAACTTGAAACTTTGAACACAACAGATGGAAGAACATGAAAAAAAATAAAAAATAGCAAAATAAAACCCAACAGATGGAGGGGCTGAATATTCTCACCGGAAAAGAAAAATGCAGTTGACAGAGCAAAACTGATCGGCGGAGAGACGCGCTTCAGAGATCAGTGCGTGTTGCTGTGCGGCGCTTCAGACTTGTTTTGTGTTGTGGGTTTGGGAGAAAGAAAATAGAAAGTGGTGTAGTGAAGGGCTGGGCTGAAGGTAGTTGGGAAAATAAAGAAATTGCCGTTGGTTTATTTCAGTGGTCTGCCGTGTGATTTGACTAAACACTGCTGTGGGACCCAAAAGCAGCCCAACAATTACACAAAATGCCATTGAGTGAACAAAACTCAAAACTCAAAAAAAAAAAAAACAGCCCTCAGGAGTTTCCAAAACTCATATCCCATATCTCAAAATTCTCAGATTTGTTAACTGAGTTCACATCAAGAAAAAAAGCCAAACAAACTTCATGCATGTGAGGCCCACGAATTTTGAGATATGAGTTAACAAAACTCAGTTTTTGTGAGATATGAGTGATGAGTTTCCTAAAATCCAAACAAGGCCTTAATGTTCCAAATAGGATTAAGAATTTTGCATGGCGTGCAAGTCAAAATATATTTCCAACCAAAGCTAACCTCTACCACCGGAAAGTCTTGGACACTCCAATATGTGAGGCATGCGGATTGGAGGCCGAGACCAGCGGGAACCTATTCTGGCATTGTGAAAAAACTCGTGAGATATGGACGCTCTATGGCCTTCCGCTTGACTTCAATAGGGTACACTTTCCTGAGTTTAATGACCTACTTTGGTATCTTAAGTTCGCGCAACACGTGGGTAATGATATTCTAGAGCTAGTTATCAATATTGCTTGGAGCATTTGGTTCAACCGGAATCAAGTTTGGCAAGGGAAAACTAGACACACAGCTAGTGTGATTATTCATAAAGCAAGTTCTTTGATCAGTGAATTCCAGGTAGCAAAATTTCGGCCATCAACATCTACTATGAAAGACCCAAACTTGTGGATTAATCCAAAACCTCCTTGGTACAAGATCAACACTGATGGAGCGGTCTTTGCACAGCAATAGGCAACAGCTATGGGAGTTGTAGTTCGGGATCACGAAGGAAGAGTGATGACAGCGTTAAGCAAGTTGCTCCACTACCCTTTAGGGCCTTTGGAAGCCGAAGCAAAAGCTCTAAAGGAAGCTTTGGAGTTCTCCTGGGATGTTGGTATTCGAGATGCACATTTTGAGTGCAACTCTCTTTTGCTCTCTAATGTTGTTCAAGGTGTAAGTCTCCCACCGGTAGCCATTTCTAATATTGTATAAGGAATCTGTCATATACTACAAGCTTTCAGGTCTATGTTAATGTCTCATGTTAGGCGGGAAGGTAACAAACCAACACATATTTTAGCTCAATATGTCAAAGGAATTGTTAGTTATGTAATTTTGGCAGAGGAGGATCCAATTATTATTGAGTCAACTTTAACTTATGATGTATTGAATTTATCTTCATCTTAATAAAATTACTTGCATTTTCATCAAAAAAAAGAAGAAGTTAAACTCAAGCTCAAGTTTAGGTTCGACTATTAAATATGTCAAGTTCAAACTTAACTATGTGATTCTGAAAAGCTTGTAAACATTATCTCAATTTAATTGTATATAGTATTATATTTCTATATGTATGCTTGTCTAAAAATAGACTTATATAAACTTGAGATTGGATTGTACAAGTTTTAAAATTTATGGATATGATATCAAATAATTAGTTGTAGTTTATCAATAATATAAACAATCCACTCATAGTAAAAATTCGAAGATTAATGTAGAGGTACAAAAAAATTCATAGTTTTACCATACATATGGGTTTAAACACTTTTGGTTGTCTTTTATACTTGTTTGACGAGTTTAAACACTATATATACTTGTTTGACGTATTTAAAATTTCATAGTTTTACCATATATGGACATATATGGGTTCAAACACTATATTATAAGTATACTTGTTTGACTTTTGGTTGATCTCGTAATATTACTTCACATAAATTTTTGAGGTCTCGCAATTAAGCCTCATTATTTTAAGAGAGAGAGAGAGAGAGAGAGAGTTTTAACCTATTACGTCCGCTACTGATAATAGTTCTTTAGTATCAGACCAAAACACCAATCGATTTTTAGTGTAGGCAAAGATTGAACCATAAATCTCTTATTCAATCATTAGAGACTTTACTAGTTGAACTAACTGAAACTCACCAAATATATATATATATATATATATATATATATATATATATATATATATTTTAAGGAAGTTTTAATCTCTAGCGTTCGCTCTTGATGATAATTCTTTATCATCAGACCAAGACACTAATCGATTTTTGGTATAGGTGGAGATTGAACGTCAAATCTCTTATTCAACCATCAGAAACTTTACCCGTTGAGCCAACTGGAACTCGCGCGCGCGCGCACACACACACATATAAATTGAATTTAAATTATATTCTATATTTAAGAACTTTATTAGAATCTTGACACATCAAATTTTCTTTATACGATAGAATTTATTGTTTCATATACAAGCACAATCATAATAAATGACTAACAGTAGAACATAGAGTTTTGTATTCTAATTTCATGTCTATTAATAACTATCGTTTATAAAATTTCATATTTAGACACAGATTTTTTTTTAAAAATCATATTTTATCAAACTTTCTCATACATTGCACATAATGGTGATTTCTGGTGCGGTTTGGACAAAGTGAAAATGGATTTTTTTTCTCTGAATCAAGACTTTCGACTTGTTACTACTTGTTACTTTTAAAACCAATACCAACCACTACACTGACAAATCCACACCATATTGATCATGATAGCCACAGTTCGAGGAGGCCGGCTTTTCTGTTTTCATACACCATGTATTTTCTAGCAAACAAACAACACAAAAATCAATTAAATACCTCACAAATAAGCACATTTAGGGTTGATATGTTTTCAAATTACTGAAAAACCTAGGAATGCCAAGTGCGATGAGATTAATGTGTTTGTGAATGTAAAGAGCTATAGCACAAAAAATTTATCATACTCTCAAACACATAATTTTCATCACACTCTTAGATTTTGCAATGATTGGAAAAAGCATCATCCCTAAGTTGGGATAAATGGAAGTGGTGGGTCAAATCTTCGCAACTCTCCTTGGACAGTCTAAAGGATATGATCGTCACAAATAATTTGTAATGAGGGTAAACAATTCACAATAGGAGATCTAAACAAGAGAATAGGATATGAATGCTAATATTATTGACAAACTAGGCTTTGCTGAGGATATGTTCATACCAAGGCAATTACAAATTCTCTCAAATCTCTCTCTCTCTAATTTTTCTGTGTCCCCCTCTCAGTGTGGACAAAGGAGCCATTTATACTCCAAGACCTTCCTTTCAATAGTGGGTTGTAATGATAGGAGTCAAAAGATACTTGCCCCATCAAGTGTCTCTTCCCTCCTTTTCATGATGAGTATGGACTTTTGAGAGTAAGGCACTGTTTAGGCTGTTCATTTAGCAATAAATGCGGCTTGTGTTAGGTAGGAACACTTAATTAATACAAAGATGACTGTTGCTTAGGTTGTAAGCCACCTCACCTGGCTCCTCAACCACATTTCTAGGTTTGAGCTTCTCCTTAACTACTTCGTTGGCTATACATCCTCGGTCGGAATTGTCCGAGCTACGATGGACTTCATCCGCTTCCATCCGCGAATGGGGGGAATCACTTTCTAGTTGGACCCTTTTTCCCCTTTCCTAAACTTGGATCCTCCTTACTAGAGGACATGGGCCAAATTTGGTCCCTCGGGCCCTTTTATTCTCTTGATGGGCCTGTTGTCCCTGGCCTATGGAGCTCAATAGGAGGAACACTCCCCCATAGAAAATTTTTTTTTGGGAAAGAGTGTCCGTATTGTTTGCAAAAATAGTTTTTATTCATTTATTTATTATTTTTAATTTAGACAATAAGAATAATGTAACCTTGGCCGAGTTTGAATGTCTTGGCTTCAGACTTGTGGTCAAAGTAATTCCAAAAAAAAATCTTAAATATATGAATGATATTTAAAAATATATTGTTCCTAATCCAGGTGCAAGAAGTTCACAATCCAGCTCAGTAGGATGTTTACTACACCAGCAAGTACCTTTTTTGGGGGGCTATTCTCGCAAATCATAAATAAAAACAATGTTTGGAGCAAATTTTTCCGTTGTATTTTGTAGTAATAAAGGTAATGAAGCAATATAGTTAATATAATCAAAAGAAAAACAAAAAGAAAATTTTATACCTGCCATTGTTACGATTCTAATGATCATTTCATGCAACTTTTTTAAGAGTTTTGTCCAGACGTATGACGGATCTGTCGACAGTCTCTCTTATGAGAAAGTTAGCAGTCGCTTTCCAAACCACATTAGAGTTATCCATTTCAAATGCTCCAAGCATCTAGTATGAAGTTTGTGCTATTCTTGACAGCAGTTGTTGTTGGAGGGGGGAGAGAACACATTAGAGAGACACTTTAAATAGTTAATATAACATATAGAAACACACTTAATTTAAAAAGCCTAAACCTTATGGGTATGATCTCAATTATATTATATTAACTACTTATTCTTATTGTTATTGTAGGGACCGGTTTCGAGTGCTCTCCGCAGATTGAGAGAGTGGACCCAAGCCCAGCTAACCCTCCAATGAATTTATAGAGTATGGGTTCAAGAACTAGGCCCTAGTAAGGAATACAGCGGCCATGCATGATTGTACGTGAATGCTGATAACTTAAACGTGGGTTGGAATGTACAATAAGGCTCCTCGGACGGGTCTTATAGAGCTTGAAGTTCTTATTATATCTTTTTAGAAAGGTTACAAGGTTGGAGAGAATATAAACTGCTACAGTATTTCTTTTCTCTGGTTTTCCGTCCGTCCTCCTCTCAAGAGAGACTTCTTACATTATATACTTCTCTTTTGGTTGATCCTAGCCCTACATTTGTTGATCAACCCGGTTTCCACTTGAGAGCCTGTCCCATCAGCCGCATTCCCATCCTCCCTGTGGGTTGCAGCGCCCAAGACGGCACTGTTCAGAGGTCCTATCCTCATTAATGCGGCCAGAGCGTTAGTTGAGGGCATTTAATGTAGATGTGACAGTTCATCTAAGACTTGCTCCTCCACCATGCTTCCATGTCCGGTGCTTGGTACTTGCTACTTGCTCCTTAGATGCTCAGGGAGATTCCTCTTGAGGATGTGCTGCTTGCTCACTTTCTGATCTCGGTCTTCCGAGGATGTAATCATCCTCGGCAATGCTTCTTGAGCACTGGGCTCTACACTTTCATCCTTGGACCTTGGACGCGTCCTCGACATGGGCCTTTGGGCCTGGTTCGAAGTGGGCCGGGGTTGCCTGACTCTTTCTGGCCCCACAGTTATTATTATTAAACTAGCCGCGAACTTGCACGTTGCGCGTGATAATTATTTTTATGGTAGTTTTATTAAAAAAAAATATTTACAATTTAAACTAATCTAATAATGAGTAATGTATTTCGTAATTATATTTTTTATTTATTATAGGAACAATCATAAATGTAATATAGGAACAATCCAAAACACCAAAAAAAAAAATGTAAACTAAAAAAAATTAATAAAACTTAACAATGATTAATTGAACCAATATTAGGATAAAATTTTGTTTTTGATAATCTATTAAGGTTATTTTCTTTGTAGAAATTATAATTTCGGCCACCCAAAACATATTATCAAATAAACAATTATTAGCAAAATCTAAGAATTAAATTTCTATACTGGCATTGTTATAAAATAATAATAATTAAAATAAAATTGCAAAAGTTAAAATTTGTCACCTATTCGTTTATTTTCGTTTGGCTAACCTTTGCTTTTCTTTAAATGAATGACATTATAGAGTACTTCTAATACAACTATTAAGAGTACTTTGTCCACCACAAAGGATTAGAAAATAAACAAAAATTAGTAAAGTCTCATAGTTTAACATCTAAATTGAGCACTATAAAAAATCATGCTATGTAACAGAATAAATACCAAATTATCCAAATCATGTTATGTAATAGAATAATATTATATTTTTATATGCTATATTTAATTCTTTAGAACGCAATAGGATAACATTTAACAATCAAAGAGAATAATAATAATAATAAATAATAATTAAAAAAAACAACAACAACAATTTAAAAAACAAAACTAAATCGCATTAACCCAAAATAGAGTTTTAAAGAATATAAAAAATTATCAACCTAAAGTAGAGATGCAAGAAAAATAAAAAAATCCACCAAAAAATTTAGAGAGAGAGAGAACCATTTTTTTGTGAGGGAAAACTATGCATAAAATAGAAGAGATAATGACAAATTTATAGTAAGAGGGCGTGAATAAGAAGAGATAAAAATAAAGGAAGACGAAGGAAAAGAGGAAGAATGATATTAACATAAAAGGTAGTGGGGAGATGAAAAGGTAAGGGAGGGAGAAAGATTGAAGAAGTAGTGGGGAGATGAAATGGTGAGAGAGAGAGAGAGAGAGAGAGAGAGAGAGAGAGAAAGGTTGGAGAAGGGTAAATATTAAAAAAAAAATGTTAAAAACAATTATAGGAAAATTTAAAAAAAAAAAAAAAAAAAAAAAAAAAAAACAACCCTAAAACTTGAAAGGTTTCAACGTTTTTTTTTTTTTTTCTTCCTTTAAGCTAAAAATGCTCACACAAAATCCTAAAACTGAACTAAAAAGGTTTTGGGTTGGGCTTGATAGTGGAACTAAATAAATAAGAGGTAGGCTGGATTAATTATACAGATTTATTATAGGGTGATAGTGGAAGTAAATAAATAAGTAGTGGGCTGGATTTATTATAGAGTGATAGTTGAAGTAAATAAATAAGTTGTGAGCTGCATTTATAGAGCTGAAAATTGTAAAAACCATTTTAAAATTGTTGGACAAATTATATTATTTAAAAAAAAATGACGTGGCAGCTGATGTGACACAACGTGAGAGCAGCAGCATTAAACGCTACGTTTCAACTTTTAGTAATATATAAATGTGAGATTTCACTCATACGTGTATACCCAACAGTTGTTTGCATAAAAAATCTTATTTACTTCTTGATGTAAACAGTCTAGGATATAGTGAATCTCATATCCATTGATTGTGTGGTCTATCACCAATATACAATAAACGAAAGTTTTGGAAAAATGTTTCTCTCAAAACTAGTTTAGAAACAAACCCTTCAAACTCATTTTATATCTTTTTATTATATATGAATTTAAAAAATGTAACTGTTGAATTACATGTTCTTATTATATCTTCCATGCTTACAAAATTTCAAAAAGATTAAAGATCAATAGCTATATCATCAATAAAATGTTTAATATTTAAGTTCGAATAATAAATAATAGCTAATTTGAATGAAATTTGACATGTGTGTTAAGAACATAAAGAACATGTAATTTAACGATTAGATTCTCGAAATTTACATCCAATAAAAAGATATAGATGGAGTTTGAAAGGTTTCTCTCAAAACTAGATTTTCGAAATTTACATCCAATAAAAAGATATAGATGGAGTTTGAAGGATTTTTTTCCAAACTAGTTTGGATAGAAACCTTTTCGGAATACTCTTGCTTCTGTGTCATTGTATCATGTTGCCACCTAACGGTTTTCTCCAGACCATGTTGTTGCTAAACTTTGTTGTTTAGGATAAAATTGTTATGGATAATTTTTTTTTTAGTAAGGAAATAACCATTCTTGAACAACTATTTATAATAAATAAGAAGAAAAAAAAAAATAAGACATTGAAGAAAAAATTGCCAAGAGCTTTGTAGTCCAAGTGTTCAACTAGTTCACACCTCCTGATTTTTTTTTTTTTTAGAATTCCAATACCCCTCATCCAACCATTGATAGATTAAAAAAATAATAATTTGAAGCCAAACTTTGTAATAATAATTCTAAAATTAACTAACCCATCGGTCCCATTCTATAGTCTTTTTCCACTAAAATTAAAATTAAAATTTTGGGAAGATGACTTTTCACATGATATGGACTTTTCAGTTTTCATACAAGAGTTGATTAATAAAGAAAAGAATGGGAAAAAAAGAAAAGGCAGAAATTAAAATACGAACTTAAAAAAGGTGAAAAATTCCTTACCTACAACATACATATTTGTGTATTTTCGGTGGCCGGAAAGGGAAAGAAAAATAAAGTCTTTTAAGTCAAAGAACAACAAATGTCGACGTTGCAAATCTCTCTCTCTCTCTCTCTCTCTCACAACCATGAAACAAAAAAAGTAAAACATGCCCGCTTCCTCAATCAAAGAATATGCCACCACGTCGTGCAAGCCGTTATTGAATCCCACGTGGCTCAACCTTCGTATACGTGTCCTCCTTCCTTTGCCTCCACGTGCTGCATGTCCAGCTTAGCTCTCTCTGCTTCTAAACACAGCAAAAGCAAAAACATAAACTATTCTCTGTTTCTGTTCCTCCTTCTTTTTTGTTGTTGTTGTTGTTGTTATTGTGTTTGCTTTGAATCAACCTCAAATGGCGTGGACGCCTTTGAGAACAAAGAGTTTTGTGGTTAAAGATGGAGAGATCATTGACAATGGTGGTGTTGGGGTATTGTTTAATTGGTGGGATGAGATTGAGGAGTCAGAACAATGGCAAAGAGGCATTTACTATGCTTTATGTGCATCTTATGCCTTGGTCTCCTTCATTGCCCTGGTATGTACCTTTTATTTCTGGGAATTGAATATCATATCATGGTCTCTCTTCCTCTCTCTTTTTTTTTAAATTATTTAATTTTTATCTTATTCAACATTTTTTGGACTCACCCAGATAATCTTGATTGTTTTGTTTTTCATCTTTGATGATAATATTAATTTGTGTAGATAAATGGAACACTGACAAGTTGAAAATGTTTACTAAGATTGTGGCATGGAGTAATTTTTAGATGCACGAAGAATGAAAATCCCTCTTCTCACATTTATGGTGGGGTTCTATCATTAAATTCATGATGAGGTCTGTCATGAATGTGAGACATTTATGATAGGGTTCTATCATTAAATTCATGATGAGGTCTATCATGAATGTGAGAGGAGGAAGCACCATTTTACCATTTTACTATGCTTTAAGAGTAATTAAGAATTTTACTTGTTATGCAATCCTAAAAATAGTGTTTTTTATTTTATTTTAATATAAATTCAGACACTGGGAACAAGGTAATCTTGGCCGAGTTTTGAATTGGCCTTGGCTTCAAACTTCAACTTCAAAGTCCTAACGCTTTTGATAGACAGTTCTAATCACAGCTAGTTTCCTATTTTGTGCCAGAATATTGTTCATTATATCTATCATATATATGCCACTATATAAGAAGATTTGCCAAAGTATTCATTGGGATTTTTTCCCCAGTGCACTAACTTGTCAAAATTAATAAAAAGATTAAGCTTGCCACTGGTCACTAAGATTTACAGAAAACTTGGTTTTTCAAAGGATGGTAGCTGCTAAGCGCAATTCACAACCAATTTTCTGATTTGTAATCAGGAAACCATATTTTGTCTACACTCTTGTTGCTATTGAAGCACATAGTTGGAAAGGTGAGCACCACTAGCTTTTAGGCAGCAATTAAAATGAGTTTGCTTTCACGCTTGTGGGTGAAGTGATTCCAAATACCCAAAAAAAAAAAAAAAAAAAAAAAAGGAAAAAAGGAAAAAACCTTTCCCAAGTATATGAATGATATTTAGTCTAATAAAAAAAAAGTATATGAATTATATTTAATAATATATTGTTCCTAATCATGGTGCAAGATGTCCACAATCCAGCTCAGTAGGATGTTTAGCACACCAGCAAGTACCCTATTTTTTGGCAATTCTTGCAAATCATAAATTAAAACAATGTTAGGAACAAAATTTTTAGCTGTATTTTGTAGGAAATAATGAAGATCATGAAGCAATTTACCTAATAAATCAAAAGAACATTTAGAAACAGAAAGAAAATTTTATGCATGCCATTGTTACAATTCTAATGATCATTTTATGCAACTATTCTTAAGAGTTTCGTCCAAAAGTTTGATGGATCTGTCAACAGTAGCTCTTATGAGACAGTTAGTAATCATTTTACAAACCACATTAGAATTATCCATTTAAAATGCTCCGAACCTTTAGTGTGAAGTTTGTGCTACTCTTGACAGCAGTTGTTCCTGATAAAGAATATTCTTTGCTGCATGTTGTAAACAGCATAGGATATGGTGGACCTAATATCCATTGATTGTGTGGTCAATCAGCAATATATGTATAGTAGATGGAAGTTTAATACTCTTGAATCTTGATTGTTGCCACCAAAGACGTAAATCTTGGACTGTCTTAGTAACTTCATCAAGATGAAGCCTCTAGTTCTCTATGCAAAAGCTATTCTGCTCATATGAACTTCGACAAAATATAGTTTTTACGTTCTTTTACACCTGCCATTTAACTAGGTGAAAATGGGAATCCTTCATCTTGTCATTTTTCCGGTCCTTATTTGTATTATAGTCGCACTGTCAGTTCAACGGTATTTCTTCTGGAACACTGTCATGCTCAGGCTGCACAAAATGTAATATCTCTGTTGTGTGCAGTTTCTTTATCTGATAATTACAAGATGAGCCGGCCAGTTAAGAAGTTGTTAACAAGAATTTGTAAGACTATCAAAGGTTTAAGACAACAGGAACATCAATTAGGATATAGATTTGTTGATATATGTTACATAGAGTCTAGGATACTCTATGAGTATGGCCCGCCAGAAAGGTGAGCACATTGTCACATATACATCACAGAAATGTGTTGTTCTGGGAGGGAGATGCATTGTTTTTATCCATCACCTATCAGTTCCTACAGGTCTTTTGAGCAGCTTCAAACCTATCTTTGTATATTAGAGAAGAATTTTGTATTGATATCAATTGTATCATTAATAAATAGGCTTCTTGTTTGGCTCTCCTTAGGCATAAGTGATAGAATAAAATCATTACTGATTTTGCTACAATTTTTTGAAAGTGTTCCTGTTTTTATACTTTTTTCATTGCATCTGCAGTCCATGATACTCAACAACCAATTATGGTAAAACTAATTTTATGATGGCATATTTGTTACTAATTTTCAGGTACAACTATTGCGCATTCAATTAAGAGTACCAGGATATGGGTGGACAACACAAAAGGGTTTCCACTTGATGAATTTTATTGTGAATGGATGTAAGGGTCATGTATCACTTGTCATAGTTCTTCTTGTATCTTTTGTATAAGCTTGCTGAAACCAAATTGCATTTTCACAGTGAGGGCTGTCCTCTTTGGTCTCTACAAAAGTGTGTTCCTTATTAGACCCAAGGTATGTTCTTAATTTTGAATTCTGGTAGTCTGAGCTCCAATATTTCATGATTCTAATTGCATTGTGCTTTCAATGATAATTATCCCTTTTTTAAAAAATAATTTGATAGTTGCAACAACAAGGGGAGGGAGGATTGGAATCCTGCTCCTCCTAGTAAATAAGAGCAGGCTATGCCATTGAGCTACAAGGCTCTTGGCTCATCCTTGGTTATTTTCTCCGTAAAATTATTCTTGAAATTTTCAACTGAAACATATATGCTTGCAGAATTAGTAACTACTTCAACTCAGTAGAGTTATTGAAAGCACAGAACTTCAATCTAAAAAACGATTTACCACCAAAGAAGTAACCATTGTGATAGATACTTGTTAAACTTGTATCATCAAAATTCAGTTTCTCAAACCATGAACTCTTCAAAAGTATCTCAATTTAATAAAGGCTCCTGTTTCTACAAGAATCTGTCTATTAAAAATGTGTAAAATTGGAGTACAAGTAAATTTGCCTAAATATATTAGATACAATTAACTATGAAGAATCTCCCAAAGACAAGAGTGCGCGCGCACGCACACACACAGAGGATGGACATCTGAATACCAATAGAAAGGCTATATTTTTATTGTCTATTCTCATTAACCAAGTAAATATTCTATATAATGTTTATGAAGGATGATTGTGAGCATAGTAAAATACTAATCAAATTCGAATCTGCCAACACTTGTTTTGGATTTACCTATCGGGTACGGTGAGAATCTATTATATAATCTCCCTTAACAATATGCTTCACCCTTTTGCATTAGTAAATCGTTGAGGAAATTTTCTCTTTTGTACTATAAGCAGAGTCTAAATGTGAACATACATTTCTGTTGACTATATTTCTCTTTCACGAAAAAGTATCGTATGAGATGGTTTATGAGACCTCTCTCTCTCATAACATGTTTGGACCTCACACATGAGGGTCCCACATGAACTCTGTAAAAACATGAGATAAGATATTGGACAGCAGTCAAATATAAAAATACATGAGAGCAAGATATAGCTGAAAATTTACTGCCAAAACCTTGTATTTTAACATTAATGATTCGTGTATAGCTTTTTAAAAACAAATTCGAAAGAAACCTGGTTTACATAAATCCATCTTTCATCACGTAACTTGTTTGACTGCCTTCGAACATTTCTTTGGAGCACTGTATTAGTTTTTCTTTCTTTTTCTGATTGCCCTGCCTTAAACTAACATTCTGGTACAGGTACTTCACATGGTGCTAATGGAACTTCCCACTCTTCTATTCTTTTCAACTTACACATTACTTGTTTTGTTCTGGGCCGAGATTTATCACCAGGTATGTCTTCTTATTTTCTGTGAATTATGATATAAAGTGAGCCATATAATTGATATTGGTGATCATTTTATGATTCTTAACAGGCAAGAAGCCTACCGACTAATAGGCTTAGGCCCGCTTATTATGTAATAAATGGACTTATATACATCATACAGGTAAGGAAGAAAACTTAGATTTTTTCTATTGCAATTTGGTCAGGAAGAAATGAACCATACTTTGTCCCCCTATGAAAATTTGGATCCCCCACCCCCCTAACCCAAATATTATATACTTATCAAAGCTAGCGCCCTATCTATATATTAATATATATCCCATACTTTGTCCCTCTAAGATGAAAATTCTGGGTCTGCCTCTGCAATAATACTCATTACACTCGGTGGGTCTTAGTTTCTTAAATCATTCCTTTGTGATAATAGGTGTGCATCTGGATATTCATAAGATTAAGCAGAAGTCCTGTTGCAGTGGAAACAGCTAAACTCTTCTTTTCAGGTTAATGCTGTTTAGATAATTTTGGTAATATATCAGTATTCTGTATATAATTATTTATTCCGTTGTTGTTACATTTATGCAGACACAAATTTATTTGATGATGTTGCACAACAATGATGTAATTCTTAATAATAAATCATGACGCTGATAGAATCAATTATTCATGCAGTCGTACAGTTATGAATTATGTATATTAAGGCTTGTCTATTAAAAAATTATTTGTTTTCATTTTCTTTTCAGTTATTTCATTTTCTGTTGCTCTCGGATTCTTGATATATGGTGGGAGGTAACAACTTGATGTCACCTTAAAGGCTGTATCCTTGTTACACACTATAAAAAATGTGCTTATTCTTAAATTTTTGTGCCTTCTAGGTTATTTGTCATGCTGAGGCATTTCCCAATTGAGTCTAGAGGTCGTCAGAAAAAGCTATATGAGGTTTGTACCTAAGGTGTCAGTTTTAGTTATTTAATAGTTTGAAATTGATGAATGACAGTATATCCTTGTTATTTCCATTGACTTTCAAGTACACTATAAAAATTTGTCCAAAAGTGAAAACAGTTTTACTAATTAAAAAATGAGGTTGATCTTATTATCCCTGTCAATGATTTCTGCGGAAGATTTTCTTTAGGTGGAGTTTCAGAACAAAATGATGAATGAAAAGGAATCATAATCATCCCAAGGAGAATGCTATAAAGAGTTAGAAACACACAAAACATCTTGGCATTCCTAAAAGCATTTGGTGCCTCACTTTTTTTATTGTCAGGTTGGCTTTGTCACAGGAATTTGTTGTACTTGTTTCTTGATAAGATGCGTTATGGTGAGTTCCTTTTAATACTGAAATTTATGCATAAAATCCAAATTTCCATATCCTTTACATCTCTATTTGTTTGTCATAGCTTGCTTTCTCAGCATTTGACAAGGATACAGATTTTGATATTCTGGATCATCCCATCCTGAACCTAATATATTACCTGGTAAGTGTTGATACTTAATCTAATACTTTGTATTTATAATATTTTAAGGGAATGTCATCTTTGTCTATGCTGCCTATTTTTTCCACATTATATTAGGTTCAGGATGGGATGATCCAGAATGCTTATGATACTGGCATCAAGTAGAAAATATTTGAATTTCCTAATTGCAAGCGTCTACAAGCTTTCATTACCAGAATAGCTCACATTGTCAATTCTTGACTAAGGTCTATATTTGGGAGAGATGAATATCCTCTCCCTCCAAGGATGCCTCTTACTTGCAAAACAAGGGATAGTGCTCCTTTTGTCTGACCACAGTAAACTTTTTTTTAATTCTTGAAACCACATTCCATTTGCAACATAAAAGGTGTCCTGGAAAGAGAACTCCATGAAAATACAAACAATAAGTCTAGTGACACAAAATATTTTTACAACTTTGGTCACAATAGATGTGACATATTATGATTAATGTACAATAAAAGTAATGTCAATGTTGGAGCCATGTAAAAGTAATGTTGCACTTGCACCACTCACAACTTGAGAGTTGACAAATTAGCATGTGTTGAGAAAATGTAGTCTCCTTAGCATTGCTCAAAAATAAAAATGACTTTGGATGTACTATGATTACTACCTTTTTTCTTCTTTTCCATTTTTTTTGGTTCATTCTCTACAACAGTGGTGGAAGAAACTTCCTCTAGAACTTCAACTGTTGTACTTAATTAACATTAAATATGACAACCTTGAGTGGAGTATTTTACCTATGATCAGAAAAAGATTAAAATGGTAAATATTGAAAATACACTATACTGGCTGTTGGTGGAATGTTAAACTTGTCTGCTTACTCTGTAGTCAATCATGTCTCTTCTTTCAGACTGATTCATTTTCACTATGTATGCCTTGCTTTTCGAGTGCAGTTGGTAGAGATTGTTCCATCTGCTTTGGTGCTCTTCATCTTTGGAAAGTTGCCCCCAAGGCGTGTCTCAGATCAGTATTACCCTATCAGATGAAAAGTGAATATTCGTTTTAGCGGACAAGATTGAGACTAACTTTTTTGGAAGGTTCTGTGGTCTACTTGAGCTAATGTTTAGTTTAATATGCATGCTCAACATTAAACCTGTCTGCTTAGTTTAGAGCTAATATGATGTCTCTTAATTCTTTTTGTGGGATTCATTTTTACCATGAATGGCTGGGCTTTTGGGCACTGTTGGTATACATTGTTCCATCTGTTTTGATGCTCTCCATCCTACAAAAGTTGCCCCCAATGCGCATTTCAGATAGCTATTACCACATCAGAAGAAAGTGTGTTTATTTTAGCAGGCAATATTAAGATTAAATTCTTTGGAATTTTATGTGACCTGCTTGAACTACTACAAAGTTTTGTATATATGAACTCTTTCTCTCTCATTTAATTTGTACTTCATGAAAATCATCTCTTGAACGTGTTTGCAAGAATAATGTTGTAATAATACGTACATAGTTCAAATTTTCTCTGTTTAGTTTTGGGCTTAATGTGCAAGAAAAGTCAAAGATTGTTGGAATATTTTGATGAAGTCGTAGAGCAATAAGAGTGATGGTTAATATATATTATTAATAGATTCAAACACGTTAGAAAAATTTGTTCCAATCTGTTGCATTAAATATATTCAAAATCCTGTTATGGTCTAGTGATTCGTCAATGCTTTGGGGACATGCCCAACTATGGCCCTCTATCATGGTCTAGTACTCTCTCAATGTCTTGTGAGACGCTCGTTGATACCAGGTTTCAGGCCACCGGTTTTCGGGCCACCAATTTATCGGTTGATGCAGCAGTCCCAGAAACCCAACAATGCCAGCTCAATTCAGCCTACATATATATATAGTTGAGAAGAACTATTTTAAATTTTTAGGAATTCATACATAAAAAATAAATAAATATATTAAAAAAAAAAAGAAGGAAAATTTTAAAAAATAATAATAGAAAGGAATTTGAAAGGGAAATAAGAGGTTAAGAAAGTTGATTGATGCGTACAAGTAGCCAGAGTAGATATTGTGGCTGTGAATCCCAAACTTCGTTTCTCTAAGCTTAAAAAATACACTTATCTTGAGTTATAGTTTTTTTTTGAAGTCTCACTTGTTCCAATCTTAAAAAGTAGGGTCATTTTTCAACTCCTAACAACAAACCTCAAAAGCTTAAAAACCTTACCCAAATTCTTCAAACCTTACTCATATTAATCTGAGCTGTAATCTCCAGGCTCCTCCTCCCTCCGGAATTTGCTCCGGCGAAAAAAAAGAGCTCCGACAATGTAATTGAACAATTTGAGCACTTGCCAAGAGAAAGCAATTTGCCCTGAGCGTTTAAGTTTTCCCAGGTAGCTAGCCAAAGAATCATGGCATATTTGTGAAAGGATTTTTTGTGCCAGACAAACGAATTTGCAAAATAACACCATTTTTCAAACAATTTTGTTAGTTAGCATGGTTTCCAAACTATTTAGAAAATTAACATCTCGAGTCTCTAAGAGACTCAAGTTCCATGAAAATTATCCTTGTGGGGACTCGAGTTCCCTAAACCCAAAGAGAAGCAACGAAACTTAAACAAACCCAAAGACTAGAGAAGAAAATGAAGGAACATCAACAAACCCAAAGACCCAGAGAAGAAAAGCCTTTGCCGCCGCCTAGGTTCAGTGACCTTCGCCGTCGGGGTTTGATCTTCGTTGTTTGGGTTTAATCTTTGTTTCTTCGTGGGTTTGATCTTCGTGGTTCGTGGTTTCTGTGTGTATCTAAACTCTGTTGTTGGAGTTGAAGTTGAACTTGAAATGGGTTTGTTTGTTTCGTTGTGGGTCTTTGGGTTTGTTGATTTTGTTTCTCTATGGGTCTGTCGAAGTTGAAGTGATTTTGTTTCTCTCTAGGTTGAAGTTGAGTTTCTCTCTAGGTTGAAGTTGAAATGGTGAATCATGCTTTAGGGAACTCAAGTCTATAAAACTCAAGTTCCACTCTGCCAGCAACTTGAGTCTGTAAAACTCGAGTTCCACTCTGCCAGCACATAGAACTCGAGTCTCTAAGACTCGAGTTGCTACAATGAACTCAAGTTTAAAAGACTCGAGATGTTAGTTTTCTAAATAGTTTGGAAACGTTGCTAACTAACAAAATTGTTTGAAAAATGATGTTAATTTGCAAACTCCCTCCAAGTTTCTACCAATCTTTTGGGTTAGGCCCCTGCGACAAATACATTCCCAACTCCCAAGCATCCTTGGTGGAGAACTTGCCATCAATGGAGACATTTAGAAGGAACCTGGTCTCAAACTAGAGGCCTACGTCCTAAGTTTCCCAAGCTTTCTCTAGGCCCAAGAACATTCACCAAAAATTATCACTTCCCATACTTTTCTACCATTTATGAGATAAATTTGATCCAACTAGACCATACCAAGCTACCATCGTCGGTGCCAAGGTATCATAGATGCTTTAAGGCTTTCGGCTAAGGTATCATAGATGCTTAAAGGCTTTCCGCTTTCAGATTCCAGCTTTGTTCCATGAGTAGTACATGCTATTTTGATGTAGAGCCCACCCTCTTTAAAAATTTGAATCAATTGTGACATGTAGGGCTGTCCAAAAGACCTGGCAACCCGCTTTACCCGGCACACCCGCCCATGACTGACTCGCCGCCACCTAATTTGACGACTCCGGCGGTCGGACATGGGTTCCAAACTCGATAACCTGACCCCAAGCAGGTCGGTTGTTGGTTTTTCGTTTCAAAACTAGTGACACCCGACCCGAATTGAATCCTTTATCCTTTTCGGTGAAGTATTACAAATTTCCAACCAGATCCGGCAAGATCTCGCCATTATCCGACAAAATCTAGGCCAAACCTCGACGGATCCGGCTAGATTTCAACCAGATCTCAACAGATTCAGTCAGATTTTGGCCAGATCTCACCAAATCTGGCCAGATTTCAACTCCGGTGATAAACCCAAGACCGACTTGAATCAACCAAAAATCGACGAGACCCGAACCGAAAAATCCGACCAAATCTCTAGGTCGATTTCGAGTCAAATTTTCATCCACCCGCCTCATTCGAGTCGAGTCCGAGTTGGGCACAAATTCGACCCGGCCCGACCTGTGGACAGCCCTAGTGACATGGTGTTTTGTTTGTTAGAACTCAAAAAACACTTTCGGTCAGAGATGTGTTTTAATAAGGGTGGGTTTGGAGTAAAAAATTTACTGATTTTTCATTTTTTAATATAAATTAAGATCACAGTCATTTAAAAAGTGACTTTTTTTTCTTTTTTTTTTGGAAACGATAAGTGACACTCATTTTTAAAACTTTAAAGACTAATAGTGCTCATTTTAAACTTCAAGAACCAATAACACTTAATATGTAAACTTAAGGGACCAATATTGTAGTTTTGCCTCATTTTTAAACTTTTTTAGAATTAAAAAAAAAAAAAAAAAAAAAAAAAAAAAAAAAAAAAACCTGTTTCTTTTTGGGAATGAATATCATAATATCAAACATAGTACAACAACAGAACCGCATGCTATAAACTTGGGAATAACAATGAATACTACACCAGCCCCTTTACAAAGACTGAAAATACAAATAATGATCATGTTAAAAAAGTGCAACATGAAAAATAAAATTACTTCTTAACATTATGTAGCTGTAAACCAATATTGTCAATTATAAACAAACTACAAAGTAAAATTAAGTCCCTTTAAGCATGAGAAGACAATGTAATCACTATAATAACTGTGCAAAGTAATGTTGCTTCTCAATACTATGTAACCCTGCTAGAAAATCATGAATGACCTAATAAATTAGACATCCTATATACAGAAATATGAAGTTAGAACCTTTATAATGCTGCAACTAAGCCAGAGATCTACAATACAGGCGGGGCTCATGTCAGAGAGCCATGGCAAAGACTTACTCAAATGCCATAGACATAAAACTGTCATCTTCTACATCTTCCAATAGTGTATCGATATCAATCAGGTCCTCATCAGCAACAACTGTTTCTTCCGAACTATTCAAAACTAGATTATATGCCTGCCAAAATTGTAGTGCAAAGAACATCCAGTCAGTATTTACAAACCCTGCTGATGAGAAGAGATAATCTGGCAAACCCATCCAGTTTGATTCCAACTATATATATTCAACTCTAAAAAAAAGTTTCAATACTTGTGTAATGTTACACAGCATCCTGTCAGGATCAAGAGGGTCACAAATACATCATTTTAGAAAGAATCATTATAAGAAAGCCCCTGGCAGGTATTACCACACATATCTTCAAACAATTTCTAATAAATAAAGTAGACCTAGAATATTATAATTTGATAGCATCCAAAAGTTTGTCCTAAAGCAGGCATGAGAGTTTGGCATTACATATTCACCCAAAATCAGAGAAGAATCTTAAAAATAATATATAACAATTTGTTTTTTGCAAATTACATAAAAGTTTTGAATTCTAAATGCTTTACATCCACCATCAGATTGTATTTTTGGACCAGAACCATTTGCAAAAATGGAACTCCCTAGAATTTGCAAGCCATGCACAGAATGACATTCCATTGTCTAATAAAATTCCAATGACTTTATAGGCTTTTGAGATATATGTATATAACAGGAATTTTATTGATTAAAAATTTTTAAAGAATACATAGGGAACAAATAATATAAACCAGCTACATACCCAAAAGTTCCCCTAATAAGATGAAAAAAATAAATACATCTATGAAATCATACATCTTTGGTGGTCTATTCCCATCCAATAGAAAAAGGACCCAACAATGAGACTTTAGTCTCTCCACAGATATCTTTACCTTCAAAGGTCCTCCTATTCCTCTCCCTTCAAATATGCCACATCATCCAAAGATGAAACCATGTTCCAAAGTCTAATTCTAAAGTTTTGGAGTTATGTCGCCAATATAGAAGTAGATTCATCATTTTAGGCATGAACCATTTTATTCCAGAAACTACAAACACAAAATCCCATAACTCCATGGCCACAGGACAATGCAATACAGAACCTATTTAAGGTATGCTTCTTTTGCACATACAGAATCTATTCACAGCAACCATCCCCCATTCAATTAGATTATCCATGGTAAGAATTTCCCCAACACCAAAACCACAGTCCATACCACCTTCATAGGGGCTTTCGCTCTCCAAATTACCTTCCAAGGCAAAGAGTTTGACATAGACCCTCGCAGCTCTTCATTATCCAAACAGTAAAACAACTATTTAATCCAATTTCAACTACACCTTTCTCCCCAATTCCACACGGATTTGAACTAAGCGTAACAACAACAAAAAAGGGGAAAAAAAATTGAGAACATCTACCCATCTAGATCATGACTACAAAAGTGGGATCCCAAACCCCACCATTATTGACCTCAATGTAATCAGACATCACATTAATGTTAGCATCTAGCTCAAAAAAGCTCAAGAAACAAAGATGCCATATCAGTATCAGTGCACCAAACATCATGACAGAAACTAACTCAACTTTCAACCCCATAAATCTAGAAAATGAATTCCACCATCCACTGAATGCTCCCAATCCATGTGATATGTGAACCGGATGCCAAGTCCAATTCTCGGTCACCTTCCCCATATTTTACTTCCACCGATCTTCTCCAAAAGTGATCACTATCCTGAATAAATCTCCATAATCCCTTCCACAGCACATCAGTTATGTACTCAAAGTTCTAATACCCAATCCTCCTTTGCATAGAGACGTGCAGGTAATACTCCACTCCCCTAAATGTATTTTTTTCTCCTCCCCCAAGCCACCCCAAAGAAACTCCCTCTACAACTTCTTCACTCTATTGGCTAATTGACTAGCACAGTAAAGATAGGCACAAAGTAGATAGGTAGCTTTGTCAAAGCAGTCTTAATTAAAGTAACTCTACTCGCATTTAGGAAGTCTAATTTCTTTCAACCCACCAATCTCTTCTCCATCCTCTCTAATTCTATAACTCTGTTCCAAACAAAACTAGCCTCAAAGAACAGTCCCTATAAAAAGCCAAATAAGTCAGTACCTTCTCAATCATCTTGCAAAGAATTTCCCAAGTGGTAACAGGTCTACTTGCCTTAATTCCTTTTATATATGGAAGACGTCCAAGGGATTCCCATTAATAAGAATCAAGAATCTAACACAAGACATACATGCTGATCCAAGTCCACTTCTCCCCAAACCCATATCTCTCTAGTACATGAAGAAGACTGTCCCCAATTAACATGTTCATTAGCCTTCTCAATCCAGTTTGCATATGACTCTCTATATCTTAGCATGAACTCTACTATCCAATCATTCATTTTCAGTTAACATAAAATCTAGAATTTGTATCCCTCCAACAAATGGATCATGTGAGTCAGATACGAACTTACCTACTACCCTCTTCAATCGAACACCTTGGACAATATTTTGTATAGGCAGGAATTTACTGGACAGAAATCTCATGTTTGATGCACCCGATTTCTTGGTAATGAGAGTGATGAATTAAGTATTGAGCTAGGAAGCACTTGCACGGATACGGGCTCGAGTACGGTACGGCAACACCGCAATTTTTGAAAAATTAAGACATAGGTACATCAGGGATACATATATTAATTAATTTTATATATATAATTTCAAAGCTTTCAAAATTTGTTTTATAACAAAAATATTATTTTTTTAATAACTGCTAAAAATTATTTTAAAAGCATATTAAAGCCTAGCCACTGTGTGTGTATCTACTGTCTACCTAGATAATTGAAAAATAATTGTAAGAGGATATAATTACCTGGCTTGATGGGCAACGGATTTTAACTCATAAAAGGCAAATTTGAAAAGAAGCTATTCACGTGGGTGGGTGGAGATAAATGCTTCACGTGTGTGGCAGAAAAAATAAAGAAAGCAACACAAACAAAACATGGGAAAATTGCAAAAGAGAAATAGATCTGGCCTGAGCGACAAGAAGAAGAAGAGATCGCATTAGAGGAGAAAGAAAAGGGAGGAGACCGCATGAGAGGAAGAAGAAGAATACGAAGAAGAGGGAGGAGATCACGCAAGAAGAAGAAGAAGACAAGGGAGGAGATCGGCATGAGAGGTGCATTTTAGGTTTTCAGCTCTTTGTTTTGGCCCAAGCCGTGTCCCAACTGTCCCGCAGTGTCCATCATTTTTCCAAAAAAAAAAAAAAAAAACAGCTGGGACATGCTTGCAGCCGTGTCCAACGTGTCTTGTATCCCTGCCATGTCAGACACGGGCACGCCAACCCAAATGTCGTGTCCTTGCTTTCCAAGTATTGAGGCCCCTCTCAAAGGTACAATCATATGAAATTCCCTGAACACTTAATCAATTTCTCTGGTCTTCCTTTACCGCAACGCATAAACCCATCAAGACCTAGAGCCTTAACCCAGTTCATACTTTTATTGCTATAAAGACTTCCTCTTCATTCTCCATCCATTTAAGTGTTGCAAATTCAACGTCATCTACATTTAGGCTGCGTTCCAACTGCTCCTCATACAGTTTCTAATAGTATTTTATTATCCCTTTCTTAACTTCATTGTCCTCAATCAACGATGTGCCTCCACTTTTGACTTAATCCATCAGGAAGGAAAGTCTACTTTGATTAAGTCAAAAGTAATTGATAAACCTCGTCAAAGAAATATGAATGTATATATGAATGTATTCCATGCATAAAATTCAATGTTGCTCACCCTTTTGTCCTACTTTGATTCACAAGACATAGTCAACAATATTATCGCCCCAATCATTGCTATGAATCAATGTTATTAATTTTCAGCAATATTATAGTCCCAATCATTGCTATGAATCAATGTGAAGAATTCCATTCCAGTTAGTTAACTAATACAAATCACCTCTCTATTCCATCTCATTCTGAATTCCAGCCCATTCCAGTCCATTTCGCTGGTTTTGGTCCAGTCCACTAAATTCTGCCCAGAATATAAATTTTGGCCGGTTCGTAAACAAATCATATTTTTCCTAAACCCATGTTTTTCATTACTTTACTCACATATTACATTTTATTATTATTAACAATGTTTTTTTTGTTTAATTACATATGACATTTTTTTTCAATAAGAATATTATTTATTTATTTATATATTTACTCATACATGACATATTATATAATGATGACATTATGAATGTTCATTATGTGAAGAAGACTTATACATGTATATAATGTTAGCGATAACCCTAAAACAGTAGGCATAATAGACTGGTATCGAAATATCTCATTCAAAATGAATAAACTGGAATGGCTACCTGAACAGAATTGACAACTTTGCTATGAATAACAACAAAAGGGGGCTTCAACATGAAATTCTGGGACTGCAAGATATATGAGATATTTCAAACATGAATGATACTCAAAAGATTATGACTTGAGAGAGGTCTGTAAAAGCCCCCTATAGAAAGCAGCTGATCATAGCGGTGGCCTTTACATGGTGATCTCCCAATAATCAAACAAATAAGCAGCCAAGCACAAGAAATTAACTTCCATATGGGATAAACAAGCCCAACAACAATGACAGTATTAGAACATTCAACCCAAAAGCTCAAGTTGTTAGATGGAGAGACTCAAATGGTATCTTTACTTATATTAAGGCCCATAATCAACTAGTGTGAGATTTTGCTCTTACCCCCTCTCACCTACGAGCCCAACAAATAGGCATAATTGACCCCACAGATGGATACAGATCTGAAATAACTGGGCCCAACTGACAAACAAATGCATAGAGGCCTGGCACTTGGAGTCCAAGCATAAAAAATTAAAAACTCTGATTAACCAACAGGCACAACAGCCTAAACTGTCAGGAAGAAGGCCAACAATGCATATCAAGTACACCATACGCTAAATTCCGTTAACCATCAATCCCAAAAGCTTAAGCTATTTGAAAGCTAACGAACAACATATATTAAGAAGACCAAATAACAACACTCCACCTCACGTGTAAGCCCACTTAATTCCAGCATATACCAATGCTCTTATACTGTGATAGGACACCAACCCAGAAGCTTAAAACTATAAGGTAAAGAGATCCAACTGGTATACAAAACATATTAAGGTTCACACCCAATCAATGTGACTCAATTAACTTCAAGCATATGACAAAAACGAGTGAGCTTCCATTCCCAAACCATATATGAATTATATCATTTTGGAAAACTACCTTCTTCTGGAAAATAAATTTATTTAAGTGGATTCATTTTTCATTCTTAAATGAATAAGTGAAAACATTGATATAAACATATATACCTTGGTTTCTCGAAACCCTTCAACAGCAGTTCGCAGCCTACTGTATTGAGCCCGAGCCTCAGGATACTGAACCATAGACTTCACCCTAGTGAGTGCTTTTTTCAGCCTTTCCTCTGTCTGTTTCCTACCATCCTTAAGAAAATCATAATCATCCTCTTTTGATGGAACATCTTGAGGTTTGGGGTCCTCAGTTCGCGCATCTGATCGGAATCCCCGCAAACCAATTCCCTTGCGTCTCCAGCGTAATATAACCTTCTCCAGAATCCCTACAGACCAGATGATTGTTCTATATTTCTTCCTCACCTGGTGTCCCCTCACATGGGCCTTCACATCATAAAATTAAGAAATCAGTACCAATCCATAATTGATGGCTTACAGGTATATATGGAAGAAGTACACCGGACGGCATAAAAGTATATTCCAAATGCTTCTGACCACGTCTGAATTCACATTTTAACATCTTTTGTTTTACCAGGTGAGTTGCATTTTAGCATCATACAATGGGAAAAAAGGGATAAAAGTATCTTCTTTTGGGGCTTGAGCATTTTATAATTGACGTTTTTGAGATCCTCATATGATGGAGAACTGCTTTTGGGAATGCCCCTTGCTTTACTACATTCATAGATTTTCTAGATTTGTTAAATGTCAGATTGTAATTTTGTAAGTGAACCTTACATCTTGATGTTCTCCTTTGTTAATAAAATCTAACTACTTAGCAAAACCTAAAAATAAGTCATTTTTATAGTCTAATGAGAAACATGATAATATCTACATCCAAAGATGGACACGACCTTAATTCCAAAACATGCTCATAGATTGAAAAGAAGCTAACAACTGATTCCATGATTTGCAAAATTTAATTGTGTGCAGAAAATCTGATTACACCCTTTGATTTTCTTAAATAGTGGCACCAATTATAATATTGAAATGCCTCTTTGATACCCAAAAAAGCCCACAAATTATCTCATTTATAAAAGACCTCTACTTATTTTTCTAAGCACTCTGGCCTCAGGGATTACTATGTATAACTTCAATATTTTGAAAGGGGAGGGGGGGACCCAATGATGACAATAGCAAGATCCCTTGGAACTCAACAAAGGGAAAGGGTAGCATTACGAACCTGGATTTTAACAATTCTTTGACGGATTATTAAGAATTCTTTTCTTTTCTTCCAACCACGAAACTTCTTCTGTATTTGTGTTGCAGCAGCATGGACTACCCCATCCCTTTGTTTAGCCTTGCGTGTCTTGGCAGCTACAACTGAAAGAGCATGTTCATCAGACAATCTAACTATATCATCATCATACTCAGTGATCCGTCTCCTCTCCAATGAATGCATCCTGAACATTAGATGTATACGATCTGCAGCTAGTGTGGCATTAGAGACAGCAGTAAGTGAATCCCTGAGCGACAGTGCCTCTGGTATGTCACCATAATTCACAGGTGTTACGGTCTGTTCTGAAACTTTTTGTCCAGAAACTTCTGTTCTAACTTCATTTGGATCGTTCATTTCTAGGGATTTGAGGTAGCTAGTCAAAAGATGTTCTGCAAGAAAACCAGAGATTCCTTTGTGTCCATTTACACCTGCCAGGTCTGCAGGTGTTCTACCCAAAGGAAATTCTGGAGATGGATCTGTCAATGCTCCAGGAGAAGCACCCAGAGAGACTAGGAACCCGACTGTCTGCTCTCTGAATTTAACAAGGATTCAAACATGAACACAACAGGTGAAATATTAGTTGTTCTGAACCTGATACAGACCGCACAGCACACGATACAAATTGCAATTCAGTCCTAGCCAAGTAACTAATGCAATTACTTTGGATGTTTTGAAAAGATTTTATTATAGTTTTAAGCAGTTTATCTGCATACGAACAAAGGAAAGCAATGTACAGACTTAGAGCTTGAAGGATTATATATAAGCGTGAATTTAAGGCTTTTGTAACCATATGGTATGCAGGCATTCTAGTCTACGTATGTGATTCCACAAAGAGAGAGCAACGAGAGGGATGTCTTCATTTGACTTTCTGCAGGGACAACAAGCCTATTAAAAACTTCTTTTCTAATGCTGACTATATGGGGAAAGACTTTGAAAATAGCATTACCTAAGTCCAAATGGGTCAGGGTGGGTAGGCTAGGCACTAAGCCAAAAGTACATAGGTTTATTTTAGAAACATAGAATGCAACCACATCCATAGAATTTAGTAAAATAAATAAGTAAGAAATCAAAGTCATAGTTCTTGCCTGCCACAGTATGCAGCCCAGTGAAGGGCAGTCCAACCATTTATGTCCCGGAAATTGATACTAACTCCTGATGTTACAATTGGTTTTATGGCCCAATCATAACCTAGGGCAGCTGCTAAATGTAGCACACCTTGCCCCTCATCATCTAATACACTTGGACCTTTGCCATCTTCAGATACTTTATGGAGTAGCCATGAGTACAACTTTTCTTTCATCAGAATTTTAAGGAGATGCTCCTTCACTTCATATTGAGATGGATCATTCTGTGAGATTGGCTCTGCCATCTGGTAATACTCCTCTTCCTCCTTTAATGAAATAACCTTACTGATTAATTCTCGTTTCTCTGGAACACCTTCAACAAAATGACTTGGAGGGCTGACAGATATAAGAGACAGTAACCTCTCAAGTCGCATATGAAGAAGCATTTCAGTTCTAGCACCACCATAGATAACGGCAATGTCTATGTCTTTAATAGAGCCAACTCTATAGTCAAATTCTCGTACTTCACTGCAAGCTAACCTGTTGGAACATGTTACATAAAAAGGGACACACCCAACACGGTGAGGTGGAGCACGGCAACAAAGAACCCCAATAGCTAAAACTTCTGCAGGAACCTCCACTTCCCCAAACATACATGACCAGTTACATTTTGCTACCTCAGGTAGACTCTTCAAAAATTTTCCAATAATCAGAACCTGTTTTATATTGAAGAAAGTAAAAAGTAATAAGAAATACAGCAATTATTTTTCTTTCACAGTCACACAACCACTCATCAAATCTCAATAGAGATGGCAACATTATGTGGGATTTCAGAACCAGTAAAAAAAGAAAAACTTATACAATTTATTGAAATATTTTGTGAAGTTAGGAAGCAAAGTACTTGACTTAAGTTGGAAACATTCAATAATGCTTCTTAATGTTATGCAAAATTTGTTTGTGTGGAAAAAGCAGCTCATATCTGTAGTTAAAGCAAAGAAGATTTCCCATTACCATATTATAGGAATATAACAATTCGTGAGTAATGCACAATGGCACATATACATGAAACTACATATTTGCACAGTATGAAATTAATCTATGCACCTTAATAAAAATGTAGTACTATTTATTAATTAGTAAAGAAAGGACAAAACATGGTTGTGTGTGCATCTCTGGAGCAGTTAAAATCTCACTATTCAGAAGGTTCATTAAGTTACATGCAGTGCAAACAACTTTTTTCTTTTTTCTTTTTTCTTTTTTTTTGCAGGGATACTATAGTCAACATATGTTCATACCTCATTCTCTGAGTCTGTGTATGCCCACTTCGGTGAAAAATCTATAATACTGAAAAACTGGTCCTGAGAGATAGAGGGGCTCAATGAGGAATCATCAACTACATTTCCACATTCGACAGTGCTCCAGGATATACCAGATGAGGTCTGCATGTGAAAATCATCTACATCTCCAAGTTCTTTTGAAGCCCACCGAGAAAAGCTGTCAAGTTTCTTCAAGCCCTGTTCACCATCGATTAAATGCTTTTTCAGAGTCGAAGCATAGTTAATATTTCCTTCTGTAGACATATCCATTTTGGAAATTGATTTAATTGAACTCTGAGATTCTGTATTTGTAAGCTCTATTTGATGCTTGTTCTGCACAGGCTGCTCATTTTGCTGAACAGGATGGGTAGAAAGCAGCTCAGTACCATTTCTCATAATTGTATCATGAGCTTTAGGGTCAACTAATGTGGTGCCCGGATCATATGCCCATTCCAAATGTGATGACTGATCAGTAGGCAATATGGGTAAGTTTACTGAATTGTCGCCAAAAGGAATCTGGAACACAAACATAATAAAATGAGCTTACAAACAATTTTAAAAGGTCAGTAAACATTCCCACCCCCCCCCCCCCCCTCCCCCCAAAAATGAAACAAAAAACCAAAACAATGATTAAGCTATTAAGCTCATCACCAAGATACCTATACTGAAAGTGTATATTAGCAGTCATTAAAACCAGTGGTATAGGTGGGTAACAGTGGCAGCTCCTGGACATAGTTATCAATAACTAGACTGAACCAACAGTCTTACTGAATACTAATTAAACTGTGATCTGATTAGGATTCAGTTCAGTATCTTGAATACACCGGCCAAGCTTAAAAACCAGTCAACCCTTAGATTTGAGAGGAAACAAGAAAAAAAATATCCAGATATTCAAACTAAGCAGCCTGGACAAGATGTGCAGATGTCACTGCACATGCTAGTCATTCAAGATAAAATCCACTAACGTTTTTTAGCCGACCACTATTGTATAAACTTGTTGTAGTATTTTAAAATTAGCAGTTCTTAGAACTGCGAGTTTGTTAAAATTTACGGTTCTAAAATCTATGTTTGATAAAATTACCATTTGAGCTTTCTTTTTCGTTAATAGTTTTTTTTTTCATTAATGTGATGATCTAATACATTTTTTTTTTCCTTCACTCTTTTTAAAAACACATTTTAAAGGAAAATTTTCCCAGTTAAGTCCTAAAGAAATGACACAGATCCATCATGACCTGAATAACCACCTCCATAAAGGCACAGATCCCTCTTGCTCATCAAATTCTTCTTCATCATTTCCATCATTAGGAGGACAATTTTTCTCCTCAACATGTCCATTTCCTAGTAAAAAACAGGCTCGAACCAGTAGAAAGATTGTGAAATTCGAGCAGCCAAATGGGTAAGACTTGAAGCTCACAACCATTGGAGGTTAAACAGATCAATAAAATGAGTTGAGTTATAGTAACATGCAATATTAGGGTTAGGAGAGAAGAAAGGAGAAAGAGAGAGATTGATTATAGACAAGGATTGGAGCTTCATCAATCAGTCTCAAGAGAGACCGACGACTAAGATAACGTGGTCCCCCAAGTTTGGTGACTCTGCAATCTTGAGGTCAGTGCAGATGTCATTATACAGATGCAGAACCACACCTCTGTCACCAGATGACAACCTCCAAATTGTTTTAACGCATTCTAAGGACTGGGTCAAGATTTGGAATGATGCGCTAATTTCAAAGTGAGTTGTAAAAATATGAAATATCAAGGTAAGGAGAGAAGAGAAGAGAAGTGAAGACTGGAGAGAGAGAGATTAGAAAAAAAAGGTTCAGGGCTTCATCAACCAGTCCCTCACCTTAGCACATATTTATATTAGAGTGATATTGCAAGATTACAAGAATTCCCTTACACTAGTATAAAATAACAAGTGTAACTCTAACAAATTATATGTTACATATGAAGATTTGAATACATAAAACCAAAAATTCAAAGCTGTGTGATAAAATGTTCAAAATGAAATTAAAAAACTAAAGAAACAACTAGAAAAGGCTTAAAAGTAAATTTGACAACCACAAGAGTGTGCAGGAAAAATTTCAAACAATCAAAAAATAATTAAAAAAAACCATTACTCAATGACTAATGAAAGTAGTCCGAAGAGGAAACATCTATGGCCACCTGCTTGCACTTGACAGCCTAAGACTTTTACTATTGCACCAGAGAATGGCTCAAAGTCATATCCCAAACATCTCGCAGGTGAAATAAGTCAATAACTAGAATCTTACCTGGTTTAAACTTTGATAATGAAGGAATACCAGTAAACAGAATAGTCTTCTTCAAGTCCTTCATGTATTTATTATTTAGTTGAAAATTGGTCCATAAACATGAGATAAAAGTTTTATTTTTTTTTTGGATAAATAATAAGTTTCATTGATATCAAAAAAGGGACACCCCAGTAGTGTACAGGGATCAACAAATCAAGTACAAAAATTACAAGAATCAAGAAAAACAAGAGTAGAAGGGAATGATTGGTTTCGCAAAGTAGACAATCAATCCAATCAAGTTCTAAAAGAAAATAACTTGAGGTCTAGTATGGATCTCTCGCTATCTTCAAAACACCTACTGTTTCTTTCCCTCCAGAGTCACCACATTAAACAATAGGGAACAATTATCCATATATGACCATTTTGATGATGACCAAACCAACCTTGCCAGCAAGCGAGCCCCACAATTGACTTTGGCATAACCCAACTTACTCCAAATAAACCCAAAATCATAGACCACAAATCCATAGCAATTGGACAATGAAGAAAAAGATGGTCAACCGATTCACCATTACACTTGCACATATAACACCAATCCAATATCCAAACCTTCCTTTTTCGTAAATTGTCAATTGTCAAACATTTCCCCAAAGCAACAATCCAGACAAAGAAAGCCACTGAAGAAGGGATCTTCTGCTTATAAATTCTTTTCCAAGGAAAACAAAAATCATTGGAGCCCACTAGAAGATTGTAAAAATCATAACCAGAAACCCCTTATTTCTATCTTGTTTCCAACTCATTTTATCCTCCCTAAACCCCCTTACAAAAGAGCTATTTATGGTATCCATGAAGCTCGTCACAGCCTCCAATTCCCGATCTGGAACACCCCTAAAGAAACTTACATCCCAATAAAAGACGCCATTAGTGAACTTCATAAGCTCAGCCTTGCCTCCTTATCTCGGCAAATTCTAAACAGTTAGGATAGCTAACAGCAAGAGGTGTCTCCCCACACCATCAGTCTTGCCAAAACTTCACCCTCAACCCATCACCAATATCATACAGTATATAAAGAGACAAGGAACTCCTTTTAGTTCGACTACTAAGAATATATCTGTACACATACAACTAAAACATTATTTTGCTTTACCCTAGCCAAAAGAATAGTAATAAAATAGTTATAGGCAAAAACACCAAAAAACATCAAAGAAAACAACCATACCTTCCTTTCTACTCTTCTTTTTTGGAACTTTAAAACTTCTTTATAACTTCTATCTAATTCTCATGTTAGACACTTTCTTTTTTGGGCAGGAAAATAGAATAGTAATCTTTTGAGCAAGAAAATAACTGTCAAAAATCAACCTTTTCTTATGTTGAGTGAGAGATAGATGTAGACATGCCAATAGTACAGATAGAGGACTGCAAGATCATTACCTGCCAATTTGATTGGATTGGCACAAAATTTTGAAACTCCTCTTTGACAACACTCCCACTTGCTAAAAGCCCACCTAAAGTCATATTTTCTTCCTCAAGGACAACTCCAATAGAGGCAGGTTGGGAGGAAGATGATGATACATTAGAAGGTACAGTAGAATGGAATCCTCTTGTAGAATGTTCCAGGACCTCTTCCCAGGATGCCAAATCAATTGTTTTTGGAGAAGTAATATCATCACTTTCTCTAGATCTATCTGTCCAAACATGTGAGATATAATTTGCTGATGACAGACCATGATCATCTGGTAAGATTATCAAGCATACAATCAGTTATCTTTGCCAAGTTGTTCAAAATCCCATTATTAAGAAAGGAGGATGGGGAAAAAGACATAAAAAACATGGTTACCTGCAGAGGGATGCGGAAAATATGAATTCAACACACCAGCATCCGTCCTGTCTCTCAGAGGACCATTCTCCATTGGCTGCGACTCGAGAAATGAGCGAGATGTCGAGCTTGCTTGGAAAACATCCTCTGCATCAAGTCTCATATAAATTATAACAGAAGTTCACATGCAAGGTTAAAAGGTAAAGAAATTTTCAGTATCAGTCAAGATCAGGGCAAAAGGATGAGCAAACGATGAAGCCTAGTAACAAAATCAGAGGCAGAAATTACCAGAATCACCATCTTCGTATAACGATGTCAGAGAACTGGCTGGGCTTGGGGAATCTGTACTTCCACAAGGCACTCTATTATGATTTGGGGAAAAGCTAGAACTCAGGGGGCTATCCTTCTGGAAAGTTGAAGTAACCTCATCACTCTCTTTAATGCCTCCAATATTTGTCCTGCTACCCTGATGGAAAGATAAGTCCAAAGAAAAAATTGTAAGTAAAAAAATATATATATTATATTGTAAGAATAAATCGTAAGTAAAAAAACATATATTATATTGTACTATGTCCACTACACTTCAAATTTAATATTTTGTTCAGGGGAAAAAATACTAAACATAGAGGAATCATATTTTCAAATTTGGGAAAAGATCTGACCACCACTTTTAGATCAGTAACTAAGGCTTAGGATTTAACTGATTGGATTATTCTGTGTTTACAAGTGGTTCCTTTGTAAAGAGTGAAGATCCTCATTCAAAGAGGGGCAGTTGGTCATTGAAGTTTGCTAAGTCTAAAACTCCAACATGTTGAATGCACACAAGCCCCGTTACCCAGAAGGTGAATAGTTAGCAGGGAAAGGGCCTGAATAAGCTTTTTGCCCTACAACTGTAGGGTTATTCCATGACATGACTCTCAAAATAAAATTGGATTGCTCCCAGATCTGTTCTGTCATCCTACCCAATAAATCATATGATTCATTTCCCACAGAATCTTATGCATCCACAGATTTGGTTAATCACAGATACGTATTAATCCCTACCATACTGAAAGGACTAGAATTATTGGTATCAAGACAATAGTAATTCATACAAGCTACATCTTATAATCAACAGTCTAACCTAATTGGTATCAAGATTTTTTATTTTATTCAAAACAACACAGAGCGTACTGTACAACAAATCTGAGTGAAGTTCTCCTACGTCATAAAAAATATGATGTTTTATTCATACAAACCCTGTTTTATTCCCTTCTTTGGCGCAAAAAATTAATAAAGTTAAAAAAAAAATTCCATGATCCAGCCAAAATAATCCACAGAAAATCAGTGGATCTGAGCTCAAGTTGCAAAACCGCTACATTGAGAGTGGTAGCACCCTAACCTAAGCAGTTTAGGTGACCTAGGTTTCAAGCCCTTCAGAAAACCTAATATGAGAAGTTAAGAACAGTGATAGCAATGACAATAAAAGCAACAAAAGAAGCAATAACAATGAAGAAGTAGATTACCTTAACTTCCAAGTAGTGGACAAAAACTATGTGCATCAAATCCCTGCAAGAATCAACCAGCTCAGAAAAACCAAAGACAAAAAAAACCACCAGAATTTTTGAAAAAAAAAAATAGAACATAATGTCTAAGTTCTAGCAACTTGAAGCTCTGAAACAAAACTCAAGCAAAACCATACAAACAATGTAGCGATTAAATATAAAAATTTCAAACATACAACAAATTCTATTTAATAATTTGTGTCAACATGCAGAACAAAGATAATGTTGAAAGGAGAAATTGGGAGATCAGAGGTGAGAAAGGAGAAAATAATGTGGAAAATGATAAAATGAGAGAGGAAAATACAAAAAAGCAGCATCGCATATTCCAAGTGCAATACAAGATAAAGTATAACATATATATATCCTTAAGCATATCCATATTCATGCTTTCCAACAATCTTCAAAATGATCCTCAAATTACCACAAGCTATAAGTATATATAAGAATGTTAATACAATTAATAACACCTAACTCCACCCTAACAACCACCCACCCTTTCGTATTTGGTTGAGGCCATTTCAGAAGCCTGCTGTGAGGCCCACAACACACAAGGCCTAAGAGTATGCAACTAATCTCTCAATCTTTGTTAGTAAGAAAAGGTACCAAGGTGAGGAAGCATTCTTGTGCAGGTAAAGGCTCTAAAAGGAGAAGACAAGCTCTAATAACATGGATAGTAGCAGAGATACAGATAAAAGTCAATCAACAAAGTCCATAGGAATAAACCACACACTAACATCCTCAAAGCTGACCATAATACATTGTTAGCAAGTTTTGCCTTAATGACGAAATATGCATTTTCTTTTGGAGGATCCTGTCCAATGGTTCAAGTGTTTAACTACTCTCAAGGTATCCAAAGAGGCAAGGATAAGACCTCAAAAAACGACCTAGAAAGAAAGTGAAATATAAATTAGTTAGTACTTACTGTTCAAGCATCCAATAACTGCGCCTTTGAAAGTTTTCATTCTCTTCTCCATGGGCATAATAGCAATGTAGCACATCAACGCTCCCAACCTAAAATTGCTTGAAGTATGTTATCCATCAGAACCTAAATAACCTCTAAAAGAGTCGTATGAACAATCCTTTCATCAAAAGAACCTCCACACAATAAATATGAGTTAAATAACATATGCATACTAAAATGATTAAATAACTAATCAGCCATGTCATAGTCATTTAGGCATTTGTGTGAGCTACACAGGATCAATCACAAGAACATGAACTACACATCAGTATTTGACCTTTTTTGCAAGCTTACCTTTAGCTTCTCATGAGCCTCCTTCACAGTCTTTCCATCTTTTTTCTTCCTCCAATTATGTCCATCCTTTCTAAAGTATCTTAAAACCTTCCTATCAAAAAGAAAAAGAGAACCACCTGCACAGTTGAAAACTATCACGATATGACTTTTTAAAAATATCTACTTAATTGAAGCAATAGATGATAAATTGTCCTTTTAATTGAAGACAAAGTTATAGCCTAGCCAACTAAAAAACGAAATAATAAATCATCCTTTTTTTGAGTAATAAAACTTTTATTAAAAATCAAAAAGCAGACCATTGTACACAGGATGTGTACACAGATTACAAAAAAAACCAAGCACCAAAAGAACAAAAGTCAAGCATCTCAAACGTGTGATCAAAGGAAAATAGAGAGGCATTCATCCACTCAAATAAAGATTTGAGAAGAAAAAAAAAATAAGATCGGGCATTGATTTCTCCCATCCCTCAAAAGTCCGTGCATTCCTCTCATACCAAAGGCACCGCATGAGACAACGGGGGATCACACTCTAGATCGTATGACTTTTGGGTCCCCCCAACCATTGGTTCCAGCTATTGAGTAGATCTTCAACACCCTCTGGCATAACCAACATGGCCCCAAATAATGTGAAAATCATGATCCATATCATATAAGCAATAGGGCAGTGAATATGTAAATGATTTACAGTTGCTCCTGCTGTCTTGCACATACAGCACCAATCAATAATTAGGATCCTCCATTTCAGTAAATTATCAATAGTCAGAATTTTCCCCATGACCGCTGTCCAATGGACTGTTGGCTTCCACACACTTTTCCAAGGAAATAATAATCACGTGGAAGAATGAAGTAATCAAAAATAAGATTTTACTTCAAACATATTCCTAGGAGAGGGATTCCAACATATAACATCCATGCCACTCCGATTGATCACACAAATAAATAAGATCCATGAAATTGGCCACTGATTCTAGCTCCCAATCATTAATAACCAAACGGAGTGTCTCCCCTTCTAAAATCAAGCAATCCGCCACTAAAGCCTCCACATGACTTGCTATTCTATATAATTCAGGAAACCTCTCCAGTAGTAATTGAGTACCACACCATGGATCTTGCCAAAATTATATTCTAGTTCCATCACCCACCTTGAAACTAATGAAATGTGCAAACTGATCCCATCCTTCCCTCATATTCTTCCAAAGACTAACCCCATACGTTCCTCTAAACCGATTAGAGCACCAGTCACCCCACATGCTACCATATTTACTATGTACCACCCTCCGCCATAAAGCGTCCCTATCATGAGCATAGCGCCAGAGCCACTTCCCCAATAATTCTTTATTAAACTCTGCCAATTTCTAACACCCAAACCGCCTCTCTGAATTGGGTCACAAACCTGTCTCCAATTAACCAAATAAAATTTAAATTCTTCTCCAATATCTCCCCAGAAAGAGTCTCTTTGTAGCTTTTCTATGTTATAAGCAACACTCTTAGGAGGGAATAAAGACAAATAATAAATCATCCTATGTTCAGAGCTTTCTCATGACACTCTAAATTCTGTGTTCAAGGTGAAACAAAAAAAGATTTAGACACTGAACATTGGGAATTAAAAACAAACCTTTAAGAGCAAGAAACAGATTCCCAACACTAATATTTGGTAACACAATGAATGATAATATTTCCAATGCCCAGACATTTACTCCATATAACTTTAACATACTTTTGAAATAATCCAAGATTTATTTTTATCTTAAAAACAATAATATGCTCAATGCCCAAACATATACTCCGTATAACTTGGACATACTTTTGAAACAATCCAAGAATATTTTTATCCAATAATAAGGAACATCTGAGTATCTTGCCAAAATTAAGAATATGAATTTCCAAACAAATGGATCACTAGAGATAAAGCAATGGATTAGCATGAAAAATAGAAGCAATCACATCTAAATTCCCGTAACTATTCCTATGTACGGGGCTGCGTTCTTCTTTAATATATATCTTCCATTACTTATCAAAAAAAAAAAATTCCCGTAACTATTCCTCCCTATGTCAGACACAAGTTTCTGGGGCCAGGGCAACTACCAATTCCTGGACAGCATATGACACTAGCTAGAATCTAATGTTAGATGACGAGACAGGGCTTCAAACCCATTCAGAACAAGAAGTAATTCACCATCCCATGAACCAAGAAGATAAGAACCAGCAATACACTGAATTTACGTATCTAGAGCATAATAGTATGTCTGAGGATTAGCTTGGACATCACAAGTAATTGTATGAGCATAAGTTGTGACCATGTGAAAGGTATACTTGTATTTCACTTAAAATTTTTCAACATAAATGTCCACTGACAGTAAAACCAAATTACTAATCCACTACCAATAAAACTTACAAGCTCACAGAAAGTCATAGAAATCATGATGAAATACTCAATGTAAATTCATTTAATCTAGACAAAATACACTGCGCATGGAATCATAATGCCAAACAAATCTTAATTTTATTTCCATTTTTTGTAAGATTTACAAGAATCATACTCATGGGCCTGTTCGGAGGCTCTGATGCAATTTGAAACTTCTGATAATTACGAAGAATTTCACAAATTTCTGCAGGTATCAACCATCGAGTTTGGGCTTCTGATAGTATATGTTTAATATCTGCATATAAAATAACAGACAGACTCTGAATTAAAAAAAAGTATTCCCCAAGTAATATTTAGATGTGAACTGTTAAACATAGTAACTGAAAGAAAGTGCCTAGAAGAACATCTATTATTAGCGTGAGAAAAATTATCTCAAAACTTGAGGGATTGTGTGTTTCAAAGTTAAGAGTACACAAGAGAGAGTGAGCAAGGAAGAAAATCAGAGACAGAGACCTCCCAATCTCACCCACACAAATAGTTGAATAATGTACAGACTGACTTGATGAGTAAAATTAGGCATTCCCACACAACAACAACAACAACAAACCCAAACTCAAGCCAATATGATGCACTGTAGACGTATTGGACACCGAAAATACAATCTGATATATATCAGAGACTATGATATACTATCTTAGAATCTGATCCATATCAGATTGTTTTTCCTGTTATACGTTTGGACATTTGGATATTTCAGGGTTAGAACCTTGACATCACGATTCACCAGACAGAATCATGACACGAGACAGACACCAGTGGCACTAAAAAAAATGTCCTTATGTGTAACAGGAAAAACAACATAATTGCAAAGAATGGGAGAAGAGGTTGAACAGAGGAAGAAGCCTAAACAAGTCCCATTATTAACTTATTCTAGCAATTTAGCCTGAGGATAAGTCCAAATCGGATACTGCTACTTAGAAAAAGAAAATTAGTTGGTGAATGTCCTTCAGAACAGCATTTAATATTAAAGCTCAAGAGCATCTGAAAGTTAAATTGCTAGGATATTCTATTCCAGTGGCTTACACTCCATCACTGAATAAGCCCTAATAGCTATGCAACTAATAACATGATTGTGTGTTTTGTTCCTACAGGTCACAATGCTTTAAAAACTACTCCTTTGCAGAAAGAGGAAGCTCTTTACTTGGAGTATAGTGATTGATACTCTTGAAAGTTATTCATGAGATTTTTCCTGTTAGAAGGATTCGTTTGGAATGCTACTGTTCTACTATGTATCATGTAGACCATTTGAAGGGAGAGGAACAAAGAGGATTTTTTTCCTGGTCAACCAAAAATGATTTTGATTTGACCAAGCCTAAAAATAAGGAAAACATTTTCCAAAAAATGTTTTACGTCAAAATAAACAGACCTTAATGTTAAACATTCCACAGTGCAACTAAGTCTTACTTTTGAGATCAGTATATATGCGGATGCTTGCTTGTGGCTACATCTAGTTTTTTTTTTTTTTCTTTTTTTGATAAGTAATAAAGATTTATTGATATAAAAAAAGAGACACCCAGGTATACAGGGAGTAATATGGGTTTCTCCCCTTTGATAACCAGTCCAATATGGTTCTAAAAAAGAATAACTGGAGATCAGGCAGAGAGCTCTCCCTGTCTTCAAAGCACCTACTATTTCTTTCCTTCCAAATACACCACATCAAACAATGAGAAACAACGATCCATATATATCCATTCTGATGGCAACTAAACCAACCTTGCCAGCCAAGGGAAAAAATTATCACTCTGGCCAGCTAGCTAGAAGATGGTAATACGCACTGACCACAATCTAGTTTTCTTCTCTTTTAGATTTAATAGATTGGTTGAATTTTTTGCATGCATTCTTCCCTCAATCTAATAAAAAAATTTATTTCTTACCCATTTAAAAAAATTATGGCTAGCTCTGCAATTCCTTTCTCACTAGCTCAAGAGTCAAGAGTCAAGATTCAAATTTAGTGAAGTTCCCACTTTTTCTTGTGCCGCCTCCAAGTTAACTAAATTACAATAGTTCTTCATCTCATTCTTCCAAAGTGATATCATGAATGGTTTAATCAAAAGCAGAATCAGCTATATTGTTGAAAAACCCAAAAAGGGGAAAAAAAATACACTACAACAACAATAAGAAAAAGCAATAACAAGATTCAAAGTAATCTTTTTTATCCTTAATTTTTCAATTACTAAAAAAAAAAACAGCATGCATGTTGTGATCTATAAATTTGTTATAGTAAACCACTCAGATACAAATTAATCCCCATTTTTCAGATTAATCTTTGAGAAGTAATGCAACTCAATTAAATACCATTAACCATTAAACTAATAATACTTAGCTTAGCTAAAGCCCAAAAAACCAAAAATAAAAAATAAAAAAAAATCCTTCAAAACCCAAAACCTAAACGAAAACACTAAATCTAAAAGGTAATAAAAAAAAATAAAAAATAAAACCTAAACTCGTTGAAATGAGAAAATACTGAAGGGGATCCAATGAATAAAATCAGCCATAAATAAAAAGAGAGGTGAGAAATCAAACCTAGTCGAGGAGGCAGACCGTACGATCCACGCTCCGCCATGGATTGGGGAACACTCAGAGAGAGAAAGAGAGAGTCTTGATGGAAACGAAAGAGTTCTAATGATACTGTGAGGGGGAGAGAGAGAGAGAGAGAGAGAGGGATCTTTTTGTTTCAGTTTTTCTTTCAGAGTCAGCGTGCGTTTCAAATGACGTGACGAGGTACAAGTACAAAAATCCTTGAATGCAAGATTTCTTTTTGTATTTTAATTTTGAATGCTTATCATGTGAATGATGATTATGGAATATAAGTCATCACCTATATTTTGCGTGTCCCACTTTATACGTTTATTTAATCATGAATTCATGATATGATATATATAAATTTAGGATTGGTTTGGAATCTGCTTATTTTGGTAAAATTAAAAAAATTTTGTTAAAAGTATTATAGATAAATGTAAAATTTAGCTAAAAAAATAGCGCAGTGAGACCCATAAATAATATCAAAAAGTACAGTGAGACCTATAAATAATAGTAAAAATAAGTTAAATAGTAAAATAAGTTTGCAAAAATAATTTTTGCCAAACATACACTTACTTGTTTTATAAAAATTTATAGTAGTTTAACAACATGTTTTCAATTTTTAAACAATATTATACATTTTTTTATCCATACGTATTTTCAAAAAATATAAACAACATTATTAAAATAATATTATCAAATGGACCCTTATGTGCGATAAGTTTTTATAATTAACCAAGTATAAAGTGAAAATGATTCTCAAAAAAAAAAAAAGTATAAAGTGAAATATTTTAGTACAGATAATCTTTATTTATAATGATAATCCTTTAAAGATATTCGGATAACGAGCTCGATAAAATTGAAGGACACGCAATAAATCCGGATTTCAAAGTTCCATCCACCACATTATTCTTGTCATTATTCTTGTAGGAATTTACGTAGAATCTTAAATTTTTAAATTTATAAAAAAAAATTAAAAAAAAAATCTATGATGATGGTTTTGGGATGAATGCTTTTGTAGGTGGGTGGTTTTGATAATAAAAGTGGAATATTTTTTATTCCGCTAATGAAAGACAGCGCAGAAGTTTAAGATTAGAAAGTCAAAAATGACGTTTGATTTGGGCGAGTGATGTTTAGACGTGTGGCAAATTTAAGGAAAGTTCAGGGAAAGTGGTTTCCTTTCCTTCCCCAGTTGTTGTCGCACCTTTTTTTTTTGCCCTTTCCACTTCGCTTCTAGCTAGATCTCCGGGTCAAGTCTACAAACCTAAAAAGCTTCGCATCTCTTAACTACAACATCTCCACCGTTTCCTCGAACCCACACGGCACCACTCTTACACGGTGTTTTTTTTTTTTTTTTTTTTTAATAATTCTATAATAGGGTGTAAGAAGAATATAAATTTTCTGTCTCATTTATGCTGTACAAATAATGGTATACAATGTGTTTTTATTTTATTTATTTTATTTCAAATTTTAGTTATTTTATAAGTCAGCTAAATATATAATAAGTTGTGATTTATGGAGCATAAATAGAACACAAAAAATATGAAAGAAGATTTGTATTCATATAAGAGGATTTGAATTATGAATATCTCTAAATGTTTTATTAGAAATACTCAAATATCTTGAAATTTGTTAGTCCTCTTGATTTAAGTAAAGAGAATCTTGATGAAAAATGGGAGTTTTTTTTCTTATTTGATACCATGAAAATGGAGAGTGATAAATAATAAATAAATGGGGTGGGTGGAATGGGGGTATGCTCATTGGTCAACCCATTTTAAGGCCTAAAGAGGCACTTAAATGGAGCATTTTTCTTATATTTAAATTTTAATTAAATAATATTTATAATTTTATTTTTTTTATTTAAAATCTTTTTCTCATGCTTTTTGAGATGCAAAATTAGTAATTATGTGTTTGTGTTCAAATTCCACTAACATTTCCTTCAATTGGTAATACATTTTAATTGAATACAAATTAAATTTACAAATAAATTGTTCAAGAAATTAACTAATTTTTTTTATAAAAAAAAATGCATAGCTCTTGATCCTAATTAGAAAAGAAAAATAACATGACTTATTTTCCTAGTTACAACCTAGAAAAAAAATTACATATTTTACTTTCCTAGTTACAACCTATAAAATAAAAATTACATAAATAAAGAACCGGTTTAACAACCTAAAATCTAAATTCGAAGTCTAGGTTACAGAATAATAAAGTGTCAGGCATCTATTTCATCTAACCCAAAAGTCAGGTATTTTAGGATTTAATGGTCATATCATATTGTGCACAAAACATATATTCATTTTTGTTATTATTGATGACATATTTTATCTACCCTTAATTTTATTGAAAATATTTTAAACTATGGAAAATCTCAAAAGTCACACATTTATTTGTAAGCCAAGGGAATCACAGAGACTGAATTAATTTGTCCTAATCATATGGTGAATTAACTGATTTTGTAAATTAAAAAGCCAAAATTACAAAACTACCTGACCTAACATTCACCGAAGTTTGACCAATGGTCAAACATGCCTAAAATTCATCATGAAACACTAAGGGTGTATTTGAATACCGCTTATTTGCTAAAAACTAAAAACTTATTGCTGAAAACACTGTAGCAAAATATTTTTTTATTGCGGAACAGTGCCATGGGAACAGTGCCACGCGTTTTTCATCACTTGACTAGTCCATAAACAGTGCCATGGGACCAACCAAGTGAAACGCAAAAGCACACAGAAAATCAGCTACGTAAACGCACACTAAATTTCATCTTATCCAGGGATGGAGCCAAGGGCAAGGGGCCCGGGCGCCCCTGGTACTAAGAATTTTTTTAGTGGATATATATATATATATATATATATATATATATATATATATATTAAGGGAAATGCTAACGAGTGTCTTAGGGCATTGGTTAACAATCCATTTTTAAAAAGTTTTGACATCATTTTTATAAGAAATGAAAAAAATTGTCAAAACATTAATTGCTTTTTTTTTTCTTTCCCCATAAAAACTTTCTTTAACTGGATTGTTAACCAATACCCTAAAGGTACTCGTTAGCATGACCCTTTTTTTAATTTTTGTTACTGGGCCCCCCGATTCCAAAACTTTAGGCCCCCCTCCCCTCCAATTAGCCCAGCCCAACTGACAACTACCCAACCTAAAGATTTAACAAAAACAAAACTTTAAAAAAATATATAAAAAAAAAAAGAAGAGAGAGAGAGAGAGGGTCAAGTTCTCTTTCATAGATGATTGCACTGTTATGTATTAAGGAACAATAGTATTTTGTGTCTTTTGTTTTTGTTAGTAGATGATTGCATCTTAATGTATTAAGAAATAATAATTTTGTGTATTTATCTCAGTTGATAGTTTGTAATATAATATATGGATGCTTATTTGAATTTTTTTCCCTTATACTTTGGTCTCCCGAACTTGAAATCTTGAGTTCGTCTACGATCTTATCGTACTTAAATACATAATTTGGACCTCTTTGAACAATTTTGACTATAGTTTGACCAAGAGTTAGCAAAAAATAAGGCATCTTGATTGTGAAAAATTCAAGTAATGAAAGACAATTAAATTCTCTTTAAAATGATTGCTCATGGGCTCATGTCATACTTAAAACGTAAGATATCGTGAAATTATTTAAAAATTAACCAAACAATTAGCCAATTTCGGAAAAAATGTCATATAGCTTAATAGTGATTTGATCGCGATCAAATTATGTTCAAACAATGTCAAAGTAATGCAAATGAGATGAGATACTGGCAATGGTGGCTCCAAGAATTTTTCTCAGGATGTTCCTATAAGTTCCAAGGAATTTTTCCCAAGGTAGCAAAAGAATAAAAATAAACTATAAGTTCATTTGAAATATTAATAAAATTATTAATTATTGTTGTTTAGTTGTTTCATTAATTTGTTTGTCTTTAATAAACTATAATTTGTTATATTGTTGTTTCATTAATTATAAAATTACTAATTGTTGTTTAGCCTAACATAATTTAATTTGTTTGTCTTTTATAATGTATTGATTAATTAAATTATTAATTATTGTTTATGTACGGCACCAGAGCCCATTTGGGCCTGGGGACCCAGTATGGGTGAATGGCCCATGGGCCGCGGCCCTTTTTTATCGAGAATCGCGTCCCGCAGCCACACAGGTCGCAGGCCCATAATATACCACTTTAGAGGTTCTCGGCAAGTCGTCCTCCCCGTCCCCCGATCATGTATGGACACCGACTTTTGCCCGTCCGTTATATGTTCGGCGGTTCAGACAGCACCTCCGCCGAGGACATACGCCGAAGGGGAAGAACAAGTTCCCAGGTCACTTGCGTCGCCTCCCACTACCACCTAACCACCCACTTATGAACGATAGCATTGGACCGCTTGGGGCACTAAACCTGAAAGTAATCATAGCCCCTCCACATAGTATGAGCTATAAATAGAATGGACAAAGGAACAGGAAAAGGTTGTTGAGGGTGGAGAAAAGGGAGTCAAGTAAAGAGAGAGAGAGAGAGAGAGAGAGAGAATAAGAGAAGCAGTAAAAAGAGAGAAAAGTGACCTCATTGGGTCTTAGTATTGAGAACTACCCCATGTAGGAAACCCAAGCCCACCACACAAATAAGTTGTCAACCCAAGTGAGCATCAGCCCAGTCCAGTGGTCTCACTTTCGGTGCGCACAATTGGCGTCGTCTGTGGGGATCTCCTACAAAGCCGTAGTTCCGACAAGACTCGTGCGAGGAAATGGACGGGAGACATTTCGTAAGTGGTGCGGAAAGTGGTTCGACGGGATCTTCTCGGGGATATTCCTGGCGAGAACGAAGGCAGAAGCGGCTAGAAGATAGAAACCACGAACGGGAGGAAGAAAGATCCGGTCTCAGTGAGGGATCTTTCCAAATGCAGCGGACGGCGTCAGTAGCATCAGGGCACAGACTGCGCGGTGACAGAGACGAAGAGCTTGAACGGTTGCGCAGGTTGGTGAGGGATTTGGAGTTGGAAGCAGAGAATATGCACCGCAGAAGGGCCCGGGATGATCGAGGAAGAAGATCCGATGCCGGGGAAAATACTCAGGGGGCAGGGTCCAATCAGTTTAGATCCAACCGCCACCGCGAGCAGTCCCATTCACGAGAATCTCGTAGGCAAAAAGAGCGTTCACATTCGCGGGAATCCCATAGCCATCGAGATCGTTCGCGGTCGAGGGGGTATGCGAACCAAGGCTCGGATTCCCTCGAAGAGCAACGTCCCCGTAATGCGGCCATGGATATGATGAGTCGTGCACTACGGAAAGCTGCAAGGTCACCATTTTCGGCGGGCATCAAACGGGCACCAATGCCGGACAGGTTCGTGCGACCCCCATTCAACTCATACGACGGTAAAACTGACCCCGTGGAACACATTAGCCACTATATCCAGATGATGTCCTTGCATACCCACAATGACGCGCTGATGTGTAAGGTTTTTCCCTCAAGCCTCGGCCCTACCGCGCTGAGGTGGTTCAACGGTTTACGGAAGGGATCTATCCACAACTTCGCCGAGTTGATACAAGAGTTCGGGATACGGTTTGTGACTTGCAGCCAAGTCCCACAACCGGTGGATGCACTATTGTCTATGAAGATGAGGGTAGGAGAGACCCTCCGTAGCTATGCCGCTCGGTATTGGGAGCTGTACAATGAGATTGGCAGAGGGAACGAAAAGATTGCCGCAAGCACATTCAGGATGGGACTGCCCGAGGAATCCAGTCTTCGGGAATCATTGACCAAGAAACCCCCCGAAGATATGAGAAAACTGATGAGGCGCATCGAAGAATACAAACGACTGGAGGACGACCAACTTTAAAGCAAAGGAAAAGCGCCCGTGATGAATCGCCTCGTACTCGCCCAGAATCCGAGGAAACTTGAGGATACAGGAACCGAAAGCACAAGTAGGCGAGGTAAATCTAACGTTTAAAGAACCAGTGCATAGGATCGTTGACAAGATTAAGCACGAACCATACTTCAGGTGGCCGAACAAAATGGGCGGAGACCCGTCCAGGAGGAATCAGAATTTATATTGCATCTACCATAAGGATAAAGGCCACACCATCGAGCAATGCCGAGTGTTGAGGGACCATCTCGGGCAGCTGGTCAAGGCTGGGCACTTAAAGGAGTTCATAACGGACGGAGGAGACCGAAGAGCAGGGCAGGGCGCCCCACAAAAAGGCAATCTTCTCCCACCTCCTCTTGGGATAATCGAGGTCATCCACGTTGCCCCTAGGGGCCTCACTGCAACTGAAGGAAAGGAGATGTTAACCGTGGCCTCCATAGGAGGAAGCTCGACTGCTCCTCCCGTGAAGAGGATAAAATCGACACAAGAGCCGATCGCCTTCAACGATAGTGACTTGGAAGGGACGATTCAGCTGCACGACGACGCACTCGTGGTCACGGCCCGTGTAGGAGGGTTCATTGTGAAGAGAATAATGATAGACCAGGGAAGTGGTGCTGAGGTTATGTACCCGGACCTATTCAGGGGGCTCGGGTTAAAGAATGAAGATCTCTCGAAGTATAACACGCCGTTGGTCGGGTTCGACGGTAAAGTGGTTGTTCCCGAGGGGCAGATATCCCTGCCCGTCAACACGGAAGGCAAGAAGGTGGTGGTGAAGTTTATAGTGGTTGCTTCGTTCTCTCCATACACGACGATACTGGGAAGGCCGTGGATTCACGCGATGGGGGCCGTCCCGTCCACCTTACACATGAAAGTGAAGTTTCCCACCGATCATGGTATCACTGTGGTGCGAGGAAGCCAATGGGCAACCAGGCAATGCTTAGTTGCCGTAGTCAATTGTAAGAAAGAGCAGAACAGCCAACAGGAGGAGGCCGAGAATAGTAGCCCTTCGTCGGGAGAGCCCTTATAGCAATTACAGAATTCACGGGAGAGAGGGGGCGTGTGTGCCGAGGAGATGCTCAAGGTGAAGATATTGCCGGATGGAGACGAGTACTTCCGCATTGGGGAAAGCATGGATGATCGAGAAAAGGTAGAGATACTGTTGGTCTTAATACATAATGTGGACGTGTTTGCATGGAGCCCGTACGAAGTACCAGGTGTTGACCCCGAGTTTATACTCCATAGACTTGGGGTCGATCCCTTGTTTACTCCTAAGAAGCAGAAGCCGAGAAGGTCATCCTGGGAGCACGTGCAAGCAGTGAATGAGGAAGTCCGAAGGCTAAAGGATGCAGGGGTAATAAGGGAAATCTTCTTCCCGGATTGGTTGGCTAACACCGTGGTGGTGAAAAAGAAGAACAACAAGTGGAGGGTTTGCGTGGACTTCACTGACCTGAACCGGGCATGTCCAAAAGATCCTTTCCCTATGCCGAAAATTAATCAGCTGGTGGATGCCACGTATGGGCATCCGAGGATGAGCTTTCTGGACGCTTTTCAAGGGTATCACCATATCGCCTTGGCTCCTGAGGATCAAGAGAAAACCGCCTTCATCTCTCTAGAGGCCAATTACCATTATACGAGGATGCCCTTCGAACTGAAGAATGTCGGGGCCACGTATCAACGAATGATGACGAGAATGTTCCGAGACATGATAGGGCGGACGGTTGAAGTATACGTTGATGACATGGTGGTAAAGAGCAAACAAGTAGCCCGACATGTGAAGGATCTTCGGGAAGTATTCGGGGTTCTTCAACAGCACAAGTTGCGTCTCAACGCCGAGAAGTGCGCATTCGGTGTAGGGGCGGGAAAGTTCTTAGGGTATCTAATCACTAGCCGAGGAATTGAGGTTAATCTCGACCAGATCGAAGCAGTAAGAAGATTGAAGCCGCCGAACAGTCCAAAGGAAGTACAGGTGTTAACCGGGATGCTAGCCGCCCTGAACCGATTCATTTCCAAGTTCGCAGACCGTTGCCGACCATTTTACCAACTTTTGAAGAAATGGACCAGATTTCACTGGAGTGTAGAGTGTGACAAAGCTTTTGCATACCTTAAGGACTATTTGGTAAGAGCACCCGTGCTTACGGTACCAGAGCCCGGTGAGGATTTGTTCATATTTTTTGGTAGTATCCGAGCACGCCATAAGCGTCGTGTTACTAAGGGATAAAGGAATACAGCAGCCCGTGTACTACATCATCAAGACTCTAGTCGATGCGGAGACGAGATATTTACCCCTGGAAAAGCTTGTACTGGCCCTAATACACGCCACCAAAAAACTACCGCACTACTTTCAGGCACATACGGTATACGTCCTGACCGAGTATCCCTTACAGTCATTATTAAAAAGATCAGACTTCACCTGCCGAATAGCAAAATGGGGAACTAAACTTGGTTCGTTCGACATACGGTACAGACCACGGAGCTCGGTGAAGGGCCAGGTCCTTGCGGACTTCATCGCCGAGTTTTCGCCAAAGGGGAATGGGGAGATGATATGCCAACTAGAAGTTCGCCCATGGAAGGTGTTTGTGGACGGAGCATCAAATTGCACGGGGGCTGGTGCAGGGGTCGTAGTGATTACCCCTGAAGGAATACGGCTGGAACACTCGTTTAGATTGTGCTTCAAGGCGTCCAACAACGAGGCAGAATATGAAGCCTTCTTGGCAGGGTCAAGGACGGTTTCTAGCTTAGGTGCATGGGAAGTGGAGGTGTACTCAGATTCGCGTCTGGTGGTCAACCAGGTGCAAGGCAGTTTTGAAGCCCGCGACCCCCGGATGAAAGCATACCTTGAACAAGTGAAACAGGCCATAGCCAGTTTCAGTACAGTAAAGGTATCCCAAATAGCTCGGATGCAAAATCGACACGCCGACTTACTCGCCACAATGGCATCCTCCGTGGCCGAAGAGATACCTCAGCTGGTTAAGGTCGAGCTTGTTTGTGAGCCGAGCGTCAAGGTGGTGGATAGTTCGGTAACTACGGGAATCGATGTCTCGGCAGTCAAATACCTTGGGCCGTGCTGGATGGATCCCATCATTGACTTCCTTGCAGAAGACCGGCTCCCAGGTGATGAAAATGAGGGCTGCAAGGTACGAAGAATGGCTCCCCGATATTGGCTGTCTAAGGACCGAACTTTATACCGGAGATCATACGGAGGACCGTACCTACTGTGTTTGCACCCCGAGAAGGTGGGCGAGCTTCTAGCGGATCTGCACGATGGGGTGTGCGGCAACCATGTAGGGGGACGTTCGTTGGCGCACCGGGCAATGACTCAAGGGTTTTGGTGGCCTCAAATGCAGAAGGACGCTACCGAGTACGTACTTAAGTGCGAGCAGTGTCAGAAGCATGCACCTTTGATCCATCAACCCGCCGACCATTTGAACCCGATCAGCAGCCCCTGGCCTTTTGCACTATGGGGGCTGGATATCATCGGCCTTTTCCCCCGGGCGACGGGAAGTCAGAGATTTGTGCTTGTAGCTGTCGACTATTTCACCAAATGGGCAGAGGTGGAAGCTTTGGCAAACATACGGGACATCGACGTGAAGAAATTCGTGTGGAAGAACATAGTAACAAGGTTTGGGGTGCCGAACATCCTCATATCAGACAACGGGCTGCAATTCGACAGTTGGATGTTCCGAGAATTCTGCCGTGAACTTGGTATAAAAAACAGGTACTCAACTCCAGCTTATCCCAGAGTAACGGTCAGGCCGAGGCTATAAATAAGGTGATTGTGGACGGGCTGAAGAAGAGGTTGGTGGGTGCTAAAGGGAACTGGGCCGAGGAGCTGCCCAAAGTCTTGTGGGCTTACCGGACAACTCCCAGAAGGTCCATCGGGGAGACCCCTTTTTCTCTCGCATACGGAGCGGAAGCCGTTATACCAACCGAGGTAAGCCTGTGCAGTGCACGGGTCACAAGGTTCGATCCTGCCCGGAACGACGAGATGATGGTAGGATGCCTGGACAAGTTAGAGGAGTGCCGCAAGATGATGACCATACGGCTCGCTAAATACCAACAGAAGCTCGCCCGGAGATACAACCGAGATGTACGAACAAGGGAATTCGTAGCCGGGGATCTGGTTCTCATAAGGGCCGTGGGGAACATGCGAGATGCTAACGCCGAGAAATTGGCACAGACGTGGGAGTGGCCCTTCAGGGTGACCGCGATGGCCGGTACCGGGGCTTATTACTTAGAAGACCTAGACGAGAGACCATTGCCCCGACCATGGAATGTTCATAACTTGAAAAAGTACTATCACTAAAGGTGTGATGTCTTGCGTGTATGTACTTTGTTAATAAAAGAGAATGATGTTTGTCCAAGCATATTGGCATTATTTTGCATTAGACTCTCAGTTCGACCTCGTCACCGAGCAGGCGGAAACCTAAATTATTTCTAAGTACAGAAGCCTGACCCTCGGTTCGACCTCATCACCGAGCAGGTGGAAACCTAAATTATTTCTAAGGACAGAAGCCTGACTTTCAGATCGACCTCTTCACCGAGCAGGTGGAAACCTAAATTATCTCTGACAAAAGCCTGACTCTCGGTTCGACCTCGTCACCGAGCAGGCGGAAACCTAAATTATTTCTAAGTACAGAAGCCTGACTCTCGGTTCGACCTCGTCACCAAGCAGGTGGAAACCTAAATTATTTCTAAGGACAGAAGCCTGACTCTCGGATCGACCTCTTCACTGAGCAAGTGGAAACCTAAATTATCTCTAACAGAAGCCTGACTCTCGGATCGGTCTTGTCACCGAGCATGTGGAATAGAAAATTATATCTGATAGAAGCTTGACTCTCGGCTCGATCTCATCGCCGAGCAGGTGGAAACCTAAGTTGTTTCTAAGAACATAAGCCGGACTCTCGGATCAATCTTGTCACCGAGCATTCAGAAACCTAGATTATCTCTAAGAACATAAGTTCGAAGCTCGGTTCGATCTTATCACCGAGAATGTTGAAATCTATTTTATTTCTAAGGTAATTTCTCGGCTCGATTCCCATCACCGAACAATAAAGAAACGACCGGCCTAGATAGGTTGATCGGCCGAAATGAAAACATATGATAATAAAGCATCCATGAACATAACTCAGTACTATATTTTAAACTAATGTCTAGTTGCCAAAAATCGAGCAACTTAGAAGACAAATAAAAGCGTAAGGTAAATAAATTGTTCCGTCACCACAGCCCGGTGACATAGGCAATTCAGTTTGCTCAAAAATGGTTAAGGAAAAAGAAAATAAAATGGAAGAGATCCGGTACAGCTGTCCACATCATAGATCTGTTGGTTGAGCAAAGATGGATCCTCGGGAGCTGAAGATACTTGCAATTGGACGTCCCCTCCAGCCTGAGGATGGCTAGTCGCCTCCATGTCAGCTGGCTCCGCGTGAGAGTCAATGGCGTTCACCAATTCCCTCATGCTGGTCGTCTCTTCCTCATCAATCACCAAAGAGGCTTTTTGCGCGGCAGCTGAGGGGTTCGGGAAGGGGATTTTGCTGCGATCCCTGAGTGAAGAATCCTCGGGGACTCCCATGGCTTGGAGGGCAGCGAACCAGCCCTCTTCGAAACCGAGCAGGTGAGCCTAGCGAATGACTGACTTTGCCAAGTTCTCCGCATCGGCGAACCCTTCGTCGTACCACTTGCTTTCGCAAGCTTCCAACGCTGCCTTTGAATTGGCTAGTTGTCCTTCCAGCATGACGTTTAAACTTTGGGCTTCGGCCAACTTATGCTCGGTCCCTCCCAATTGCACTTCAAGCTTCGTGGACCTCCCTTCGGCTAGAGCCTGGGCCTTCTCTGCAACAGCAACCTTTTCCTCTACGTCCTCGGCGAGTTTCATCTTCTTCTTCGTCGTGGCCTCGGCAACATCTTTTAAAGCCTTTTCCCGCTCGGAATCTTCGGCAAGCTCCTTCATCCGCCCGTCCACAATGTATGATAATTGCGCGGCCTGCCAACAATGACGATATTTATAAGGGTAAAGAAAAAGTACGAGTAGTAAACAGAGAACGATAAAGAGGACGGGACAGTTACCGCTATGGTGTGCCACTGCAACCGTCTTCCTAATGACTCATCCGTTCCTTCCGAGAAGGCATGCAAGTCTTCGGGCAAAAGAAGGCCGCGCGCCAGGCTCTAAGCAACGCGACCCCCGTGACCTTTTTCCCACATGCGTACGGAGGCTGTCGCAGGAAGGGGCTTGCCGTCTAGCTGAAAAAGGGGCTGCCATTCTGCCGAGGCCCGGGACGAAGATGCCAAGTTCGTCGAGGTGGGGGCCGTCTGCTCTCAAATTACGATGCCAAATGACGGCCGGAGCAGTGGCCTGGAAGGCGCGTCGCCCGAGCTTGCCTGAGTTTGCTCGGTCGTACGCTACTTTTTTCTGACGCGGCCCACGGGAGCAGGGGGAGGAGTGGGATCTGGGCCAAAGGGTTGCTGCTGCTGCTGCACGGTTGGGCGCTCGGGATGAAGCGGTTGATCGTCATTCTTTTCCTGACCACCATTGCGTTGCCCTGGTCGGATTTTGTTTTGGATGAGCTTATTGATTCAGCGGCCGCACCTCCAACCTCCTGAGCAGGAGCCCTGAGTTCTATAGGGTCCTCGGGCGGAGGGGGATTCTTCTGCTAAACTTGCTCGTGAGCCCTCTCTCGGCGTGCCCGCGACACGTGCTCGGCTGATTCGTCACGAATGGGAGGTCGTTCGTCTGAGCAAATAAACCTGGGACCGAGAGCACGTGCTTCACCAACAGTAAACTTGGGGGGGAGGAAGTTTGCGTGCCGTACGTCTATGTATGAAAGTAGCGGGCTGTCCACTAGCAAAGCTTGGCTGAACCCCTGCCAAGTCGAATAAACGGGATCTATGCCAAGGATAAGGTGAGATGCCCGGAGTTGCCCGTCGGTGTGAACAAAAATTTCCGACCTGAGAATAAAATTCAGGTCCCGAACATGTACAACCCTGAGATCCGGCTTGAATCTTTTACTCTCTGCATGGGAAACAAGAGTTAGATGGCAGTTATACATAGACCGAAATCAAGAGATAAAATAAATAACGCATGGTACCGACCAACATCGCCCGGCGAAAATGCGCACGGGAGTTCCTCGGCAAACCAGTTGCCGCTCACCTGAACAAAGTCTCTAGCCGAGTTTCTATTTGAGTCCGGCAAGCACGAAATGAGCTGTACCCTTACATCTCTTGTTTTTAGGTAATAATCTGATTCAATGTTGCCACATAAACTGTACATGAAATTAACGTCATGATGATTTAGGTTTAACCCGTACAACTGGTTCAACCTACTCACACAACTTACTACTCGGTAAAAGTTGGGTGGGAGTTGGTCGGGGAAAAGGCCATAAAACCTAAGGGTACTAAGGATCAGGGGGTCAACCGGGAACCTAAGTCCGCCCTCTAAAATAGCCATCAGGGGAAAGAACACCGTATTTACACCACGGCGCCTTTGAATATCAATATCGCCCATATTACAGTAGGCAATGTCAACATCCTAGGGACGTTGAAATCTTCCTTAAAGCTAGCTAAAGCATTGGCAGAAGAAAGGAGATGGGAGTAACCCATTCTACAAGCAAAGATGCTAGGAAGAAAAGAAATAGAGTATTAAAGAACAAAATGAAATGGAACAAACAGGAAGAAGAGGAAGAGGAAGAGGAACTTACTGGGCTCTAAGGAGAAGGTATGTTCTGGGCTGAGAGATGAACCTCGAAGGAGTATTGCTCGGCAGAGAAGAAGGATGAATAGTGAAAGATGCAAAAGTGAATGGAAGAGACAAGAATGGTTATTTATAGGGATGAAGGAGCAAGGCGAAATGCATTAAATGATCCGCTGACAGGGAACCACGTGAATCGCCGTCTTAATTGCCACATGCGTGACGCCTCAGTTCACGAGCCGTCAAACAATGATGACGGCGATGCCATCAGTCAGGTTTGGACACGTCTTTTGAGAGGCGCATTAACACGTTCCTTAGATGACGGACGCAGACTCTTCGGTTTCCCAGGAGGACTGCCACCCCTTGAGATCCTTGATTCTCCCCGAGAGTGGGGACGAATCAAGGGGGGCTATTGTACGGCACCAGAGCCCATTTGGGCCTGGGGACCCAGTATGGGTGAATGGCCCATGGGCCGCGGCCCTTTTTTACCGAGAATCGTATCCCGCAGCCACACAGGTCACAGGCCCATAATATACCACTTTAGAGGTTCTCGGCAAGTCGTCCTCCCCATCCCCCGATCATGTATGGACACCGACTTTTGCCCGTCCGTTATATGTTCGGCGGTTCAGACAGCACCTCCACCGAGGACATACGTCAAAGGGGAAGAACAAGTTCCCAGGTCACTTGCGTCGCCTCCCACTACCACCTAACCACCCACTTATGAACGATAGCATTGGACCGCTTGGGGCACTAAACCTGAAAGTAATCATAGCCCCTCCACACAGTATGAGCTATAAATAGAATGGACAAAGGAACGGGAAGAGGTTGTTGAGGGTGGAGAAAAGGGAGTCAAGTAAAGAGAGAAAGAGAGAGAGAGAGAATAAGAGAAGCAGTAAAAAGAGAGAAAAGTGACATCATTGGGTCTTAGTATTGAGAACTACACCATGTAGGAAACCCAAGCCCACCACACAAATAAGTTGTCAACCCAAGTGAGCATCAGCCCAGTCTAATGGTCTCACTTTTGGTGCGCACAGTTTATTAGTTGCTTTCCCCAATTAATTATTGGTTAATTAAATTATTGTTTATTAGTTGCACTAGCACACATCCCATGTGCATTTACTTCACCCAATTCAAATATCCCACCCGACCCTATGTGCCCATCCACCCCCACCCCACTCAACAGACAAGCACAAGCCTCATGCCTGATGCCCCTAATCACAAGAGACAACTGCTAATCAGAAAATTTCACAATCACAAATCACAATACACATTACACTAAAAGACAATTAATATCTCACCAACACCAACACCAACACCAACACACCAACACACACCAACACCAACGCATAAGATAAAGCCAAATTCAAAAAGTCAAAAAATAGACAAAATATTAAGAAAGTTAAAGATTCGTTTCGGCCAATCACAGACTCACAGTTCAAAAGAGAGAAAGAGTTAGTCTTAAAGAATAAAGAGAGAGAGAGACTTTCATTCATTTCATAATTTTCATTTCAGTGATTCAGATAAAGAGAGAGAAAGTGAGAGACTGAGAGAGAGTCAGAGAGAAAAAGAGAGAGAAGTTAGTAAAATGAAATACCTTGAGGGAGGGAGCATCGGAGCAGCCAAGCAGGGAGGCCTGAAGGCTGAGGCCGCTGAGGCAGTGACGAGCGATCTCCGATGAGGGGTGAGCGACGAGCGACAACGACAAGCGAGTGACATGACCGATCTCCGATGCGGCGATGTGCTCTAGATTGGACCGATCTCCGTCTGTTGGCTTGAGCCTGAGGTGTTGCTCTGTCTTTAGGTTTGCAACGTTTGCTTTAGACTTTAGTGATTTTTAGATTTAGTGATTTGAGGTTTCTGATTTAGTGATTTTCTCTGTATTGGGGTTTGGTTTTTTTTTTTTTTTTTTTTTTCTTGAAAGTAGAACAAATAAATTTTTTTTTTTTTAATTTGAGGGTGTTCCTAATTTTTTTTAAGGGTAAACAAATAATAAAAAAATTAATTATTATTATATATATATATTTTCAGGTCAAGGTGTTCCTGGGAACACCCTGAGCATAACGTGGCATCACCACTAGATACTGGTCATGTGCCTTGATCTTTTTGTCAAATAAAAAATTTATATAATGGGTAAGAATGGTAGTTCCTAGATGTCACTCAACTGAATGTAGTAGACACTACTCAACGCTGCTAGTCGCTAATGTCATTCATCATGACCAAGCCACACATTTGATTGTAAGGAGGAAACACTCAACTCCAATGCAGAGAACACTGCCAAATAATTTTTTATTTATTTAAATCAAATACTCTCTCATATGTTTCTGATTTCTAATTGATATTTATAGGTGATTACCCTTCAAGAGCCACCCTCTTTTTCTTTTCTGCACCAATCCTTATTTACTACTATATTTTTTTTTTTAGTGTGTAGCTCATTTATGTCAAATCTTTGATTTAACTAACAGAGCATATCAGGACCTGCACTAATCCAAACTTTAGAAGGTTGATTGCTTAATGTTATAGTTGAAGACTATTAAAATTGTTATGATAAATTAGGCTAGGAAATTCAATTTACTCTTATGATTCACATTTGTTTCGGCGTAAAATATTTTCCTGAAAATATTTTCATTTTATAGTGTTTGGATGCGTACATGAAAAAGTTATGTAAAATATTTTCTAGTGTTTGGCACAATGTAAAATGAAAAAAAAAATTTATTAAAAAATTAAAACTTTTTTTTATTAACTTCCAAAAAATACATATATCTTGGATAGAGATAAACCATCCATAACATAGATAATACATCCAAACATAGATATATTCCTTCAAGGAATATATTCAAGCACCTGTAAACATATATACTGAATAAAGACAAAGCCATCCATCATACCAAAAACTAAAATGATAAAGCATCATCCATGCAAAGATATATTCCTTCAGGGAATATATATTGAAGGCACTTGTAATACATATACTAAATAAAAAACATCATTCATAACCACACAAAAAAAAAAGAAAAAAAAAGCAACCATAACATAGATAAATTACTTTCATAACATAGATTATCATTATATTACCACCAACCAAAAAAATAACATTGTCCCATAACTATCCCAAACCTTGTCAGGCGGTGTTGCATAACCATTTGTAAGCACACTTACAATAACAAAACACAAAAACTATGACAATATAACTAACATTAATCCATGAAGGCCCTTCCTGCCTTTTCAAATGACTTTTATGAGATAACAAAGTGTTTAGTTTTCTAAAATTATTATTGAAGTTATCAGGTGATGGAAATTACTTTTAAATTTTATTGTAACTCATCATGATTTTTTTTATTTTTGTTATTTTTTATAGATATAATAATATTTTAATTTATAGTGTTCACTCCATTATAATTGCTCTTTATCATCAAATTAAGACACTAATTGATTTTTTTTGTAAACACTCCATTGATTAGAGCGACGAATTGAATCAATGCACATTCCACTCCATGTTTGACTTCTACGTTCATCATAGAAGAGCTTGCACATCCTATTCCCAGCTGGAGTTCTCTTGCATTCTGTATCTACATTGCACGCCACTATCGAAGAAGTAGAAGAAAAACCTATAAAAGAGGTAAGTGAACTAACTTCGTTAAATAGGCAGAAAGGAGTGGAAATTTTAATTTCAAACAATAGAACCCATTCACACCAATAAATTATTTAAGCAAAATTTTATAATCAAACAACAATAGATGGGATTAGGAGGTTAATTATCTCATGTTTATGATGTGAAAGCACCTACCTGAGTTTACGACAAGGATGAAGATATAAATGAAGAAGATGAAATAGAAATAAACAGATTTGGGAGACATATATATAATGTTTAATTGCATTTTTTTGGCAAATGAAAATAGTAATAGTAGGAGATAACGCGATGGCAAAGCCAAACCGAGAGCTCTCTAGAGAGGAGGAGGCTGAGCTTTTCAGGAGTAAGAAAAAGGTCAAAGAGGGACATCATGCTGATTTTCATGATGGTTTAAGTGAGAGTGGACATTCTCAGGGAGGTCAGAGCTCCTGGGGGGCTGTTAAGAAAACATTCAAAGACAAGCTGGTGGGTGAGATTCCAGGAGCCTATGCTAAGGCATTTGATTTCTCGGATCTTTTGGATATGGAGGCGGAGTCAGACGAGGAGGTGGAAGAGCTTCGTGAGGGGTTAGCAGCGGTTAAACTCACGAGAGAAACTAAACTCCGAATCAGGAAACCGTGGTCCAAGGCGCTGATTATTAAGCTTTATGGCAGATCGATAGGTCTTAGTTTCCTTCAGAGTAAACTTATCTCACTGTGGAAGCCGTCTGGGACTTTAGTCTGTGTGGACCTTGGAGAAAATTTTTATTCAGTTCGTTTCTCGTTGAAAGAAGACCTGGATGCAGTTCTTCGAAATGGGCCGTGGTTCATTGGGGGGCATTTTCTAGCCATTAGACCATGGGAGCCCTTCTTCAAGCCGGCTAGTGCTAGTGTTTCGTCTATTGCGGTCTGGGTTCGGTTGCATGGACTACCTATGGAGTTATATGAGTTGGAAGTTCTCCAACAAGTTGGTGAAGCTATAGGGAAAGTCCTTAGGATTGATTCCCATACTGCCATGGAGGCTAGAGGAAGATATGCAAGAAAGTGTATTCAGTTAGATGCCACGAGGCCACTTATTGACACCGTGCTCATAGGTAGGTTCGAACAGCCCGTGGTTTATGAAGGGATTCACAAACTGTGTTTCTCGTGTGGGAGGTTGGGACATCAGAAGGAAGCATGTCCTCACACCATTAAAAAACCAGAGGCACCGGCGGAGAGTGGTCCGACGAGCGTTGGAGAAAGTATGTCGTCGTACCAAGGAGGTTTGTCGCATGGGTTGCATGAGCCGTCCTGCACTGACACAGTTAGTGGAATGATGAAGGACAAGGGTGCTGGCATGGAGAAGGACAGGTACGGTCCTTGGACACTTGTGGCACATAGGAAGCCTAGACAGAAGAAAACAAACCTTGCCGTTACTCCTGGGGACCATCCAACCAACGGATTGGGCCAAGCTAATCATGGGCTTAGGAAGGAGTCAAAAGGTGATACAAGGGGCTGGACCTTTTTTGATAAGGGAACTGAGAATGTTGGGCCTTTGAAGGTGGGCCGAGATCCAATTTGTGAAGTTACATTGCCGGATAAACATGTAGAGCTCCGATTCAGCCCTTCAGTTAAGGGCAAAGGAGATTTAGCCAGGAGAAAAACAACGAAGTGGTTGTCTAAAGTGGATACAGTGGGAGTGGGTAAACACATACCAAACACAAAGGTGATTTGGGGATCTCGGGATACAAACGAAGATGGTGAGTGCTCCGGCGAGTCCTTCCAATTCTCCGCAGGTGGTCGAACAGAGATGGCCAAGCAAGATTGTGTCTCCGGAGGTGGGTATGGCGGAGATCAGAGAGAAGCTAACATCTGTGAAGCGATGGATCAGAGTGAAGTTAATGTGCGTGATGGAGGCCAGCACAAGATCGGCGTCGCTGCCACTCATGGATCTAAGTGCTCGAGTGTTCCAGATATTCAGCAACCAAACCGTGGTGAGGGAGATGATGTTGGGTGTGTTGAACTTCCTATTGGTTATGTGTTCAGTGATGGGAAGACTAAAGGAGATGATGGCGCTGATGGCATGGAGATGGAGGAGGGAAGCAGAGATTTTGCATCCTCCGATTTATTGTGCTACTATTTTCTCTTTTATCAATAATTATGAATATTATAGTGTGGAACTGTAGGGGCGCTTTGAAGCCCAGTTTTCAGAGTCACGTTAGGGAACTGGCTAGAAATTATAATCCAGCCATTCTGGTTGTTATGGAAATGCGGGTTGGGGGAGATAGAGCAAAAGAGATTGCTAATCATCTTCCTTTTGATGGTGCTATTTTTGCGGAAACGGTTGGATTTGCGGCTGGCATTTGGATTCTGTGGAACTTAGATATAATGGAAGTGATGCAGCTTGCGTGCACGGAGCAAGAAATACATGTCGAGGTCAAGGTATTACCCTCTAACCTTTCTTGGATTTTTACTACTGTGTATGCTAGTCCTAGAATCATAGAGAGACAGATGTTGTGGGAAAATCTTTCTAAAGTTGCTGATTTACATGGTAAACCTTGGATAATTGCCGGTGATTTTAATGAGCCCCTTGCAGGGGAGGATAAGTTTGGGGGTAGGCCGGTTAGCATAAATAGGTCGCTGATGTTTAAGGAATGTCTTGATGAATGTAACATGGTGGATATGGGTTTCAGTGGGCCCAAATATACGTGGACGAATAGAAGGGAGATCCATAGCCTTATACAAGAGAGAATTGATAGATTTTTTATGAATCCTAACTGGTGTTTACTCTATCCAGATGCTAAAGTGTCGCACTTAACCAGGTGTCACTCAGATCATTGTCCCGTGTTGATGGAAACCAATCCCAAGAGACAGCTATAGCTCACTCGGCCTTTTAGATTCCAATCTTTTTGGCTATCGGACCCCTCTTTTCCGAGTGTGGTTAATCAGGCTTGGCAACACCCGAGGAAGCTTATGGAAGCAATTGAAGCTTTTTCTAATCAGGCCAGTGTTTGGAATAAAAATCATTTTGGTAATATTTTTCAAAAAAAGAAAAGAGTGTTGGCCCGGCTTGATGGGGTGCAAAGAGCTTTGGCCAACCATCCTTCTTCCTCACTAGTAGCTCTGGAGAACCAGCTTATCAAGGAGCTGGATGTTGTGTTAGAGCAAGAGAGGGACCTTTGGGCTCTTAAATCTAGAATTAATTGGATGATCTTGGGAGATAGGAACACAGCTTTTTATCACGTTTCAGCGTTGGCTCGCAAGAAACGGAATTTGATCACTGCAATTAAGAATGAGGCGGGGGAGTGGTTGACTGAGGAAAGAGAGATTGCGAATCACTTCAGAGAAGGTTTTTTAAAAATCTACACTACTGCTTAGGAGGCAGCAATTTATGAATTTAGCTATAATATGCAATGGCAGCCAAAGTTCTCGAGTGAAGAAAAGAATAGTATTAGTCACACGGTGACGGAGGAGGAAATTAGGGCTGCCCTATGGTCTTTAAAAGCTTTCAAAGCCCCCAGCCCTGATGGGCTACATGCTAGCTTCTTTCAAAGATTTTGGCTTGTTGTGGGAAGATCGGTGAGTGAGGAGGTTCATGCTGTTTTTAGAGAGAAAAAAGTTCCTGAGTACCTGAATAGAACAAACATTGTGCTCATTCTGAAAACCCAAGGCCCTGAATCCATTGGTAGCTATCGCCCCATAAGTTTGTGTAACTCAGTTTATAAGATAGTGTCCAAGATTTTGGTTGGAAGAATTAGACCCTTGTTGGATCAACTTATTTCCCCTTGCCAAGCAGCGTTTGTGCCAGGTCGGAGGGGTGTTGATAATGCTATCATTATGCAGGAGATTATTCACACCATGGGGAGAGCTAAGGGAAAAGGTGGTTATATGGCTCTAAAAATTGACTTAGAGAAGGCTTACGACAAACTCGAATAGAGTTTCATTAGAAGTATGCTGATCAGATACAACTTCCCTGATAACCTTGTTGAGTTAATGATGAGTTGCATATCATCTGTTTCGACATCAGTGTTGTTTAATGGAGGAAGCCTCGAACCTTTCAGGCCTTCTAGAGGTATAAGGCAGGGTGATCCGCTGTCCCCGTACATATTTATTCTATGTATGGAATTTTTAGGGCAGCTCATCCAAGAAAAGTGTGAGGCTAAAGCTTGGCGCCCGATCAAGGCGTCTAGAAGTGGCCCGTCCTTCTCTCATCTTTTCTTTGCCGACGATCTTGTGCTATTCGCTAAGGCGAATGTAAAAAATTGCAATGCCATCAGAGAGGTCCTTGATACCTTTTGCAGGTGCTCTGGTCAAACAGTGAGTGATTCTAAATCTAGGGTCTATTTTTCTCCTAACATGGATCCTGATGATAGGGAGGCTTTTAGTGATATCCTTGGCTTCCATCAAACAGAGTGCTTGGGAAAATACTTAGGATTTCCGATTAAACACCAAGGAAGCAATAGCCAGGACCTCGGTTTTGTTTTGGATAAAGTAAAATGTAAGCTTGCGGGTTGGAAGGCTAACCTCCTCTCTATGGTCGGAAGAGCCGTCTTGATTCAAGCCTCATCCTCAGCTATACCGGCATATCTTATGCAATGTAATCTGCTGCCTGGGAAGGTGTTGGATGGTATTGATAGAGTGAACATAAATTTTCTGTGGGGATCAACTGAAGATAAGGGGAAAATGCATTGGGTGGGCTGGAAGAAGGTTACAAGATCTAAAGAAGAAGGGGGTTTGGGGCTTCAAACAGCAAAGGGAAGGAATATAGCACTGTTGGCAAAGCTGAACTGGAGGTTCCATACTGAAGACAAGGCCCCGTGGGCTAAGGTTTTGAGGATGAAGTACTGTAGCCCGCAAAGAATTAATTCGAGAAATGCTAGTAAGCTCTCTAGTTCTAGAATTTGGAAGGGAATGTTACAAGGTGAAGAAATTTTTAAAAAAGGAACTAAGTGGCTGCCGGGCTTTGATAGTAATCTGGATTTTTGGAATGATAGTCGGACTAACCATGGTCCTTTAAGAAAGATCATACAGGGGCCTTTGTCTAGAGAGGCCGCAAATCTAAAGATTAAGGATGTGGTGGATTTTATTGGCAGATGGGATTGGTCTTCGATTCAAATGACCTTTCCGGAGGAAGTTTATAGAGATATTAAGGCCATCCCAATCCCCCTTTCTACCAGAATAGAGGATAGGTTGACTTGGAAGTATTTAGTCAAGGGTGATTTTGAGCTTAAAAGTGCATATAGGCTTGCCACGGATCCATTGAGGGATGCTCCTTTCCAAGGGAAGTGGATTTGGAAATTAAAAACTATGCCAAAAATTCAAATTTTTGTTTGGAAATGTATGCACCAAAGCATCGGGGTCAAGCATTGTTTAGTGGCTAGAGGGTTGCAAGTTGATGGCCGCTGCCCTCGGTGTCATGCTGAGGAAGAATCCATTTTACACATGTTGCGGGACTGCCCCTTAAGTAATAATGTGTGGCAGCAGCTGGGTGGGCGGGTAAACAATGTAAATTTCTATTCTTTGAGCCTTCAGGAGTGGCTAAGCACTAATGCCACAGCTACCTCTTATCACCAATCGGGCCCTCTGCCTTGGAACCATGTTTTCTTATTTGGTATTTGGATGATTTGGAAAGACAGGAACCTAGGTATCTTCAAACAAAAAAATCCTAACCCCAATCTAGGCAAAGATGTAGTGGATCGTGCTTCAGAGTTCTTTTTCTGTGCGAACAATGGTTTGGTCACCAAAAGAAAAATCCTGAAAAGCATCAGATGGGAGAAGCCGTGGGCTGGTTGGATCACTTTGAACACTGATGGCTCGGCAACAGGCAGCACCGGTCAGGCAGGTGGAGGTAGGCTAATCAGAGATGATAAGGGTGATTGGGTGACGGGTTTTGCAAGAAGGATAGGGAATACAAACAGTTTCATGGCAGAATTATGGGCTCTCCGCGATGGCTTGCAGCTGTGTCTTCAATTGAATGCCCAATCTGTTATCATTGAGTTAGATGCTAAAGTTATTGTGGATGCTCTTAACTCTCCCACCTCTTCAAATTCAAATTCTATTGTATCCTCTATCTTGGAAGATTGCAGACATATGGCTAATCAAATTCAGCAAAAAAGGTTCAGGCATATCTACAGGGAGGCAAACAAGTGTGCTGATTTTTTAGCTAGAATGGGTCTGCTGCTTGACAGTGATTTTATTGTGTTTTCCAGTCCGCCTGTGGACTTAACTAGTATTTTGGAGGCTGATGCCAATGGTTTGTATGTCAATAGGCTCTGTTCTGAGCCTTTGTTTGCTTTTTAGTTTCTAATGAAATTCCCTTCTACCAAAAAAAAAAAAATAGTAATAGTAAGTATTTATAGTGACACACTTGTGCTTTTAAATTATATATAAAACATCAGAGCTGGCCTTATTTATAGCAAGCTTTTTCTTTTTCTTTTTCTTTTTTTTAAATATTTTTATGAACGGCCTTATAGCAAGCTAAGAGTGAAGCGTCCATAATTGAATATATCAAAGATTTTTTAATCAAACTTGATCTTGATCCCTAGGAAACTAAACGAGCAAATGCTTCTTTCATTGTTGAACTCACAATTGTCTTCACTTTAAAACAATTATAAATATATTACAAAATACTGTTCCCTTACAATCTAAATGATTCAAAAAAGGAAAAAAAAAAAAAAAAAAAAAAAAAAAAACCTAAAGGTTAGGATCTAGGTATTTTTATGGTGTAGGAATTCCCAACATTGTATTCAATACTTGGGGAAAGGGAATCTATGGTGTACGCATTCCTCACATGTTATTTGATAGCTAGCTCTCATAAAGAGGTTTTATATATATATATATATTGCATTATCTGAGGATTTTATTGAAAGCTAAACTTGCAGTACAGGATAAACATTAGTGTCATAACAAAATACAAATACAAGACAAAGACGGAACCAACTTCAATCAAAATACAACTACAAAAATATAGACACAATAAAACACGTTACAAACAGACTTCAAAAGACAATTACAGACTTCAACTTCCTTGATATATACATCCCACCAAGCAAGGCGAGGTGAATCCCAGTGAGTCCCAAAAATAACATTGCGTCAAGTGTCATATAAAAATATTTTGTTTTTATATGTTTGGATGTAGGGAATCCAAGTGAGTCCCAAAAATAGCATTGCGTCAAGTGTCACATAAAAATATTTTGTTTTTATATGTTTGTGTTAGAGAAATATTAGCCCATTAGCATAGGCCCAAGCCTAATTATACTTTGTGTGCAAGCCAAGTCTCCTACTTGTACTAGAAGTCTATTAGTCTAGGGTTTAGTCTACTATATATACACATGTTATGGTTCATTGTAACACAGGATTTGTACTACACTCTAATATATTATTGATGTAGCCCTTTAGGGTTTCCTCCGTGGATGTAGGCCGTTAGGCTGAACCACGTAATCCTCGTGTGTTATTGTGTTCTATATTTTATGCTTTCGCTTCCGCATCCATACTAGCATATTCAACATGGTGTATCAATGCTAATATTTAACATGGTATCAGAGCCACCTTCTTGTGACCATGGTTTTCTGTCCTTACGGTATATTTAAGAGCAATCTTTGTCTTCCTCGGTGTTTCTTCGCTGCGTTCATCTTCTTTGGCTTCCTACTGCTGCCGTCAAAACTCTCCGGTATAGTCATGCCATCGTTAGAAGTCGCATCAACACTGCAAGACCATTGCCTTCCTCAAACTACCGTAACAGAGCCAAACTTCATTCAAGGGATCTTCTCAACCTTATCAAATCTCAAGATTTCATCAAGCTTTCATCTTGAGTTTGAGAGGGGGTGTTAGAGAAATATTAGCCCATTAGCATAGGCCCAAGCCTAATTATACTTTGTGTGCAAGCCAAGTCTCCTACTTGTACTAGAAGTCTATTAGTTTAGGGTTTAGTCTACTATATATACCCATGTTATGGTTCATTGTAACACAGGATTTGTACTACACTCTAATATATTATTGATGTAGCCCTTTAGGGTTTCCTCCGTGGATGTAGGCCGTTAGGCTGAACCACGTAATCCTCGTGTGTTATTGTGTTCTATATTTTATGCTTTCGCTTCCGCATCCATACTAGCATATTCAACATGATGTATCAATGCTAATATTTAACAGTTTGGATGTAGGGTAGAAGTAGAGAGAACAACAAAAAGAGTAGAGAAATATATATATATATATATATATATAGATTTTGGTTTGTAGAAATAAAAAATGAGTAATGACCCATTTGGTAATGTTGTTTTAGTAACGTTGTTTAAGTATTGTGGAAATACGTAGATGGAAAAGTGTTATGAAAATAAGTGTTATGTTGTTTAAAAATGAAAATTATTGTTTAAACAACACAACTAAACATACTCTAAAAAACTAGATATCCCAAATTATTTACAAATACCTAAGAAAACAGAAGGTATTTGTAAATAGTTTGGCCTCAACAATAAGGTGACCATATGAGGCAAATGACTCATCCCCACTACTAGGAGCTATAATGATCACTTCGGAGTCACCCTCCAAAACAATGGATAAAAGACTGAATTCCTAAACAAAACTTAAAGCCCTCACTGCGGCCATTGCTTCTACATAAGCTACAGAGTGGGGTAAAAGTATTTTCTCTGCCATGAACGCCAAAACCAAACCTCTGTTTAAGGGTAAAATTATCATTTCATGACATAAGGTTAAAAACATAATTTTAACTGTTGGATTTTCAATAGTTCGTTGAAATAATTTAGAAATCCTAATGGTCAAACCCATATATCATATACTTCGATTAGATTACCAGACTAAAAGTTACAGTTAGAAACAAGATCTAACATTTAATTCATTCCTACAATTAAGACGGGATACATATGATTGTGATTAGTTAATTTTGTTTGGCCCTTTAAAGATTTAGTTATTATTAAGGGTGCACCATTAAGAATAGATTGTTTCATTATAATGGATAAATAGTACAGCTTTTGTTTTTTATAATTAAATGAAATTTCTTAGAAATATGTATTTAATTAAAATCAATCATATCCTAAATATCTGACCCTGAAAAGAGTAAATTTTAGGTCCCAAAGTCGGATTAAACTGAAAAACTAATGTCTTCAAAAAAAAAAAATACTGAAAAACTAATGTGGAAAAAGTTAAAACTGCAATAAATTTTTTTTTTTTTTTTTTTTTTTGAGTTCAAAACTGCAATAAAATTGAAACTGATCAAGATTGGAACTCTATGTCCAAATGTCAATTAACACTTGGACTTGGGCACTAGGGGCAGAGCTACCTTATTGCTTGGGGGGGGGGGGGGGGGGGGGGGCCATGTCTTCCCCCCAAATTTTAGAATCTGTTTGGTTGTGTTATTTAAACAACAGTTTTCATGTTGTTTAAACAACATAACATGTATTTCCACAACACTTTTTCATCTACACGTATTTTCACAACAGTTAAACAATGTTACTAGAACAACATTACCAAACAGACCCTTAATTTTCTTCTACTATTATAGTAGTTTTAGGCTATAAGTCTTTTCAACAAGGAAGTAATAGGCAATGGGTCTTCTCAAAAAATATGACCGGCCCCCCAATTATTCCTAAGATCTCGACAAAGTCCAATAGATATATGATTCAAAGTCCACAAATCCTCAAATAATATACTAGCTAGCCCCCCAATTGTCCAAATGATTTGTTGGGTATCCAATGCATAATAACATAATATTTCAAAAGAGCATCATTTAATCACTTCTTCAAACAAAAAATTACCTTTTTTTCCATTTTTTTCAATCTCAAGAAGCTACCTTTAGTACTTCTCCCTATTGCTGCCAGCCTACACTGGCCTCTCTCAAGTCAATATGTCAACTCATTTTTCATCACGACCAAATAAACTCAAGCATATGGGCATTTAGATTTAAGTTTTGTTATATATATGATAATGGTCATATGGTTTTTTTTTTTGTTTTTGTTTTTTTTTATAATTTTTTTATTATTATGATATGAATCTGACCGTATGAGTTTTTGCCTTCCTAATTAGTTTAATGAATATGTTTTGTTTATCAAGATTTTGTTCTTCAATTTTTGTAATGCTATATTATAGTATATTTTATCTCTCTATGCCATCATTTTTTTAAGTTGATTTTTTTTTTTGTTTGAAATTAGGTGTTAGATAATTCATTAAAAAATTAAAATATAGGAAATTTTCAATATTACAAATAATGATGGGTTGATAGTTTTTAAAACAATAGTGAAAATTTTTGTATATATCTATAATGATCTAAATAATTGTTGAGAATATGATGATATATCAAAGTTGATATTTCTGTATTCAATAAAATTTTGAAGTTTGATTATTGTATTAATACTACAATTTTTGTTGTGGAGATTCTAAAAAAAAAAAATTACAACAGACCGCCCCCAATTATAAATTTCTGACTACCTCATTGTTAGGCACTAAGTGCCATTGACATTTGGTCACCCAGGGCAAGTGCCGATATTCAGCACTAATTGCCAGCAAATAGGCACATGCCTCTCTGACTTCAAATTTCCAACGTCTTGTCATATATATATATTTTTTGTTTCCAAACATCATCTTATCAAAATCTAATTTGATAATCCAAAATTATCAACCTTGAGGTGTTAGAAACTCATTTAAACTCATCAATTCAGGCTTCAATCACTAAATTTCTTGCTCTTTAACTACGCTAGAATGCAAAACTCAACTTTTAAGTTTCATCACTTTTCATTTCAGTTCTCTAAGTTTGCATTCTATCATTCCAGTCATTTAAGTTTTAATCCTCCTCAATTCAGCCATCCGATAACATTTCATCTGTTCCTACCGTTATCTTGCCCAAAAACTATTTCCTTTTGGCCTTAATTTAGAATTGGTTATTTCACTACTGAAGCATCTCTGGTAAGAATTGGTGATGGACTACAACTACTCTGAATGTTCAATTGAAAACCTAAAATCCTCCTCTACCAATACACTTCAACCACTCTGGTAAGATCTGGGTTATTTCGCATATGGGTTATGACACTTTTCACCACATCAATTATTTATGTAGTACATATGAGTTGGAAATGGGTTATCAACTCTTAACTGATTTTCTTCCCAACGTTACAGATCATTTGTTAAACGGCAGTGTTTTGATTAAAAAGAAGAAGAGCAGATTGAAGAAACGGTGTCGTTAGACTAAATGTACAGTTGTCAATCATTTGTTTGTGTTGATGTAAATAGCTTACACGTGTAGGACTCTGATTAACTAGTTGTTTTTTGATGGTTAGTGTTATTTGCTGTGAGCTTCCAGATTTTTCTCAAATCAATAAAATTCCCATTTCTATTTAGAAAAGCTCTCATTTTTACAAGCCATGAATTACAACACTCAAGTAGTGGTCCTAAACTGTAGTTGTATTGTATTGGTACCTGTTTGAGAGATCGAGAGACTGAGAGGGAGAGCGAGAGACAGATCGAGGGAGAGAAAGAGGACATATTTCAGTAGCTCGGCTCAGGCCAATACTCGGTGGCTCCACTCAATCTGTCTCTCGCTTTCCCTCTCGGTCTCTTGGTCTCTCTTTCTCCCTGTTGGTCTCAAATCTCAATACTCGGCAGCTCTGTCCTCTCTTGTTTGCTATTTTAATGTCTGGGTTTTTATTTTTATTTTTTTTAATTAACTTTTTTTAATTAAGAAATAAATAATAAAATAAAATTTAAATATTAAATTAAGACCAAAATGACATTGTTCTGGGCAAGTAAATGGCATGAGTGAATGGAATGATAACAAAGGACTAGATTGAGAAGGATTGAAACTTGGAAGACTGAAATGACAAAATGTAAAGTTAAAGGACTAAAATGAAAAGTTATGAAATTTAAAGAGTAAATTTTGCATTTTAGCCTAAAAACTATGTTCAGTTCATCCTAAACACATAGTTGTAGTGTTAGGATCAACTTTTTAAACCTAAATTGATTATCAAATCCTTGCATGCAGGTAGATATACTCAGACCTCTGGCTGTTTGATCTTTGATTATTGCTTCCAATTTATCAAACACAGGTTTGTCTTTGCGAAAAGCTGAAAGTCTGTGAGTATCTAATATCAGCGGTGCGTGGTTTGACTTTGTGATTGGCCATGTTTTAAGGATGCCATTTGCAAATGAGTTTGATATCCACTCCTTATTGGCAAGGGCCAAGGCTATGAGAGAATAGAGAATAGTGTTCATAAACTTATTGACAAAGGCTATGACAGAATAGACACAATGGTGTTTATAAAAAAAAGTGGGAGAGGTACACAGTTTTTTGGGATTGGGTGCTAGAGGAATTATACACATGAGGGAAGTGGAATTATTTGGGTGAGGGCACCAATAACATAGCCAGCCGAGTCTCTCACAATTACCCTAATTCCAACAGCATTGGGATCACGATATTGCACCATAAAAATTTACTTTGTAAACTGGGTAGTAAGAGAGATGCCATCTTACTTCACTATGGATCGCTAAAGGAACCTATCTCTGTTCTTCTTGAGCCAAGAGAAATTCTTGGAGGTAATCCACTAATCATTGGCTTTGAGCCAAATCTGGTGCATTTGCATGTTTTCATTCCTAACTCGATCATAATTTCTTTTGTTCCATCAAAAAAGATATTAAAACTTGGCCCCTCTCAACTAAAATTTTTTATTCCACCTTGATCATGTAAGATACAAAATTAATTATGAGTAATGCTACAGTTGCAAACTATTTTACAATATTTTTATAAACTGTTGATGTGGCTAACTTCTTATTAATTTTCATCAAAATTCACTATTAACATCACTTTTTCATTTATCAATAATCACTCACCATATCAACAGTTAATTTTTTGTAAAAAAAATTTGTATCTCTAACATTACTCTTCTTATATATATTGTAAGGACTCAAATTGGATTGAACCCAGAATAGGGATAAGTTTCTAGCCCAACAAGCCCAAACAATAAATTTTTAGAGCGTGGGTGCAAAAACTAGTTCTACTTGATAGAAAAGGTCACGGTTATAGTGCAGTAAAAGACACTTCAAGCTAACTGTATGATAAAAACTCTCCTCGGCTAGGTTTCAGGGGGTATCTTTCTGAGTTCTATCGTTCTTCTCCCTTTTTTTCCAAAAGTCCCCTCTAATGTCGCCCACTTTCTGGTTATATACTACGTTCACCACTCTCTTTTCACCGTACACGTGTAGGCTCTATTCTTAGGACTCCTTTCTGTCCCATCCAGCACCTCCCGGAACCTTCACTTAGTAGCCATAAAGCTGCTTAATTACTGTTCAGGTATCACCTCCACATTAATGCGGCCAGAGAGTTAGCTGGGAAGCATTTAATGTGGAGGTAGCAGCTCCAGAAGATATTTGTTATCTTCCTCTGTTCTTCCCTTGTTCCACGTTCACTTTCCAGTTCTAATGTAACTTTGCGGGGTGCCCTGAATAGTCAGATAGTTACACCCACCTCGAACCATGGTATCCGAGATGAGTCTTATCCTCGGACGCGGTTTGGGCCACTGCTCATGACCTCCATCCTTTTTTCTTATACTAGTACCACAATGACTCTCTTTAACTATCCTCGGACAAGTGAGTGTCCTCGGACTGGGCCGCTGGGCCACGAGCCCATTTCCTACAATTTTTACATCACTATTTTGGATAACATGCCCCACAGATAATAAACTATCATGTGACGATTTCAAAATAAGAAAACTTATAGAAAGAAATTGTAAAAATTCATGTATTTGTGTGTGTGTGTGTGTGTGTGTTTTTTTTTTTGGTCAATAACACAATATATTCAAGTTCTCTTTTTATTAAAATTTGTTTAATTTAAGTTTCTTAACGACCCCCTCAAGAAATTTCCTAGAGCCACCACTGGCCAGCTCGGAAGAAAGGGTAGGGAAAAATGATTATAAAAGGTGGAGAGGTGCAACATGAGAAAGGATTCAAAAAAGTTTGGTGAGTAAGCTTAGAGAAGAACAAGAGAGAGAAAGTTGTAATAAAACAATATGTCTAAGAGTTTTTAATCTTTTATCCTATCCCTTGTACCTTCAAAATCCAGTTTCTATATCTATAAAAGTCTTCTTTGGTCCTTCTTACCTTTCAATTTGCTGTTTAGATATCCCATTGTTGAATATTTACCCACTTTTTATAAATTAATTGGGTAAATCATCTTTGTTATCACTTTTCTCTTAGTGGTTGTTTTCGACCCCCACAAAAAAAAAAATATATATATATATATATACACATATATTTTATTTTGCTTTAGGATCAAATTATATATATATATATATATTGTGGGGCCTGTTATCTAAAATAATGATGTAAAAATTGTAAGAAATGGGCTCGTGGCCCAGCGGCCCAGTCCGAGGACATTCACTTGTCCAAGGATAGTTAAAGAGAGTCATTGTGGTACTAGTATAAGAAAAAGGGATGGAGGTCATGAGCAGTGGCCCAAACCGCGTCGAAGGATAAGACTTATCTCGGATAATGGTATCCGAGGTGGGTGTAACTATCTGACTATTCAGGGCACCCCACGAAGTTACACTAGAACTGGAAAGTGAACGTGGAACAAGGGAAGAACCGGGGAAGATAACAAATATCTTCTGGAGCTGCTACCTCCACATTAAATACTTCCCAGCTAACTCTCTGACCGCATTAATGTGGAGGTGATACCTGAACAGTAATTAAGCAGCCTTATGGCTACTAAGTGAAGGTTTCGGGAGGTACTGGATGGAACAGAAAGGAGTCCTAAGAATAAAGCCTACATGTGTACGGTGAAAAGAGAGTGATGAACGTAGTATATAACCAAAAAGTGGGCGATATTAGAGGGGACTTTTGGGAGAAAAAGGAAAAAAGAACGATAGAACTTAGAAAGATATCCCTTGAAACCTAGTCGAGGAGAATTTTTATCATACAGTTAACTTGAAATGTCTTTTACTGCACAGTAACCATGACCTTTCCTATCAAGTAGAACTAGTTCTTTCACCCACGCTTTAAAAATTTATTGTTTGGGCTTGTTGGGCTAGAAACCCATCCCTATTCTGGGTCCAATCCAATTTGAGTCCCTACAATTGGCGCCGTCTGTGGGGAGAGCTTGATCTATTCACAAGGAAAGGCAAGTGCAGTGTTTGTGATGGAAGGGGGAGCACCGCAGCAACCGGTGGTGGGCCCACAGCAGGTGGAGGCTAATCCACACCAGGCAGAGTCTAGGGGCTCTCAGCATAGTAATCCGTTGGTAATCTATGAACGTAGGGGGGATCGTGAGGGAAGTACACGAACAACCCACACAGATAGAAGTCACTCTCGGGAGAAAGGCCATGCTTCCCACGTAAAGAACGAAGGGGACATGCAGCGTGAGATTAACAAGTTAAAGAGGGAATTTTGACATGAGCGACGAAGGCGCATGGCTCGTAACTCCGGGCAATCCTCTGAGGAGTCAGATGACACCAGTTACAGACAGAGGTCAAGAACTCCACCCAATGAGTCTTTTTCATATGATGAGGAGTACCATCGTGAGCGAAAGCATAAGAGTCCACCTCGTCAGGGCTTGGGAAATGACGCTCTGAACAAAGCATTGAGTCAAGTTTCCAAATCGCCCTTCACGAGATGCATTGAGGATGCGAATCTTCCTCGGCGGTTCCATCAGCCTGTGTTCATCATTTATAACGGTAGAACGGACCTAGTAGAACATGTTAGCCACTACAGTCAAAGAATGGCCATTCATGCTAAGGACGAGGCCTTAATGTGCAAAGTTTTCCCATCTAGCTTAGGCCCAGTGGCGATGAGATGGTTCAACGGCCTAAGAGCTAACACTATTGATTCCTTTGAAAGGCTCACCCAGGCTTTTGGTGCCTGTTTTATCACCTGCAGGAGGGTTGTTCAACCCTTGGGATCATTGTTATCCATGTCTATGCGGGAGGGGGAAACCCTGAAGGCCTATTCTGATAGATACTGGGAAATGTTCAACGAAGTAGACGGAGCTCATGATGACGTGGCCATTAATACCTTTAAGGAAGGCCTTCCAATCGAGCATGATCTGAGGAAATCTCTGACTGGTAAACCTGTTACTAGCGTGCGTCAGCTTATGGATCGGATTAACAAGTATAAAAGAGTAGAGGAGGATCAAATCCAGGGTAGAGGAAAGTCTAAGGCAGTCCCTCAGGAGAGGAGGGATTTCAGGTCGGACCGGTACAATAACAACCGACCTCGGAGGGACTTTGGAGGGTAATCAGGATCTGCCAACTCCCAGGCGGTTAATGCCGTGTTCTGAGAACCAGTACAACGGGTTCTGGATAAGATAAAAGATGAGCCATTCTTCAGATGGCCCAATAGGATGGCAGGGGATCCTGCGAAACGTAATCGAAACCTTTACTGCCAATACCACCAAGACCATGGACATACTACTGAAGATTGCAAAAACTTGTGGGACCACTTGGAACAGCTGGTCCGAGAAGGGAAGTTGACCCAGCTTCTACACCATTCCAGCGGCCGAGGAGGCCAGGCAGGTTCAACATTTCGGGGGAATGCTTCTTCAGGACCCCCTTTAGGCACGATAAACGTTATATTTGCTGCCCCAGGGAGAACTGGGTCTTGCCCTTCCAGGGTAATGTCTGTGTCTCAGTGCTTGGATGAGGGCTCCAGTTCAAGGCCGAAGAGAGCCAAACTGGGCACCTCACTGGTGTTAGGCTTTTCAGAGGAAGATAAGAGAGGAACCATACAACCACATGATGACGCTTTGGTGGTTACGATTAGGATTGGAGGGTATGATGTGAGAAGGGTGATGGTTGATGAGGGGAGTGCAGCCGAGGTAATGTACCCTGACCTATTTAGGGGGCTGAATTTGAAACCCGAGGATCTGACAGCCTATAGCTCCCCATTGGTGGGTTTCGAGGGCAGGTCAGTCGTTCCAGTAGGGATGATTAGATTACCTGTGCAGACTGGTTCAGATGTGGTGGAGGTAGATTTTACTGTGGTGGATGCTTTTTCTCCGTATACGGCTATTTTGGGTAGGCCCTGGTTGCATGCCTTGGGGGCCATTTCTTCCACTCTTCATCAGAAGATGAAGTATCCATCAGGAGGTGAAGTATCCATCAAGAGGCCAGGTCTTAGAAATTTTGGGAAATCAAGCCATGGCTAAGCAGTGCTTGATAATGACCATTCAACATCGGCCAGGGACAGATACTTCGACTACAGCCGAGAATGACTTATAGCAATCAAAGACTCAGGGAACCCACTTCAACACGTCCGCCGGGGAAACGGAATGTGAGAATTTGGAGAGGGTGAGTGTTGGTGATGATCCAGAAAAGTACTTTCAGGTTGGAGCACAGTTGCCTTTGTTAGAAAATGAGCAATTGGTTGAGGTCCTTAGGAGAAACATTGATGTGTTTGCATGGAATGCTTACGAAGCCCCGGGGGTGGATCCAGACTTCATTTGTCATCATTTGAATGTTAATCCTTCTGTTACTCCGAAGAAATAGCCACCTCGACGTCCGTCCAAAGCCCATGCCGAGGCTATCAAAGACGAGGTGGCCAAGCTCAAACAGGCAGGGGCTATCAAAGAGGTGTTCTATCCCCAATGGTTGGCTAATACGGTCGTGGTGAAAAAGAAAAATGAAAAATGGCGCGTATGTGTTGATTTCACGGACCTAAATAAAGCTTGTCCAAAAGACCCTTTTCCTATGCCCTGTATAGATCAGCTGGTGGATGCAACGGTGGGCCATCCTCAGATAAGTTTCCTAGATGCCTTTTAGGGCTATCATCAGATTCCACTGGCATTGGATGATCAGGAGAATACTGCTTTTCTCACTCCCACTGGAAATTATCATTACAAGGTAATGCCCTTTGGCTTGAAGAATGCGGGGTCTACTTACCAGCGGATGATGACGAAGATGTTCGAGCCATAGCTGGGCAGGAGCATCGAAGTCTATATTTGATGACATGGTTTTGAAGAGCAGGGTAGTGGCCGAGCATGTGACAGACCTTACCAACACTTTTGAGATTTTAAGGAAACACAAATTGCGATTGAACGCATCCAAGTGCTCATTCGGGGTAGGCTCAGGGAAGTTTTTGGGCTACATGGTGACTCACCGAGGAATTAAGGTGAACCCTGATCAAATTAAAGCCATAAGTAGCTTGCAACCACCTCGGAATCCAAAGAAGGTCTAGAGGTTAATTGGGATGACCGCTGCTTTGAATAGATTCATATCCAGGTCGGCGGATAGGTGCAGACCTTTTTTCCTTTTACTCCACAAGTGGAAAGGATTCGAATGGACCGAGGAATGCGCCCTGGCATTTCAGCAGCTTAAAGAATATCTATCTCGGTCACCTATCATGTCTAGTCCTGAAGTGGATGAGGTCCTTTTTTCCTACCTGGAGATAGCCACTTATGCGATCAGTTTTGTTCTGATACGAGTAGACAATGGCGTGCAGCGGCCAGTCTACTACGTGAGCAAGTCGCTTCATGAGGTTGAAGTACGTTATCTGTCGTTGGAAAATGCTATTTTGGCGGTGGTGCACGCTACAAGGAAACTTCCCCACTATTTCCAGGCACACACTGTGGTTGTCTTAACCCAGTATCCGATCAAAGTAGTACTACGGAGGGCAGACTACACTGGCAGGGTTACCAAGTGGGGTACAATTCTAGGGGCTTTTGATATTAAGTATATGCCTCGTACCTCTGTGAAAGGTCAGATTCTTGTCGATTTGGTGGCCGAATTTGCTGAAGGCCCTGAAGAAATAGAAACAAGCCCGCGTGGCATGGATGAAAAATCAGTTGGCCTCATCTCCGCGCAACATACCTTACCCTAGAAAGTGTATGTGGATGGAGCAGCAAATCAGAAGGGGTCAGGAGTGGGGCTGGTTCTGATATCTCCTGAGCAGGTCATTATCGAGAAGTCTTTAAGGTTGGGATTCTCAGCCACTAACAATGAGGCAGAGTATGAAGCTTTACTAATGGGGATGGCGATGGTTAGGAAATTGGGTGGAAAAACAGTGGAGATTTTCTCGGATTCAAAACTGGTCGTGGGCCAGGTCAAAGGGGAATTGGAAGCTCGGGATACCAGAATGTAGGAGTACTTGGGCCAGGTTAGGCGTCTGCAAGTAAATTTTGAATTTTTTGAAGTGACCCATGTCCCTAGAAGCGAAAATGCCCACGCAGATTCTTTGGCTACCCTTGCTACCTCCTCGGCGCAAAACTTACCCCGGATGATAATGGTTGAAGACTTAAGCACGCCCACCCCAATGACGGGGAACTCGCCTCAGGTCAATCAAATCAGGTCGGCGCTTAGTTAGATGGATCCTATAACGTTATTCCTTGAGAAAGATATACTGCCCAAGGACAAGTCAGAGGCAGAGAAGATACGGAGAAAAGCTCCTCGGTTTTGGCTGTCCGAGGACAAAAAGTTGTACAAACGCTCTTATTCTGGGCCATATCTGCTTTGTGTACATCCCGAAGCATTAGAGGCACTTCTAGAAGAGTTACATGAAGGGATCTGTGGTAGTCACACTGGAGGAAGGTCTTTGTCTCACCGGGCGATTACTCAGGGGTATTGGTGGCCAGACATGCAAAAAGAAGCACAAGAGTATGTTAGGAAATGTGATCAATGCCAAAGGTTCGCACCGAACATTCATCAGCCGGGAGGAGTCCTTAATCCTCTTTCTAGTCCTTGGCCTTTCACTCAGTGGGGCTTAGACATTGTTGGCCCTTTCCCTAAAGCAGTAGGAAATAAAAAATATTTGCTAGTCGGCACAGACTATTTTACGAAGTGGGTAGAAGTTGAGCCTCTGGCCAATATCAGGGATGTGAATGTCAAGAGGTTTGTTTGGAAAAATATTGTTACTCGGTTTGGAGTTCCCCAATCTCTCATCTCGGATAATGGTCTCCAATTTGACAGCAAGGCTTTTAGAAAGTATTGTTCCGATCTGGGGATAAAGAACAGATATTCTACTCCAGCCTATCCACAGGGAAATGGACAGGCCGAGGCCGTTAACAAAGTCATAGTAGGTGGGCTTAAAAAAAGGCTGGATGATGCGAAGGGAAAATGGGTGGAGGAGTTGCCACATGTCCTTTGGACGTATAGAACAACGCCCCGACGATCAACAGGGGAGACCCCATTTTCAATGACTTATGGGGCAGAGGCTGTGATTCCTATTGAAACGGGCTTTTCAACGCTGAGAACCAGTACTTTCACCTCAGATGGAAATGATGAACTACTGAAGAAGAGTTTAGACTTGATAGACGAACGACGAGAGAATGCAATGGTTCAGTTGGTCTACTACCAGCACAAGCTAAGACAAGGGTATGATGCAAATGTAAAGCTGAGACCATTAGCACCAAGAGATTTGGTACTGAGAAAAGTTTTGGGGACAACCAAAAACCTAGCCTGGGGAAAGTTAGGGCCTAATTAGGAAGGGCCGTATCGTATTACATCTGTGGCAGGGATAGGTGCTTATTATTTAAAAGATTTAGATGAAAAAACTGTACTCCATCCCTGGAATGTAAGCAGCCTGAAGAGGTATTATTATTAACAAATTCTGTTTCTCTTCCTTTTATAATCTATCTTATCTCTGCAATGTGTGCTTCTAAATCTATTGAAGTATTAAACAGAAACTAAGTCATGTCAGGTCCTCGGACCACAACTTAGTGGAAATTAATACACTATGAAATCTATTGAAGTATTAAACAGAAACTAAGTCATGTCAGGTCCTCGGACCACAACTTAGTGGAAATTAATACACTATGAAATCTATTGAAGTATTAAATAGAAACCAAGTCATGTCAAGTCCTCGGACCACAACTTAGTAGAAATTAATACACTATGAAATCTATTAAAGTATTAAACAGAAACCAAGTCATGTCAGGTCCTCGGACCACAACTTAGTGGAAATTAATACACTGACTTTAACTGAAGTATCACACAGAGGCTAAGGTATGACAAATTGTTTAGACAACAAATTTAGTAGGAATCAATGCTTCTTAAACGGGATCCGTGCAATTGAAATTGTATATCAAAGCAAATGCCATGAGCATCACTTAAAGCATTTAAAGGTGTTCAATACCTCCCTGGGTTAAACATTTCGAATACCATTTTAAATACGGGCAATTCTTGGTACATTTAAAGCAAGCCTTTGTAGGGCTGTGGAGTTCGCTGTTATAGTTTACTTTGGTTCCCAAACAGTGCATATAAAATTAAGTTTTACCTTATAGCATCAAATATTATTCTTCTACAGCCTGGGACCAGGTAAAAATAAAGACCATTCGTGCAGGGAATTGTACAGGTGATAAACAAAACCACAATATCTCATGTAAATTTGGAAAGGGAAATACACATTACAATTAGAAATGTCCTCAAAAAGCTATAAAAAAAAAAAAAAAAAAAAGAGGAAAAAAGAAATAAAAAGGAAAACAAAGGGAATTCAACTACATTAACTATTTGTTTAATTTTATTTGGAGCTTGGGTTGAGGGGCTTTGCCAATTGCCTCAGAAGGAACATCTTTGTCCTTTGCCTTTGGAACGTCTCCAACAGGTAGGGTGGTCGAGTCTAAGGCTTGTTCAAAACTTTGAGAAGTTATTCCATCCTTAGACCCTTCTACTCCTTTCTCTGAGGATATGTCCTTCGCACCTTCAAGCACTTCAGGTTGCTCCTGCTGATTGAGAGGGAGAGGAGCCTGAGTTTAAGCTTCTTTGGCTGATTCAGCAGCTGTAGAGGATGCCTCTTCTTGTTGAGTGGAAGGACCTGGGGCTCGAATGGCTGGGGGGAAATAAATGTTTTCAGGCCTTTTCAGCTCGGATTAAGTCTTAACCCCAGCTCGGTTAAGAGCTTCTCCCCAGGTTAGAGCACAATATGCTCAGCACACGACGGGCACCTCAGCCTGAAAATTTTCCTCGGTTTTAGCAACGCCAACGTCGTAGCCATGTTGCTCAGCTGTGTCTCTTTCTTTTTCAACCTCAGCTTTTGCCTTT